>JAWMRA010000033.1:3071628-3276295 GCA_035584735.1 Pseudotriccus pelzelni | reverse complement strand
GTGGAGTCCCCGTCCCTGGAGGTGTTTAAGAAGAGACTGGATGTGACATCAGTGCCATGGGCTGGGTGACAAGGTGGTGTTGGGTCACAGGTTGGACTTGATGATCTCAGAAGTCTTTTCCAACCTGGTTGTTTCTGTGTGATTTCAGCAGTGCCTTTCTGATGAACCCCAAACTAATGAGGAATTGTCCTAATACTGTGCCTGGCTACCAAACCTTCCTCTCCAGTCCCACGCAGCCCTCCCAGGGACAAGGTGCCTGCTCACACCTTGGGGTTGCAGCACACAGGCAGGGTCCTCACAGCTGGGTGATTCCAACTGTTGGGGGAAGCCAACTGGAAGGTGCCAGCAATGCCGACATTAGGAACAATCCCACAACCCAGCTGGGCAAACACTGCCTCTCTGAGCAAACACTACTTTATTTAGAAGGCAAACCAAGCTGCAGAGCTGTTTATCAAGCTCTTATTTTGTTGAAGGGTAGTCTAACCATCTTCCTACTGTAACTAAACAGTTCTTTCCTGGAGTACCACTACCACGTACAAACGATGGTATTTTAAATCACATATTAATTGACTATTTAAGCAATTAAATGTTTCTTTTGCAGTGATCTTTCATTGTGACACAGGCAATTATCTTCATGGATGGAAATCTATAGCTCCCAGAACTGCAGGACAATTAGCGAGAATTAATAAAAACCCACTCATGCCTTGCTATTGCAGTCATGGATCAAACAGTAAACCCTAACACTGACTGCCCCTCCTTGGAGGATCAGATCTGCAACTTGCTCTTCAAAATGAGTCTGCTGGTAAAACGGCTTTGGAACACATATTTCATTATCACAAACAGCTCCTGTGTGTCACACTGGGAATCGTTTCACCAAGAGCCCCCTCGGTCAGAGTCCTGTGTATATTTGGTCCTTTGGGAGGTGCAAGCAAATATTTCTGTATATGCAGAGTACACAGATTTGATCCCTGAGATCTGCCTTCTGCTCCCTTTCGGATTTAATCTTCAAAGTTCAGATCTCCAGAAGGATCTGAGCAGCTTTAGAATGACTAACTCACTACTTAATTTATGCTCCCATATTATATCACTAATTACTTGTGTCAGACCCTTAATTTCTCAGGCATGAGGGGATCAGCCCACACACTTCCAGCTCTAATGGTGGACAAGAGTAGGCTTGTCTAAAATAGGCAAGTGCCCTTTGAAACCTACTGAAAGTTAGTGACACCGGGCTCCTGAATGCATTTGGAACTTCCGAAAGTTGTACTACAAAGAAAAAGTCTACTAATAACTTGGAGGCCGGCCCTGTAGTCCTGACTCAGTGAAACTCTCATGATAATTCAGTGAAAGCTGTACTAAAGATTGCAGAACAAATTTTTATCTAAAAGAACAGTCCCAGAATTATTTCATAGCGCCGACTGCCAGGAGAGAAACAACAAATGTCCCGAAGTGGAACCTTGGCCACGCCAGGTAGCTCAGCTCTGCTGTCACTGTGGAACCTACACCCATTTAATGCTGCTTATCTGCAAATACTCCCTGGCTCTTGTTTCTTTGCCTCCATTTTCCACCTTGTAATTTCTGTTCCACACAAGCATCCCTAACCTTTCAGCCTATTTCTTGCCGTGCCTTTCATGAATGTGACACAAACACAGAGGTGAGGGAGAGGTTTGGGAGTGTCACTTTGCGGTTTCAAACTGGATCACTGGTGAATCCCATCACTTGAACTCGATGTAGGAGCCGGGAAAGAGCCCAGCAGGACACAGAAAGGATTTCTGCCCTGGCTTTAATTATTTGCAGTGGCACAGCTCTTGGGTAAAAGCATTAATAGGAGAGCACCTCGCTGTGTGTGTGTAAAGAACTAGTTAACAACTGTGCTGGAAAGTGGTGATCGAGCTCATTCAATTCTAGGGTTTTAGTGCTCAGAAAACTTACTTTTTGAACACTCAGAATTGGTTTCTATGGGCCATTTTTTACATCAGTTGTTAGCACTTAAATGCCACAAAAGCTTTCAGCATGAGTAAGCAGTGCCATTTAGAAAATCCATTTACTTTGTCTGTACCAGCAGTCGTCCTTCATCCCTTTTTTGTGAACATTTTAGGAAACAAATTTTACTTACAGGGGAACAACCACAGAGAGCAAATAGTGAAGTTAATACCATCAAGCCTGAGGAGAAGCAGCAATATATTCTAGATAGGTGGGATGACGCTCAACTGAATAGCCAGAGCAGTGGCACAGAGGTATTTATCCAGAGATTTATCCACAAATTCCACCACACATCTGATCTGTGCAAATATGAGGATATAACATGCAATACCATGATTTAACTGATATATGTGGATCTACTTCTTCCCCCCTCCTCCTTCCTCCCAGAGTGTTGTTTTAAACTTCCTAATCCTGCCAACTTGCTCCTTTCCCCTAATCTGACACTCCCAGATCAAAAGTCACTCAAGAAGCTTTGGGACCTTCTCTCATTTAATAGTCATTTAAGTCAGAAGACTGAAATGCTTCTTAGCTTCTAGTTTTATGGGCAACCCTGAAGACCAAAGTCTCGTCAAACTGAGTTTTAGTAATTCTTGATAGTTTGATGGCAGAATATTACATGAATACTACTATCAGTAAAATTACTCTAATAGTGAAAATTACTCAAAAGTGAAAATATTGTTAAATTTATCAGTAATAAATACAACAAAAATACTACTAATTGGTCTGTGTTGTTTCTTACATAAAGAGGTGCTGTTTCCTTCAGTTCCAGCAGAAATTTTGAGATACCATGTTCCTTATCAACTTAGCTTTAAGAACTGAACTCCCAGCCCCTCTATTCTTTCCCCTCCATGTTTTGTTTCTGTTATTCCCTTTGTTTCTAATTCCTATCGGAACTCTCAGTTGCCCTTTTTGTGTTTCTCTTCTCTCCTATTCCACCGTTTTCCTTTGCATTCCACGTTCCATAGACCAGCTAAGGAAAACCTCCCCGCAGAGCGCCGCAGCACGCCGAAAGAACTGGGAGGGGAGCGGCAGGGACTTCGCAGCCGGTCGGGGGGGACGGATGGAATTGGGTGGGTGCCGTTCCTGCCCCGGGTGCCCTCGGGGATCGTTCCCGGCCCCGCTCCCCCCGCAGCTCCCCCCGAGCCCCGCAGGGGGCGCCTTTGCCTCGGGAACGGCGCCGCTCCCGCCGGGAATCGCGGCCGGAATGTCGGGAATTGGGGCAGGTTCAGGGATCACGAGCGCTGTAACCATCGCTGCCAGTTCTGCTCCTGCCGCCCTCCCCCAGCCCGTTTTCCCGGTGCCGCCTTGCGATTTTACGAGACCGTCAGTTCAAATCTGACAGATCCGCTGTGAAATCCCAAGCTTTTCCCTTCGCGTCACTGCTCCTAAAGAGACGACAGCTCACCAGAAACCCATTTAGAGACGATTCTGCGAGCATCTCACTACTGTTTTCTTCGCAACGTGGAGATTTCACTTCCCTTTTCTCCGGAGTTTTTACATGACAGTTTTTGTGGTTTATTTTTTTAAAGGATACAGGGGCTTCTGGGTTTTTACTTACCCATAAAGCTACTGTGTGATAACAATTTCTTGCACAGCCTCCAGTGTGTTACAGATGGAACAGTACTTTCCCAGTATGCCAGAGAGGAAAATCAACTCTTCCTCTCATAGGGTTTAACTCTTAAGATCGTTGCTTCTTGGACTGAAATTCTGGGGAAACATCCTTAGCAACACTTCAGAGGCTTAATAGAGCTCGAGATACCCGAAGTTCCAGCCTTAAAAATGTTCAAGAATACAGGGCTCAGCACAAGGGAGAAACAGTTAAGTGGGATGAAAGGATATGTAGGGAATAAAGGGATTAAACTGAACAAGGTGTTGGGAAGGAAAATCATTAGGAGCGATCACCAGCCACGATGCCATTGAGAGTTAAGCTTCAGGATGCATTCCAAGAGGATTTTGTATTCCAGACACAACCTTCTAGACCCGCATATTTGAATTCTACACTAGTCCAACATAAATAGCAAGGTTCTGCTGCATTCCAGGGTGAATTAAAGATTGTCCCGGTACATTAACAGACTCATGACATCATGTGCTGCTGTCCTGTGTTCAGCAGATATTCACAGCCATGCAGAGCTCTCTGCCAGCTCCAAAGAGGTTTGTGAGGCACAGAACTGGCTTGAGCAGCTCAGTTCAAAACCAGAAGTGAAATTACCCCGGTCAGGGGATGTCTATCTGCCGCACATGGATAACTCAGCTTCACCTTGGTCCTGGGCATTTGGGCATATCAATCATCCAGCTGATTTCAAGCTCTTAAAGAACCCCTTTGTATTCTAGGAAGCTGTTGCCTGCATTCCTCTGGATGCCAGCTACACTGTGCTTAATCCATCATGTTTGTAGCCGGCCCCTGCCAAGAAGCAAATCCTTCACTGAGTATTTTATAGCTATTGCATTTTGCAGAGACAAACTCTGACTACCTAGATCAGAATAAATAATAGCAATAAAAATAAAGACTTCAGAGGTTTGGTTTTCTTAAAGCACATCCAAACCTTTTCACTTGGAAATAAGGCAAGGCATGACTACAAGGCATGTGCTTGTCATCTACACCTCACACCAGTCCCTGGGGTGGCACTGCTCATCTCTGCAATTTAAGTTGTTTTCTCTTCTTGTAACAAAGTCAGGAAAATAAACTGGTTGTATTAGTGATGGAATTCTATTGCGAAAAGAAATAATTGCTCTATTCAGTCAGTGCTACACTGAGTCCAAAAGTCTGGAGTAGAGGGTATATGTTAAAAAAAAAAAAAAGTGAAAAAACCTCACACTGAAAAATTGCCTTTCACAGACTACCTGCAGTTCTTGGGTTGGTTAGTATGAGCAGTACACCTGGTGTACATGAGTAAAGGAGCAGACAGATTAGTGCTAAATAAACAGCCTAAGTAGGGATTGTTTTTAAAACCAGGAATTATTCCAGGATCCTATGCCACTATGGTAACATCAACTCCAACAATTTCAGTGTTGCAGTGAAGTGTTTGGAACAGCTACAAAAGTAACTGAACCCTTTCCTTTCTCTACTTCCACACACTGACTTGTTCATCCAGAAAAAGAAAATATTAAAAGGGAACTTCAACACCTTCACCCTTGGATGGTCCCTTCTGGCAGCCTGGTCTCGAATTGTTCCACACAAGTTACGTCAAATAAGCATCACTACAAGCCAAGGAAAGCAGCAGCATGGACTGAGCCAGCTGAACCCAGAGAGTTTATTCCTCCTGGCACGGGCGAGCTGTGGTTTTCCTTGTACCGCTCTGCACTTCCCAATGCCCTTCAGTGACACACAATCTGAACAGACTTGTTTCCAGCCCACTCAAGTCTTTCTTAATGAGTTTTCTAACAATCCTGGGAGATGTATAGCTCCTGCTTTAGGTCTGTACATAAACTAATTTGAGCTGTTGCCTCCTCCTCCCAATCTAACAAGCACTCGGCCTTTCAAGCTATCATCTTTTACAAGGTTAGTGTTTTGTTAATTAAGCAAACTCAATCATTTCTGCTGTCAAGGGGGGGTAATCTCTGACAGTCCTGCAACTGTTATGAAGATGAACACCACAGAGTCCAGGGCAACCAAGAAGAACACAGCTAAAAATTGGGTATGCAATTCCTAGGGATTTACAACTGCAGGACAACAGACTGGCCAAGATTTTCATACCTGTGGAATAACTGGGGGAGTGTTGTTGGACACGAGGAGAGCACACTGTTAAAAGACAAACAAGGAGTAGTGAAAGGCTGTTGTGGGAAATGGAAGAAAAGAAAAAAACAATAAGGGCTGTGTTGAGTCAGAAACAAACCACATTTTTACCACCTTTCATCCATGATAACTCTACCAGACAAAAAAGAAAAGGCTCAGATCTTACAACTCTGTTCTTCAGCTATTTCAGTAACTTAGAGAGTAGACTCAAAGCAATCCCTACATGTAAAAGCCTCAAACATCTACCATAAAGATCCAAACTCATTGCTTCTAGAAGTATAGTGATATCAGCTCTTGGTCAGACACTTTGCACAAAAATTAAATACAACTATAGCCATAAAACTCCCAGATATATTTGTGTACTCCATGCAGAAACCATAGGTATCAATAGGAACAATTAACACCAGAAGTGCCAAGTCATTGCATCAAATAAGACTTCAGAATTAACACCTCTTATTACTGGGACACACCACAGGAACCCTGGTTACACCTGATAAAATATTGGAAGCACTGGATTTAATAGTTGGACATTGTGCCCAACAGTTCTTGAGCAGTCTTTACAAATTTCAGCAAGGGGGACAAGGAAGAATAGTGAAATCTTTACTCTGGCCCTGATTTAGATCCAGATTTGTATTCAGAAATGCTAAAATATTTTCATTCCAGACTTACTGTCTGCATTACCAATTCTAACAGCTCATAAAAGGAACATTCATAATCAATTATTACAGAGTCAGAGCTGCATTTTAGCAATACACTGTCGAACAGGAAATATTTTCTTCATAATGGCAAGAATGTCATCTTTTATAGCCCTTATCCCACCAGTGATAAAGTGCTTTGGTCTCCAAAATTGGAGGAAGGCAGAGCAAAGTTTTAAAACTGGAATTGTTCTTTATTAGGATTCTTCTTCACTTAAATTGTTCCATTTAAGTGCACAATTAAAACCCCCACAATAGAGTCAATGTTGTTATTTCAACCCTTTAAGCATCTGCAGTCAGATAAGGGAAATTAATAACTTCCTCAGCCCCCAAGAATGATCTTAATGCATAAGCCACAGACACCTGGTCTCTAATTCAGCAAACAATGTGGCCAAGGAAAAGCCATTACCACCCTCCATACCCCAATTTCTCAGTATGGAAAAAAATTAATTATATACAAGTGTATTAACTGTTACCCAGTGACTGACTATTGTTACAAGTATTATAGAAACCTTGTGTTAAAATACAGACACTATTAGCATTTTTATTTTATATGTATGTGTATGTAAAAGCATTAAAAAAAAAAAAAATCAAACTAACTCTTGGATGCAACACTTTTTAAATCACTGACTAATCAAATTTAGAGCCAGAAAGAGACTGCCTCCAGAAGACACCTCTTATTTGGAGGTAGCTGTATCACCCAACCACAAGTGTGAAGAATTAGGCAGCAGGTGAATATGCAGGGCTGATATTGAGGGAAGGGAAGATTTAGAGCTCTGGGGGTCTGCCTTCCAATCGACTATACGTGGATTAAACACTCTAAACGCATTTTTGAGATGCTGCTTCTGAAAAAGAAAATAGAAAGAAAGAAAGCAAGAAAGCTACTCAGCATTTCCATTTCCCTGCTGATCACCAAGTGCTTTAACCAAAAGGATGGCTGTGGATTCATGGGGTGGCAACATGTGCTGATTCAATGGATTGCTCTCATGAAACGCGTGATGATCAGTACCTTGCAATGTTGTCCTTGATCCACGGAAAAAGAACATCATGTATCATTTCAAGCCTTCCTCTCCTTGCTGGAAAAACATTCATTGCTAATATATACCTGAAGCAATCCTGCCTTCAACTCTCAACCACCTGGAAAACCTCAATGTAAAAATTACTCTGCAGTTCTAGAACCACGTTCTCAAAAAGCATTCACTTTGAGAAAGAGCAATGTTTTCTTGACTCAAAATTTGTGGAATACGCTAGATTTGGGGAGTGGATGTACAAAATATTCTTCTCTATTATTATGAGATACTCGCTCATAGGCTCAAGAGACTATAATTAACATTAGAAAAGCAGACATTTTAGACATGAGGAATTTTTTCAAGGAGGTTGTTACGGGTGCATCCTACAATAAAGATCTGTTTAACATAGTACAGTAATTATTTGTTTGCAAACTGCATTAGTCAGTCAGTAAGATAAGTTTTCATAGGAAATTGTTTTATTGATCCTAAAAATTCCATGAATAATGCTGCATTCTCTTGAGCACTCTCTACTGCTATCTGCGGTGTACAATACGTAATTCTTCTCATATTTCTCTTTAAAATACACACGTTCTGTAATACTTCCTATCCAACACTTCCAAAACCTTCCCAGACTATTTTGTTTTCCAGTAATTCACGGGGATATGTCCAGGTTTGAAGATGGTTGGGATGGGAGGAACATCACAAACGAGGAGAGGCTGAGGGAGGCGGAGAGGATTAAGGGTGGGATCAAACTGAAATCCACCCCTACCCAGAGGGTCAGACTCTCAGGTCCCTGCCAAAACAGCACAGGGCATCCTAAATACTGCAGGTCCATTGCTACAGGGCAGCAGCCCCAGGGTGCAACCTGGGAGATTTCAACTGGACACAGTGGGAATGAAAAGCTTTTCACGGAGCTGGAAGGGACCTACAAGGATCACCAAGTCATCTCTTGAGTGAAGGGCCCATGTGGGGATCAAACCCACACCGTGGTGTTATCAGCACCCTGCTCTGACCTGCTGAGCTCATCTCAGGGTTTTCAGTCAGTGGCTTAGCACTGGAAGTTTTCCAGAAGCTTTTTGGCGTCTCCATGCCTGGATATTCACTGGATCAAAATTTGAGCATACAGGGCCCTGACAAGCTGCTCTTTGTAGTCAGCCCTGCTCTGAAGAGCTGTTGTACCTGACAACCTGCACACATCCCTTACAATCTGAATTTATGATTCATTCCCCTTCCCCTTCCGTGGCAATGGCCCTTACTTTATAAAACAAATTAACACCAAAAAAGAAAAAAGATAAATGAAGGCACCGTGAAAAATGAGCTAATGCTGAAGATGGAAATAAATCTTAAAACAAAGAAAAAACTCGACAGCCATAAAAATTCAACCAGTGTCACGTTACAAAGCAGTTTGGAAAATGATCCTGGTGGTAATACCTAATGAACGTAGGCTAAAAGCCATCCTTCCAAATACACAGGAATTTAGTGTGGCACTTGGTATGACAGGTGCTGTACTGCACTGACTGGGCCAGGCAAGCTCAGTGTGGCTTAGCAGTTTAGTTCCCTTCAAAAAAGGATCCTAAACGTCTGAACTGTCTACTGAAACCTCCTGCATAATGCGTTAACTTCCCTCTGAATACTTTCTGTCATTCCCCTCTCTTGATCTTGTCTGGAATCAGGAAGTATCAGGGCATGATAAATAAGTGGATGAATAATAAAATAAATCTTAAAGAGTGTTTCCAGATTTTAATAGCAACTCCCCTGTCTGCTTCCTCCTTAAAAAAAAAAAAAGACAAAAAAAAGAGACTTCAGGACAGTTTGGAGCAGAGCTTTTACAAGTTCTGATGTGACTCAGAAGAGATTTACCCATGTGCATTTACGGTACACAGCAGTTCTGCTCATTCCATAAACTGCTCCTGCCTCTCCTGATTTCAGTTTTAGCCTTTCCATGTTTGATAGAAGGTCAACAAGTTTCTATAACTTACACAACGGAGAGAAACAGGGTCAACTTAGACTGTCAGGGCTTTAGCACACTAAGAAAACCCCACAAACAAATCTATTTTCAATGTAATTAACTTCTCTGGATTAAAGACTTCTGCTGGCTCCAGCCAAACCTTGAGCATGGATCCCACTAGGCACTTGTGGCCTGCAGGGACCCACTTGGTGCCGGGGCAGCCCACGGGTCCAGGGCATCTCCCAGCTCTGCACATCATTGCAGTCCAAAGGCTGCAGTGCCAGAATTCTCCAGGTCAGTAAGACTGAGGGCTGTGCCTCTGCTGAGTAAAAGCAGTCTCTCTCAGGCTGAAGAGACTGATTACATGCAAGTGAATGTTGAAAAACTCCAATTATTACACGCAGAATCACTGAGAAGACATTCTCCTTATTTCAGACTTGGGAGCACACTGTATCCTAGCACGGCAGCATTACCCAGGCACTTCTGCCTTTCCTACCCTTGGATTACCTCTACCCTTTTGCACCCACTCCCCACACATTCTTCAGTAAAATAATAACTATTTTCACAAGGCTTTTCTTCCAGTGATTCATTCCCCCAGAAAAATCATAAGGCGGGGCTAAGACTAAGGACATAGAAAATATTAATTACGAAATGTTGAAAACCCACAGAGTAAATTCACACTTGCTACACTAATACAACATGTTCAGGTTCTGCACTTTTTTTGCACTGCAAATCCAGCCCAGTGGGAGATGCAGGAGGCAGTTTTTGTTGCATCCCCATGTGTAAGATTTACCAAGAACTAGAATTGCATGCAGAGAGATTTTTCGGAGTTTAGCACCAAACTTAGTCTTTGCTTCTGTCAGTCTCAATGCAAACTGGGTGGTTAATTTAAGTGCTCAGAGATTTCTGAAATTTAACATCCTTTCTTTGGAGTTTCACACGTAAACAACAATTAAACCTCTTCATGGGGGACACAAACAAAGGCAGCTACACCGAGGTCACACATTTTCCACAGCTTTTTCCATGGCTTTCAGTACAGGAATGAGAAGAACAGTGTTCAGAAAACCAATTCTCTTGAAAACTTTGTTCTCTAATATGCTAAACCCCTAACTAAAAAATTTAATACAAATACCCCAAAACGCAGCATCGTCTCTCCACTCCATAAAGCGCCAGTGCCAATGGGAAAATCTACTTCCACATGTGTCCTGCTGTCTCCCTCCACGGTTTCCAACTCTTTCTCCTCGGTTTATCCAGCTGGGACCTCAGCTGCACCACCCAGAGCTTGCTGATTCCCAGAGCTCCGTGTGTGTCGCCAAGCACTGCGGAATGATTTGTCCTGTCACACACGCCTGGGCGCCACTTTGCACCTGCAACTCTTACAGGAGATTCTCGCTCCATTCTGTTCCAGGCCCGTGGAAGATGCCACCCCCCCCCAAGCTCGGAAAGCTTCTGTGAGGAAAACCAGCTCACTTCCAGTATGATCCCACCAGGATCAAGCAGTGAGGCTGGCTCGTGGGGTGTACACAGACAGAGGATAACCAGTTGTCTCTGCCAAAATTCCAAATTCCTCCTATGCCTGAATGCCAGTCTGCTGCCACTGGCAGAGGGAAGGGGAAAGAGGGGGACAGGCAGATGGAAACTGCTGGGAAAGACAAAGCAGAGCTTTTTGATGCTTGAAAGAGGCAGATTCTGGCCAGGGAATAGGGAGGGGATTGTTATTGCTGGGACTAGAACACGGCCCTGGACATGGCTGAACAGCTCTGGATTGCCAGCCTGAAGACAGGTTTTTTCCTGTTTCTCTTACATTTTTCTCATATTAAATTCATTCATCTTTCCCTGGTGCACAGAGGAACCCGTGAGAGTACGAATGCAGAGGGAGGTGTGTGGCAGGTACTTCTAGGACGTGGACAGGGAGTTGCAGGAAGGATATCAGACAGCTAGCAGTCTGTGTGCTAGGATCTGGCTGCCCTGGACACTAAAGCCTGCTTCGTTCCCTGCACGTTCCCCAGTTTCGTCTGCTAATGCCATTTTTTATCCTATCATCCATTTTCCTGCATGAGTGGGGCAGTGCTGTGCCTGCCTGCCTTCCTTCTGCATCCTTATCCTCTCAAAAGTGGCTGGGATGTCAGACTTAGCTCAGGCTGCCCTTCCAGAGGCCTTTTAAAACCAAAAAGTAATTTCAGTCACTTGCAAGCCCCACTCCCACACTTCACACACACCCCCAGGTTACACAAATGAGTATATGTCCAACTAAGAGCTGCTGGCATTGCTGTGACAGCTCCAGGGCTGGAGACTCACTCCTATAACATTAGGGATGGGGCATTTGTTTGTTCTAGTGCTTTGTCCCTCCCTGGAAGAAAGCAAAGATAATGTAATTAGATAACTAAGCAGGAGGCTACAGGCTCTCACAGCCTCAATTTCTCCAGGACACTGGAAAATTTGAAATTCTTCATTGATTCCAGGTGTGATTGCTTAGGCATGGGGAAAAGCCTGACCTTTTATATGATTTCCCAGACCAAAGTACAGCCTGTCACTGGAATAAGATCAGTGCCAAACTCACAACACAAAGGCAGCAGAGCCAGCACAGCAGGCTTGGGAACCAGTGTCAATAAGTGACCCATGACTGAAACCCAGAGCAATGGGCAACACTAGGAAATGCCTGAGGAAGAGGTTTCAGGGCTTAGAGTTTATGGATACGGGAGAAGGAAACACAGATACATGAAAAACCCACTAAAAACACTACAATTAGCTTATACAATGAGAAAAACTTGATGAATCTCAGTGAACAGTTTCGTTCACTTCCACATTTTACTTCAGTTATGCCCATTTCAAAGCTGTATGTGAGAAACACTAATACCCCAAATACCCACCTTCTCTAAGGAAGGCTAAATGGAGTAATTTCCCTTTACTAAATACCAACACATTTAGCTTATTAAGGTGCTCTACTTCCAAAAAAAGTGTTTGCTTATTAGGCAAAAAGAACAAAAGCACGCTGACCACTGCACTACATGGCTGCACTGTCTGCTGAACAGGGTTTTCTTCTGGCTAATACTCTATAAATATCAACTCCAGCAAAGATTGAAGTTGGTAGAGAAAAGTTTATTGTGTTACCTTTCAAATAAAGAAAACCAGCAGAAGGAAAGGGGCTTGAATCTCCCAAGGCTTGCAAATATATTGGTAACTCATTAAATGCTCACAAAGGTAAACATATGTTTCAGCTGAGACTGTTGTTACACAAGCAAATACAGCAATAATATACAGCCTGTTTAGACTACAACTGCACCTCCTGTAATTACAGCATGTGTTACTAAAAAAAAATATACACACACCCCCCAAAAATAAAAAAAGAGAGGAAAAGAACAGCCTAGAAATTAAGAGGAGAAGCTGGAACAAAAACTGAAAAGCTTAAACAAGTGTCAAAAGGTTTTCAGACCCAGTGGGAAAAACTACCTCTGCCAAATGCCAGAGTTAACAGCTAGAGAAGCCCTGCCAGAAAGCTCTGCATGGAGGCACTTATTAGGGAGGCAAATAAAATACCAAAAAACCCAAATATTCAAAATATTCCGCTCTGGAGCTGTGACAGGGTAAGCTCACAGTGCCCACCCTCAGTGGGCAGAGAGAAGAAAGATTGCAGCAGTGCCCCTGAAGCCCTGTGTGGAAAGCACAGCATCAGGGCCTCAGAGCACCACTGTCAGTCAAGATCACAGCACCTCAAAGTTGATTCACCCTCTGGTTATTTGACAGCTCCCTTCCACCACTCTGGTCCTTTCCAAGCTGTTTATCAGGACTTGAGCTACCTCATTGCCACCCGAATTTACACGGACTTCCAAAACTGCTTTATTATAACTTCGTATTTCATCATTTGTCGTTGCAACTCTTACTATGGACAATTTCTCAGAGATGCTGGTAATTTGGGCAGGAAAAGCCGTGCCCACGTGTGGCAGCACAGCCATGGCTGTGGCACAGCAGCTGCAGGGCCTGCGCACGCTGGTGCCTCTCCAGCTCACTGCTGGTGTGTGGACTGACAGGAGCACGTGTTGGGTGTTTGTATTTTCTGCTGTCAGCTCTCGGAGCCGAGCAAATTAACTTGGTGATTTGTCGTGCTCTCAACCATTTGGGATGCTGACAAGAAAATGGCATTTGTCAGCAAGGAGATACTTTCTGAGAAAGAACAGAGAGCAGAGAAACTGAAAGTTAAAATCATGATTGGCAGCTTTTATATATACAGGATCTTTATTTTCAACTCTTTGTATTATTCTGAGCAGCGTTCAGTAATTTCCATTTTGGCCCTAGGGCATTTTTTTCTAGTAACTGTGATTATTTTGGATTGAAGAATCTTGGAAAGAGAAGAATACCACTCATGGCCAGCCATCTCAAATTTGCTGTGTTGTGTTTGGGGTTTGGGTTTTTTTTTTTTCCTATCAGCACTACCCTTTGTTTTCTGAGGGTATCAATTCATTTAGATTGCACTTGGGGCCCTTTCCATAGAGGAGCAATTATCATTACATTGCAGTAATTTAAATTAGTATGCAATAAAGCACCTCACAGCATCTATGAGTCATTACATTTTCTCACAAGTGATCCACAATGGGCATCTCCCATTCTGCATGAAAGGAGTGTGCCACTGCAAATACAGTGCAGTCAGCAGGAAAATGAGCATCTACTGAGCACATTAAGTGCACAAATAAAAGGGAAAAAAAACCCCTAAAAAATAAAAGTGTGGCAGCAAATTGCTGTAACTGCAAGTCTGCAGTTCTCACAGGTCCTCACTAAACACTGCAGAGCAATTACTGCATTCAACACAAACAAAAACGTATTCAAGCTCAGCCCACCTCTAAAACCGTTTCACTAAGCTCTAAATTTTGCTTTTTAGAGAGGAAGAAGACACCTTGAAAGAGTCATCATTACCTAGCAGGTTGTCTCTCAAGCAGCAGGTCAAAAAGAGCAAGTCTCCACACTGCTGCTTCTTCAGGAGTATCAATTCTGCCTGGAGTTTCAAAACCAGGACAGTCCGACTGGAGGTACAAATCCCTCTGAAATTTGGATATCTTGATTTTAATTGACAAGGTGCCCTCTCACAAACTGCATTAAAATAAATATCAGGAAACCTTCAAAAAACCCCACAGCTCCATTGCTTTTTGCCATAACAGCTACAAGATCCATCTTGCAAGAAAACAGGCAGTTTCCCTGAATTAAATTTCTGTCCAAGATTTTTAGAGCCTCCCAAGGGGACTCGGATACCCAGTGTCATGGCTGTAAATAGCTCATATATTTTACTATTGGAAAAAACATCGTTCCAGCACAAGAGCAGAGGGGAATTCATGTTACTAATAAAGATGACAGACGTGGAAAAATAAAGAATTATTTTAGTGCTTTTTTTTTTTTTTAGACCACATCTGGAGCAATACCCATTCCAATTAGCTCAGGGAGGCATTTGGCTTAAGTGGCTTTAACCAGGGAAATTTATGTGAGTGTTTATTCTCAGCCCATACAACTCTAAGAACAGGCTTCCATTGAACAACTTGGCAATTAGATGGATGAACGACCAGCTTGGAAGTATAGGACCATGGAACACTGCTCTTGCTGACAGTAATTCCTCCTGCTGCCAGCCTCAGGTAATTTCTAATCCGAGTTTTCTCCACTGCTTCTGTAAAATCCGTTCCACTTTGCTCAACGAGTAAAAGTTCCCACATCAGAAAGGGATGAGAAAACAGTCCCATGGCCAGGTAACTAAAGGACCAAGAGGAATGAGAGCTCTCTGGAAAGGTGGAGAGAATAACCATTGCTACTGCATTTAATAAATTACCACTTCATGTTGAGTAATAAAAAAGGAATCACATTTTGCCTAGTTTAATAAATATTTCATTATCCCCACAGTGTTTAATTTTTCACTCTTCTGAGTAGTCACAGGTGGAAACTGGTCAGGTTGGGGTCCCCTCCTTACTGTTTCATGGTAGGTGATGTGACAGCAGTGGCCCAGCAGCCCCAGGTGCTCTTTGCTTGCCCACCCCACAGCACCCAGCTTTCACAGAAATGTGGTGGGAAGACGAAGAACTCCCTTGCAGAGGATATAAGCTCCTATGCGAGCTTATTTGAGGATACACTCATCACTCAGAACAGCCTGTAGAAGTGAGGCTTTATCCACAGTAGACGGAGAGCACTGAAGTTAAAGGTTACCATACAAGCCTATGGTACCCGATGGGGTGAAGCCAAGAGCACTGTGAGACCAGGCCCAAATCATTCCCAGGTTCCTCTCCATCATCTCTCAAAATTCATGGTTAGCAGAGGAGGACCCTGATTACTGGAAAAACAGGCAGATCCTCCTGTCCTGGACAAGGGCAAGTAAAGAGACCTTCAGAGGTTGTTCCTAACTCAAATTACTCTCTAATTTCAGCAGCAGTCCTTCCATTTTAGGTTTGTTTTCCAGCTCTGAGATAAATGGGATCCACCTGAACAGTGTCAAAAGACACCTTCCTCCCTGAATTCTGTGCCTGAAACGGATGTTTCGTTCTGGTCATTTTAAATCTAGAAGACAGAACATTTGAGATTAGTTTCTGAACTGAGCTGTTTGTCCCCATATAAATCTTCCTATCCCAAATTATTCCTTTCTGCTGCTGGTCTGCTCAACAGCAGCTCTGAATTTAAGAGGGGATATCTTTTTGCTCCATTCCTTAAAAATAGCCCTAATATTATCTTCTAGAGGCTACAAGTAAGAGAAGGGGCAGAAGCAGCAGAGAACTGTTCCCTCAGCAGGGACATTCCTGTGGAAGAGCTGGACATGGGCCACAGGGCTCAAGCAGAGACACCTTGTGCGGACACCTGACACTGTCAGAGACACCTTGTGCGGACAAAGGGGTCAGTCCACACCTGGGTTTGAACTGAGTGAACCTGCTGGAGGACCAGGACACTGATCCTACACTACAGCCAGACATATCTACCTTTTAAGTTCAAACCAGACTCACTCACGTCTCAGTTTATCCCACTTCTCTGCTAAACAGATTCATAGTTCGGCACTCAGGCTCTGTTCTTCCTAGTAAATCAATAAAAAGAAAATGCCAGGTAGAAGGATTAGGAAGATCCCATTCTTTCTGCTGCCTCTACAGATTTCCCCATTTAAGTGTTCTCCATTGAGTTCATGGATTGCTCAGATACTCCAGTAACTTGCCTTCAATCTCATTATCCAAGTAATTTATAAACATAATAAAATGCTTCAGCCTCGCCACTAGTTCTTGCAAAATTTTACATTGGCATTAATTTCACTTCCTAGATTTTAATTGAAGAGAGTATATTTTGTCACAAGGGAAACTGCACATTAGTTCTTCTGCTTAACAGCCATGTGGCTTCATTAGAAATTACATTAGTTCCTCATTAAGCAACAATAATAGAGTAGATTTGGGATCAATAAAAAAAATACATTGCCCCAAGGTGGTGAATAGTTTGGTTCATTTATACTCTCATGAGTCAAATGCTTCAGGATTCAGTATTAAAAACCCCCCAAACTTTCATGCAATGCTGAAGAAATGTCTTTTTATTTCAAGAAATACAGATTCTGATTGTAATGGAATAAACACTCATGCTCTGGCACAGCTCTGCATCCCCCAAGCAAAACTTCAATTATCAAGAACTTGCACCATTTTAAGAAATCACACCATGAAAAGAACTGAGCAGGGAGCTTCAATCTCACCTGCAGAACTGACAGTTTCAGACTCACCCCACAGAATAAAGCACCTTTGCTGGACCATTTGACCCCATACCAGCACTTAGCCAAAGGCCAGCTGGTAAATGCCATTTTAGGTGTCAGGGAATTTAATCATGAAATGGACATTTACACAACTCAAAGCAAACCTTTCAACCACTTCTTCCGAGCGAAGGAAAAGCTTCAAAAATATGTTGTAACTTGGTGTCTTCTTACTGGAAATCATCTGTTTAGAGAAGCATTTGCTCAAGAATAACACTATCAGACTCCTTCCTCTCCAGAGTCATTCTGGATTTGTTATTCATTTTAATAACAGACTTGTAACGAAGTTTGAGCCTAGCTCCAAGAAGATAAGGATCATGCCTGGAGCCCCAGGATTCACATCTCCAAAGCGACAGCTATGGAGACTGTGACTCCTTTCCTCTTCATCTCCACTGATGCTTCTTTGCACAGCCAGAAACCACCTTCCCTCCTAACATGTACATGCATTTCACTGCAGGATTCATCAGCTGGGAGCCCACATTCCTCAGTGGCCTCATTGGAGGAGCTCAGAAAGTCCCCTGAGAAGTAAACCACACTATTCTAAGCGTAGGACGAATCTCCCTGGAACAAGGACAGCTGCCATCAGCATAACACAAGGTTCAGAACCGATGGAAACAATGATCTGGCTTTCACAGCCATATGGCAGAGTTCAGCCTGACCTTAGAACAGGAACCTCAAGGAATTAGGCAAGAGTCTGTAATAGCTGAAAGAATCAGCCTCACTTCCTTTCCAGGGCTCCCAAAGGTGAACAGAAAACAAGCACGCATTTTTCTATTTACAAATTTGAAGCTCTTCAAGAACAACCTTCCTGCAGCTGTTCTGGAGAAGAGCGTGGGATATTCCAACACCTCAGCTTCAGTTTGCCATCAGATTTCATCATCAGCTTGCTGCTCTCACATAACTCAAACCAATAGATGTCAAATATTATGTACAACTATATTTTCCCTCTCTTCTTTCCCCTTGTTTTTTTTTGTATTTATTTTGCAGCAACACCTACAGGGCACCAACCTGTATCAGACTCCCGTTGCTCGAGGCACTACATCTGCTTTTAAAGATGCAGCGCTTGACTCAGAGATGGCTATAAACCACAGATGAAATTAAGTGTGGGTGAACACTGGAGTAGAAAGAATGCATAGCTTTTCCATCCACAAAGGAGACACAAAAAATGTATTCATTCCCTATCAGGCTGCTGTTTTGGAGAGAAATGGGATCCATCAAAAGCTGAAAGTGAGTGAAATGAGGGTATTGGATCATGTTCATCTCAATATTAAGGTGCTAAGTAATATTTGGGTTGTCAGATCTTTCACAGCGAGTCTGTGGGAGGGACCCTTTTTCATCTCAGCTTTTCGTACACGTATTTTCTTTTTTAACTGCAAAACTGGGAAGGACCTGGAAGAAACTGATTGTTCCTCCTCCTGCAGCCTGCCTAATTGTTTATAAAATTACCGTGTGAGCAAACACTGCTGTCGTGTAGCAACATCTCACCCCAGTCAGTGCGAGCAGGGCTGACGACAGTGAGCATGTGTCTGACATCTCCCTCACGCTCTTTCAGCTAAGGACACTGCTGTATGCAAAACCAAGGGCATAATTCATGTACAGGCTTACACATGGAAGCCTTCAGGAAGATACTGGAGTTCATGAAGACTGACAATGACATAAATAAGAGTAAAACTGAACCACGATGTATTTGCAGCGCATTCTGACATCATATCACCCCGTTGATGTCAATGGTTATGACTTAGGAAAGGAAACAACATTATCAAGTTCCAAACCAGATATGCCAGGTAACTGTGGAGATTCTGGACAGTAACTGAATTCTCATTTTGAATGCAACCATTACGACAGTATAAGTGGGCTCCAAATTAGCAAACACGGGGATTGATGAAGGAATGAAACTATAAGAATGAGTAAGATCAACAATATAAACTCAGGCTGTCAGGAGAAGTGGAAAAAAAGCTTCATTTCTCTGCAAGCTAAATGAATGTTATATTTTTCCGGGGTTTGGGTTTGTTTGTGCTGTTTTGATTTTTCCCTTTCAAGTGATACTCTATTAGACAAAGGCAGAAAACAGGAAGAGAAAGCCCAAAAATGTGCAGTTTCTACTTGACCTACATTGTTCCAACTGATCACAGACAATTTTAGCTATATTTCATCTACTGTCCTAAAGCTGTCTGCTACTCTCGTACATAACCCTCCAAATCTAACAGACATGCACAGAGATGCAGACACACAAATAACTGCAGTTTTAACATACAGGAGGCTGCTGCTTTTGGGATGGAATTTTATATTAAATACAGCTATTAGCTCGATTTCCTTGGAGCAAGGCTCAAAAAATTACATTTTTTCAGTATATCAAAGAAGGAGGAGCAGGGAAATAATGCAAGAAAGAAGAAAAATCATCATCTTAAAAGGATGGGAAGCAACAGAGAGCAAAGGAATCCCTTCCCATCAGGTCCCACCACACCCAGTAGCATTAACCACAGCCCTACATGATTTTTGTTGATCAGAGTAACAGTGAAAAATCTACATTACTGTCTTATTTCAAAGCCATGTGACTTAACAAGGGCTATTATTGTTCAAATAATTAAAGTTATGATCTTCAATTTTACCTTAATATGCTGGCTTTTTTTTCTCTTCCAACACAAACCATTCTGCAATTCCATGGTTTTCTAACAGAAACAGAATAAAGGCTTTCAGATATTTTAAAAGCTAACTGAGCAGACCTACAGACCAAGCAGTTCTTTCACTCAACAATTCAGATATTAAAAGATCAAGTCCTGTTAATGAAATGACAGTGATCTGGTTTCTGTCAGTGAAACCAACCCTCAAGTGTTTTTAGGTTTTCAGGATATTTAACACATACTAAAGTGCTTCCAACAAGCCAGATACCTTCTGTTTCCCCACCTTCACTCAGCATCATTAACTCACAACACGGCAGCTTCAGTGCATTAATTGAAAAAGCATCAACCTGCCTTATGAAGATTCTTGTGCTCAGAAACCCTGACTGAGAACATGGTGTCATTGCTGTTCCAGCTGCTGTTCAGACACATGGCAAGAGGCAGCCCATGGTCTGGTGAGTCCAAAATCTAACTAGACATGACAAACCGAGTGTGAGGAACTGACTTGCTCAAGGACATGGAGCAGAGCATCAGCAGGAGAGCAGAGGGAACCCAGGTCTTTGTCAGCTCAGTGCTCTGCACAGTAAATCATACTGTCTCTGGAAATAAAAAAAATGTATTGTGAATCGGCAATTGCAATAATTCCTTCCCTTTTAATCAGTTTCTACTGAGAAATCACTCTGCACAACCTTCTGACACACACAGAAGCTCATTTACTTAAAACAACAAGACTTATCCCAAAGGAAAATACTCGAGAGAGAGAGAGAGGTCTGATTCCCAAGAACAAACTGCTGAGAAGGTCTTAATACAAAAGCAAACAAAAACGTCTTGAAACTTGGAGTGCTGATCAAAAAAAAATTATGCTGTTAGTAAAACAACTGAAAAGCAGGAAAGTATTTCTCCCACAGGGAAACAGGCACACCTTTCCTTCAAATTTGTGCTCAGTATGTACAAACTGAACCTTTCCAATGTACATTGGTAGTAATGGTACTCAGGGACCTGCATATGTTGTTTCCAATCTTCTTTTTGATGGATTCCAGGCATTTGAGTTTCCCCTACAGAGCACATGACCTGTGCTTGTTATTAAAGCACTTAATCTGCATTTAAATCTCAGTGGCTCTATCTTTGACCTGGTATCAAAATATCCCTCTTGAAACATGTGAAGCATCAGAAAAATCCATCTGTGCCAGCGGAAAGCTCTTTGTGCCCTTTGAGTTTTGGTCACGTCATTTCGAAATTTGTTTTGACAGAGGTTTGTTATTCCTGCCCTCCTTCTTGTCTCCTAAATGCTGTCAACTGACTCACAGGTGGATTGCTTCACAACTTCCCTGGTTGTGAGGGCAAACCTAGGGTTGGATAAGGATCACTTCCTATCCCAAACCACATCTCAAATGATGCAGCCCCAGTGCTGTGAGTGATCTCAGGCTGTGCTCTAAGACTGGCTGCCCACTTGGGTTACAGCAGCTGGAAATCTGCCCTCCCTGTGCCTGGGCACTGGAAATCCATGCTATGGCCTCGAGGCTTCACACTGAAAAGGGAAAAATCTGCTGGGGTTAAGCTTAACTTTGCATGACCAGGAGATCTGCAGAGAGATTCATTTTGAATTGGAGAAACCCAAGAACCAAGTTGCGTTTCCTGGTTGTTTTTCTCAGCACTGCAGTAACAAAGATCAGTGTTATGCAGAGGAGGAGCAATACACAGACCTTGCCCCATGTGAACACCACTGTCTTCAAGAGAGAAAAATGCAGTTCTTATTATTCACTCCAGACTGTGTTTACAGACTGTCTCCATCACCAAGGAACACCAAAGTCACTGTTGTTTGCACAGCACTGCTCATAATGGACCATTTGGAAGATGAAAAGATAGTGCAGCCTGTCAATTTAGTCTTATTATTATCAGCAACAACAGCAAAGAGCAGTCACTGTGCTGCCTTCTCTCAGGGGAAAAAACAGACAAAAGGTTCTTTAAAATACCATTTTCACATCATTACACAAAATTCAAATATGTGCTTTCTGCATGTTTGACGAGTTCTTAAGTTCAGCAAATTCAAAATTCAAAAGTACAAAAGTTTGTATCTGTAGCCACACGTGGTTTTTTTCCACTTCACTTTAAATTTAAGGAGGTTGCACACAGGAGCTTTTTTTTCTCCCCACTGCACACGCATCCTCTGGATGCAGACAAATGACTACTGAACAGCTCTAAGATATCAAATAAACAGAATCCAGTACATCGAATTAATTCTAATATTTGACTGGAAAACGTAGACAACTAGGCTCTCAACCTGGCAAGGTATTAATCTCCATGGAAATAAATTGAACTAAAAAATATGCCTAAAATTCAGGTTTAAGTTGTCTCTTGTATTGGATTGCTGAGTGAAGGAGTTCACTGAATAAACACATCCGTTAAACATCTTTTCAATATCACCAAGTGCTATGCTAAAAGGTTCCAATGGCCAATCCATTTTCCTCTCCCTGTATGATTTTCGGATATATACATTGTCTTTTGTGTCGGGAATGCTGCTGCTTTTATTTTCCATTAGTCTCTGCTAACAGTTCAGGCCATCCATTAATACACCTTAACAACCTTGCCTCAATGCTTGTTACAATTTAACTTTCACAGAGCTTACACTGATTTTACTGATGGAACATTATTATTAAAAAGTCCTTCCCTTTATTAGAATAATAAAGAATCCTCAAATTAAATGCCCATTTTACTACTCACCAATCAAACCCCTAATTGTTGTAGAAGACATTTTAGTGAAAGAAGTGTTCTTTCGGTGTCCAAGAGCAATTTAGTATCCCAGCAAGAACATTTCCCATTAAACACAGGTTGGGAAACATCAAGTGGAAATGTGCTGCATATTGACCACATTGAGTGAGCTCTACCTTTGTTGTTTTAACTCTACCACTTACGCAGAATAAAATCAAACTGTTATACAAACACACAGGCAACTGGAGAAGCAAATAGAGGAAGTGAACAATGAATATTTTACAGTTATCATCAGGCTCTTACTCTGCCGTTGCAAGTAATGTCCATGAAGTCAGTGAATTAACTACAGTGAATTGGGATTAATATCCCAATTTGGGACCTGAGAAGCACCAACTGCGCACAAGCACTGGTTAAAAAAAACATCCTTCAAGAGATATATTTGGCTGTGGTTTTGTGGTTTTATTAAAAATCTGGATTACAGTTAAGAAGCTTATATCATCAGGAGGGAGTCTGCAGACAAGTTTACAATTTTGCTTAGAAACTTTGATTAAAAATAACTGCAGCTAGGAAATGTCTAACTTCCAAAAAAATGTTACAAAACTTAGGACTTATCAGTATCTGGCAGACAAAACATAAGTAGGAAGATGAGATGAGCCGAAACTACATTGCTTCATTCACATATCAGACAAAAATTCATGCAGCAGGGATTGGTGACCGTTTCTAAGGACTTCCAAAGACAAAATCATTCAGGTCAGAGGATAACTCTGAATCCAAAATCAGAGTCAGACCAAGATCTTTGCAAACCCCAAGCATATATATTTCAAACCACCCTCTCTTGTCCCAGTGCTTAATTATTCATAGAGTAATATTTTTATTTTTTCCTTATAACCAGTTGGAACATCCTGCTTTTCCATATCTGGCCAGTCTCTCATTCTCCCACCATTCACTTCAGACCAGACCCCAGCCCCATCTCCTTGGTGACTCCTCACATGCAGGTCAGGAGTTACTAGGTCTCTGCTTGGCCTTCTCCAGAAAACACAAACTCAGATCTCTTTCGGCCTCTCCTCGTGGTTCACGTGCATCAGCCACCTTGGGGGCCCCTGTTCTGGGCTCACTCCAGTTTCCCTCCACTTCTCCCATCCTCCGACAACTACAAATTGGACACTATTCCAGGCTGGCTCTAACGAGCAGCAGGGAGTACCAGTTTCCCTAAATGCACTGGCTGTGCTGAAGCTGCTGGAGCCCAGGACGCTGCTCAGCCCAGCCCTGCTCTGCTCTGCCCACCAGAGCTGCCAGTCCCCAGCTGGCACCGCTGCACAGCTCAGTCCCTTTCAGCAGCAGGAATTTGTATTTGCCCTGTAAGTCTCCACGAGGTTCCTGTTTCTCCAACCTCTCCGGGCACCTCTGAAAGACAGCCCTCGAGTTCATTACCTGCACCCCGACTTGGTGTCATGATATCCATGAGGGTGCATTCCATCACCTCCTCCAGATCACTGGCAAAGGCATGAAACCTGACAGTTCCAAGGTGGCCCTCAAAGGGCTGCGTTTGGAACTGGCTGCCAGGTAGAGTTTGCAGCAATAGCAATGGAAAGTCAGCAGCACACTTTCATTTTTTCCCTTCAATCTTGTTTAACAAACGTCATTAATGTGCATTTTTTTTGGTTCACATTAAACCAAGCTTTTTAAGTTCAGTAACAGATTGATGGAGAATACAACGTCCAGGGTCACTCCAATAAGAAGGTACAAAATTAATTTTAACAGGGGGAACAAATCTGGCTCTGTTTCACAGAACAAAATGCAAATGCAGAAGCAGTGATATGAGCAAGTTCTACAATCATTTGAAGACAGATTAGGACACTGGGGCACAGGCTGTCCTCTGTAAATAACAGCTGCCACTATCACAGCCCTTCCTCAAATGTGCTAATTACATCCTGTTATCAAATGATGATGCAATTAACCAGGGTGGCCATTTCTCTTATCCTGCATGCTCCTTTGGTGACCTAAAAGAATAATTTAGACACACTCCTGCTTCTTGAATTTCCAAAGTCATGAAATACAAAGGTTCCTCCACGCATTGCCAAGATGTATAGCTTTGTCTTGCCTATCTGAGACACTGCAGATCACCCAGGCCTCAAGGTTAAGTAAATGTAGCAATTTATCAGAGACCTTGTACGCATCTTGAAATCTTTTTCTCAAATTTGGAAGATGACATAATTTGAAGGATGTAATCTTCTTTCACAGATAAGTCATACTTGGTACATTTTCCCAGGGTTTCAGTGCTATAAATCACAGTAGCTTCCTTAATTTGAGGAGATTTCGCATGGCAATTTTACCTTGCACTTTAAAAATAGTTTATTTGTGAACTTGTCAAAGGTAACTGCTACTGCTTCTGACTTTTTCCAGGAAGTCTGCCTAGTTTTCATGCTCATTAACACTGCAGTCTCCCAGACCTTTGTGATACTCGGGATAATTAATTCCCAAGAGAGCTTCCTTCATGCATTAAGATGTAAACTCTGAGCTCTTAAGAGAAAGACACCTGTGGCCCTCAGAGTCCACCTCCCAAAATAAGTCAAGAAAAAAAATTTAACACATCATCCCTCAGCCTTCCTTTCCATTAGCTCTACTTACAGCCATGACTGGGAAGCAATTCCTCAGCATTTGACAGCTGGACCAAAACAGTGGCTTAACACACACAAATATTTGTGGTAGAAGCACCTGAACCAAATATCTACTGGCACATTGGCAGATACTGCGAATACACAGAGTGACAAAAGCATCACATCATTACTGAGCGTTTTCAGGCTTTTTGAATGTGCTTCCAACGTGGAAGATTCAAATAAAGCTGAAAGAAAGCAAATCCATTCAGCTTTGGGAACTCGAGCTGACTGAGCAAAGCTGAACTTTAAAACCTCTTACAGAGCCCTGGGTACCTGCACTGCATTATTTACAACCAGCTCTTCATCTCACACTTCCAAAATTGGAATGGAAACAACACACTAAATTCTATAGAATGAGTTAATTCATGCCAATATGGGTAGCCAGGGGAATATTGGTATGCATCAGCCCATGTAAAATGCAAGCTCTTTCTTCTGCAGTCACATCAGCCTATAATAATATTAGGGGAAAAGCCTGAAATCCTAACTTGTCACTACTGGTTGAAGAAACCAATGCTTTACCTCCAGCAAAGCAAGAAGTCACAGCCTAAGAAATCAATTGCCATCCACATCATTTTGGACAAGTCACGTCGTGTCCCTGTCCTGCTGGCTGCTAGTCCATAATAGCAGGGAGCTCACATTAACCTTTTCAACTGCTTCAACCAGCTTGGTGCTCTCACAAACACATTAGCAGAACCTAAAGGCAAAGGTTCTCTGTATATTCAGTCCCAGGTGTTCATAAGAGAAAGAAAATCCTGTGATCAGAGCTTTACAAATAGAGAATTCAAGCAAGAAGATTAAACCCTTTGCCCAGGAGCAGACAGGCAGTTAGTGGCAGATCAAGTGTTTCCTGAATCCAGTCCAATCCCAGAACACAAAGCATCTTTGCTTTCTACTCTGTCAGATCCTTTTTTTCCCCCATGCAGAGCTAACACATTCAGTACTTTTCTTTAAAAGCAACAAACTGAACATCAGCCACCACACAGGTGCTGCACTTGCAAGGGAAACCGGTGCTCCCAGCAGCAACATGTTCTGCAGCACTTTATTTCTCAGCTATCAAACAGTATTCTCACGTACCACTCTTTTTTCACAATATTATTCAAGGGTGGAAATCCATAATATTCAATTCATCCATTATATAATTTTTCCAACATAAGAAAAGCAACATCATGGACAACCCTGCCCAGCAAAACAACTGAAGTGAAACCCTGTAAGAATATTACCCCGGTATGACTTTCTGTGTACAAATACCTTGCTTACTTGAGCCAGCAGCAAGTACCTCCACAGGCTGGTGGTTTCCCCGGGATTCACAGAAGGTGCCAACATCCTCCCAGCTCTGAGAAAGGCTGAGACCCTGAATGGTCTCTGTGGTGCCCAACCCTCCAGAGCCTGAGGGAGCTGGGAGCTAATCCTGTCTGACTGAAAGCACCTGCGGTTTCATTCCCCAAACCCTGCAGCTGTTAAGACTTACCCCCTGAGGGAGAGCAGCCCAGCTGGGAGGGAGACGGGGAGCCTGGCCAGCACAGTCACCACAGACTCCAATCACCTGGGGCAGGAGCACGGCTTGTAAAATGGCAACAGCTGAGGGCTCAGGAGCAGCCACCACGGGGGCAGCAGCTCCTCAGCTCCACTTCCAGGACCTCCAGGGAAAGCCCAGTTCCTTCAGGAGTGACAGACTTCCTCAGGCAGTGACGGGGCTGTGCAGCCCAGCAGGTACACCTGGACACGGAGGTGTTCCTGATCAGGAACAGCCTGCCGAGGGCTGGCCAAGGCTGGATAGAGAACGCAGGCTTAAGCTGCGCCAGGGGAGGTTTAGGTTGGCCATTAGGAGGAATTTCTTCCCAAAAAGGGTGATTAGATATTGGAATAGGCTGCCCAGGGAGGTGGTAGAGTCACATCCCTGGAGGTGTTTAAGGAATGACTGGACATGGCACTGAGTGCTGTGGTCTGGTTGACGTGGTGGTGATGGGTTGTAGGTTGGACTTGGTAATCTCAGATGTGTCTTCCAACATCGTGGAGTCTGTGACTCTGTGCCATCCCAGAGCACAGGAACAGCTCAGAGGAAAGGGAAGAGGAAGAGACTCAACTTCACCGTGGATTCCCAGCTCCAGGCAGGCTTTGGGTGTGCAGGACATTGCAGGGGATGCAGGAGCAGTGCTGGTTTTGGGCACTGGGGCATTCCAGACAACAAATGTTAGTGCATCCCTTGATTATTAGGCACAGGACCCCAAGGAATCTTGTAACCTACAAGTAGAAGCTCTTAAAAATGTTCAAAAGTTCATTGAAGTTCCTGTTTTATTTACATGGTTCTGTTATTTTACTGTCACATATGAAGAGGGAGAACAGTGACTGATGGTTTTGCACATGAGTTCAGGACCCACAGTAATTTAGACCCCGAGTGTTACAGCAGTGTTTTCAAATGTATTGAGGGCAACTGGAAACAAGAGCATCACCTCCATCTTCCAGATGGGTTTTTATTCTATTACTGTCTGCCTTGTGCCAGGGCACAGCAAAAAGCACAGGGAGAGGTCTGGTCAACCCAGAAGGCACTTGCAGGCACCCAGTACAGCCCAGGAAGGGGCAGGAGCATCCCTGGGATACTGTGAGGGACACACAGAGGGTTCCTGGGGCACAGGCTGCATTCAGGAGCATGCAGGGGCTGCCTGGGTCTATGGAAAGGCACACAGGGACACCCCAAAAGCAGAGCACAGCCCATGGGCTGGGTCATGGTGGCCCCTGTGGAGGTGCAAGACAGGACCCCCAGCCCACGGCTCAGGCTGCAGGTGAGTGCAGGTGGTGAGGGCAGCCCTGAAGAGCTGCTGGGGTGCATCAGCCCTGCCCTGGCCCAGGGCTGGCAGCCCATGGAGTCTGTGATTACAGCAATTAATACCTCAGTCAGTGCTCCCAGGCCCCTCTTCTCACGGGCAAACACCAAGTGTACACCACCAGCAACCTAAGCTCCACACTGGGTTCAGGCAGGGCACCACTGATTCCTTTCACCGTGGTGAAGTGCTACTTAGCCTGCAGCACTGTGTTACTACATATAGAGATATAATTTCCTTTTCAATCGAGCTAAACTTTACATAATAGAGGATTAAGAAACACAGCACGGCACAGTGCAGTAAATTTACCCTAATACTTTTTGTCTGAGCAAAACAATGGTGACAAACAGCTCCAAACAATTTATATGTTCCCAAGAAAGCACAGAAAATTTATACAATCATAATTCACTCTTACTACCTTACAGGAATAAATAAGAGATCAGTTGGTGTCTAAATTAGTATATGAAGTATTTTCATAATAAGCCTATCTCCGACCAAAAAGGTTCTGAAATGCACTACAATCAAAATTCTGTACAGATTATAATAACTGATTACATAAAAGCTTCAGAGCACAGAAACACAAAGAAGAAATGAGTCACATTGGTCAGAACTAACAACACCAAAAGAAGTGGGCTAAAGACAATAATGGAAAATATTAAGGGCATTGATTATAGCCCATTATTTTAAAGTTGTTAGAGAATAAGAAAAGCTGTCCCTGAAATAAGTGTACTAGCACAATTAAAGGCATTTGGGGAAAGATTATATGATTATGAAGAAGTATCTCTAGCACATAATGGCTTGTTACTGGGGAATACAGACAAGGGGTTTAAGGCTGGTCTCCTTATATATGCATATTGCTGCAGGTAAGTTATTTTCTTACTACTTCACTACCTTCTGTCTGTTACTGCTACATTCAAACCACAGGTTTTAGGATACGTTCACCAAGGTAATAATGCGGTTAAACTGCTTCAAAACCAGCCAACACCACACAAACCCAACCCAGTAACAAATCTGAGACATTGAGTAGGGTGGTCATAGTTTAATCCTGGAGTAGATCCAGCAATAATAATCCACCTTTCCCACAATGATATTTATAACAGTTATTACAATCTTTGTTAATTAAACATAACAGAAAAAGATCCAATGAGATGACATCACAATCAAAGCTCCAAAGGCTTTGATTTTTTTTCTAACTGTAAAATGAGAAAAGTAAGACATACCTAGTCGAATATCAGTTAATGAAACCTGCAAATCATGTCAGTTGGGGTTTTGGATATGGAGATCGCATTTTTAGGCACATCTTCTGACAAGTGGCTCTGCTCTACAGCACTGAGCTGCACAGAACTGTCAGCACAAAGCCACCAGGCCAGAACTACCACACAGCATGGCCAGGTACCTGTGGCACCTTTGCTGAGATACAGTAATAAGGACCATCTTGGATTGTACACATCATGACTACTTCAAGGGAGAAGCTGTGATTCCTTCAAAGAGAAGCTCAGCAGAGGCATTTGCTCAGAGCCAAGATGTCATTGATCAGCTCTTCAGTATTTTGTAACATTGAAGGCAGCATCTCTTGCCTCCTGAGCATCGTCGAGTCCAAATCTGAGAAGAAAAATAAATCCCAGAGCACTCCCCCACGGTTTCCAAAGCTCAGTTTATACAACTTCCTAAACAGAGATCTCTCCAGAGAACTTGTGTTTTAAAGAATACACACCAGAAGCCAGGCTGAAAAAGCAGCAGCACATCTTAAAGGCACAACTTATTGTGCCTGTCAAGTGACAGTCACACCACAGCACTGCAGAGCTTGTCTGGAAGGCAACATTCACACACATCCAATTCCATGCTGGGCACAGCCAGTGCTGTTGATTTTGGTCCCTTAGTAAGGTTGGAGAGACAAACATTAGACTGCAATCTCAGCATTGAATATATTTAATATTCTAGAAAGAAAATTACTTCGAACAGACAAGTGAGCAGTCGGAAAGGTGGCCTGGTTAGAAGAGAGATAAAAAAATAATTACTGAATAAATAAAAATGCCAGCCAGCCTGGGAAGCAGGAACACCCTGGTAAAGTGCAGCTGGGATCTAAGTACAACTGGGGTACCTACAAACTGGACACATCCTAAGATACCACTGGTAAGTGGGGAAAAAAAAGAATAGAAACTGTAACAACTTATTGTCTGAAAAATGAAAGAAAACAATGAAATTATTTACCAAACCCAATGAAAAACACAAAAAAAAAATCGGGCTTCTTAGAACCTCATTTTTCCCCCTGCAGGTGGACACACAGGCAGAAGTCAGACTTGTGAAAGACAGCTCAAGAATTTTGTCTGCACACACCACTCTGATTTAACCTTCAGAGCCTTCTCTCCTCTCCTATGCAGAGTGAGCACTCTTGAGAAGGAAGAAATCAAATCTGAAAGCCCTTCACAGAGATGAAAAGTTCTATATGTTATTTCAAGCCTACTCTGGATAGCTGATACTCCTCTTGAACAAGGACATTTTAACTGCTTTAACAGGGTGAAAGAGATCTGAGTGTACTTCAGCAGAAGAAGTACAATTATGTGCATTAGACCTCTATAGGAGCTTAAAGCACTTTAATGGGATAAAGAAGAATTTAAGTGCTATGCACTGTAGGACAGTTAAAAAATGGATCATTTGATAAAGATTTAAACTAACTTAATGGATACAATAGCAATTATCTACAGAGCAAATTGCCAGAAACAGATTTTGAAAATAATCTTCTTTTCGTGAATTCACGGGAAAAGATTTTATTTCTACGGTGCACTGTCCACATTTAGCAATTTAGTGAACTATTTCTTCCAACACCAGAATTAAATTAGCCCAGATCCACCTAATACACCTAATGTTGCTTAGGTGGCTCCTGGTTTTCTAATAACCCTCACAATGGCAGGATTTTTAAGTGACAACATTAGCAGAAACCTGCCAGTGCTCTTCCTCAGCCAAATTTCCCTGCACAAATCACTTCAGCACGAACAAAGAGCAGATGAGAGGGAAAAATTAATTAGTTCAGTGGCTTATTCTCTCTCCTGCATACACAGAGTAGACACCACCAGCACCACACAGTTACAAGAGCTTACAGAGAGAGGGTCTCTCTTCAGGTTTCCCTTTCCCTCTGAGCACACAGGTGGTGGTGAATTAGATGGTGAAAGGGAGCTTGGTTAAGCATGGCACCTCACTCATTTTAATGTGCTCAAGACACCGAACTCACCCATCTGAAAAATCACCCCTCCATTGTACCTCAAATTGGACATCCAAGAAGTTAGGTAAAAGCGACAACAATTCTCGGCTTAGGATTTCAAGTAGCCAAGGATTCCTTTTTATGCTTCGAGCCAGCATCAAACAATACAAAAAATGCGCAACACTGCACGGAAAAACATTTCTGGTTTATCAATCTATCATTGTTAACATGAAGTAGTATGTAAAACCACATTGTTTCTATTTTACAGTCACCAAACAGTGTTACTAAAGCCTGTAGTCATCTCACCCTCATAAAGGGCAGCATCGATGTGGCCATCTCATTTCTTGTAAACAAGAACTACATCAAATTCTGTATGTTGAACACATTTAGTCAAAGCCACATAAGTATATTTAAATCCAAACCTGTTTTATTTGCTTAGCATCATTTAATTATTCACTGAGCTTTTAGCTGTGTTTAGTTTTGTGGTGTAGAACTGAGCTGAGACTCCTGTAGTTTGAGTGTAATGAACACAAAACCAATTAGCGCATCATGAAATTAAGCATTTGAGTAAAGATATTTACATTTCTTCTTACATTAACAGCCAGCTAGCATGTACCAACTCTACACATTTAATATATTTTAGATTTTAGAGCAAAAGCAGCCCCTTCATTTGTCATTGTCCCATCTAAATCACACTCACTGTATCGCCCAGAAAGTCAACCTCATGTCTCTCAAGTCTTTTTTTATTTCCACACCAGACTGAGATCACTACATTACAGAATCATGGAATCATTTAACTTGGAAAAGACCTTTAAGACCACAGAATCATAAAATTCTTAAGGTTGGAAAATCCCTTTAAGATCCTCGAGTCCACCTGTAACCCATCACTCAGGTCCACCACTGAATCCTGTCCCCAAGTGCCACATTCATTAAATAATGTTATTACTTTGCTTTACTTGGTATGTCTAAATTTTTGAAGGTATGGAATTTATTCTTCCCTGATTTTACTTACAACAGGGAGTTTATCCAGGTACTCTAACATAAGTAATTGCTCTATGATCTAACATGTTGCTGTAACTGAACAATTCAGCAAATAACCTGAAGAAGAAATTCTTGATTAGGCTCAATTCTTAGCTCAATTTAACTTTTGGACAAGAACTTGACTCCTGTTAACTCGAAATGTGCCCAGAATTTTCAGGAAATCTTTTGTGCCCAATGTAGAGTAAGGAAAGCAATGTGTTCTTTGCATCAGTGACCGCACAGAGCATGTTGAGCACAATTTCCATGTTTGAGACTCCTGATGAAAACTGGCCAGTAAGAAGAAAGTAAATATTTATATTTGAAGAGCACAAAGTAGGCACAACCCAGCTGAACATCCATGTAATTTCTTTGAAAAATTAAGTGCTTCCACTTCTTCATGGCCTGAGAATCACAATCCCCAAAACTGCCAGAAGAAAGGGGTCTATACATTTTAAAGCTTCTACTGGACTCAGCTGCAATTAAAAGCTCTTCAACACTTTTGAGAATTTAGCCCAATATCCCGGTTTCAACTTCCAGCATACTCCCGAATCCACCTGGCAAGTTTAGTTCTCCCACCAGTAAAACCACCCAGCATCAGTTGTAAGTTACAGACAGTTTTTATATAGCTGTTTGTAAATACAGACCTGAAATTAAATACTTCACGGATTGGATAGCTCACTCATAGCACCATTTAATTCCAGTTTCAATGCTTAAAAGTAGATTTTCCACAAAAATTTCCCTCCCTGTAACTTCTATTGTAGATGCCCTCTTAGAAAAAAAAACCAAAAAACAAAAAACAAAAAACCACATTTTAAGAGGAAAAATATAGAACCAAAAATCTTTATTCAGTTACACAAGTGCAAAGCCTACTGAAGTTGACAAAAAGAAGGCAGTGATTGCATGTCCGGTGTTAATGGTTGATGCAACTGAAGGCACATAAGAAAAGAAATAAATATAAAAGCCCTCTCTCTGCTTTTGTCAACTGCAAGTAAACACTGCTCTTGCCCATTCAGGTCAAAAGATAAAACATACTCAATATCTGCATCCCAGCAAAGTATAGAGACTGTCATGTATTTGTTGTGTTCCAAAGGAATAGTCTTTTCCAGGGACTCTTTCACTGTATAAGGAAAATACCTGCATAGTAAATGCAATCTTTAGCACAACATCTCAGTGGGCAAAATTCAATAGGAAGGTTGTCAGTAGGGGATATTAGTCTTTTTTTTTTGTTGCCTGATGAATCTTTTCCTTCCCTGACTTCTTTCCATTTTCTACCCAAAGTGAATCCGATCATGGTGCCGCTTTTTGAAATGCTAAGAGCATTATAAGTAACCCAGAACATTCCATTCCGTAACTTCAGTTGAATCCAAACAAGTGAAGAAGTTAGAGAAGCAGAAATTTGTGCCAAATTAAGTGCAATTCACTGCACCCAGAGAAGGAAAACATAAGCATACAAATTTCACCTCTCCAGAGTGTCCACGTAGAAGAGCAAAGGATTACACTGCACTGATATTTTTAAACACTGATTTTTTTGCATGACATTCGTTAGGCTTTACTTACTTCCAGTTACATCACTAGTGGTGCTTTTCATACAGCTTATTTTGAATCCTAGCAATGCAAAAACCTGTTACCTGAGCTGAATCTGGTTTTGTTTTCTGTTATGTTCATATCTATCCTCTTTCACATTTCTGCTTTGAAATCATTGGAGCTCATCCAGTGAAAATAAAAGGGAAGCATACACACAGCACACATACCACATTTGCACAGCATGCCCAGAGACAGACGATGAAAATCACCAGTTATTTTCTGTTCAAAGGAATAGGAAACCTGCAATATTTCAAATCCCATCCTGCAGTAACTTTGAAAAACACAGCCGTTCTCTCTGAGAACTCTCGTGAATTACTCTCTCATGTTCACTTGTGCAGAAATCAAAGCAGGGCTAACAGGATGAAAGCCTTGTTCTATCAGGTTTACTTAGCACTGAACAACTGTCCAAAGCACCTCACCACCCTCTGCTGCTCCCAGCCCACATTCAAAATTCAGGCTGTGTAGTTTTACTCCTACTTTATGAAGAACAAAACCACCAAACCTCAGATTAAAATGCTGCCCCTTCTCTCCGCATGATGTTAGATGCGGGGCCTTGCCAGGCTCCAAAATAAACCTGATTATATTGTGCATTCCCCCAGCTGAACTCCCTCTGCTTCCAGGAGCGGAAGGCGAAGCAGCAGGTATCCCGGTATTCAGATCATGTCATCTTCCAAGACTTAAAAAGAAAATAATTATCCTCTAGTAATTGAAAATACAAAATGAGGTTTAACACCGTGTTCTGATCTTTTTTATTTCAAACTGTGAGAGGATTAATTTACTGAAAATGGAAAGTGCTCCCAGACTGCTGTACCTGGCCCGATATACCCTCACAATCAGGGCTGATAAGGTGTTTGGGGAACCAGGCACAAAACCTGACCTACTTCAGTGTACACAGGGCTCCAAAGTCAGGCTTTCCCACCACGGCTGCAGCACAGCTTTGTTCAAGTCCTTTGCTCTCACCGTGTCTGTTAATTGTTCTGTGCACCAGGATAAAGACCCAAGGCTGTTCTGAAGACACTTCATATTTTTCTGTTACTGCAGAGGTACTTTTCCAAACCAACAAGATTTCTCTGTCCTATTATCCAACTGTCAGAGAGCAAATCTTTTCCCTTCCCTGCAGAAATGCAAGATTATCCCCTAGTTAAGATTCTTGTAAGCTCATAAATAGGTTTAGAGAAGACCATGAGTTTGCAAAAGCTCTAGGGGAGATTGTGCTTTCACCATTTCTTAGGCCAAGTAACCTCCCTATCATAAACCTCCCCTCATAAACCGCCTCCTTCAGGTTTGATTTCAGCCCAGGACTTCATTTGCTTTCCAAATCACACCCAGCTCTGCACAGCCCTTTCTCAAGCTCCAGGAAGCATCTTTCTGTCACCTCTTGAGGCAGCACTTCATGTTTGTTCCTTGCTCTTTCTTAACAGCACCTCAAGTCCCTCTGTTTTCCCCACATAACCCCAACTGCTCTCCAGAAAGAACAACATTTATTTCTAATCCATTAACCATTCTAATGCAAAATAAACATACAAGACAAATACCATCCATCACATCAGTAAACCAAAAGCAGTTTGTGGGTATTTCGGTGCATCATGATTAGTTGTGCAACGTTGTTAAATCAAAAGTAAACAGGATAAACCTTGACTAGTAATGAGGCACGAGTCCTAAAAAACATGTACAAATATATATACCAGCCTAAGTTTACAAGGTGCCTTCTGTATTTTTATTTTTCTTTTTACTTTACAAAGCTTTAGAAAGGTTTACTGTGACCATCTCTGCAATTGACATACCTTCAGTATCTTTCAAGCCTGCCGCTAACTCTTTTAAAATTTGTAATTAATCTTAGTAATTCTGACCCTCTGGAAAAAGTTTTTTTGCATTTTCTGAATTAAAATACCCACAAAACATTTTTCCGATTCTTGATAAATATTTTTTAGGTGCCTTTTCAGGAATCAGAAAAACATTGTCACATTTACAAATCAAATCCCGTCTCACACAAAAATTCCCAGGAGCCTCAAAAGCTCGTGGAAAGCCTGAGCAAAGCAAACAGACTTCCCATCTCGCTGGCTCTGGAAAGTTCTCTACATGCATTGGCCTTTCTGCCAGGTGTTAACAAGGAGTGATTCCATGTGCTTCTAAAATCAAGTAAATAAATCTGTCTTGTTTGTAATTATGGGCTTGTTCAGAGTGATTTCTGCATATGAAACATTAAACCCCACTGAGCTTAAGACCCCTCCAAAAGAATTTCCAGATGTAATACAAAGTAGTGTCTGACATCTGGGATGTAGGCTGTCATTTTAAGATGCCTGAACTTCTCAGGTGTTTTTTTGGGTCTGACACACAGAACCTGGAAAAGAAATTGTAATCTGGAGCCCTTGGAATGGAAACAATGAACAAACCACTTCTCGCATTAAAAAATAGGTTTGTTTCTGAAAATAGAAAACTAAATAGGAAACGTCTTTTTTTTTTTTTTCCTTAAGTCTCCTGGAATAGTCCCCTGTCTTCTCAGCATCTGGAAATTTCTGGTAACCCCTGTATTTATTCTCACAAGTAACTTTTTTCCAGATTGCATAAGTTCTCAAGGTTAAGAGAAACTTGAAAAGCCTTGCTTAAGAATACTCATGGAGTCGGGCGAGACTCACAAAGCCCTCAGTCACAGCAGCTCTCTGTAAAATATTCCTCCTGTAAAAATAAAATGTGACAATCATTACTTGCTGCTCAGGTTCTTTTACTGCAGTTGGTACAAGCCTCCTGTCACTGTAGTCTGGAAAGAAGCATAAAGCAAAGGAGCTTCTGTCTCCACCTCTGCTTTAGTGTGTTCGTACCTTTCTCTTCTCTCTCCTTGATCGTTACAATCTGAATTCAATTACAATCCAAACCCCCACACCTCACCACTATCTTTTTGGCTCAATATTGTTCTATTTTTCTGCAGCCTGATGAATACAGAATGCACCTTGAAAGCCTGCCTCTTTCACTTTTCACAGGGCTTAAAAAGATGTAGTGCCTATAAATGTCTTTCTTTTTTTTGTTCTTTAATCTTTGATCAAGGGAGTGCTATGTAGAGAAGAAACCCCATGACACAGGAAGGGAGGAAAAAAACCATTCTCTACCCTCAGAAGGGAACAGAAATATTCAGACTTCACACACAGGTTTGTTAATGCCGCTAAATCTTATACTGCCAAAAGAAAAAAAAATAAAAGCAATGAAAAGTGTTCCCAAATCACAGTTTTCCCATATTTTGAATCTGTAGATAGCTCTTAAAAGCTACAATCTGTTTTTCATTTCTTTTATTATCCAGGTCACCTCCTGGAAGATTCTACAGTAAGCTCCAAAGCAAAGACTAGAAATGTATTTGTTTATAAAAAGAAAATAAAAGAGTAAATAGTCCTGCACAGGTGAAAATTCACTGCTGGGATTTTACTCAGAATATCCAAGAACATCCTTAGAAACAGGGATCTTAAGAATTTCAACTTTTTGGCTTTAAAGCTGATGAAAGTAGAGAAGAACAGACTTCCTAGCACCTCAGTCTCTTGAAGGTCATTAAGACTCAGGTTTCCAAGCCCTCACTAAGCACACAGATTTGAGGAGCAGTGTCTGTTTAAGGCATGTGGATTTGTGGAAACCATCTCCACAATCCACAGCACCCACCAGGGCACCAGTGATTTAAATCAGCTAATCAGTCACAATGGAAACCTTCAATTAGCACAAGTTCTGAATATATCATCAAAAACAAACACTAACATTTTTTATTTTGTTTACAGGTGGCAGTGTTTCACCTTTCACCACTTCCAGAATTCTACACAAATCCTTATTTAAAAGCCACATGGGAAAGGAGCCAAGATTTAACACCGTGTGCTGCTCCCAGACCAACCCTTGTCCCCACTTCCCCTTCCAAGCCTTTAACTGCAGCAGCCCCACTGCACATCCCACTGTTCCCAGTGCAATTCCTGCCCCAAAGAGCTCATGAAATAGATGGAAGAAATAAAGGAGTAAATACCAGAGGAAAATTATTCATGGGACAAGGCTGTAGTAGATGTACCTGAATAAATCAAGCAATGCTTTGGTCAAAAATCATGGACTTTAAAAGGGCTTTCAGTCCTGCTTAGAAGCAATTTGTAGGTGCCCTTGTATGTTGGTGACAGGGTGGGACAAGAGCACCAAGTCCTTTTTCCAGTTGCAAACATGGCACCAAGATGAGTAAGAGGGCATGAAAAAGGTGTCAGCACACAGACAGAACTCAACATCACGTGGGAAGTTTAAGTGTAGCAGATTTAGATGTAGACAATGAAAACTGAGCTCAAGAGAGCCCATCAATAAGAATCTAAGTGCTGCTGTGCCTGCAGAGATAGTTTCCAACAGGAAGTCACAGAAGGACATCACAGAGGAAGCTCATAACAGGTGTAACTTCTGTGGCTTTATGAGCTCCATCTATAGGTAATGGCAATGAAAAACAAACAAACAAAAAACCTTCCATGTTACCTTTAAGTAATAGCAGAAGTTCTGGGAAACCAAACGAACAGAACCTAAAACTGAAGACACGCGTACATGAACAACAGAACAAACCCGGTAAATTCTCTCTGGCTTTGAGACCCGAAAAGGGATGAAATGTTTCTGCTAATGGTTGTCGGATTTTACAGTTCATCAGGGTTTCATGGCAGGAGCTCATAATGCTCAGATGGATCCATAGTCTGCTTTTAGTCTCTTCATGAGTTTACAGTTGACTGGATTTGATAAAAATAAATAGCAGTAAATTCAATGAAGGAAGGGAAGAGAAACGCCCCAGAGTTGACACAGCCTGTAATATCCAAATCAAATAATTATATAGAAGTCACTGTTCTTTTTCTCAACCGGTTTATCAGATTATACCATAAATAAAGTGGATTGTCCTTAATGAAAGGTTGCTTCAAGATCTCAGCCTTGAAAGACAAGATGGGATTATCACCAAGATGAAAAAAGTTTTTTGATCCATTCATTTTAGTCTCTTTGTAGAAGGCTTTAGTAATACTTGATACTTGATTGAAAAGCTAAGCCATCTTTGATGCCCAGAAGATAAACAAAAAGAAGCATGAAAAAGAGCAAAGAGATTTTATTTGCAGCTGTCCCTGGTGCTGACCAGACATTCAACATCTAAACCTCATGCATCGTATTCACCACTGCCAAGGTCAAACACTTTGTAACATCTAAAACCTATTTTGCCTTCCTTATACCAACATGGAGACCAAAATATTATTCAAATATGCAGTTTAAATGAACAGGAAATTTAATGCAAGCGTCATAAATGACAAGGGTTTGAATTCCTGCTCAACACTGACTGTTTTACTACATGCTCCTTTAAAAATCTCTTCCACTACTTCAACCATATGCAGCCACTGACAGGTTGGGATGGATTTTGATACATCCTGAGTGATTTTGATCAGCCTAAACTATTCTTGGGTGCAAAGAAAGTGTTTGCATGTCAGCCAAAGAAAGCCTAGAGCTACCTAAAGTCGGTTATGAGACTCTGATATTCATCAGTGTAGCAGCTGCATTAGGCCAAAGAAATCTGTGCTGCACGTGGGACACTTCAGCGCTCAAGACCTCAGGTCCTATTTTGAAGAGGCCCTTTAGGAGCTCTGAGAAACGCAGAGCAGGTCAAGAGAGAACACAAAGCAAAGGTAGCAGAGGAAGAGCAGCATTTTTCCTGTCCTGTATCTCGAGCATTCAGTCACTGAGGCAGAGGTGCAAAGCCTCCCTCAAACCATGGCAAGAGAACCCCACGTGTAAGACACACAATTCTTCTTCCCTTTCTCAGCAGAAGTGCCAAGAAAGTGGTTCTGCAGTTTTCAAATGTGGGCAATAAATTGATGATGAAGAAGAAACCATCACACTATGTGTTCGACTGTCCAGAGTCGTGTAGGATATGAAGCCCTGGTTCAGCTATTTTATTTTCAGGGTTTATATTCCAAGAAGCAAATGTGTTTTCTAGCCCCCTGCCAGAGGCTGAACACCACTAGTGCCTCAGCAATAGTTGGCAGAGAAATAATTAAGCAGTCTGTGCTCTGTGAAGGTTTCAAATGAGACAGATTTACATGTAGGATGGAGACATAACACTGTGACAAAGGCTTGCTAAACATTGTGTATGGAAAACTCCAGTCAGTCACATCTACTTGCCCCAAATTATAATGTGTTCAGATTCCGTTGCCACAAAAATTCCAAGTTATCAATAGATGTGGTACATGTTTTCACTGAAATCCTCTGTTAGAAAAAAGAAAAAAAGCTCTATTTTACAAAGCACATAATTTAATTAATTTGTCTATGATGTTCACCAGACAAGTACTAGGACACCATTTGTACTAAAGACACAGCTCAGAGCATTTTAAGATGTTCCTAGAACAGCACATGTGTTTTTAGGATACACGGAGACAAATAGTAAAAGCCAGATTTCATCACTTTAGACCACCTTGAGAAAAAAAAAACCACACCAAAACAAACAAAAAAAACCCCTATGCCTTCTTTTTCTACTTTTTTGCCTTTAATATAAACCAACACTGCTGAGAAAGAACCAGACAATCCATATTGAGTGGGGACAGAATTATGCAATGAGAACAGGGTTTCTGTGCAAGTGAAAGTAATAATTATTCTTGCTTTTATTTGTCACCATTTTTAGCAGGATGAGCAGTAATCAAGCATCTGCAGAAAAAGAGCCACATTGCAACAGAAAAAGGATCTGGTGGGTATTTTTTCTACGTTTCCTGCTTTCATGGATCGTCCTTTATTCTGTGCCCAGACTCTGAGATGCAGGATCCTCTCCATGACAGCTCCAGAAATTGCTAAAGAACCCAGCAAAAACCCCAATCCACAGAGGTTGTTGTCTGCTAATGCAAACATCAATGAGGAAAATGAGAGCTAATTTGGCCGAGCGTGGCTTCCCAGCTCTCTCACGCTGCATCACGTTCTGCAGCTCGACAAACCTCTGCTTTTCAGCTTTGGTTCTTTCCCTCTGGTGACTTTTAAGACTGTAACTGCAGCAGCATTTACCACTGACAGCATCAGCAGCAAGAACAAAAAACAATCCTGGGAAAAGAACAGGAGGTTTCAGCTGTACCACCCAGACTCTCAGGGTGGCGATGCTGTGAGAACAAGCGCAGCTGAGTTATCCTGCAGTCTCCTCGAGTCTCATCCTTCTCCAAAGATTCCAGGTAATCATATTAACAGCTTCAAACGTTATGCAATGACATCATTCAAACACATTGCTCCCAAAGGTTTGGTATTAGATCAAGGAATTACCATTCATCAGGCATTTGGGATAAATCTAATAGCACAAAATTATTTGTTGCACAACACAGCTTATGTTGGTTTCTCCTCTAACAGCGAATGTCTTCTCTCAGCTCCAGCATCTCATCTTGCCTGGAGCTAAGATGTTGTACAGTAACCCTTAATTTAATATCTTAATTAAGAGAAGGACTTTACCTGAGGTCAAGTAGGGGTAACTTCAGCAGCCTCTCCATGTAAGCTGTATTTTTCAAAACTGCTTAAGGGTCTCACAAAGAGAAGTCCTTCTTAAAGTTAACAGAATGCAGTCATTGATGCTGTGTATTCTAAAAACCAACACTGGCTCATTTTTAAAAAAAAAACCCAACATAGCAAGCCAACCAAAAAAACCCCAACACACAAAACCTGTCCTACAGCCCATGGGTACTTGAATATCCAGAGTAAGAAACGTGTGCATCACTAAATAGGCTGTATGAACACTGGAAAGCCTTATCTTGCAGGTCAAAGCTGAATTAAAATTATAATCATGGAAGCTTCTAGAGTGCCAAAGAGAACGTGACATCCCAAAGATGCACTAAAATGCAATTGCTGTGTCTGCACCTGCCCTAGAGAAACTTCTGTAATAAATACTCTCCGGTGTGCAGCACAGGCAGATTTCTATCCAAAGGTACAAAATAAGAAAATCTCAGGAGTAATTAAACTGTGGACAGGTCTTACACTTCCAAGAGACAGGGAGTCTAATTGTTCAAAAATCTATTATTATCTAGACATGAAGTATACAAATACCTTTCCCAAGAACTGCTGTTTTGGTCCTAGAGGTCAATATTTTACTGTCTCCCACCTATTTCCATAAACTGTCCCCCTCTGTCTCCATACATGGATAAAACAGAGGTGCTGATACTTAGACAAAATACCTGAAGTTGAAAACACAAAATACACCTGCTGGTGTTACTGGTCAGCTTTCAAAGCACCAGTGTGGCTGTTACTTTTCAAGTTGCTCATTATAGGTTCTTTATTTTGATTTCATGCACTTTGGACAAACAAGCTGGGGGGAGAAGGTGTTTATTGTTCATTTTTCCTTTGCTTGACCCTTGTTCTCAGGAATCTCCTTCTAATCTATTTTACTATGTATTCCATGGCCAGTGATTACTTCTCACAAGTTCCATATTTCCCTTTCCTGCATCACTCACGTCTATAAAGTGAAGATTTGTGTATTCAAGTGAAAGAGAAGCAAGGACAGAGAGAAAACCTGTATTTGACCATATTCTTCATTAATTGCCTCAGAAGTGACCTCCCTCTCTGTTTCAACTCTGGTTTCACTGGAGGACAGAACCTTTTCCTCTCTGTTCTGCAGCCTGCTCAGGGCTCTGCAGAAATGTCACCTCACAAAAAGGGAAAAAAAAAAAAAGGGAAAAAAAAAATCCAACTGAAATTCAGATTATGACACTTTTTGAAAGCTGCAAGGAAATGATGATCCTTTACCTCAAACTGTCAGATGCATCTTCCAAAATCCCTCCTTGCTATGTAATGTATTACCATAGCAACTCGTCTCTGCACTGATCTAGTGCTCCCCACGGGCAGGCTGTACTTTGTCAATGCTCCTGCTCCTCTGATGATGCAAGGAACACTGAGCAGTTAAATAGCAAATCATTAAAGCAATGTTTCCCCAGTGACCACACTGAATCACACGAGGAATGGCTACAGCAGCGTGAGAGGGGCTCGCTCAGTCCTTGGTGTAGGAGGAAAATAATAAACAAAGCAAGAAAGCGCCGTCTAATGCTTGATTTCCTCAAGGAAAGCAGGGCACAGCACCGCTGTTTAAAGTCTGGCTTTATAAATCCTGCCCTCACCAGTCCTCTGCTCCCAGTTTTGCTCTGGGTAATGCAAATCTTGATTAATATTAATCTGCCCAATGACAGCTGCCACCAAAACGGCCCAACAACTGTATCTTGACTTCAAGCAGCTGGGTATGTATTTTTCTAGGCACGAAAAGATCAAAAATCTCATTTTTTCTCTTCTGCTTTTTATATTTCTAAATCTTCCATCTTCTTCTCTGTGCACATAAAACTTGACGTCAGCTGATTTCAGCATCCTGCCTCACCAAACGCTAATTAATTCTCCCTGAGGAGAAAAGCCCTATTTCTCCTGTAGCAGAATACATGCTCCTCATATCCTTTGCACAAGCAATCAGTGGCTAAGGTGGGGGGAAAATTCCAGTTTTCCTAATGTAACTCCCACTGTTTCCTTTGTAACGTAATAATTGGAGTTACATAGCCTGAAAAATTAAGGTTACTAAGGCGAATTTAGGTATGTCTTGTCTGTACAATACAGACATGTCTGAAACTTTTTGTTTCATGTTTTCTACATTGGAGAATCCAAGGCTCATTCTCAAAAAGGATTTATTTTTAATTACTAGGAAATTTTGCCTTCTGCTTAGGAGTATACATAGCTTTAGTCATTTATACAGTTTGGAAAATACAAAATTGGTCTCAAGTGGGTAATTCCATATGCACCAGAATAACAGAGAGGGACCTTGGCAGGCCAGACAAATGGGCCAACAGGAACTTTTTTAACTCTGGGAATGACCAAACACTGGAACAGGTTGCCCAGGGAGGTGGTAGAAACTCCATCCTTGGATACACTCAAATGATACCTGGACACAGTCCTGGGAAACTGGCTGTGGGTGGCCCTGCCTGGTCAGGGGTGTTGGACAAACTGACCTCAAGAAGCCTCTTCCAACCTCAACAACTCTGCAATAACCAGGCTATGTAGACCTTTCAGAATTCCATTTATTGCCTCTTAAGGAATTCCCCATCCCTCAGTTAAGGTCTCAGTCCTGAGGTCTCTCAAGGTCAAGATGCTCAGCTCTATCAAGGCCCGAGTCCTGAGGTTCTTTGCTAATTTGGTTGCTGATGTAACAGCAGTTTGTGTTCTTCCCTTTTGTATCAGCTTCCATGGGTACTTAAATAACACTCATCTATCTGAATTTATAAATGCCCTTTTTCAAAAATCCTGTCAGGTTTGGGTTCTTTTCCTTTTGCCCTTTCACCCTGTACTAAGCTCAGAATGTCATGATATTCAGTCACATTTTCTAGAAAATATCCACTAGGCAATTAATATTGAACTGCTTGAAATGCTGAGCCCTGAGTGAGTGACATTTTGTTGTTTTACCCGTTCCCACGTTGTGAAAAGGCAGCTCGTGTGTATAGTGCAGGAGCCAAGGGACTTACAAACCCATTTGCTTTGATATCTGGAGAGACAAAGCTGTCTTAAAATATTATGAGCTTCAATTAAAACCCAGCTGAGGGCAGCAGGCTAAAGCATGGCTGGGAGGGGAGCAGAGCTGAGGGGAAACAGGGGTGGAGTGTTGGAATTCAAACCAACTCCTGTAACTAATAAACACAGACAAAGGCATATTCCCTTCAGAGCAGTTCATTAAGTTCAGCCAGTTATTGCTACCTGTCCTCTTATGCAGAAGTCAGAAACTCCCTGTTTGTTTATGAGATGTTTTTATATTAAAGAATTTAACAACCCCTGACGGAGAGCACTCCCTCCCAGAAAAGCCAGTTTGCAAACAGTATACATTAAATAAGGTATAGGCATGTAGCCAACACAAATATGCTCCAGAGACAATTTAGGCATTAACTTTGACTTCCAACTCCGAAGCTTTTCCAATTAAAGACTCCTTTTCAGCTCTGTTGTAAGTTATTGCATGACCTGCACCTACTCAACCACATTGTCTTCTCTTATTTTACCAGCCCTAAAAAAGAGTTTTGTTCTGATGTGTTTGTGTGTTGTTCTTTGGGCTGTGAGTCTTATGGATCACAAAGGGCTGCAGAGATGACCCAAAATATTTTATAGCCACTACCAAGGAACAATCAGCACGTTTGAGAAAGGGGAGAATTATTTTCCATGCATGTTTTCCAGACAAGTCCAGCTGCAGGGTATATATGCACTGATGGTTTAAAAAAAATAAATTAAATAGTTCAGGAATTAAAAAAAGAAGGCCTAGAAACTCAGAGAAGCACGACATCATCCAGGGAATGACACAACTACAGCTCCTCCTGAATATGAAGCCACAGTAATGGGCATCAAGGGAGTAAAGGAGAAACAACATAAGTTTCTTCTGTTTCAACTGCACACTTGTACCTAATGATACATGAAAACACCTTCTCCTTATGGACTGCCCCAGGCAATTATCTGCTGTAATCCACTGGGAACAGAATCCATTTCCTACATTTGCAGAGGTCATCACTGTGATTCTAGCCCTTACTTTAGTGGAAAATATACTACTGCATCAGGGTGGATAAATGGAAGTAAGACACTGATCTACAAAGGCAACTCTGAGAAAGTTAAAATCCCTCTGCCCTAGCTCTAAGTGCCAGACCTTTCTTCCTTCTAATAATTTACAGTATCACCACTATCAACATTCCTTTTTTATTGATTTCTATTTCAAGTCTCATGGAAGATGAACACCACGTGGAGAAGAAGCATCCTGTCCAGAGAACACCTTTCATGGTGAGCTGCACCTTGCTCCATAACATACATGTCACTGCTTGGAGGGGGAAACACTTGGTGAGGAAAAGGGCAAATGGGAAAGTGGGACTGGCCTTGGTCAAAGCAAAACATTTCTTGAAAAAAAAAAAAATATCAGCAAAATGCATTTGGCAAAAAAGCAAGAGAAATACAGGCACAATAAACAATTGTGACTCATAACTGTATTACTCTGAGGGAAAAAGACAGGAGGGTAAAACACTTAATGAAGTGACTTATTTTAAAATTTCTAAAGATTTTTCCCCCCTTCTTTTTAACAGCAGAAGGCCAGGAGGAAGGCACAGCAGCTTACACAGCCCTGCTCTGATCACCAGGCTCCTCAAAACAAAACGTCCTCAATCAGCAGTGGCGAAGTCAGTATAAACCCCCCCAGTTCATCATAATGGGTTTGAAAAATAAATTATAATGACTTTAAAGGGTAGAAAAGCCATTCCAAAACATCCTGCTGCCCAACAAATCCTGAATCCCTGTCTAAGGGGAAAAGGTGCAGTCCCAGGTTCATATCCTGAGATGACACAGGCAGAGTCAGTAATTATAACCAGGCCTTCCCACACAGCTGCTCCTCACACAGATATCTCCCCTCCTTTGTGTACTGGACTGGAGGATTAGGGGATGTGTCATCTCATCAGACTGTGGATAACAACAAATCCCTTTGCCTGCAAAGATGGAAGATCAGCACATCCAAGGCTTTTTTTAAAAGGTGTTACAACTGCCTGAAACTGGTTCTGAGTCTAAACTATTCCCTTCCTCTCCAGTTTTCTGAATGGTCTTCTCACACTGAACCACATCATCAACCACCCGCATGGCTAATTATCCTCCACTGCTAATAGAAATACAGATAATTTATTTTCACTGAAAAATACTGAGTTTCAGAAGGCAGGCAGGTGACATTAATACCCTCTTCACTGTGTGTACTCATGCTCACTAACTCACGTAATAACTCTGACTGATGGAATGCAGTGACAGAACATGCTCCTCCCACTTAGTACTGCAGGGAAAAGATGCTTATTCTCATCACAGGAGATCCAAATTCAAATCTCTAAGTGGTTCCTTGTTTTCATGATTCTTCCTATTTTATCTTTCCTTGTCAGTGCAGCAGAGGAACAGTGTTTGTGACAGTGATTCATTCTCCTCTTTCAGATCTGCTATCTTGTGAGTGAATTAAATATTTACATTTTAAGAGCTGTGTAGACACCACTGATGTCCAAGAATACCTAAATTCTCCGTACATATAGATGACTAAAAGTTTTATTTCAGTACTTAATTTGAAACTGTTAAATCCAGTCATCTTTATATATTTCAGTTCATTGCTCTGTTTGAGGAAAATACCAGCTCCTCTTCTCCATTTAACACTCAGCTGTTCCGTGCTATAAAATCCAAATACTCAACTCTATGCAAGAGCATTCAACCTACAGCAGGATGAACAATTGACAGATTAGAAATCAGAAGAATAAATAGGTTTTCTTGTCAACCTAGGGCAACCACCTTCTAACTTCAAGGGACCCATATAAACCAGGGATCACACCTTCATAACAGACATAAGTACACTTTTCCTCTAATATCCCTCAAAAGTCTTAATTTTTGAAATGTAGCTGCATCTTAAAGCTGTTTCTATTCCCTCCTATCCCATGTAGATCCTGGTGCCACGTAACTAAGGCAAAGGACACGACCAGGGCTGTGCTGAGGCGTCTGCAGCACTCTGGGAAGGGTCTGAAAGGCAGGGATAGTGAAATACAACTTAGAGCAACCCCAAAACTCTTCTCAGCTCTAACCAGGGCTGGAAGCAGGCTCTAGACAAGGCAGGAAAGTACAGAACAGTAACGGGGAATCATCTCCTGTCTCTGTACCAGGTTCTTGGCTGGGCACAGCTGGAACCAGAAACTTTAGGAAGCAAACCAAGTCCTAGTTGTATTTCTGTCACCAAGGAGCACCAGCCTGGACAGGAGAATGCAGCCAGGTTGTGTGCCCCATGTGTCCATCAGCAGTGCTACCTGCCCGGTTCAGACTTCACATGATCCTGCATTTGGTTGAATATAGAGCAGAAAGACCCTGCTCAGCCTCAGAGTGGGGCTGCAATTTCAACAGAACTGAGGAATAAAGAGGGTTAATTTGGTTTGTTTCCAAGAAGGAAACAGTGATGCCAGATAAGCCCAGGGACCTGTTCTTTCAAGTGTTCCTATGATTAGGAAAAGTGTCAATCCAGAAATTAGTGACAACACAGCGTGTCATAAGAGACAGCTGAGATCCTAAAACAGCTGATACAGATCCCATCAATTCCTCACTCCACAGCATTGTCATCTTCACTACAGACAAAGCATCTAAACTGAGCTCTGAAAACTACCATGGAACACAAAGCCTAAGGATGTGAAGGAAGAAATCTACAAGGCAAAATAACTTAAAGGAAGATTTTATTAAGCTGTTACAGAAGACTGGTTCTAGTGTATTGTTTTCAGTAAAATAAATCAGTAAATGCATAAGGAGAAAAAGCCAAGACACCTTTTTTATCTCCATTAGGGGAACAAAGCAGGGGAAAAAAAGCATTTTGAGCCATCTTGGACCTTGTATTCTGGATTTTGCTGAAAGCAGGTAAGGTTTTCAGCAAGAGGGGAAAAAAAAAAAAAAGAAGAAACCTTGCTAGATTACAGCACATTTTTCCTTCAGTGTTGCTATCTAGATACTGCCCAGGCACACACCTATAAACACTGCAGAGGATTCAGGCCCTCTTGCTGTCTCTGTTGAGGGAACAGCCTGAGTCATGCAGGACAGCCTCTGGCTAGACACTGCCTGCAGTCAAGGATGTCCTCCCCCAGCCTATTAAATGGCCTTTATAGCAGCTTTAAGGGCTACTAGGGAAGAGAAAATCCCTCCCAAAGGTACAATGCACTGCAAAATCACTCTATGATTCTTACTTATAAGATGACAGCCATAGCTCTCAGCGTAATTGATGTTTTCTTTAAAACCTTCTTGAAGAAACAACCAGGTTCTGTGCCCAGAGAGCACTGGAGCAAAGCTTCCCTAGCATTTGATGGATTTGGGTCTCAATCCAGCAGGAAAAATTCTGTGATCTGTGCTAGGCAGAAGGTCAACAAGGTGATCACATATAATGGCCCTTTCTGCCTTTAGGAGCTTCTGAACAGCAATCCTTTACAATCATCTTAAGTATCCCTATATTACTGTGATTAATAAGAGCAGAGTTTGGGTCAAAATATTCATATTCACTGATTTATAAAATATTGAAGTAAGTTACAGTCCCTGTAGGCAGGAATTTCAAATGCCAGAGGTCTGAGTGAACATTACACATCATTGAGTTCAGGTTTGTTACCTCCTTTGATTTATATGCAGTAGGTTATATTCTGCAGCACTGTAAAGTTAATAAGTTGGGAGAAATAGCATTGCTGAGCCTCCTCCTCCCAGGAATGCATTTATAGTTAGATTTAATAGCAAGTATAAGGCTTCTTCTGTGTGCATACAGCACATTTTAGAGATTTTTTTACTCCTGTCTCACTACTAACAGATGACCCACACACATAGGTATCACAGAAGAGATCAGTGAGCAGTGATAGAACCAGCCCTTCCTGGTGGCTGCAGACCAAGGTTTTAACTCAAGCCCTTCATGTTGTACCAGGCCAGTGTTCTTGAGCCCCAGTAAGACAGTGGGATGCTTTCAAAAGCCAGAAGTGCCAGCGAGGCTCCTCCACTTCAGCTCTCGTGTCTTGAGCAAATATTTTCTGAAAAGATCAGAAAGAAAGAAAAAAATCTACCTGACACGATTTTCCCAAGGGAATATACTTTCCTGTGGGCAGAGATCCAGCAGTGCCACTGGAGCCAAGATGCCAGGATTCGGCATCCATGCAGGGTCACAACCATAGGATCAAACACTGCTGTGAGCTGATGATGTCAAGTAGGATTTGGGCAATATTTGAGGCATCACGTCTCCTGCTCCATCCCTAGGAGGGGATCAGCCTTCCAAGGCAGCAGAAATACCCACTGAACTGGTTCATTTCAGTGAGTTTACTGTCTCCTAAGTGCAATATCGAACTAATATCTAACCTTCTTGCTGTTTGGGGTCATAGAGCAGCATTTACATATTGACTGCAGGATTAACCATATTAACTGCTCAGATTGGTAAGAATAAGAGGTCTGTTATGATTAAGTAGGAAACTGGCTTAATTTTAAGCAGCTAAAAGATTAACAACTGGTAGAATCATCAAAAATATCATACAAATGTATATACTATTGCATTAGCGTTTACTGAAGCTGAAAACATAATTAGCAGACAAAGCTCCTGTGATAAAGTCAGATTTTTGGTGATTAATCATTAAAGATGAGGGTTTTTTAAAGGAGGCATTTTGGAGAAAGGAAACATCTGCCTTATGAAGAGTTGGATTAAGCAAAGAAAAATGTATGGAACATTATTCACAGAAATTCTTCTGAGATGTGGTGTGGATCAAACCATTTACAGAGATTTCCCTTGACATCTCCCTGTGTTATTCTCAAGTCATGTTGATCCTTGTGGATCCCTTCTGACCCAGGATATTCTATGAAAGACAGAACCATCTCTCAGTCTGGGTGTCTTGAAGAGGGACAACACCACCACCCTCAGGAAGTCCTACAGTCTGATATGTTTAAACTTGAAATCGGGCCAAATCTAATAAATCGATATTTTAAATCTGATCTATAGTGGTATAAATGAAAGCAGGTCATAGGCCTCTTTTAGTCTTTTTTCCTACATTCCCAAATAAAAAAAAAAATTTGCCTTTTTACCCTTGGACTGTGCGGTTGCAACAATGTGGCTGGTTGGAAAAGAGTAAAAAACAACCGTTTGTTTCTATGAAAAATTTAGAAAAAAATATCATCTTCTCCACAGAGTTTTTGCTTGCTTTTAGTTTATATGATTCAAGTAAAAATAGACTGAAAACGTATTTTTAAATCCCATTTTCCTCATTTTTTATGTAAAGAGAAGCTTTCTGTGCCATGACTTCTACAGCTATTTCCCATATAAACATCCTACATTAGTCAAAATATTATTTACCGCCCCTCCCAAAAACCTCCACTATCCAAACACTAAACACTGAAAAACTCTCTTTATTATTTGGAAAGGAACTGAGATAACCTTATAAGATTGGAATTACGTTTATTGCAGCTAATTGATTCCAAGTAACCATTCATGCACAGTATCCCTATATATTATTGTATATTATCCCTGTACATTATTGGATATAGTATTGCATATTATCCCTGTATATTATTGCCTGTATGGATTCCCAGTCTTTCAGGAGCAACTGAGTGGTGGAAAGGCACAGACTGCAGATTAAAACAGGGTGGGATGACAAGAGGGTCAGGGTTGCAATTGCCAGCACATGAGAATCAACTCCTCTGGAGACACCTCCAAACCAGCTCAACACATTAGGCCAGACATGCCTGGAAGGCTCCATCCTGCGAGCTGGGACCAAGAAGGGTCCTGTGCACCTGAACGGAGTGGGAAAACTCAAGGAACTGAGAGTACAACACTAATATTTACCCTGACTAAACATTGATGAGCTTTTCAGTGCCTACCGTTGCCAATTAACACAATCACAAGCAATGAAATTATTCTATCACCACAGACAAGCATAACTGACAATTGTATCTGCTACTGCCACACTTGACTTATCACTGATTACAGTCCCTATAAGCTTTTTAGAAAGCGCTTGCCTGTCACTGCACTTAGAATTGGTATCTGCATCCACTCCTTTATTAACCACCATGGACCTTCATCATTCTTAAACTCTCGTGTTCAGGTGATTAGCCAAAAAGACAAAAGATCTTACTGCTAAAGCCCAGTTTCTGGCCCCTGGGGTGCCTAGTTGTACAAGACAGTTGCAGAATGTAAATGCAGAAATGAGCACGACAGAAATGCCTGGGGATGAAGAAATAATGAGCCAGTGAAGATCACTCTTAGAGACACTTCACACAGCCCCAGTTCCCTCCCTTGGCAGAGAACACGCTGCAGTTTGTCCTTCCTGCCCACACCAAGCCCACAAAGGGTGAATAAACACCTCTGCTGTGAAGTTACTTGCTTTAGATACACATTAGATACGCTATAACGTTCCATTTCAATAACAAAATAAAGCCTTCAATGTAACACCATTAAATAACCTACACTTTGCTTTTTCTCATTAAGAGGCATTTGAAAGGAAACCATTAAATTTATAGAGGGTTAAAACCAATAAGGAAGCTCAAACTGCTCACTCATTAACTCATTCACCCTTGTGCCTCCCAGGCCATTACTTCCCTTCTTATTACCAAATTGCAATAAACTTTTTACTTTACTACCTTGCAAGTTGCAAAAGAAAAAAAAAAAAAAAGAAAAGAGTGATGGCTACACTGCTCCCTGATTTATGAAGAGATGAAAGCAACAGCTCAATGGGTATTTACATTATTAAGATTTATGTATATTAGTTTCCCTAATATACAAAATGATTCATTACTTAATGCACAAATACAAGTCTGCAGGCACATTGTTCCCTGGGGAATATTGTTTTGTTTGTAAAGTCGGTTCCTTTATCTATGGGCCCAAGAATATGGAGCTTTTTGTGTTCAGCTGATCATAGAAGCAAGGCAAGTCTGAGTTAAACTTGAGTGTGTCCAAACAGCACCATTTACAGTGAAAATAATTGTTGGGAACATGCACTATAAGTTATTTTCAACGAGAATGCTTTAGAACAGTTTTATATATTAATAAACACGAAAGACGGATGCAATTTTCAATTTCATCTTCATATTAAAAATCAGTACTTTTCTCATCCTCAGAATTCTGAGTGTAGCCTCCTTTACCTGCACCAATTTAATTTCCCTTAAACTTCTGTTTCTCTTAAACTTCATTCTTCAGGCAATTAATCAGGATTCAGCCGCATCCCCCAGTGCTACGAAATCGAGAACCCAAAGACCTGAATTAGAAACAGCAGCAAAGGGGAGCAACAGGAAATAAATGCAGCCACATAACCCAGAAACAAGCAAGTACAGCCACATCTATTTCTTACCTGTGCCATCCCCATCTGAACTGCAGCAGTTCCCAAATTGCAGAGCAGGTCAGGATGCACTCTGTGATATCCAAACAACTGTAGCTGCTTTGGACAGCAGAGCATTTGCTTTATTGGGAGGTTGTATAAAGCCAGACTAAAGAGATATATTTTCACTGTATTGTTCTATCCTACAAGGCTGCGCTGTCTTCGCTTTTTAAGACTAATCTGGTGTAGAATGAGAGAGGCAGGAAGGGAAAAACTCGAGAGGTGTCACTTTGACAATGAAATTCAAGGAAGATTCAGAGGGGGTTGGATAACACATGAATCCTAAATGAGGAGAGAAAACAAGCTGTAGTAAACATCCTGTGGAGTTTAGTGAAAGGATACAAAAGCTGTATTTCAGATTTTTCTAAAAAGAGAAAAGAAAAAAACTTATTTCTAATTCAAAAGAAGTGCATCCACCTACTATGGATTTGGGATAATTCTCATGTATGGGGGGTTCATCTGCTCTCCATTCCTACAGCAATTCATCATCAAAATTTGATTTAGAGTGGACTACAAAGTAGCTTATTAGAAAAATTGAATAATGGAGAAGAGAATAGCAAATTGATTTCTTTAGCACAATGAAAGCTGACAACAAGAAATTAAACATTGCTAACTTTTATAATAAAGTACAGGATCAATACCTCTGACCAGAATGCTCTGTTTCCCTGATTATATCAGCTGACCATGAATATTCTGATTGGAGAGAAGGAACCCAAACTGAGGCATGGAGGGAATAGGAAAAATATGTGTCAAACAGGCAGTCTGGAGAGTCTGATTTTACTGAAGCGAGCCCAGAACTGCTGCTCCTGCCTGCAGCTCCGAGGTGACTCCTGCAATGAGCCTTTTATTGCAGTGGCTGCTGCAGAAGGGTCAACCCTTTCTGTAACATCACCAGGGCAGTGAAGCCTGATAAGCCCCTTCTGCTCCTGTGCACAGATTAATCTCTCACGTAGCATGAGGTAACTCTTGGCAAGGCTGTCAGCCATCATAAAATAAAATAATCCCGGATAGGAAGCAAAAAAAAAAAAAAAATCCTTTATAATTGTCAGGTGAAATTTACAGCCCCCATTAGGTGTTTGTACGGCCTCCAACACTCCAGCACTGCAGCATCTCAGTCCAGCTCTTGATGCACCCAGCTCAGCTTCCTCTAATGAAATACAGAGAAGCCCTCAGCCTTGTTGCTTTGAAAGATGAGAACCAAAGCACAGAGTAATCAAGCGATTCACTCAAAGGCATCCACTGGAGGCCTGTGGAAGGGAGAGGTGCTGTGATCCCGGGTCTGCAGGGTACCAGCTACAAAACAGATCTTTGTCATCTGCTTCATTGTCTCTGTCTGCAAACCCTGTCTCTGAGAAACAGTCGCAGTCTAGCAGAGCAACATGACATTTGGAGGCAGCAGCACGTTCTGATGACAAAACTTGCCCCCAAAAAATCAGGGGAGAAGTGAAAGGCAGAGGGGGTGGGGGGACTGGGGAGAAAGAGGAAGAGACTGAAGGGGGAACAGAAGGAGAGAGAGAGGCAAGGAGACCGATGGAGAGATAGGTTGGATTTTCCTGTGATCTCATTTTAAATCAAAGTTCTCCTGAACTATTCTTGCCTTCTTTTTGACTGGCTGCTTTCTAGGGAAATTGGCTTAAGGGGAAAATACTGGATCAAACAGATGGAAAAAAATAAACAATTATCCTTAAGGTAGAAAAAAGAAAAAAAAAAAAGCAAGGAAAAAATCCAAACCTAAAGAATAAAGAAGGCATCTCAAACAAAAAGAGAAAATCAATAGTGAAGTGGCAAGATCCATAAAAGTGCACAGAAAAAAGTATCAACACACAGAATAAGAACCCACTAATGATGCAGATCAAAGTAGAAGAGGAACACGAATGAGAGGAATTGGAGATGTTCTGAATGAGAAATGCAATATCAATATAAAAAGTATGAATATCAAAGTGCCACTCAAAATTCACAAGTCTCAATTTTGGACTTGAGATTTATGAAGTGATTGGTAAAGGGAGAAACATCACAAGCAGTAACCTTTGGACTGAACACTGAGGAGGGAAAAGTAAAAAGCAAAGAAATTATTACAGAGTAGAGAAGGGACTCTGAAAAGCACTTGTGAAGAGTTAATATAGAGAATGTTTTACTTTAAGGAATAAACATTTTTTTCAGGGGGTAAGGGATGAAAGGAGGTCATAAAATATGGGTTGCTTCCTTATCAGTGTGTTAAATAAGCTTTTCATTTTTCTGCCTGGGCTTTACATCAGGTTAGAGAAGCAAGCAGCCCTCAAACCACCATGACATCCCCCACTGCAGACAGAACAAGGTAACACTGTCTGTCCCTACAATGAGCACATCCCCTGCCTTTTTCCTGTGATTTCAACAGATGTAGCTAAAGCCACGTGTGAGGAAAGCAAGGAATTCATTCCCTGTTTCCCATGGGCAGGCAGGTGTTCAGCCACCCCAGACAAGCCAGGCTCCATCATGTGTAACTCTGTCTTGGGAAGTCAGATGCCATCACTGTGAACATCTGCCCCTTCCTTCTTCCAGAGCTTTACACGCTGAGCACGACACCACACGCTCTGGGATACCCCTTGGGTTGGTTGGGATCAGCTGTCCTGGCTGTGTCCCCTCCCAGCTCCTCACTGTGCACCTCCAGCCTCCTCGCTGCTGCGTGGGGTGAGGAGCCTTGGCTCGGTCAAAACCGTGCTCAGCACAGGCAAAACACCCCCTGTTACCAGCATTTTTCCAGCCCAAATCCAACACACGGCCCCTCACCAGCTACAAGGAAGAAAATGAATTCTCTCCCAGCAAAACCAGCACACAGCTCCAGCAGGGACTGCAGTCAAGTCTCCCAAACCCACTGGGATCCCTGAGCACGTCAGAAATCTCCACTGCCTGCCCAGGTGTGAGGCAGGGAAGGAGGGCACAGATCCAGCACACAGGGGGCCAAAATCACACCAGGGGACTCACCTGGGACCTGGAAAATTCCCTTCACCTTTACAGTGCATTAAAAACATACACACTAATCATAAAAGTCCAGCCTATGAAGAGTTAGGCCTGAAGTCTGGTTTGTCACCAATCAAATTAATTCATAGACTGATTTACATGAAGAAAGAGAAAACTCACTTTTGGTTGTAAGTTTGCAGAAGCTCAACAGAAGAACTTACTGCAAGCACACTGGAGAAACAAACGTTGTTTTCTACAGTACCTTATTGCTTCTGTAACACAAATATCAGCTCTTCATTCACTCCTGAATTATTTGAAATCTTTCCCTTTCAACATTAAATCTGAAAAGTCGGGTTACTGTGACAAGTTTTATTTCACAAATGTTCTGTGACTATTCTGTATGGAGTGGGAAATTATCAAATTAGTTTTTGCATGATCTGGCTGTTATCTCCTGAAAGGCACAGACAAAGAAACGTCCGAGTAGTTCTAGCATTAGCTGGAAAACAAGATTATACTATTCAGATCTTTTAAAAACCTCTTAGATGAGAGAGGCCAGACCCAACTGTGAAGGAAAGGGGAATTTTGCCATAACACCAACAGATTTCATTCAGACAGGAGGTGAATGCTGAAGTACAGAACGTTGTGAAACACTAAGTAATCACTGCTACAGTAAATCCAATTAGTAAACAACACTCCTAATGCCAAAAGCCTGTTCCTTGAATAGCTGATAGAATTGTTTTGCTTGAATGATTTTCTTGCACGTGTTGCCCCCCCCTTCTTGCCTTTTTAATATTCTGTTCATTTAATCAAGTTGAATAAGTGACTCAGTAAATATTTGGCTGCTGCTTTCTAATTCAGGTAAGAGAGGTTTCATCCACTTTGCATGTCTCGTGTGTGAAACACAGAAGGACTGGAACTCAGATGACCAGCCTTAATTCTGAATTAACAAGTTTTCTGGGTAGCTGGTTTATTTTTTTAAAGCCTTGTGGTTTTAATCTTTGTGTTGCTGGAAGAGTCAGATGCCAAAGTTAGCTCATTGTAGCAAGACATTTAAGCCAGTAAAATCTGCCTGCAAAGGATTGGAGAAATACAGAGTGCCCAAAAAAAAAGCAATGGAATTCAGTGTTGATCCCTGTGAAGTGATGCACTCAAGAGGAAAAGCAATCCTGGGTTGATGAAATCTGGCAACTTGTTAACATTTAGGGAAAATAATAGATATCTTGAAGCTATAATAGGTCAATTAAAGTGTCAGCTCAATGCTCAATAGCAGTGAAAGAAAATAGCATGTTAGGAATTATTAGGGAGGAGTGAAGAACAGAATAGGAAGCATCATTATGGCACTGAATAAATCCACAATTGCAACATTTTGTGCAGCTTTGCTTCTCACCTACTGCAAAATGATCTACTAAAATTAAGGTAGAGGGGGAACAACCAGGATCAAAGTTATTTCAAGAATATTTAAACCAAATGCATTTCATCCTGGGATGGAAGAAACCAAAGAGGAATATAAAGCCTGGAGCAGCACAGACAAGGTGGAAATCGTTGCTCATCCTGCCCATCAACATAAAAACTAGAGGGGAAGTAGCAAAATTATCCCTATGAACGTTTAAAACAAATACTGCTTCATGCTTCACTCAGCTGTAGTGTGGAATTTTTGCTTTAGGATGCTGTGGATGCAAAAAGTTTACTTGGATATAAATTCATTTCAGGCATAGAAAAAAAGTCTACCAGCAGTTTCTACTTTCCCCACCAAGGCAAATTCAAAAGAAAAATTCAAAGTGGGAAGCTACTGACAGTAAAACATATATTGACATTCTTCTAGAACCTTACTGATGGACTCAGTCTTTTCTCTATAATGGAACTCCTGGAATTCTTAGGAGAAACTCCAGGAACAGTGATTGGGAGATTTGTTCTCTAACATCTGCCACAAAGCTGTTGAGCTGCGTGACAGGAATCACAGCAAACCAGGAACCAGCAAAAATTACTTCAATGCCAAAGACCTGATACCAATTCCCAGCTTTTGCCTCAGCCTCCTTCCCCAGCCTTAGGCTGATCCTTTCATTTTTCTGTCTTCCAATGAAAAAAAAGCTCTTTCTCCTAATCCACTGCTCCTGATTTACTGGGTAGCCTCTCTGCCTCAGGGCTCACTTGCCTGGCGAAGAGAGCTTTACATGGTCTAGAACGAAAAGGCTGCCTGGTTCTAGCTCCCAGATACAGCTGTAATGCAACTCAGTATATAGGACTGTCTTTTACCTATTTTCCATTATATTTATATTTTAAAACTATATTTGAACCTTCTGTGAGTCAAGAATAAGCACTGCCATTCATTTATTTCCCCAGTCCAACTGCTGTTCACCTTCATGGCCACAGGTGTGAACCAACATGCTGCCAAAGCAAGAGAAACCAGACAAATGTCAAACAGTGTTTAGGTAACACCTAAGTGAGAATAGTGTGCTCTGCCCACAGCCTTTAACGCTGTAAGTACCTCTCAGTGAGCCTGGAAAGGCTTCTGAAGCCGTTCACAGAGCAGCCCAGCCCATGCAATTTAATTTTAATTCTAAAGATACTAAAAAGGTGGTTTAATTCTAGATGGGTATAAGAGCTGCTTCCTTTACACCAGGGTTTGGGGAAGCTATTTAAATAAGAGGATTTTATATGACTCAGGCTAAAAAACAAAGCAAAACAAAACTTATTTTACATGCTCTGAAGGGCTCTGGCACTAATATAAAGATAAGTGGACTTTATTTTGTTACGCTTCAAGCAGGTTCATTCTAATAAAGCTGATGCTTTAAAAGTCCATCTACCCTGAATTACAGTGTAATTAATCAATGCTCAGAGAGGCTTAAAGCAAAACACATCTACAGAACCCTCAGAGGCAAGGGCAGACTGCTCATGAAGGGAAGGGCCAGAAGTTCTCATACAAAGGCATTTGCACAGTAAAAAAAAAAAGGAAATCAAGCAGAGTAGAAACAAAGTCCACCCTCCACAGACACACAGCTTTTAAACTGACAGTAAATTGTGGAAGTTCCAAAAAATGGACAAATAAGTGGACTGGATGCTCCATTTATCACTGATCTCCCAAGCAGGGGCTGCAGGGGAACAAACCAGGATTTGATGACAGTCCAAACCTAAATACTGATCAACGCTCAGCACTGCTTAAACTTTCTCAATACCTAAGATCCAGGGAAGGCAATGGAAGGTATTTGCAGTCAGACAGCCAAGAATTTGGTCCTAGATTTGTAAAATGCTTCAAGCTGATGAAGCGTTCATAAAACCTCATAACCTTCCAACCATTGCTGAATTCTCTACCTTCTGTTCTTGATCATAAAGTGGGTTATGATTTACTGTTGCCTTCAGGGAGAGCGTTTGTGGCAATTCAGTGCCTTGATACACTTATCAAGGATGGAGTTCACCAAGAGGGAGTGGCCAAGAAGCTTTTAAAAGGGTTGGAGCCTCCTTGACTGGCTCGTGGCTGGGACTCCCAGATTCACAGGACGATTCATTCTAGCAAAGCTGATTCATAAGATACTGAAAAATCTATTTTCATATTATTGACTCCACCTTCTCTTTCTACTCAACACGAGCATCAACTCTGGTCTGCAAAAATTTTAAGCCAAAACCGATCTGAACTCAAGCCAATGGCAACGACTTGCCACAGTTGATATTATTGGTGCAGTGTTTGCAAGCAGGACAAGCTGCCTAACACAACTCCCACACAAAGAAAGAGCTGGTGCCTCTCCAGGAAGTAACGATGTAATTGTAGAGAAATGAAAAACAACTGGGAGAACATCAGGTAATAGTGAGCTGGTGATGAACACGACATCAGAGCAGGAATTGCTGCAGGAAGCCTCACTGCCTCAGCTGATGGGCACTCATTCCCAGGATGTTATCCCGAAGGTTACCCAAGCTGGGCTGCGAGAGTTATCTGAGGGAACGGTCCAAGGGTGTAAGGCAGTAGGAACAGAAATCAAAGCAAATTTATTTTATTTGCAGGTCTAATATTGACATTGTGGACAATGCACACAAAGAGCAGAAATCAGGATCGCAAAAAAAAAAAAAAAAATTTTAAAAGTTTATTGAACAATCTTTAAAATCATCTCCGGAGAGGGAGAAAAGCTGGTGACATTACTGTGTAGCCACATGCTGACAGCAGAGAAGGAGTGGTGTGTACTGCCACCGAGACAGAACCTTTATTTTCCCCTATTGTGACATTTGTGAGAATGTCACACGGCCCAGTCTTTGCACACTGAGATGCCAAGACTCAAAGCCGTTTCATGGTGTCTTCCAGAGGCGTTTAAAAAGCAGAAGCAAATAACCTCAAGTCGCTCTAAGGCCCAGACTATCGGTCAACAAACCATTTATCAAGTGTTCCTGCACTGTTTGAAAACATACAGAGCCTGCAGCATCTGCTCTCAAACCCAGGAATCTTCACGGCAAGGCTCCCCCTCCCCACCAGGGCTCCATGTGGATGCACACAGGAATGGAAAAATCTCAGCATTCTTCCTGGCAACTTCTGCCAACAAAACAACTTGGAGAGGTTTGGGAAGGGCTTTGCAGGCCCTTCAGTCTGCACGTCTGCTGTCCTTCTCCATGGTTTATGATCTCCAATACATCAATGGCGGGGAAACATTTCAGTGACATATTACTAATCTATCATTAGAGTATTGTCACCTCAGTGATGGATTGCATGAGCACATTGCTAAAGTGCTGTCCCTCCAGAGATATATTATATAAAAACTATTTCCTTCAATTTCCTTTGACTTTTATTCTTTTTTTTTAGGGAGTTAAGGTGCACATTCACAAGCTTGTTTCTCAGTTTTTCTGGTCCACTAACAATGAAATCACCACAGAGCATTATTCTACAATTTGTAGGTGAAAGGCTGTGAAACTGCTCCAGTCCCAACCCCACTGAGCAGCAGAAAGCAAAATTACAACATATTAAAGCAATTTCTGGCAGGGTACACCACAAAGGTTGCCTGCATACAAAATAAATATTGGATGGTATTAATTTAGCAAGGATAAAGTGTTCCAGACTGGTTCACCAAACAAAACCTTTAAACCATCCTGCAGGCTGCCCCTTTTTACTGCCTATTTCACTGCAAGAGGAGGAATGGGAGTTATTCACAAACAATGTAAGTTTTGAACGATTTCTAAACTGCCAGGCTCGCTTCCACTTCTTACACTGCACACCTTCTACTTCTGCATCACCCTGGGAAGAAGCACCTTTGCTCACACTTGTACCCAGGAAAATAACGGCACAGAATGGTCAGTGGATTCACTTGGATCTTGTGATAGCTGGGAGCAGGAGAAGGTCTCCTAAAGTCTCTTACCCACAGCTAACAAGAACATTCCTCAGATCTCAATGAGATAAAACGCTATTTAATGCCACAGAAGATCTTTATTTTGACACCTATTCCATTTTCCACATGGCACAAGAAACTCCTCAAGGCATGGTGGCTCTGATGTCACTTGTCTGAAGCACAGCCCTCTCACCACAGTTAGGGCAGACTCTCAGCCCTTCTGACCAGGCACAAACTGTCACTTCCCAAGACTCAGTTCTCACCTGATTTAATTTCAGTAGGTTTGTGTTGGCTTTTTTTTAGTTCCTCTGTAATTAATACACATTCCAGCATCCCTTACAGGGAGAACTTACACTCTTGAGAGTACTTAGGACAATCCTGCCTTCCCAGCACCACCTCTTCTTCCTTGTTTTACATTTCCCACCTTCCTCTTGAAGTCCCAAGTGTTTTATTTCCAAATCTGCAGGATGTACAGAAAAGTGAGTGTTCTCTTTCTGCCACCCTTCTTCCTTGAGCAGTGTCACACCCCAGCTTACCCTCAGATGGAAATAATGAAATTAATTTGCTGCCAAAAAAATACAGCAATGACTACTCTAATTTATCTCCTTCATCTGACAAGGTTCCTTTTCAAGGCAATAATTCTCCCTACGTAAATCTAGAGATAAAGGAGATCACAGTCAAAAGCTGTGCTTTCCTTTGGCTTAAGCAGCTAATTGTCCATCTGTGTTCCAAACAGATTAAGAAGCTACTTCAGCTGGCAAAAGTCTTGTGTCCAGCTAAAGCACCAAGTCTTAGAAGAATGAAGAACAGCATATGAGAACAAGGCAAAGTCTCAAACCAACAGCAGATAAGGAATTAATGACCAAATTCAACTCAACCTCCTAAACATTCTAGGAGCTCTGACCCTGCGTCCTTTGGCCTAAAGGAAGAGTAGGTAAGATGAGGTTTATATTCTTAATGTTCAATGAGCTCTAGTTCTGCTAAAATAACCCACCTGGGGTGCCTGGACACAAGAAGATGAAACAAATACTGAACTAACAGAAGCATGAAAGACATGAGTGACTGATGCCTGAGACTGAGGGATCAAAAGATCTGCATTGAAAAGCTTATTCATCACCTGAACATCTCAGAGCAAAAATCAAGTATAAGTCAGTCCAGATCCACTTATAGTTCACTACCATCACTCGGTCTCAGCTCAGTAAAGCATTTAATCAGGTAACTTACCTCCTCTTTATAGGCTCAATTATATCCATTTCCACGGCATTTGGGCTCTTGACTAATTCAGAAGGATGCTTCATTTCAGGAAATAATAAAATCACTCTCAAACTAAACAAAAGAAGCAACTTAGAAAGCCTAGTGAGAAAGAGGAGGGGGGGAAAGAGCTTGAAAGGAGAATATCTTCAAACCTGCTAAAAGCAGGATTAAAAGACAAAAAGCTCCACTGCAAAGAGAAGACGCAAAGCACTTAGAAATGCTAAATTTATTCTGGGCAGAATACAAACTCTTTTCTTCCTTGCCAAGCCTCCTGCTTACATCAGACATCGAGTTTTCCAAAGATAGCCTAGTAATTATTGATGACTTTTTTTTTTTTATACCCAAGATAAAAGGCTGTCAGGGACTGTTAGAGAGCTCTTCCAAAAAAAGCCTAAAATTTCCCTTTTACCAGAACTCCCATCTCCAGTGTGCACCTCTTGGATACTCTGGTAAAAAAGAATGGATGCCCAGGGGCAGCAGCCCAGGCTAGAAAATGCTCCTATATTACATGTTTTCTCCCAGACTTGCATTCCTATTTGGACACTTAAGAGGTCATATTATCTTCTGTAAAGGATTTAAATAAATGGAGAAACCTGATAAGAATCCACCTGTAAAAGTTCCCAGGTCAAACAGCAGCTTCCATTCCCCAGCAGTGACACACCACCTTTTGAGTCATTTTTCTCAAGGTTCATATCCAAACTGGCCTTTGCAACACAAAGTAGTTAAGAGAGAAATTGAGCTTTATGGACATATTTAGTTCAGCTGCAGTTTTTGGATCACATTTGGGCATTGACTTTAAAGGCTCACTTAAACAGCCTTCAATTCCCTCAAAATCACGAGAGCTAAAAGTGCATTTTATTGAATCCCACACTGACCTTTAATTCTCAAGACAGCTAAAACAGAAGCACAACAGGCCTGCAGTATCCAGCACTTGGGGCAGCACTGCATCATGCTGGGTGTCTGTGTGTCTCTGCATGCCAGGAAAGGTGGGAGAGGAGGAAAAAGACAGGAAAACGGTTGTTGGCTTTCAAGTTTCAGCCAACTACAGTATCAACCAGGATTTGTAAGCAAGGTGCTCACTTAAAGAAATCCTGAGTTTATCCCCTATAGATTCACTCACTGCACTCAAGAATTCACTTGGCAACTGGGCTGGTGTATTTACACGAGGTTCTACAAATAAATAACTCTGATCTTACAATGAAACACACATACAAATGCGTAAGGCTGAGGTATGTTTTGTAATGAAATATCTATTATAAACCAGAAAGATAATCATAGTTTCTGAATGCTGGCATAGATTAGTGGCAGTGGTAGGTCTTGTATAGGAGGTTATATTGATTATTTAGAATTTGTTTACTCAGGCTAAGTAAATTAAGAGTTTTAGAAACACCTATTATATTCCAATAAATTCCATGTTTAATAACTGGTGTTTATTTAGCACACAGCACAATAACTGTCTAATTAAATATAGATTTGCAAATCTCATTTTAGAGGAATACTGACACTGAAAGGACAGCCAAATCCTTTTTTTTCTGTCCAGTGTTGATTTTGCCATCAATTTCTCTCCACTTTTGCAACACTTAGTGGAATTCCTTTTTTCTACATCTTAATGTCACACTCAGGTCCTGGGGTTTTCCTGCCTGCACTCTCTTCCTTCCCACAGACATATTAACAAAAGGTATTTGATTGATTTGATTTCTAACCTTTCCAATATGCAGTTCAACATAAATTGCATGCCACCATGAGCATCAGTGAAAGCCTGGACAGGGCCGACACAGCAAAAATTAAAACAGGCATCAATTACCATAAGCTCATACTGGGGCCACGATCCCACAAAAATGGATGCCAGTTCTGTCCAACACTGACTCACTCCCCGGAATAAATTTGATCAGTCAGACATATTATCCAGACTTAGAGTAAGAATTTATGCAAAAGGATAAACAACAGTCTCTCCGCAAAAACTTCATGTTACATTCATGAGATTTGATCTGCCATAAACCCCACTGATACCAACTTAAGCCACTGTGGGGTTTTGTTTGTTTGTTCACATTTGGTGCAATATAAACACAGTGATTCAACACCAGATCAGTGAATTTTTATTCTATTAATATGAACTAAAGCCACATTTATTACAAGGGCTGAGTGTAACTGGTAAATTCCTTCCAGTTCAGTAAAAGTTTTAGTTTTGATCTGAGCTCAGAAGTAAATTAGACTTTACACTCTCCAGAGATACAGAAGTACATTATTGGCATAATTATTACTCTAGAAAAGGGACCAAACTTTCTGCCCCATTTGGCAGCTGGATGAGCTCGCTCAGACTGTCACATGAAAAACTGGGGGGTGATCAAGAGAAGTGTTGTGGTCTATGATGTGGTTTCAGTATTGATAAACAAGGGAAGAATGAGTGATGTTTAGCTACCCAGCCTCGTGTAAGGCATTTGATGCTCTCCCACCCAACATCCTTGTTCTAAACTGGAAAGACATGGATTTGGCACGTGGGTAACTCAGTGGATGAGGAACTGGCTGATGGTCACGCTCAGAGCTCAACGCCCAAGTGCAGACCAGTGAGGAGTGGTGTTCCCTGGGGGCTGGTACTGGGACCAGTGCTGTTTGTCAGCAACACGTCCAGGGGATCAGTGCACCCTCAGCAAGTTTGGCAATGACATCGAACCGTGTGGTGCAGTCAACACGTGGGAAAGAAGGGATGTTATCCAGAGGGACCTGGCACAGGTTGCCCAGAGAAGCTGTGGCTGCCTCATCCCTGGAAGTGTCCAAGGCCGGGTTGGACAGGGCTTGGAGCAACCCGGGATAGGGGAAGTTCATACTGACAGGCACTACACAGAGCTACAACCACCTCTGTGTGCCATAATTTCCTTTTCTGTTTGATCACCATCATTCCCTTCCCCTCTGCTCTCAGGAGCGTCAAAGTGCACACAAACTATCCAAAGCAAAGTTTCATCTATTCTGTTCAGAGTCAAAAGGCAGAGTCACACTGTGCGGATTTGAATTGCAGGTGATTCCAAGTTGTCAGGGGATCCCCCCCGTGCTGTGACCAAGGCTGAGACCAAGCCAGGTTGTTCCAATCTCTTTCTGTATTAATGTTTTTGGGCCCCCCACATGTCAGTGAGTTGAAACAAAGGGACTTACAAGCGTAGACAGGCACCAGAAAGAAGCACCCACTGACTCATTTCACTGGGCAGGTGTCCTTAGAAGCCCTTCTGACTGGATCCTCCTGATGTTGCCAGTGGTTTCAGCTTGCAGGTAATGTTGTCCTACTGATGTTGGTGATGAAAGAAGCGTTAATGAAAAGCCTTTGATCTGTGTTTCAGCACATCTCTCATAACTCACATCTGAACTACGCTCCTCTCTGCACCACTCAGTGGAGCTTTAGTCAATTAGTGCAGGTGTCAGCTGAAATCAGACAAACCCGGGGTACTACTAAAGGGAACACTTCCCTGTTTAATTTTCCTTTTGTTCTGAATGTTGTGGTGGGTTTTTTTAAACAATCAAAATACTCCATGATCTGAAGGCTGCAGCTCTCAAAGCCCAATCCTAGGCCCTTAATAACAATTAAGTGGCTTCAATAAGATCCCTTGCCTTAAAAAGGCAGGACTGAGCCCCAATTAGGGTTTGTTTTTTTCCCCAAAACTCTGCCAGTATCCACCTCGCACTACCTGCATCTTAACCAGGGAAATTACAGAGAACTTCTCAAACAGGAAAGAGAAACCAGACTTATGTTAAGTAGGAATAACTACACTTAATATCTTCCATCAAATGCTGTTATTCAGAATAAAAATACCTATTCTAAAGTGGAATCAGATGATTTAAAATAAGACAGTGTCTTTGCTGAATAGGAGCCCTGACATATAAATTCTTCAAGAGCCATCATAAATGCAGTCCCCACTGATACAAGCCTCTAGTTTCCAGTGAAACAATGCACAGATGATGAAAATAAGGTACTTTGATGAGGAGCAGACCCAGGCACTTGTAATCACTGAGGACCACATACAGAGCTGACTGATTAGAAGCCTCGAGCTGACATATTAACTAAAATTACCCAGAATAATTAAAACCAATTTACTCAGAACTGCTAGAAACAGGGGACAGGACAAAGCTGAACCTAACAGGCAATTCCTAAGAAAGGCCTGTGAACCCACTGGTGGAATATGACACTACTGCAGTGTGGCCCTGCAGAAGCTGAACTAAATTTTGCCATGGCTTTGGCACACCAGGAACACTTCCAGGGATTTTGGCCAGTTTCAGTTTTGAACACAGTTTTGTAACTTCTTGCTAGAGGAGATCCCCTGGATAACCACTAATTTGTTCTGTCAATTTATTAAAAATATTTCTCAATAACAAAGTATAGAAAAACGAATCTGAACAAGACAGATTTCTATGTCTTTATGCACTGCAAACAGCTATTCTCCTTTAAACTGAGTGATTTACTCTTCATAGCGTTAAAAGTCACATAAAAATTTGCCAACATCTTAGAGAATACACCTAGTAAACGTACTTCTTTATCAATCTAAATGCTGAAATCAAAGACATTTGAAGAGATTGACAGTGAAGAGTCTTGTCTTATAGTATAATAGAGGTTTAAATGTTTAGTATTTTCATGTGTCAAAAAGCAAACTATAGCTCTGCATATCTAATAAAGCACGTTGATAACGAGGCAAAACTTTGCAGAGTATATTGAGTAAAGCAAGTTTATAACATACATTTGCTTTGTACTTTTCAGCCTTTGAGAGCTCTTTTTTCCCTTCCTTTAACTCTGACAGAGACAGATGTATTGTTTGGGGCATGTTTCTTGTGAATGATTTCATAGAGTAGAATGAGATGATTTAACTTCTGGCCTGGAAACAGCTGGTTCTAAAGGAGTATTTTGTATGATTTCTTTGAACAACTACTTATCACTGAGTCACTTTCTTCAAAAAGCAAAAAGGCCCAATTTACACTGCAGTTGCTTCTGCAGGAGAAAGAAAATTTCATTGGAAAAACAATATTTGAAAGAGCTGACATTATTAACATGGGCTAATGCCATTTTCAAACACTGGTTCATTTACTGAAAACAAAACAAGGGTCACAGCAGACTTGCACTGGAACACACGTGTTTAGGGGGAAAAATTAATATCTTTTCTCCTTGTAACTGAGAATACAAAGTCCACTAATGCAGTAGATCTTCATTTATGAGTGTTTAATCCTTACATATATCACTAGAGCTACAGCTGAGAAAGACTCAGCAACTTCTTCGTGCCCATGTGGACACCTCAATCCCAGACAACCAGGGAGGAACGTGTTTGGAGGGAGGAATTGTGCCTGAAGCGGAGCAGAAAAGGTGACAGGCGCAGTGGAATCACACCAGCAGCACAGTCTTGCAAGAAATGTGAGATCCAAGGGCTAAATCCTGGTGCCCAGTGGCAGAACTGGGAGGGAGGGGCAGTTGCAAGGCCAAAGCATCACCCCCAGCTGCCTCCCAGCAAGGCTCTGCAAAGACACACAGCAGGTCTGCCTTGTGAAATCCGCGGCTTCACCCGCTGATCCAGAGGCTTTCTGGCACAATGTGAGGCTCCAGGAGAAATCCGTCTCTCACTGCACACTCAGGGCAGCCTGCAGAGCAGAGAGTATTCCTCGTACCACAAATACTCTTCCCCTGTGTGCAGCACAGCAGATGTATCTGCCCTCTGTAATTTGCCCCAGCAAAGGAAGAGTTTTCTAAGAGCTCTCACTCATTTACCCACCAGCAGGAGACCATCCACAGGCTGCCACACACAAACAGCAACCACAGAATAGTCAGGCAAAGACTTTTCTTTTACCCTCCCTTGCTACTGGCCAGCATGAAATTTTGCATTATTGCTTTGGAAAAAAAAAAAAATTCAAAATCTATCTGGAATGTGCCAACACTTCTTCCCACACAAATATTTGAGTTGTGGTAGCTCAGAGTTTCAATTGAAATTAAAGACTGTAAACAGAAGAGCACCTACTGGAAACTGTTTCAAATCTCAGGGCAGTTGAGGATGAAAACCCAGCAGCTGTTTCTATAGCTCAGTGATGGAAAGATATTTTTAAAAATATAAAGACATAAATAAAATCAGTGGGACAATCCAGTGAGATGTCATTGACTTTCAGAGACAAAGAAACTTTCAAAAATTAATCTTCTATTTTTCCTCTAAGGTTTGCTACACAAGCACAGGGGAAAAACTACTGGGAAATATGAAGTAAACTGGATCTGATAACTGGGATGGAAGTTGCTAATAAATTACAGGCATTCCCATCCTAGATATAGCAAACTCTGAAATGCTTTTGGACTCTGGTTCTGATGTTGACTGCACAAACTACTGCACTGAAGTGCTGCAGGCTCAATGCGAATTCAACATGAAGAATTCCACGAGAATTCTGGAAACTCAGTGTGGAACCAGAAGTTACACACATGCTACAACGTGACCAAACAATAGGCTCAACAGCAGCACAGGTTTTAGGATGGATCTCAGCAGCTGACCAAGCTGCAGTAGTACCAGATCCAAGAAGGAAAGCAGCTGGAAGATTGCCTGATTCATTAGAATTCACTATCCATTTCCTTGTAAACCCTTGCTACTTGATAACAGCACAAGGCGTATAAGGAATTTTGCATTTGTGTCTGAGCCCACAGAATTCACCACATGTACCTTAGACAGGAATAGCTGGATAACTGAATTACACTGGAAATCATCACAGAGGTATCAGCTCTCATCTATAGTCTCTTCTTCGCTCCCAGAAGCAATACAATCCTTATTTTATTCAGAAATTAAGAAAAGGGCAAAACTGTATCTTCCTTAGTTTTCATTTTCAAGCATATCACCAAATGCAGAATCAGAAGGCAGAAAAAAAGGCAGAGAGATTTTTCCCTGAAGTTTTTCTTTCTTAGCTGACTCAGAAGAAAGGGTCACTACAATTCAGAACGCAAGAGCCTTTTTTCAGAAGATTCTCACTTCCCAGCCTCCGATTCAGACATCTCAGGTGAGACTGCAAACTGAGCTAACCCAAACCCTACCAGTAGGACAACTCAGGACTTCTTGTCTAATGTTATCCTGTCACCTCCACACTGCAATTACCGTCTAAAAGCAGGTGATTCTGTCAGGAAAATTACCTTAGGAGCATGACCCTGCTTTCTGGAAGAACAGAAAGTGGGACAAAGCAGGGGCAGACACATGAGCTTTTACTGACTGATAATGTGGCCCAAGAAGTCTAAGGTAGAAATTTAAGCTTTATACTGTAAAAGTACAAAAGAAAGCGTTCCAGCAGGTATATGGACCAAATTTGCTAAGAGTTTTTTGTACTTCTCCAGCACCTGTAATTCTAAAAAAAAAAAAAAAAAAAAAAAAAAGAGACAATGCTACATCAATTCTTTGCCTTAAATTACATAAATTTAAGGCAATTAAATTACTTAAGAGGAAAAGCAGATATGGGGGAAAAAACTCAAAGATGGCAAAAGGTTTTGAGCAGATGAACCTGATTTCTTAAAGAACACGTTACTGAGGGAAACTTCACTAACAGGAGATCAACTGATCATGTTCCAGTGAATCCCAGTGCCTTCTGATGTCTTTTAAGGTTGAGGCTCAAAGTGACCTCTGGAGGCAAAAACGTCAGCTCTGTGTGACCTGAATCATCAGCTCTGATGTTCCAAATGCAAGACCCATGACAGTGCAGTAACATTACTGGTTTAGACTGCATTTCTTTACTTTGCTCCCAGTTCAACAGAATCCTTATTTAGAAAACACTGCAGCATGTGGACAACAGCAGGTTTTAAGCACATTTTCAAAATAGCTCGAGGCACAAGTTATTGAAGTTTGAATGCTGCCAATTACATAGACTGTGTATTCTGTCAGCTGTATGTATTTAACCACTATCCACAAAGAGGGCACCCGTGTCAGGAGTAGGATTTTGCTTTAAACAACAAAAGGCAGCATGGAAAACTGCTAATGCCACGATCTTTAAAGCACTCAAACCAGATGTCAGCCTTGGTGAGCTATTTCCTTCTGCAAACAAATCTGGTCGATGGGCTGTGTTTGGACAAGTCACCGAGTGTGCTCTGGAGGGGACACGCTGCTCCCCCTCCAGGGACCTGCACTCACTGACTTCTGTCAGCATCCTGCTGAATCCTGAACAATCTTTAAGTGAGGGCATTCGAAATTAGGATGTTCTCAGCCAGTCAATCTCAGCCTGTTAAACAACTTGCTCCATCTTTCTCTGGGAGAGCCCGATAGTTCAAGTGATCAGTGGCTGCACCGTTAAGATCAAGTGACATCATATAACGATACAGGATCACAGCCCACCTGCTATTGGCAGCAGGGCTCAGACCTCTTTTACCACCTTGAATATCTGCATCACTGTGCTGTCTGTCCAACAGACACTAATCAGTGTGAAGAATACTAAAGTTATAGCTGCAGGAAATTCCTGGACACTGTTTGCCTGAGCACTGAACAGTGGAGTCAGAGAGCCCCCAGTAGGCTGGAAACACAGCCCTATTTTACATAATAAGCCTTAGGGGACTTCACAATATGGCAAATATCAGTTTGAATCTGAGTTTACAGAGTCTGGGAGCAGTTGCAAACTGTAGCGTGATCATTTTTTTCAGCTGTCTACAGTGCACAGAAAACACAACCTTGGGAAAACATCAGAGGTTAAAGTGACTGTGGTGAGATAGAAGTGATTTTTCCTACAAAACAGATACATTCAGTTCCCTTAGATAAATTAACATTGCTTCTTGCTAGTCCCAAGAGAGTCCTTCTCACAGCCAGCTTATCTTAGTATAAAAGGATTTCATCTGCAAATGCACTGAGATTGTCTTTCAAACTCAGGCACAGAGTTGAACTCTGTGTCTTCACTGCAAAGTCAGTACCCTGCTAGGGAGCTTTAAAGGTAAGACCTTAATCTTTAAATATTAGACATCCATCCTTCCAAGTTACATACCAGAATTTAGAAGTTTTGTAATAAAAAGTGTATTACTTCTGTACTGAACTAAATTATAATTTTAGTTTGCTTATTACATTGCACAGCCAAGATTGTAAGTCAAGTTCTATAAAACCTATTATTGTGTCTGTCTGGATTCTCTGGGATCATCTTGGTTTCTCACTCTTGCAGGTCACCACTCTACTGATCCCTGGTTTTGTCACTAATACAATGCTAGTGAGTTGCTAACAACCTAAAAGAGCACCAACCACAGACTTAAAATCCAGCAACACTTTCAGCTTCCAGAAGAATGGAGTAATTGTGCTAAAAGAACAAGGACCACCAGTTTTAAGAAGGAGTTCCCACTGCAACATCAGATACTCCTCAGGACAGCCACAGACTCCAGCAGTGGAACTCTCCAACTTTACTAGCACTCATATTTTAACTTCTTTTAGAGTCCCATAACAAAAATCAGTTCATTCTCTGCAGTGTGGAGCAACACCAGACAGCAAACCAGCTGCTAAGTGGGTAGTTGCAATGGTATCTCATTATGATAATACTGAGAGGGGAAAAAAACCCAAAAACAAAACCAGCAAGCAAAACCCCAAACAAACAACAGCAGCAAAAACCAAAACACAAAACAATCCCCTCCACACACAAACAAACAAACAAAAGAAAACTAGTCTGGTTACCTCTCAGTTAAAGACCCCATGTACAAAACACTTCCATTCCTCAAGGCAGGATCTCTTTATAGAAAGGTTCATCATTTTGTCCTGTCTATGGTAAAGAATTTAGGAAAGTAGGGAAGAAAAAAAGGAAAATCATTCATTCCCCATCTTCTGTTGTCTTTACTCTGAAGGTTCACATAATATATTGACGGAGATTACTTCCACAAATAGAGAATCTCCCCTAAAACAGTATTTTCCAGTATTTTCCCCTTCATATTTTAATGTTCACTCAGTCAAGTGTGTCTGGTATCAAATTAAGACTGTAGGGCTGACAAGCAGATGATGTTGGTCTTAAATCAGGCTTAGAAAAAGACACTTCAAGGAAACAGGGGCATCTGCTGCTCCTCACACAGCAGTGTAACGGCTTCAAACCCCAAATGACAGCAGCACATCTCATTTGTACTGGATTTTTCATTCACCCCTCCTCGTTAATACTGCAACGGTGGCCAGGCATGCAGGCAGCACGTTTCATCTTTTTTTTAAGAGTTAGAAAAGCAGGGATGGAGGTAAAAGATACCAAATCCCCACAGAAAGACACAGGTGCTGACAGGCAGAATAGAAAGACACCTTCACAGTCAGCTGGGACAGGCTAAAGCTTCTCCTGCCTTCTCAGATAGCACAGTTACCCTTGAGAAGTTTTCGGGCAGTAACGAAGTTATTCTGTGTTGCTTTTATCACAGAACCTTCTTAGCATTTCTTAGGCTGAAAAAAAAATCAGAAGAAACTAACTAATGTCTGGATTTTTTAAAAAAATTAAATGTTAAAGGTGATCTGCTGCATCTGTTGGCAATGCTGTTTGCATTTATTGCTGAAGAGATCAGCAACAGGTTCAAAAGAATGAAGAAAAATAGCTTTCCTTTGCTTTTCTAACTTGCAAGGTCATAACTGAATTATTATTATTTTCCCTAGTTTTACTTAGTCTTGTATCTCAAACATCTGAAAAGGACCAATATGCAGGTTACGATTAAAATGACTCTTTTTCTTGCCCCCCTGAAGTTCATATTTATTGGCATTTTCACAAAAACTGAGTAGTTAAGAAGACTCAACTTTAAAAACCAAGATTGAAGAAACCTGCAAGCAACATTGACAGAAATCCTTTTAACAGCTTCCCACTCCCAGGCACCGCTTCCCATAAAACACCCCTCACAATGATTATCCCAAATGTTGTTTGGCTTCTCGTTTTCCAGTATTTTTATTTTAATCACCGAGCATGTTAATGCAGGTGGGTTTTCCCTTTTCCTTTACTCAATACTCCTTTTTATCATTCTTAAGTGCAGGCACTTTCAGTAGCTCTGTATTTTATTCAGACCCAGCTGTGTTGGATCAGTTCTACCAGCCTGCATCACACTGGGCAAAATATTCAGCATTTTTTTTGGGGGGGTTCTCTCCATTTATAACCCATACAGAGTTGTTTTCAGAAAGAGAGCTTGCACTCAAATCTGGGAAATAAATGCAACACTCTAGACCTGACAAAGCAAACTGCTACATATGGAAAGGAGCTGAGGATTTGTCACTGGAAAGAAATATTGTAAATGATTTGTTGAAAAAAAGTTTGTCTGGTTTGATCACAATAAGTGATCTAACACACAGGAGAAACACTAGTTATTCTTCTTCTCTCCCTTCAAAGTTTCACAAGGATTATACATCCCCTCTGCAACTAAGAGGAGGAATATGCAACAGACATTTATGGTTACTAATGTTGTACAAACCTTCCAGGCTGAGTGTGAATCAATGCTCTCCTACAACTGAGGGTCCTTCCTCATGAGGCACGTGGTAAACCTTACAAATAATGTTTTTAGAAATGACTGCATTGTGGAACTGCGAACTCATTGTTGCTCCAAAGAATCAGGAACTCAGTTTCCCTTAAATGTGGTGACCTACTGACGATGACAAAGCTTTTATACTTTGTCTTACATAACTATTTATCCTGAATTCAATTTAGAGGGTGTGCAATGTATAACTCAGCCATCAGCTGCATGTTTTCTCTGGTTTATTTTGTTCTCTTGTCTAAATCCCATTCACTGAAAGAAAAAAAATCTTAATTACTTACGACTTTTTTTTTTTTTTGCTTAATCATTCCATTTACTGTGGAGACAAATTATAAGTTTGTCTGATGATTTAGACAGAGAAACTCTACAGAATTTTTACCTGCACGTAGCACAGAGAATGTCTTTGATCAAGGTTTATACGCAGAGACCTCTTGCCAGGGCTGCACGCCAGCTTCTTAAAGAAAAATCGATACGTTCGAGGAGGGAGCATCGGGAGGATTAGCTTTTGGATTTAACAAAGCATCCCTCACCCAGGGACTTAGGTCTGTTTGAAGCTTGCAGATCTTAAATCACACTTCAAATTTAAGGGTGTGATTGTTAACTGTTTCCTCAAATGCAAGTCTTAGGAAAGCGTTCTTGCATTTGTAACCCAGGCAAAGTGTTGTCCCGAGAGTTGATACCCTTCAGGGTCCCTGTTTTGTTATATCCAGATCCAGCCAAATTATTTAGTCTTTCCACACAGCACAATTATTTTACAGTAAAAAAAAAAAGTCATAGAACTAAAATCTTTACCTGCACTAAATTCCACTTTTTAATACTGGAATGGCCAGTGCTTTCTTTCCAGTGGCTCGAGTGCCTCCTGCTGCATTATCCCACTTTTCAAAGGCACCTGCACAAGGACTGTCTGTCCCCTTTCTCTCCAGAAGTGCACCACCTTGTAGTGCTGAGGAAGTATAAAAAGGAACAAAATTATGTAACATCTATAGAAACCTCAGTGTTTAAGTTCTCTTCCACCAGAGCTGTTGAAAAAAAAAAAAAAGGCAATTTTTATTGAGCTCTGGAATCCAATAAAACTCTAACACTGCAAAGGCTCTGGCACTGCCTTGAGTGATAATGGATGTGTGAGTAGGAAGTCAAGTTTTTACACCGTATAGGCTATGGTTCTTATTCTTTTTAATCTAGACTTTAACTTTTCTGCAGAGAAATACTGTTACCTAATTAGATATAAAACCTTGTGTTACTGGCAAGAGCAATAAAGTTCCCAAATATATTTGAAGATCTGGAGCAAATTGACTCAGCAACACAAAATCACCTCCTTTCCTCTGAGATTTAAAACCTTAAACATCAAGATCACTTTTGAAAATATGGCTTAAGTTTATTAATAATTTAGATTTTATGTATTTATTTCTATAAGTGAAACATTCAATACATTATTTTAACTGTTGTCTTAAAATCCAGCTATTTTATGACATCAAATACGAAAAGCTGCCTGCTGGTTTTGAAAACTCCTTTTGTAGAGAATCTGATTTATGGAGATGGCTGAATGGCTTACAAATACTTTTGTCATACTGGATCTGATAAAACACAGAAACTCAACCATGCTCTGTGGAAAGAAGGTTGCAATAATTGGGGTTTTTTCCTGCTGACCCTGAAAACACTTCTGCTACAGATACTGTGTAATCAAGTTTTATAGTAATGAGTCTTCCCCTAAGAAGAGGCTCAATTTTGCTGCCATGAATAGCAAACAGCACTGAAAAAAAAAGGTTGTGGTAGGAATTTATCAAAAAGGAAGAAGTAGTTCACCCTGTTTGCTCAGCATCAACATATTCTAAAATTAAAAAAGGAAAAAGGGAAAAAAGTTATTGACAGCTTTTTGAGCAATTCCAATTAATTATCATTTTTATCTTCACTATGTCTCTATACTGGCCAAGTACCTAAAAAGCATAAACTGTTACTGAAGTTTAAGGAAGTTCATCTCAGGGAAAATAACCCCTCGCTTGAGCACCTGCCTGTAACACCATCCCTGCACTATCCCTGACCACAAACTGGGCTAAAACCAGCCTCTGCATTTACCTTCTCTAGACCATTTTGCTTCACCTACTTACAGTGCCTCTCCCCTGCATTATTTCAGAAGCATGCTGCATAATATCATCCAAATTCTCTGCTGACTCCAAATTGCTTTTCCTTCTAAAATGTACAAAGAAAGCCTGAGGTTATGAATAAAAGCAAAAAGGCCAAGGAGTGACTATCAAATGTTCATAACCTTTACACATGCATTTCTCTGCTCCAGATTTGGAAATGAGGGCCTTTAATTTCTCCCCTTTAATAAGAACCTACACGAGTGTGGCTCACACTTGAAGAAGTGCCTGTGGAAAGCAGGAAGGCTCCTCTCAGAAGATAACGTGGGTCAATGAGCCTGAGGGGCATGGCAAGTGCAGATCTATAGAAAGAGAGGCAGAGAAATCAATGCTGCCCCCGGTAAAAGCACAGGGGAGCAGAGTCTGCAGCCTCCCCACAGCTCCGCTAAAAGCAGAAACGCCCATTTGCACAGCTTTACCTTCGAGCACTACATGCAGAGAGCTGCTCTCACACACTCTGTCCTCAGTCTAAGCAGTGTCTGCCTCAGGTCCTCTAAGTGGCAGTTTATGAACACACTGAGCCCTACAGGATCCCAAATCCGTGCAGGTGCTGCTTTGGCTCACCTCAGCCTCGCCCGTGGGTGTCTAACAGGGAATTCCTGCACTGACAACTCTGAGCCTCCGCTAAAAGGGCACAACCTAAAATCTTCAGAAGTCATTCATGACGTTTAGTCACTGCTTCGTTCTGCTGTGAGTCTTTTTATCCTGAGCCATGAGTTTCTCTGAGTTTTCCAGAGAAATGATTCACCGAGGACAACACAGGCTGTTTGTGGCAAGGGAAGGTAAGTCACAGCACAGGGCTCATCTTTCACACCTACCCCTTCATTCTGTTCTACTTGAAGTTTTCCAGTACCATGCAGACCAAAAAGCAATTTCAGATGCTGTGATCAGCAGGGAATAATGAATAGCAGCATGCAGTGCCAGGAAAATTAAAAAGGCTGTTAATTCTGATCATGGCAAGCCTAGTCTTTGACAGTGTTTTGACTGCTGGGTGAGTACTCAGGTGTGCTGTTTCCTGAGCCTTCAGTTTGGCCATCACTGAATACATCTTAATAAAACAAGAATGCCAGAGGCAAACACCACCTCTCTCTTCCCTGAGCTAATTGGGAAACGATGGACTCAAGCCATTATCACAATGTTCAAGCTTGTGCTAATTACACCAGTCTAAACTAAGTAAGTTATAACAGGAGTCAAAGAAGTCCTGCTTAAGAACAGTGTTTTGGGCTGAAAACGGAACTTCAACAATAACCAAGAGACTCCAGGGCCTCTTTCTTGTCCCGAAGAGGGGAGAGCCAGATTCAGATCTTTTCCCCAGCCTTACACAAGTTTAGTTATTTACAGGATGTGTGACATCTCCTGCACAAAGTGGCTTTCAATAGCTGACCTGTGGCATTGCTTGGCATGCAGATATGTTCCTGTACTTGACAGGAATTAAATAAAATACATACCAAACTTGGAGTTCCTGCTCCTCAAACGCAAGTTAAGTTACTGATTACTCTGAAGTATGCCTTTCTCTGTCTAGCTTTAATTTAAAAGGAATACTGGAATGAGATTCCACTATATTTCAAAAACAAATCTGGAAGTTTAGCGTTTATTAGTTAATACATTCTATCCAGGACAAACTTCTAGAAACTCTACAGCCTTGAATCACAAGACTTTGGGAAACCAGGATGGAATTAGACACTGTCATACACTGGAGTTTTTCACTGGAATAATTAAGGCTTCTTCAGTAAATTTTCAATAAAGGCATGAGACAAGTTCTATCACTCAGCAGCCTCTTGTACCCATCACTGGCATCACCTCAGTTTAAATTCAAGAAGACTTCAGGGAAATTCTTCATTCTTTTGCCCAGAAGAGAAACTCATTTCCCACCTAACTTCAGTGTCAAGTTTGACATTCACAAGTCAGTAGACACTCTAACATATTTAATCTAAAATGACTTGGAAGCATATGCTAACTCTTTTGATCACCACTCCAAAATTGCTCTAAGATCTCCAGACTCGCACTGACAGGCGCTGTCAATATATACTGCCCATGTATTTTAAAAACTAGAAACAGCAGAATGCAGCTAAAACAATCACAGCAGGAAAAGGTAACAACACAGGAAAAAAACACCATGCTTTAAATAGCAAATCCAACTTGAAAGCACGCAGTTCCAACACAAGAAATAAGTTTTCTTTAAAAGGCAATTTACGCATCATGATAGAACCAGGTAAAATCCACACCCTTTTTAGCAAACTGTATTCAGAAACCTCCCTCTCCCGTGTGTTTGTAGCTACAGATGTTATTTCTTCTGGATATACTAATTCTGGTAGTTACTTGGATTACTGATACAATACAGCTGAAATTCTAGTATTTATAGTCAAGGAAAAAGCTCTGAGGGCAAGACTAGACTTTTTTTGTTCTTTCCAAGTGTTTCAGAGTCATCATTAGAATCACCAAACTTCCAGAGCCATCATTATTTCAGTTAATCACCAGTATCATAAGGATTTGCTCAGTGACAGATATGTGGCCAGGAGGAAGATATCAATCAGGCAAATAAGCATCAGCCAGAGTACCTTGAAAAGGGAGTTGATGCAATTTCCATTCCAGACATTAAGGCTGCTGAAGTTTCAAGCATGAACACATTAGATTTGCAATTACACCTTTCGTTTCCATGAGGCAGTGAACCATTTGTGACCTCTTGTAATTAAATCCCTTTCAAACCACCACATCTTTGGGTTCCTTTTACGGGAAGTTTCAGGGAGTCACGTCCAAAACACAGACACGTGTTAAAGCACATTCCATGCTGGAAACAGGTGGTTACTGCTTAAAGCAATAATTCACAAAATAGTCTTGGAATACTGATGAAGTCTGTTCTCTGTTCCCACTAGCGATGCTTCTCCAAGAGGAAAAATCCTGCTACACCTTGTTTCCTTTTACCTTAGGTCCTTCTTTTCCCCTTTCTTTGCTGCAAACTCATGCAGACTAAACCAAGGAAGGTGCTGCTGCTCATACCCTCCTCACTAACCCTAAGTGACATGATGAGCTGAGCCATCTCTCTGGCTGAAACTGCTTCAGCAAAACCCTTCACGATGCTATTTTGTCTCAAGTCTTCATCTAGGACACAAGATTTTCTCTCCTCTTCTCAAGCTAAAAGCTCTGAGAACAGCCCACTGATTGCGAAGCTCTGAGCTCTGTGATACAGACTGGCAAATGATCCGGAATATCTTTTCTTTTTCTTTTCTCACAGACAACCCCATTACCAAGAGCATCACAACTACAGGCAGCTTCTGCCAGACTTTGTAAAGAAAGACTATTTTCAACAAGGAAAACAGTGAGTTTATTACAAATTGAATGAACTCCAAAGGCAGTCAAGTGCTTCAGTGTTTCTGGAGGAACTCAGGGGTATCAGTAGGTCATTAACACTAACAGGTTTGCTCTAAAGATCCACTCTAGCTGGGCCTTGCTATTTGTCAATGAAGACATAGCCAGAGTCAGGAAGATTTCTCTATTTCTAGCCAGTCTTGGACTCATTGTTGCAGAACTATTTATTTAGTCTCAAATGCAGCACAAGCAAGAACGTCCATTTCAATGAATTAAACTTCATCTGGGACAGGCTTAACAAATGGAAACTACAAGAAATACAAAGAGGATATAGAGCACCTCACTCATAGGAGATTATTTGGTTACATTCAGCAACATTTTCACAGGAAAACTAAATTCAGAGATGTTTCACATCACTGAAAGAACACATGGAAACCTTGAATGCTCTTAGTTATAAAACATGAGATGAGAAAATGGTTGGCCTCAACAGCAGGTTGGTATGATGCACATTCAATACAACTTATCATTCACTTAAATATAGTAAGCAGCTTCTATTGCTGTTCCATTATTAGTTTAATATTGACTAATTAGCAGCATTTGAAATGCAGGTGTAGTGTAATAAACTGGTAGCTGCTATTCATTTTGTACAGGTCAAATACACAATTAAGTTCAGCTTCTAGATCACACTGCAGAGCAGTACAAGAGTAGCAATTACTTTTGGATCACACATCCTCTGGCACAGCACTTCAATTACATTTAATTACTTGGTGGTTGCATGCCAATGAGCTGAAGTAAGATTTATGGTGATGAAAATATATTTCCATACATACTTTAACATTTTGCAGTTCTCATGTACTAGAAACGCAGGATTCAGGCTTTTGCAGCACTTAGTAAAATACCTACACTTCTTTCTGCTTAGGTATCTGTGGTTCCCCAGCTTAAAAATACTCTTAATTAAGTCTCCAAATTAAAAATAAAAATCACTGATGGTCACAGTTTATAACAATCCATAACTGAAAAAATAGCTATTATATAGATGACTACTTTTGTACAGCAAAGTAAAACAGGAACCAACGCCCAGAGTCTGAAGGCAAATAAAACCAAAGAAAGACCAGGTATACCCTGCGTGTGTTTTGAATGGATGAGGTGACTGACTAGGAGAAAAACATCCCAAAAAAGTACCAGATTCTCTATCCCTGGCTCAGAGAACACAGAGCTCTCAGACTGGAAGAACCACACCATGCCGAAGTCCTCCTGCCACGCTCCCTGGAGTGGGGAGGACAAGTTGAAGGCCTGTGATGTTCAGAAACTACCATGAAGTGACCAGATGCTCCCAGTTTTACACAGGACAAGAACTCTTGACTTGTAACTGCAGGAAGACCAGGATCTCATCACTGCAAAAAAATAGTAATAAGTACAAAACAAGTAAATGCTTATATTGTAAAGTGCAGAGCACAACTGAGACGAGAAATTACATCTGTTTTAATTCTCTAACAAGGAATAATGGGTGTATAAAAACAACAAAAATCCCATTACTGACTTCTTTTGACTTTTCATTAAATCCCAAGTGCCTGTTATCTAGGAGAGCCATATTTAATTTCTAGAAAGGGGATTTTTCAGATAACCACGCCTGAATGAATACTAAATATCAAGGACCTAAACTGACTTCCTTATTCAATAGCAGAGGGAAAAAAAACCCAAAAGAATATTAAATCCAAATATTTTATTTGCTCTGAGTTTTAAAAGAAAAGCATGGTCATGTCACTCAAAGAAAAACAAACCATGCCTCATATGAAATTTTCTTAATAACATGGTGAATGTCAGCTATAGATTTCTGCTGCAATATTAAACCTGAGAAAAAAAAAATAAACAGTAAATCTCTAAGCATTATTACTCTGTGAGAAAAGCACACACACAAAAAACAAAAACCCTAAAAGCAAAGCCGACTCACTGTATGGCAACTCTAGTAAAATCCACAGCCTAATTGTGTGGCCAGACACCTTCCACTAAGCAAGGGATGACCTCAGTATTCAAGGAAGATGGAATATCTCAGAGTCTGAAGTCTGCTCTGCGAATCTGGAAAGAGCTTTTGAACCACACCAACCAAATCAGATTTGATCTTTGTTTTTACAGACTACAAGGCAGGCTTGGTACCAATGAACACATGCCATCTTTCAAAGCAGCATTTTGATAAATTACTTCTGCTAAGAATGTTGCAGTTACTTGCCAGAAATCAGCTCTTCTGCATTTTGCCTCCCCAAGGGAATAAGCTGCAGCAAAGGGGAGGGTTTTGATGAAAACACCTATCATTCTACATGTAAGATTGTCCTTCATTTTCCAGCTAACGGAGGCCTGAATGTTACAGCTTATAAGCCTATAAATTTCAGTTTATAGAACCAGCCCATTTAGAATGTCTTGCAGGTCAAAAACTAATAGATTTCTCGATGATCAAAGCTGTTATTAGCCTGCAGTTCTCTCTGAATAATAGGTCACAACTACAGGGATGTTCCCTTTCCCCGTGTCAGCTGAACAAGGATCTCAGCAAAGTGATCTAAACGGTGTCAAGAGAGAATTGATTTGTGATCTTGTTTTCCACCAGCACAGTTTGCCAGCTAGATTCTGCAGGCTCTATAAAGTGTAAAGGTATAAATTTGTCATTTTTATGACACAGAAACCATTAATACACATATTTGCATATTGTTAGGCACCTGAATAATAAAGTGCCTTCATAGATCAGCAAATACAGGAGCCAGGTGGTATTTCTGTGATCACCTAATACATCATCCAATGAGTCCTGTACCTGTGTGAGCATATTACACTCAGTATTCATCTCCTTTAGTCAACCAGGTTTTAAACACAACCAAATGCTCCCCTGTTAACTGACTCAGTAACTACAGATTAATTTTAACCTGGGAGGAGATGAACAGCAAACCTGAAGCAGGCATGGTCTTAGACATGAGGGATTTCTTGACAGCATTGCTGGTGTTGTGGAAGGACAGCTTATTTAGTCTCTATATGCAACAAGCAAATCAACCCACCCTGCAGGAGCCTGAAGGACTTTGAAATGAAGACCAGAAGTTGCAGAAGACAGTTACTCAGAAAGCACAGTAAGCAGTTTGAAACCACGGTCTGAATGCGAGAGGCAATGGCATCACTTTTTAAAGAGTGGAGTCACAGCAACCACCTCCCCCAGAGCCTGCTGGACTTTACCACAACACAGATTCAGAAACTTCTTGGTGCTGTTTTCCCCGGACAGACACAAGATACATTTCTTGGAACCTCTCTGCTGCAGTTTAGGGTTGTTCCATGGCTATCCTGCACTATGCCCATGAGCCCAGGAGGAAAAGCCTGACTGTTGCAACGTGCACAAGGGGTTTTTTTATGGCTTTATCTGATTTATCCAAATTCTTTTATTAACTGCTTCCACATACATTATATTCCAAAAGCTGCTTTTCAACTTATTTTGTTTTGGTTTGCAGAGCACAGTCTTTTTTCCTTTGAGAAATGCAAGTGTTGCACTCACATAGCAGAATCGTCTGAAAAAAACGCAAAGAGGTTTGGGGATCATGTCCCTCAAAAACTTGTTTTTACTGTGAGTTACTTTTTTAAAAAGCCGGTGGTATCTGGTTCATCACTTCACAGATGGATGGAGCCTTTTTTAAGAAGATGATCCCATTAATGACATCACACAGGTAGCACTGCCTAAAGGTCAGACACAAACCAGTCAATGTGCTGTTGAATAAGTCACGTCAAGATTGTCTTGCTGTGGTGGTTCCAAGAGCTTCCTCGAGCTTTCCAAACTATCTAAATCTTTTATAAAGAGCAATGGAAGGGGAGAATGAACAATTTGTGCAAAATAGACATTCAATCTTAATCTCAGTAAAAATGACAATTTCTCTTCCAATGACATTCCAAATAGTAACAATATTTTACCACTTGTCTTCAAATTCTTCTCAAAAAGAAAAAAAGTCGGATCCCTATGAAGTGCTGAGGTTCATCCTGCCTCAAATGTTCAATTCCCTAAAATTATTATGTGTCTAGTGAAAGAAAGTAAGTTATTTCCATTCATTTCCAGCAGCTGCACACCCCATGTTTTGCTGAAATAGGAGGCGAGACCACCAGTGCTAGGAGTTCACCTGCCTGGAAAGCCAGGACTCTAAAGGTTTGTATTAATAAAGAAGATACATAGAGTCATTTCTCACAGTAAAGCTTGATCTGGCAATCCATTTAAAAACTTCCATTCATCTAAAAGAATTTTCTGTCAAGCAAGTGTCAATGCTTCTAAGTTTCCAGTTTCTGATTCAAGACTCTCATTAACATTTTGGTTTATTCTTGAAATTCCATATACCGCTGAAGTGATGGAATTATTTCAGAAACTCAGCTTTACCAAAAATTCAGCTTTCAATTTACATTCTTGTGTAGCAGCTTACATTTCTGTTTGCAGTCTTACAGATAAATCTGTCACTAAAATATCACCCAAACAGCTTGAAATGTACCAGTTAACAGAAAAACTGGATCTAGAATTGCTACTTTTAAAATACGATTGAAGGCAAATTCATGATATGAAAAAAGAGGTTTCCTTACAATTTAATACTCTAAGTTGGTAATCCAAGGGTAGCTTTGTGATAAATCCTGCACATGTCTTAGAAGATTTAGAGAGTTTTCCATTTATATACACACACACACTTTTTTCATGCTAATTATATAATTTTTTGCATTTCTTGGCAATTTTTATAATGCTTAAGGTGACATTTGGCAGTTGAGTCCCCACAGAAACAACTGCCCTCATTCTTACAGAAACTCATTTATTTTTTTCCCCACAACACGTGTGACCCAAAGAACATGATAAATTATCAAAATCACAGCTTCAGGACTATTTAATTTCTTTACTGTTCAAGGAAGTGTTGGCTACTTTCTCTTCCCACTGTGGCCTTTCAGCATTTCATGGCCAGGTGAAATGACTGTTTAGTGTTTCTGATAACAAAGCAAAGTAGAAGGAAGAAAACTGACACTAACAATATAATAAAAGAAGCTCTAAATTTAGCCTCCTTAATCACTCCAGGAGATTAAAACATTCATATATTGCAGGTGAACAAGCCATTGAGGTAATAAGACAGTCAGTTCTCTAATCTGCAGCTTCTTTTCCTCACAGCTCCCAAAGTCTCAGGTGAAACCCCTGGAAAACTGTGCTGGGGACTGTAAACCAGATCCACCCTGCTAGAGAAGGGGACAAAAGGGCAGGGGGTGCTGAAAAGGGGGAAACAAGACCCAGTGGTAGGGAATTCCTAAATACCAAGACTCAAAAAACAACTTCAGAAGGGACAGGCAGGACGAAGCATCGATTTGTCCCCTCACTGGAGGCAATGTGATAACAGCCTCAGCACTTGGGGTGGGTGTCAAAGCTCCTGGTGTTATTTTGGGATGTGACCTCCCTGTGCAGATGCAGTGACACCCTTGACCAGCTCTCATACCCCCCTGTGTGTCACCACCATCCAGCACCCAGCACTCCGACTGAGCAGAACTGGGACGCTTTCCGAAGTACCCAGGTCACAAAAGGCAGTTCTAATTAATTCATTTAGTAGTCACAAGGCAGTGAGGCAGAGATTTACTGTCCTCCCCACCGCCAAAGACACTAAAAGCTCATTTGCAATGACAGCCTGCCATGTCAGTGGACTTCACACCCACAGGTCTGTGCCACAGTCAGCAGTTACAGCTCAGTCACCTCCAGCACCCCCAGTTATCCACACAGATAAATTATCCAGGGAGCAATTTGTTCATCCTAGTTATCTTTTGTACTTGTTGGGAAATGTTTACTTGGAAATACCTCATCATATCCTGCTTCAGGTCACTTCCTATGCTGTCTAATTTCAGATTATGCTCTACAAGGCACCTCACATGCTACAGTGAAGAAAGGAGATGGCTTTGGTTCTTCCATCTTGATAAGAACTGTGAAGGAACCTCCCTCAACCTTATTCCCACTCCAGAAAAATCAGTAAACCCACAACAGAAAAAAAAAATCATATTGGCTTCAAATTGAATTCAAATTGAATTTGAGAATGAGGTGCAAAGTTAAGCAAATACTTTTATCCCTCTTTAACCCTGCCTTCCACGCACACTTAAAATCCTGTGCCTGTATTTGGTACCAAATATAACATGCAAGGCTACCCTTAGGAACTTCCCCAAACACATTCTTAGAGCAGCAGGACAATTAACAAGTATCTGATCTCCTAAGAGACAGAAAGTGTAAGAACTGAGTGTGGAAATAAGAAAACTAGTTATGATAAAGGAGTAAATCTTCAGAGAACTGCAAAGGCAGTTTAGCTCTTTCGTCAGTCTCACAAGAGGAGTTCAAACCCACAATTTTCTAATACATCTTTCCAGGACAGGACAGAGGTAGAACCAAGAGGTGGCACAGACATTTACATTACAAAATATCCATTTCCCAGAAGTTGCAGGTGCCTCAGTTCAGCTCTGTTTTGCTTTCTCACAAAGATAATAGGTTTTTAGGACTTTAAACACTGTCAGTGCAGTTCTGCATTGCTCTGTTTGACAGACAGGTTTGGTTCTTGGTTTCATTCTTAAAATGGAGCAAACTCCTGACTTGTACCTTGAGGTGATGATTTCCTCCCCCAGAAAACAGAAATCCTGCTCCAACCACAGCTATCCTAATCAAATTAAAATAGCCTGAGAATAGCTGAGGACATCTCCCTGGAGGCTCCATTAAACTTTGTTCCTTCTCCAGCACAGCCACAATTGGTTCCTAATTTGATGAGGGACAGGTCAGGGATGGAAACACCTAAAATAGTGTTCTTAAGACCATTCCACTTAGTCTGTGTGCCTTCCCTATCTCATCTTTTCCCCAGTGTGTGTAATCTTGCAGAGATCTTGGCATTAAACTTGTGTGGTTTAAGTATTTGTCAGCTCCCGACAGTCCCTCTCCACCCAATAACACCAACTCAGACACTGCAATCATTTGCACAGTAACTAATTGCAAATTAAACAACAATGACGCCTCCAGGCGAGGAATGAGGTGAGGAACAGATTAACTCTTCAAGATGCCATCTTCACGCAAATGCCCCGTACAACAAAGAACAGGAAAAAAACAAACACAAGGAAACAAACAACACAATTTGTTTAATGAAACGTTTCTGTCAGTTCTACAGAAAGTATCAAGGGGCTTAGATTTAAGTTTGGAGCATATGTAAAAATCAGACTTTAGCTCAGGCCTTGGGAGATTTAGGAGGATCCCAATGTCCCCTACTGAGTTTTCACCCTCTCCTTCAGTTTCAGTGAAATCAGAATGGTGATCATTATAATGGAGTTACACAGAAAGCAAAGAGCTTCCTGAAGCTTAAAGGAAATAAGTCACTATGTTTGCAAATCAGACTCTGCTGCTCCCTTATTGAAAAATTCATTTTGAAGGTGTGGGAGTTTGTTTGGCCTTCAGAGACTTCCTGGCACTGAGTGCAGAAAATGTTATATTTCACATGACCCCAAATCACCCTCAAGCTCTACCTCAGCATATCAGCCCTTGGGAAGAAAGTGGGCTTTTGTTATCAGCAATACTAAACACATTCCCCACATTTACATAAAGTCTTTCAGCAGAGAAACTCATGATGCTTTTCAAACTTAATTTAAGTTGTAGCTGAACCTAATGGAGATGTGCACGTTAAACTTTAATTGTTACTGTTTATAAATGGCTAATCCTAGAATGTGAGGATTTTAACTACTTGCTTTATGTGATACAACTAGTTCTTGCCAAACCGTGCTAAAAAAGCCTCTTTCAGAGTCAGGGGACCCTCAAGCTGAACTAATAGAAGTACAACTAAAACCAGAGATTTTAACTTCTTCCTAAGTCAAAGATATAGGAGGAATATTACCATGAAAAGGGAGAAAACAAAACATTAGTCAGATACACAGCTGCATTCCTGGAAGAAAATGGATCTTGGGACATGAACACTAAAGCATTGGCTTCTGCCATCCATCTCCAGAACAGCACCCAGTGGCACCAAGGTAAAGCCACAAAGCTCTAGAAATGACAAACATCACAACTGAGACACCGCAAGGAGGACCAAACAATTTGAGCATTGTCAAAGCTGAAATAAAACCTGGTACTCAGCTCCAGTGAGACACAGGTTTCATCCTCTGCTGCTGTGATTTAGTGACTGATATCTTTGGTTTCAAGGGAGCACAAATCTTTAGATTTTGAGGAAGAAGCATCAAGAACTGTGAAGTACCTTGGGAGCTTCATGACAATTCCTTGCATTAGTTCCCTCTCCTGTTGTCACCTTTGAGAAAAGAGATTGTTTCCACTGTTTCTTCCTTATTTTATCTATATTCCCCCACCAGCCAACTTCCTCTCTTCAACTGAGAGCCTTTACTTCACTAAAACACAATTACTTTGCTGGGTGAAAGCAATGACATTTCATCAACCTGCCTCCAAATCCCCTTTAAAGTCTCTATAAATAATAAAATGCCTTCATAAGAAAGACTGTTCAGATGATTTTCTCTAATTTATTACAGATGAAACTTGAAGCTTTTGACACTTGAAGCTGTTGAACATTTCTTTTGACACTTGAAGCACCTCATACCAGAAGCCTTGGGAATTACTTGGCTAAAAGGTACTGTATAGTAAGTGTGTGCTTGTGCGTTTTGATTGCTTGTTTTTTTGTGAGGAGAAGGGTCCAGATACTGATTTTTACCAACTTCAATGTGGCAAAAATCAGCTTCTATTAGCAGACGGCTGGTGTTACCTCCCTGGCTTAACATTCATAGTAAGGGTTGCCCAAATGTCCATTTATTTGAAAAGATTCTTGGTCCCATTGCAGACTAAATGAACATTGGGAAACAACATATCCTGCAATGAACTGAGGATAAATGGTCTTACCACCTGCAGCAAGAACCAGAAGTTTCCACTCCCCTGCTCCCAGTGGAAGAGCAAATGGAATTAATTTTCAAAGTTCATACTAAAAAGAAGAGTGGAAAGAAAATATTAGTGAATTTTCAAAGCCCTGTAGACAACATGCAATTTCTTGAGATGCCAGGGAAACAGATTTCACACCTGGAAAGCCATCATTTTCTTCAGACAAGCATTCTTTAGCCTAAGGAGTGGGGGTCAGTAATTGAAAAAGCCAGAAGCTTTTGTTTATAGGCACATTTCATTTCCAGGATTCCTTAAGTCAGCATGACAAAATTACACATTCATCAAGTAGGGCACTTTGGGCTTCGAAGAACAAAAATGTTTCTGGCAATTACTAAAGCTGATGCAAGACTAAAGCAGCAAACAAGGATGTGCCCATACTGGCACAATCACATAAAACATGCAACTAATTCAATTCTGCACCACTTTGACTTGGTAACATATTCCAATCTCAGTACTGATTTAATAACCTCTTAGTTTCCTCATTAGAACCTTCAGATGAAGGAGTAGCACATGAAAGAGCCCCTTTCCTTAAGCAAACAGATTTGAGAGCAACATGTTTAGCAATTATGCAGCTGGTAATAAAAATCTACCTTAGCAACTTAAGTAAATGTTCATTTTACAAAAGCAAGGTTTAAGAAAGCAAAGAGATAACAAGGTGCTATCATTGGCATATGTGGAATTCCAGTGAAGACTTAGATACTGGAAGAACTGAGTGATTGGCATGAACTAAGAGGAAATGCTGTATATCTTTACTTTTGCTTCACTAGGTGGTTTAAGCAAAGATGTTGCTCTGGGGAATTATGGTTTTTCCTAAGTGAAAAACAAACAAATAGGGAAAAAAAAAATCTCAAAACCACACATCTGTCCTCTTGTGCAATAAGTGTTCCTCAAAATGAACTCCCCAGCTTGTGTGAGCTTTACTGTTGCAGCCTAGTTCAGTCTGTTTCAGCAGAGACAACACTCTAGGTTGGACAAACATTGTTATGGCACAGAAAGAGAAAATTGAGACAACTAGGGCTCAGAGCCAAACTGCCACCACCCTCTCATACCCCTGTATCTCATCTTCAGAGGTGTCAGTCATGAAACTTGTGTTTCCAGCTCCCAAGGGAACTCGGCTCTGGTGGTCCCTGACTTCCCTTGGCCGTGTTCAGAGCATCCAGTGCTGATTCCAGCCCCCTCAAAGGGTGAGATTTCTTTCATCTGGGATTTAAACTTCAATTATGCATCCTCACTGAACAGGTCACTCAGGTTTTTCTGCCTGCTCCCCTTCCAGCAGCATCACCCAAATCCTCTGCAGTGACAAATACCACACTGGACCGGGACTGATTTCAGCCACACAGCTGGGCTTTTCCTGGTTTTCTGTGGTTTGGTTGGTTGGTTTGTTTTGCAAAAGCTTCCCCTGCTGAGAACCACCCACTCAGCACATCCCCCAGGGGAACAGCTCCAGCAGCTTCTTTATGCACAAGTTACAGACATTAAGCCCCAAGACACCACACAGTAGTCCATGCCACATTTGTACTTGGCCTTTTGTCCAAACTGACCCATCAACTGAGATTAAGGATCCTGGAAAATAATCACTGGGGCAAAATTTGTCTGCCAGCAGATAGAAAGGTATTAATTCGGTTTAGACTTCTTGGCTCTGTTACATGACAACATTTTGGGGGGAAAAAGAAAATCACCATCAAGCAACCACTGTGGAGTCCTAACATACATCTCCAGAGCAGTTTAGCTGCACAGCTACACAGCACACTTTAAAAATGAATTAAAACTGATCCCACAGGGAGGGAAAGAAAAAAAAAGGATGAGGGTCATTCTAATTAAGATGCCGCTGCAATTAACACCCCACAAGAATCTGTTCTTCCATGAATATTATTCCGTGACTTTTTCCAACGAATTGGACAAAGGGGGCACGTATAAATCAACTCATTGGTAATTTTCAGACAACTTAAACAGCAGTCATAAATTCTGGGCTTGTCTGACAGAAATACACTTCCATATGGACAAACACAATCATTTGTGACATTCACAGTTGTTGGTAAATAAACCTGAAACCCAAGGCAGAGCAGTACCTAAACCACTGATATAGTAACAGGGGACCATCCAGCAGAATCAGCTTTCTGCAAAAATGTTGAACTTGCAGAGAGCCAAGGAGGGCACAGATAAATTATTTCAGGAGGGGAACACAGACCACAGACAGAAGAAATACAGAGGTGCAGGTGCTTAGTTTATCCACAAGAAGGAGATGAGTTTATTCCCATCATGCGAGTCCGTAACATCCAGTGCAACAACTCCATACAGGCTGGGACATGCAGTTGGGCAGAATTCAACTACAGGCAAGTATATTCTCATTTTTACAATGGGAATAGAGAGCTACTGCAAGAAATTTACTTGAAAATTTGACAGATTCTCCATGAGCTGAAGCCTTTGATCCACAATGGTTGTTTTTTTAAAAAATTACATGTTCTAGCTCAAACAGAATTTAGGGATTTAGTACTTGCTACAGAAACCAGTCTAGCAGTCTTGAAATCTAAGAAGGATCCACACATTAGTGGCCAAGAACATCACATCTTTATGTAACATGTGTAACACTACACTGAGACATTAGAAGAAAATATTCTCACATAACCCAAAACTAATGTGCCTGCAAGATTCAGAAACCAACCTGCACTGGCAGAAAGAAATTTGGTTCTGCTGCTTTTCCAAGAATCAGTCTTCTTTTAGAGCTAGTGCAACAGCTTTCTATAATGTCATTATTTATTTTAAATTAAGTAAAAAGTGATTAATTGCTCAATCAGTATTCTTTCCTTTTTATATAGACTCTTGTAATTCACAGACAGTTTCTAAACTTAACAGTCAATGATTTCACCCTCTGGAGACAGTGAAAAGATTAGGTTTTTTAGTTGAAATAAATATTTTAGAGGAATAAAAACCCCCACCTCTCAGCATCTCAGAACAGAGGATGCTTCCTCAATGTGTTATTGATAAAAATACTCAATTTCCATTTAGTTATGGCCCAAGTCAAGGAACAAACATGATCTCAGTGTGGTGACAGTTCATAATTTTACACACTAAATCCATTTCTATTTTGTGATTAGCATTCACTCTTTGCAAAACAACATCCCCTGAAACAGTAAGCGTAGAACGTGGTACAACTCAACTAAAGCGGGAATTTAGCATTCTAGTCATGGACATTAACAAGAACGGCAACTTTATGAAAACTTTTAAATTTGTCACCATCTCCTTCCAATCTGAGGTAACCAATACCACCAAAATGATTCCAGGAGCTGGGGAAATACAGAGCCCTTTCAGTGTGCACATGCAGTGACTGAGCCTGTGCTGCTGTTGCTCAACTACTCAAGGGCATCATGACCTTGGGAAAAGAAAGAGCCCGTTTAAGTTGATGCCAGTGGTGGTTGGTTCCATTTTGTCCCTGCTCAGTTATTAAAGGCCATCATGATGCTGCGCAATTCTTGCTTGGACAACCACGTGCTTGTCTGTACCTTCACCTTTTGACTTGTCTGTCCAGTTACCAAGTAGGTAAAGAACCATTTATTAAGTGAAGGACCTGAGTGGTGTTATTTCCCAGAGATCCTCAGTGATCTGTGATGCACAGTAACATCTGAAACACCATCAGCTGCATCTCCTTGCAAGCCCCTGAGCCAGCAGGACACAAACACCAGCATCCTGCAGCATCACTGGCAACTCCAGATAATGGCCTGTGCCATAAGGCTGAAATGCATTATATTTTAAGCATGGAGGGAAGAAAGTGGCAGGTGAAAGAAGAACAGATGTTATCAAAATTATTGTGCTTAGGAAATCTCCTTTACTTCAAGTTTTGCTTTTCAGACTAGAAGGAAAGTATCCTTTCCAAGGACTGCAGACACTTCTCATTGATTTGTGAATCTTAGATGGACCTTTATTAATTAAGTATCAGTACAACTAATGGGGAATTACTTCATTATCTACCACTTAGAGTCAATGACATCAGGTTAAGTTACTTGACTGCTGTATTTTCCTACACTGAACTATTAGAAGTTTGCTGTTGGTGACCAGGTGGCTGTTGAAAGAGTTATGTCCATTTTAATAGTGCCTTAGGGTGCCAGAAAGAAAGATCGGACACAACTATCACAAGAAAATGCTCTGTATTCTGAATTGAAAGGATAAGCTCCTTTCTAGTCTAGACAAGATTATCTAAAACTCCTTGGGCTGTTTAAGAACTGCACAGTGGGCAAAGCATTAGAACATTAAAACACATTAAGTGCACTCTCTAGGGAGAAATTACATGGGTGGCAGTGCAGCAGATCCTCCAGTCTAATTTAATGGAACAAAACAGGCAACTCTTTAGTAATAATGCATCACAAATGAGTCTGAACAGTGAGTACTCCACAGGAAAGGCAAAGCTGCTTCCATTTTCAGTTATTGCATAGATGCTGTAGCTTATTCACTTGTTTCAGGCCAGGCTAATGACTAAGACTGCAAACATGAAAAAAAACCCACACCACCAAGAAAAGTATGTAATTTTATTAATTTCTAAATAATAGAGACTTAAAAATATTTTTCATAACAGCTAACACTGAGTTACAAAAGGAGAGAGACAGTAGCAAAGAGCAATGTATAAATGTCCACATTTCAAATCTCCACTAAATCAACCCTGTAGACCAGACGTGTCTCCTTTTGCACTTAAGATATTAGTGCACTTTGGTTGTTATTTTGATCAAAAGCAATATTCCAGTCACTCTACAAAAATTGTAATATTAGGTAATTTATTATTCAAATAGAAGCAGAAACGCTCCATGAATGCTCCTTATCAGGGAAATTAAGCCTCCAATGAGTAAATACAACCAGCTTATGTTACTCTTGGTTGCAATTGCTTGCTGAAAAGAGGCAGCTATTTGCTGAATGAATTGAAATCTCCCCCACGACAGAACAATCAGTCCCTGTAAACTCTTTGGTTTTGTACACTTACCCCCTGCCATCTAGTGATCTGTCCTGACAACTACAGGAAAAATGGCAAAACAAGGTCATTCATGAGGGTCTGTTCCTGTTGCCTTTCCTTGTCCCAGGCAATCCCTCACTCCAGTAATTCCTGCTCATTGTAGGGGCACCATTTACCAGCATGGGCATTAGCCAGCCAAAAGGTTCACGGGAGGATGAATCCTTTTCAGAGAGAACATTTTCCGTCAACTTGGAATCAAGTCCAAACCAGTTTTTGAAGATCTCTCATCCACATCTTTCTACAAAAGGCTCCCTTATTTGTTTCTAGCAAATATTCCTATGGAAGTAACTCCAGCACCTTACATCAATACCACCACTCACCTCTAGAAAATTAACATCTCCTGTCTTTCCATCTCCAAAGACAAACAACTATGCCTCTGCCCTGGATCACAGATTTGATTGTGTTCTGAATCAAAACAACTACAACATGTATCATGGTTTGTCTAAAAGTCAATAGACTCAATCCTAAAATTAACCTCTAATTAGGGAACCAGACCCAAAAAAAGGAGCAAGAGGAAAGGCAAACATAGAATGTTTTACATGACATGTTCCAAATGTCATGCTAGTTAAAATGTTCCAAAACCACGGTGGTCTCCCTAAAGGAGGTACATCCCATAAATTCCAAGGACAGAAGAATCTCAACAAGTTTAAACATTATTAAAAGGGGGAGGGGAAGAAGCCTAAAGCACAGCCTTGACAGAGTGCTTCAATCTACTTAGGCCCTAGGAAGTCAAAAATCAGCACCTTAAATTGGACTCTCAGCCTTTTATGGACCCACCACCCCAGATCCTCCCTCTCTAAACACAATTCCCCTTCAAAGTCACATTCACAAAATACAATCAAGAGAAGAAAGCCACGTGCACACAAAACAGCTCTTGTGATAAGCCAGCTGCAAAGAGAAAGTAAGTTTTCTAAAACAAAAAACAAAATCTATAGAAGAAACTGCATTAACACGGTGTGAGGCAACACATAGAAAGGTCAAAGTGTCAGACTTCGGGTAAAATGCTCACACTTGACTATGCTGATGCATTTGTCTTCTGAAAAAGCCTTGAGTTATTGAGTCAAACACTCCTTCTATAATCCAAGCTGAACCTAAGGGATAATAAATGTGTGTTTCATTTGTCTAGACTAACACTGTTCACATTCAGTGCCTCCTGATATCTTTGGTATTTACCTCGAGTACTTCCATAACAGCAGCTCACACTGCAGGAGGCACATCCTCAAGTTCCTGCAGTGAATCCACACACAAGGTTGAGTTTCTGTATCCTCACCTGGTCTTGGTAGAGCTTTTGACACCATGAATCCCAACCCATCCTTTAAATGAGGGGATTTGACCAGGAACTGCCATTCCAAGCTCGTATCTTTATTTCTAGGAAATCCTTCCTCTCCTCCTGAGAAATAATCTTTTAAATTATCAGCTTTCCACGACATGTTTTTCAGCTTTCCAAGGTAAGTTCTTTTAGATTTTGGGAATGCCTGTCCATTACTGAAATTAATGGCAGGGTTCAATTCATTCTGTATGCAAAGAATAACCTTAAGACCTCAAACATTAAATAGCATTGTACGGCATGTCACATCTCCCCATTTAAACTGTATTTAAAATATCTATTAACATCTGATATTTAAGGGGCTGGATTTACCACACAGTACAAGTTTAGCGTAGTCTACTCTTCAGAGGTGATCAGCAAAAATCAGTTTTCTCCTCCTACAGGAGTATTAAAACATTTTCATACATGTTGCTCACATTTTCTTTTTTTTCAGTTTTAGGACTATGAAGTTGTAAAGATGTTACTTCTGATGTAAACAATAAAAAGCTGCATTTTTTTTTCCACTGGACCTGTAACACTCTTTTCCAACTATTAACAGAGGCAATTTTTTTTTTTTTTAAATTTGAAACAGTACCTTGATTCCAAAATGCATTAAATCATTCTGAAAGTTGATAAAAGGGTAAAAGTTCAAGCTCTTTTCTGCACAGGTGACATGACAGATAAGAACACAGTTCAGAAAGGTGGATGCTTGAGGAACACCACAGACAAACCAAACCCAGGAATTTGATATTGTTCTGTAAAATTTGCTCAAATGTTTAGGGGGGAAAATAATGTGGTTCATAGCAAAGCAGGCATTAGGAATACAAAAATATTTTTGAACCTAAATCCAAACAACCTCCACCACCAGTGGCTGTTTAGAGAGACGAAATGGCCATTGTTGAAGTCCATGGACACAAGGATTACAAGGATACACACCCTTGATGTTCATAACTTGCAGACAACTTGTGGCAGCCAGTCAGGAGAACACATCTATCAGCCTGGAAAGAAGTCATTACTTGCATGATCACTTCTTATGTTTTTTATTTCATTAAATATGATTTTACACTGATTTCATAATTTCTAATGTGTGCTGGAGCATGGGTAGGGTGACAATCAACTCTGGGGCATCTTGTAGCTGTTAATTACGGTCACCATCCAAGCATACAGGAGGTGCACTGAATTCCACAGAGACTCTGGTTCAGTACTTTTACCCAAACTTTTGATGAAAAAGAGTGACTCACCAGCTCTTCCAAATGCTAATTCCCCACCATCTGGACCAAATGAGAGATTTCTCAAGTTGAACCTTACTACAAAGACTGCACCCATTTCATTTGAACCAAGTGCTTCATTCTGATGCTATGCCAAAAACAGACATTAGAGGGGAAAAAAATTCCACATCCTTAAACGCCGTGATTCACACCTGCTGCGAGCAGTTTCCTCATTAGAAATGAAAGTAATAAAAAGAGAAGGCAAGAAGCAAATTATTTTAATAGATATCTAAATTACAAATTACAGTCTCACCCCAGGTTACCGCATTAACTAGTTACTAAGTGAAGGAATCATTCCAGACACCACTGCTAGCGAGTTGTTGGCAAATGCAGCCCCTCGTTCCCGTGGCAAAGAGAACAGCTCTGCCCACTGGAGCCAGTGGCACAAACATCCTTCTGCAACCAAGTTGTGCACAGCAGCAGCTACAGCTACAAACACCATGCCAAGGAAATGCCCACGAGGATTATGCATCATTTCCCACGCAGAAAATATAGACGGTGCCTGCATTCTGCCGTAATACCAGATTTCGCAATAAGGGGAATAATGAGTTACAGCAGCTGAGGTAGATTTCTTTTCCTCCGAACCTGAGGATGGATGTTGAATCAGGCAAATTGCAGTGGAATAAATAAAGAAATAGCACACATACTGTGCTGATATTTTATTACTAGTCCAAAAATGAGTCAAAGACTATAATTTTTTTAAAATGTCCTTCTTTAAAATAGAAGACATAATGGACTATTAGGGAATGTTCCTCCAATGCATGCATTGATTACCCACACCACTATGCCTATTAAAATAAAGATTCTAAGCACAGAAATGAAGTCATTCCAGTGTTTCCTAAGGGCACACAGTCCATCTTTTCCAGCAGCTTGCTCTCTACAAGGTGACAGACACAGTGATTGTTGAACAAGCTTTCCCTGTTTTTAGAGAAAGTTTTATGGTAACAGAATTTTAAATGTCACATAATTCCTAACAATGTCTCCAACTCAGACACACTGCTTGAAGTGGGAAAGGCAAAAAAAATTGCAACTTTATATTAAATGTAGTGCAACATGCCAAGCAAGAGTCCACTCAAGTGAGAAGAAAGAACAGCTTCACTGAGCTTTGATGAATTTTGACTCTAACTCAGTTTAAGAATTAAGAATTGCTTTATTATAAAAACTCTAAAAATTGATTTTGGGGGAGACAAACAGGGAAACAATTGGTCATTGGCAGATTTGCTTCAATATTTTTAGCAACACCCCGATGAAAAGTCGGAATGTCATGTTGGAAAAGATATACACAGGTCTTTGAAAGGACAAAAAAAGGACAAGTATCCATCAGCACAGAGCTCTCCTGCAGTGGCAGAACATTTGTAAGGTGTAATTCAGGCCTCACAAATGGGGCAGAGCCCAGTGACTGAGCTGTGCATCGTTCCAGTATATTCTGCACTCTAAAGTTGATCCCTGACAAGATAAAATAAATTTATTCAATTAAGGCTTATTCTTATTTAATTAATTCTAATCAAATATTATAGTTAGATGTACCATTAAAAAGACTTTTACCCTAAACCACAATGGATACCCCCAACACACTTATGGATATTTATCATGAAGAATGAATTTTAAACCTTTACTCAGGGAGAAAAAACAAACAAACCAAACAAACAAAAGAGACAAAACCAAGGATTATAATTTGATCAATTAACTCGCCTGTATATTGTTTAACTTTGGGGGAGAAAGAAAAAGTCCCTGCCAGAACTGGTATTAATAACAGGAGTGTTTCTTTGCTATCTGAGAGTTAAAAAGATCATGTCTTCATTAGCACTGGAAGCCCAAAAGAGACTTAGAACCAAAGCTCAACTCTCTGGGGTTACATGGCTTGATAAAAGAGAATTCTGCTGTAGAAACAAACCAATACTGTAGGCAAATTGTAAACACTTTTGTATCCCAGGAAAACTTGTTGCATTTAGAGATGAAATTCCACCAAGAGCAAACTGCAAAAACTACCTGTCAAATTATTTAGCATGTAAATCATACCATAACATGGAATATCTACTTAACTCCTTGTTTCAAGAAGCATATGTTAACTCGGGAAATCCATCCCAGGAGAGTAAAAAAATACATTTCAGAAAACTTCTGGATAAAATCTGTGCACTGAAGTCTCCAGCAGCTGATAAGTGAATCCTAGAGCTGTATTCTCACCACATGAGAACTTAGAGAGAAAAACATCCTGCACTCGAGACATTGTTCCCTCCACTACTGATGGAGGGACACAGCCAATTTGTGTCCAGGAAAAGTACCTGGCCCAAATTGCACCATGAGAAGAAAAGCTTCAGCTGGCTGGGAATCCATGTGTTCATCCCCCCTCTCCCTCCCCAGTTTCTGCTGTGCCTCAGGAACCTGCTGACAGGCACAGCAGCCAAACTAAACAACCAGCCAGGAAACACTGACAAAGTTAACCTCACGTAAAGATCTGATAATGGGAATATTTATACAGACAACCACTCAGCAGCTCCTTTCTTCTGAAATCTCTCCAGATGACATTTGCTCTCTGCCCAGATGAGATCTCTAATCACCAGCTCTCCTCCTCTGGAGGCTCCACACTCATCCCTAGCTGTAAAATAGTACTCTCCAACATCAATGCAGTGCAAAGTCTGAATGGACAGACCAACAAACAACCCAAACTGTCCTATTCAATGTACCAACCATTACCCAGTTTATTAATGGCTGTAGCAGTTAACAATCCCTTCTCCCCTCTCCTCCCCCCTCCAAAAAAAACCCCCAAAGAAATCGCTTTTCTCTGCCATACACATCTTGCAAGCAGCCAACAGTGAGAGCCAGACTAAAACACACACTCCTGCACTAAAAAGCACGTAGCCAGGATAAGGAACTCTAGAGGGACATGCTTATGATCTCAGTAAGACGGGACGCTTGATCACATCTGCTCTACACTACTTGATGCCCAATTACCAACTTCAGGATGACAAACAATTTCAAGGGTAACCTCACGGCCCTTCCCCCTTTGCCAGCTCAGAGCCACTAAAGATCCTCACTTACACTTTTGCCTTCATCCCCTCCTTCGGGCACGGGCTCTTCTCTGCCTAAGCAAGGCATTATTGCTTCTTCTGCCGCTGCTGCTTCTCTGTCCTTTCCACTGTTTCCTCCTTCATTCCCCAGCTTCAACCTCTTTCCCTCGGGTTGAGAATCATCCACATCCTCCCTTCTTATCTTGCCATCTCTGCCTTGCTGCTTCCCCACGTCTTCTGGGCTGCCACAGGAATTTGACATTTTCAAAGTGTTACGGACTTTATTTCAAGACTGACGAAGCCGCCTTTTGGAAGGGGATTTGGCTTCTGAGAGCTCCGCTGTGCTCCTGCTCCTCTTAAAAATTTAAGTGGTGTTTCGAAGGCTTTGCAGAATCGCACGGAGCTCTCCTGTTTCTCTGCCGCCCTCTCCTGCTGGCTGGCAGCACTGTGCCTTCCTTCCACATTCCTAATAAAAAGTAAGAACCTCTCCTATATTGATTGTATGCACGATGCTGCTGCTTACTTTGCCAAAACCCTCGGACTCCTGTTCTACCTGATCCCCAGTAACTGGCTTTCCTTAAAGTACAAAATATTTGCTGCACCTTCTTTAAAGCTAAATTTGCTTCTGTCCCTCAGGGATGCAGTGGATTTTGGTTATATACTGTTATTGATGCCAAGAATAATTACCCATTAAAGATGGCTTTAATTCCAAACAGCTTCTTTGAAAATTATTTTGTTGCAGGTCTGGTTTGTTTTTTTTTTTTAGTTTTTTTGGTTGGTTTTTTGTGGGTTTTTTTAAAGGGTATCCTTACTTTGTAAATTACCTTTGTATCCTCTAAATCCCCATTCTACATTGTCACACCAGTTTTGCACAGTGTTCTGGTCCTACAGCTGCATTAATGGGATTAAAATGACATTAGGGCGACCCAGCAGGACAGTTTGGATGCCTTTTTTTTCCCCCCTCTCAGCCAGTTTATGAGAAACATCAGCATATATAATCAAAGGATTGGTGTCATACTTGGACTTTAGGAAAAAAGTAACAATGATCTGGTGCTTTTACATACAGACCACAACTTGCTGCTTCACCTCATTCTTCCAGTACAGAAGGCAATAGGAAGTACAGGGTTTCTTTTGTAAAAAAGGCAATAGGAGTTCTGTTTTCTCCCACTTAAGTGCTTGTAGATTTAAATGAGGTTCCTTATAGCTGACAGAGTCAAGTAAATCCCTAAAGAGCCCTCTGCATATATCCAGATATGTTCTAGTCAGGAGCCTGGGGACTAAGCTGCAAAAATCATGTCCAGTGGATGAATTCCTCGAGTCAAACTGCCCAATATTCAAGAAGGTCTGTCTTGCCAGAATCTTAAACTTAGAGGGATTTAATCTGTGTCCCAGCACTAATTTCGCTGACATTATGGAGCGGGTTTTAGTCTGAGCAAGTAACGGTACATGAATTATTCAAGAGTGAACAAAGAAGAGAGGAATCTGAACAGACATCAGTTATTTGAGACACTCCAGCCAGATCTGCAAAAGTGTAAGGGACCAGTTCTGATAGACCCAAGATGTGCATGTCTGCACACCCAGAACTGGAGACATTAAACATCTACTAATACCACTTTGTAACCAAGGTGTGGTCATTTGCCTTAGCCTAACTTGTAAATATGCTTTCAGAGCTGGATAAACACAAGCCAGGTGGGCTCTGCAGAGGCGAAATAAATCTGTGAGGCTTTTTAAACAGTGGTAGATCAACACATGCCTTGTAATTTGCAGCGGTGGAGTTCCACAACTTGGCCTCCTCCTTCAAATCATGCCCACTTGTGATTAGCCAGCTCCAGAAGAAACCTGCTCTGCTGATCATTTAGTCCTCTACAATTAACAAGAGCTTTTCAGGCAGAGCCCAGCCAGGCAACACTGCAGCAAGGGTTTCACCCTAGATGAGCACATTATTACAGGCTGGGCCCCAAGTCTCAGACCCATGAGTTCCCACACTCACAGAGCTCAGAGAGCACAACGGCATCAGAACACTGCTCAGCACCCTCGTCAACAGCAGAAGTACTGAGCAACAGCTGGGATCTTGTACTGAAGTTACATCCTCTGTGCAGAACTGCTGACTTAGATAAGCCCTTCACCCTCTTTCCCTGGTGGTTAACATGATCCAACCTTTCCCCCTGGTTGGAGCTCTTGAAAGAGCTATGCAACTGTTTAGATCGTCTCCATCAGGCTGCAAAAAGCCTCCAGCTTTCTTATTTCTAGAGTTCATCACCATCCATACCTGCTTTTTCCACCACGCTTTTCCCACCATGTCCTTTAAACGCTGATTTCTATTTGTGCTTGTTTCTATACACTCCCTATCCTTGCCTAAAATACTGAAACAGAAATTACCCTGAAATTGAAGTGTTGTTTTAATTCTGACACTGTTGAGGCAGAGAGCTTATTTGCACAGTAAACTGCATCAGTTTCAGTTGGAAGAGAACTACATCCAAAAAGCTTTGATTTCAGAGAATTGAAGTGTTCTACAAGAACTTGCCAGCTCTAGCAGTATTTTATTTGTGTTTGAAGTGGAACCAGGCAGCCCCACAGGCTGCCACAGTGACCAGGCCAGCCACACTCCTGCCAAAGTGTTTGCTGGCTCCTTGCACACTTGTCTCTCCAGGCTGTCCAGATCACAGGCCGAGTCTGTTTCTTCCAAATTACAAAATAAAACATGCACTTCCTCATGTTTGAAACATAGCCTCTGGTTTGGAAGAAATTAAAATTTACAGGAGACAGATAATGCGTTTTTGCTTCTAATGAAAACCAAACATTTCAGAAATGTCAACACTTTCATGCAAAGAAAGGGAGAAATGGCAAGACAACTAAACTCTCTGTTGGTGTTTGGGGAGACAAGGTTGGTCAGGCCTTTTCTTCTTTTTTAGTGTGCAAATACTGTATGGCAAGAGCAGTTAGTCATTACTTCTGTTTCTACACCACGTTGCTCATAAAGGATCCCCAGTGTCAGGCACTTCTGATACACTGGCCCACACCATACATTGAACACTGGGCTTTATGCACAGAGCTCACTTCAGGAACAGGGTTCAGATCTTAGGATCACCATAATTTCAGAAGATGATAAAGGGATCAACCTGGGAGTCAGTGCTACAGATTTATCCAGCCACCTTCATCATTCTCTGTCACCACATCCCTTGCTCAGTGTCAGCCTGTCTTATTGTTCCACCTTCTGACTTGAGTAGTCAGAGTAACAACTCACCTCTCGGCCATGTTCTCTCCCTCCTCTTCTTCTGACAGAAGTCACTTTATACCTAGACAGCATTTTTAGATTCAAGCCCATGTTGGTTCCTCAGAGAACCCTTCACAAAACTGATCCTGAGCCAAACAAAGCTATTAGCAAGAGTCACTAAAACCTAAGAGGCCATTTACCAGGAAGGCATTGCATTGTCAGACTGACAACAAAGTGCTTTGAGCCCTTGGGAATTCTTGCACAAACAGCTTTCAAGGCGTTTCTGCTTGAAAACATTGCTTTAAAAATGCAATAATGTGACCAATAAAACAGCCCAACCAGACTTGCAGAGGTACCACCTGTCAGTCCAACCCTAGCCAGCACCTCCTCTTGGACTGTAATATATGGTAAATATAACAAAATGTGCATGTTGGGACACCACGTACTCAAACTGAGTGATATTTCTACCTCTTGTGCACCAACACACCACACTGAACCAGGAGGAAACTGTGCTGCTTCCTGAGGGAAAGCCTGACCTCCAAGTGCCACCCAAGAGATTGGGGATCTGTGGGGTTTGGATACTCAGGACTGGATAGGGGTTCTGGTCAGAGGTGGAAAGGGAAGAAACTCCTCCTCATTGAGTCTCACAAGACTTAGATGTAAAGAGGGTTTATTTTATTGCATCCACTTTATAAATAAGGAACTCAAATTATCAAGGACAGTTGTTTCAGTACAGGAGGTGAACATTCCCTGCAGGATGGTGCACTGTTTGGATCCTGCTTAATCTCCCCGACTTTAAACTTGACAATGATCCCTTTGCTGGATTCTTCCAAGAGAACACCACTCACTGAATTTCAAGTTTCAAGGACAGCAAGAGATTGTGTCTTATTACTGAACTGTGCTCCCATTGAAAACAGGCAGTTTTGGTGTAATCAGAGTTAGACCGTTCCCAAACAATCCTGCAATTCAGCTCAACCATTTCACAGCCACCATGACATAGAAGTTTGGAATGTTCATTGATTTCAGCATCTTAATGAGTAAAATTATGGGAATTACCTCAGAAGGGCATTTATATCAGAGCACTATGGTGTTTAATTTAATGGAACACTTGTTGCATTCCCTTAGCTCACCTCAGTTTGCAAAGCCAATGTGAGACTAATCTCCTGATTTAAAGCCCTCTCATGCATGTTTTCCCCACACTGAAAACACGTTCTGTACGTCCAGTCATGGTGCAAGGGAACATAAAATGACAGCCTTGCCAAAAGAAAGGCATTAAAATCAGCAGTAAGAGCTCACATCTCTTTTCCATGTGTGCTCTGATAGGAAAAAAAAGACAAAAGGAATGACAGACAACCTACCCACTTGTAAAATTACTCTAATAGATGGAGGACAGAATTGTAAGTTTACATTAATCAGGTAATTTGGCACATCTTATTGCTACAAGGAGGCCAAGTTATTTTTTATTAAGTCTGAAAATGAACCAAGAAGTCTGGAAAAATTAATTTTTCATTCATTTTGCTGTTGCTTCCAAATTAAACTCTGCACCTCAACATTGTAATTACTTCTGAAGGTTCATAAAACGACAATAAAGAATAATGAAATATTTATGTTCACTGACAAACATTAGAGACACTGACTCCGTTGTTTATAGCTTCAGGTTTTCCTATCAATTTATTCTACTCTTATTCTACAGTTACATCTGCTATGATGGTCAAAAAAAAAAACCAAAAAAACCAAAACAGGGTATGTTGCTGATTATTACATCTTCAGAATCTATGAGATACCAAAATACCCCCAGGAAACACTACCAGAAATGTGCCAGGCCTTCAGTATTAAAGATCTGTGGTTACCCACAGACCATGGCAAGGCTGCTCCAACCTGGGACCAAATGGTGTGGTTTGTTTCTACCACCGTCTGTCCTGAAGGATCAAAACCAGCCTCAGGTTTCTCTCCAAAGCTGCAGGTTGCTTTTTGTGCAGGATAACACAACTATTTCCATTCCTGCTGCCAGGACAGCATCCCACCTCCAGGGTCATTATTGTCCACGTCATTATATACATGCACGACTCTGACAGATGTGTGTTTTAATCCACTTCCCAAATCTCCTTCCCTAAATCGAAGCAATTGTAAACGAAGACGCTTTCAAACCTCCAAGTCAGCAATCTTAAGTCAAAACAAAAAATTGTATTATCTTGTATTAAATACATTAAAGAAGACAATTCTTCCCTTCGTTGAGCCAGTACTTTTCTTGCTGTAAAACCACTGTATGGCTGGGAGCTCTCTGCTATCTTTGCCATGCCATGAACTCCACGTGTAGGCAGCAGGCATGAAATCCCTCCCCAGAAAGTAGAGTGTTCCACATAATTTCTGGTAACACTTTGAAATCTTTGTTAATTAGAAATCTTGCCTACCATCAGTTCACACTATGGACTTTTGATTAGATGGTGTTTAATATCCAAGTCTTGATTTCCCCCTTATTGATAATTTTTAAGTCAAATAATGTTAGATGAGAGTAGAGAAATTAAGGATTTAACCAGATGAGCTGGTTTGTTTTAATGTCACCAGTGTGTCTATAGGACAGAATCTGACAATTAACTGAGCAACGGGATTAATTTTCAATCAAATAGCTGTTTTTTCTGTGGTTTACATTAAGTATGAGTTGTCTTGGGTAACCCACTTCCATCCTTGTCACTACTCTCAGCAACAACCTATTCACCCTTTGAACAAGCTTGTCAAACCTCCCTTAAAGTTGGTTATTGGTAGGAACTATTTATGTCACCTACTGCCTTGCCCATGTTTTTCAGACCAAATTCCAAATCTTCCATTTAATGGATCAGAACAGCATTTTGAGGAATGTGAAGCTCAGTCCTCAAGCAGCTGCAATAAACAATCACTCTGTGAAGAGCAATGTAACAGTATCTCTTCAGTGGCTCACATTAAAACAGAAGCCAAAAAAACCCCCAAACTGTTGTGCTTTTTACACAAAGCCACCTTAAATTATGTTGTTGCATCAGAAGAGCTACTCTGGATTCCTCCCTGCTGAGGGCAAAGTAGATGATGCCATTATCAGCATTGCTCTCCCCACCATCACTTCCTGGTTAACTCTTACAAACAAGACAAAGTTTATAAAGAGAACCTATTAAAAGACATCCTACTACCATAGGCTTTATAAACACAGCCTGTAGCATTTAAAATCACATATAAAGGCATCAAAATTCCAGGTCTTTCCTGTATTTCCTTTACAGAGAAACTTAAATGACCAGAGAGGGACAAACCACTACTGGAAGACTGGAAGCACTACAGGGGTTGAAAAAAGGATAATTATTAAAACCATCTTCCCTTCTGAACAAATTGTTGCAGAGAATAAGGGTTTAAAAAAGTGATTAAAGTTATTGTTTCGAAAGGTCAGGATCACAGAAGTCAGGTGAGGAAATATTCCACACTGGTGAGTGAAATGCCATAGCTGGCAGGGCACAAAACAAAATTCCAGTGGCATCCCAGACCTGCTCAGATCAGAAGGTCAGGATCGATTTTGGCTCAGCTGTCCCCTGTAAACCCACTGATATGGATTTACAGCATCACTTTCTCCCTCCCAGTCCCCGGGATGGGGCTACAGGCAGAAAGCCTGGAAACACCGCTCTGACTAATTTAAACACATGCACAAATGGAAAACTCCTAAGTAGATAATAAACAGCTTATGTTTTCCCTCCTGCTGTGTTAAGTCCTCTGGAGGAGGGTTTTTCTTACTCATTTGCACCTGACTGAGTGCCTTGATGTCAGATTTCTCAGAGGCCCCTGGCTGTGATGGAATATTGCTCACACAGTCACATTAAACATACCTAAGCAAAGTTAATTTCCAGTTTACATGCCCTTAAACTGTAAAATCTCCCTCACAAAAGAAGTATTTGTACTGCTTATTTGAAAGCAAAGAGAGACAACAAATATACAGTAGAATCCTGAGAAGCACCTCAGCACTGTCATTTGTTGCCTGGCAGACTGTACTTTTATAGTGCAATAAAGACTGGACAAGGGCACAAATTATGCCATCCATGGATTGGTAAAGACTCCTTAATTTGACAGTTTGGAATTGAATATATCAGCAGCTTAAAACAAATTTCAAAGCAACCTTCGCACTGCACCTGTAATAATTTTGCCGAGGGTTGGTTTCATCCTCTTTGTGCAGATCAGCCCAAGGTGTTCAAAACATTTTCTCCCCGTGTTGGTCCTTGAAGGGAGCACAGGCCACACGCTGGGAATTCTGAGGGGTGTTCAGTTCAAAGTCAACTGCCAGCCATGGTCAAGCCTGTAAGTCTTAACCCGGCCAATTTGAACAGAGTAAATTACTATTTTCCCTGTTGCACAAGACCAGCTCATGGCATTAAAATACATAACACTTATTTCAAAGCGTGGTCTGTATTTTATCTCATATATAAAAGCAATATAAAGTTGAAGTAATTTCCTACCCTGGATATGTTCAGAGTATTTATTTAGACATTACAAGACATTAAGCCCTCTTAAAAGTGTTAATTTTTGGTTTAACCCTTTTAATTGATTTGAAATAACAGCTGCTGTCAAAGAAATAGTTCTCAGCACATCTCAGGCTGGTTCACAAACCTTGAGACCTGTACAATCTGCATTTAGAATACCAACAAAAAGCTTGAAGAAGGTTCATATTTTTCTTCAGCAGGTTGTTGCTTCTAGGAAAATCAAGTCACTACAAATAACACCCAAACCCAAATCTGTTTTATTAAATCTAACAGAGAGAGAGAGTCCAGGCACTGAGTGTCACACTACAAAGCTGCTCGGCATGACATCTCCACAGCAGTTTTCACAGTGACCTCCACGCCAGCTAACAAACTGAACACTCCTTGCAGAGTAAATCCTTATGACAGCCTCACAAAGATACCCAGCCCTGGACAGATCATCCAGAGTACCTTCTGAGTATAAAAACCAGGCAAAGGATGCTGAGTAATAGGAGGTGCCACTCAGAAAGCTTGTTACTTTCAAAAACCCGCTCTTAAAAATGAAATATTTTGCTAAATGCTCTCAAAACATTATAAGGAACTGGCAAAGCTTTTGTGATTGGAAGATTTCTGGAGTGTCTGTATCATCCTGACAAATTACCAGGACTGTTCAGCACCCAGCAGGTGGGAGAAGCTCTGCTGAGGCCTCTCTGTGCTCTCAGGGCCCTGATGATCCCCTGCTGCAATCAAAACACATTGAGAGATAAGGATGGGAGGAAGGACAGGGATGTATTTACATGTGTTTTATAGAGTTTTTTAATGGAATATAACCAGCACAGGAAATTATTAGATTCTTCCTTCAGCATCCTTGGTCATAAAATAAATAAATGCCTTCCACTCAAGCTGCTAGTAGCTAGTATAGTCAATATTACATATCTGCTTGTCTCATCACATGGCTTAAGACTCAGGCAAGAGGACAACTAGGTTTTGCTTTCTTCACCATTGCTATATTTTAATCCAGGTGCCATTTCCAATGAATTAGAGCTTTTTACCACTTGTTTCAAATTGGCTTACAGCTAATTGATCCCCACCCCTACCAGGCAAATGCACACCAGGAATGAAGAAAGAAGGTACTAAACAGTAGTTTTATTCGCTCTTTCTTTCCACTTAAACATTCCTTGCACAATTTTTAACAAGCAATGTACACAAGAACGTGCAGAAACATGGACCAGCGGAGACCAGCTTCCTGAAACTCTTCTTTCTAAATGTTTCTAGACCAAGTTCAGTCTGATTCCTCTTGGGGAGGACCAAGAAAGCACACAGGAAAATTATGTGAAGCACCTCTGCAAGGATACACAAATCTCCTGCCTCTTTACAGGTTTGAAGGTCAGGTTTTCCTACACAGTACCGGCACCAAAGCTATTTTCCACAAATGCTTCTTTTGCTGAAGAAATTAGGGTTGTGGCATTTTCTATCACACCATCTGTGTCTGAGGCCTAATAGGGTACTGGCAGCTCCAAAACCTTAATTTCATTCATCATTAGATTTCATGCTAGGAACAGACTTCAGAGTTTTGGCAGCAACAGCTGTGGTGCCTTGAAACAAAGTTATTTGTATTACCGAGGCACATTTGTGAAGGAGCTCAGACTTAGAGAGCTGCCCTTTGCTCTCTTCCCCTCAATCTCTGAGCAAAAACTCACTTTGCAACTCTTAGATATCTCCCAAATTCACTGGCACATCTGCGAACAGTGATAAAGCACAGGACTGCAGGAGAGTCACTGACAAATCAAAACAAGCAGCTTGAAAAATGCAGCAATTGGTTCTCACTAAACTCACCAGGGTTTTTTTTTGTTGTTCCTTTAGCCAGGACTGCTCCAGTTAACAATCAGATCTTGATCAGTGAAGCCAAGACAAATGTTATCAGTGATTTCAGAGAGATAGTCAGCTAAAAAGTGAACATTATCATCATAATACTGGAAGTGCTACTTGCTGAAGGAGCAGGAGAAGACAAAGGCACAAATGAGATGGGGAAGAGCTAAAGGAGCCACTGTAATGTTCAGCCTCTGTTCAGGCAGGGGGACTGTCACCTGAATATTCTTCCAGTCCACCCAGCGCCTTCATCTCACACCCTGTTCTGTGTTCAGTGCCTCCTTGCCTCCCTCCCTTCAGCACAGCCTCATTCAAATCCCCTTTTAAGGAGCTTTATTTCCTTTTCACACTTGGTAGCTCTCACTTTCTCAGACATCTCATCCCTTTTCTTTGCCTGCCTGGTATCTTTCTGAAGGAGTGGGCCTGACAAAGCTTAATGCAACAGAATCTCGATCAGAACTTGGGCCAATAAATACCATCAGAATCCACATATACAGGAAATGGCTCTATCAGTCAAAAGCTTTGTCTGTGCTACAGGAGCAAAGAGGGAGTTAGGTCAAATCCAAACATGTTAATAAGCCATTCCATCAAGTCAATAGTTGGTAGAGTCCAAAAAAAAAGGTCAATCTGGAAGCCACAGAAGTAGAAATAACTGAGCTACAGTGTTCCCCCAAGAGATAATCTTCACATCGTAGTCAAAGGAAGAAAATTAAGTGCAACTCTGGGTGCCTGTTACCATCTGAGCCATAAAAAAAGGCCAAGATCCAGAGCAGGAGTTAAGTTATTGTCACAGATACTCCAGAGGAAATCAAGTGTGCAATCCCAGCCAGTTTTCAGCAAGTTCATTTGCCTCCAAGCATCACTCCTGAAAGGAAGAGATCCCATTTCCTTCAGTCATGAAGCAAAAAGAAGCTCTCTCTGCCTTTTGTGTGAGTATCTCATGATTGATGGGGGTCCAGCTTCACGTGGGATTGAAAGATACATCACAGTCTATCAGAGCCCTTTTAGGACACAATTATAGAAACCCATTCAGTGTCTAACAAACGTAGGTAGGTTAATTGTCTCCTCCTGTTCCTGTCATCAAACAGCAAGGGCAGGGCTACTATCTAGTTTCATCTATACATGTAATTTTATCTCAGGTGCCTAAGTGCTTTATAAACAATTTAAAACAGAAAGAGCAAAAATTTCCAGAAAGTATAACAGGCAGTATCTAATCCAAGGAATAAAATACAGGTTTTAGTGCCACGACTAACACCTGACTATCTGCTATTATGTAAAGCAGGTTAATACTTTTATACCTGCCTGAGGGCAGCAGGACAGAGTAATGCAGATCTGCTCAGATCAGCCTCAAAATGAGTCCAGTATTTCAGGTAAAAGACTCTTAACCCCCTGAAGTGCACATTGTTCATTCTTAGTGCCACTTATTTCACTGATGTGTTATGCTCAGAAGGCAGCTGTGGTGGAATAAATATTTTTAAAGATACTGAAGTGGAAGCTGGGAAGGCCAAGGGGGAAAAAAAACCAAACCTAGAATGCAAAGACATTTCACATCTTGCTCCCTTTTTCTCTCCTATTTGAATATTGATGCCTTGCAATCACTAGCCTTCATTTAAATAATGCCCTAAATGTCCAGAACATGTTTTTTAAAGTGACAGAATTATAATCTCTTCTGCTCTTCTTTATGGGAATAAATCAGTCTAGAGTCGTCTACAAAACAGGACCAAGGGAAGGAGTACCTTAGTCATTCTTAGAAAGTAAAAAGGGAAAAGAAGTCTGCTGTACATCTGCAGAGCTATCAGCTACAATAAAGGAGGAATATTTAATTTATATTTAATTTTCAGTGAGGCCACAAGTAAAGCAAGCACTGTGTGCACTCTACATCAATGACCCAGAGTTAGATGAACTATTGGATAGCAAATGGGTCTTAAATTAAGAATTCTGCCGTGAGAGAAGAGACCAAGAAATTACAGACATTAAAAGGTGCAGTTATGTCAGTCTTTACAAAGTTCAGATGAAGTCACTGGGTTGACCCGGATTTAACCCCAGGAACACCTGCTATAAAAGAGCTGTGCCCTGGAGAAGAGGGGCAAGAATGCCACAAGATCACAAGTAATTATAATAAAACAGGGAACAGCTAACTGCCCTCATGAGCAACAGAAAATCCTTGGAAGTGTAGTTTTGGTCACTTACGTGTGTTCTTCAAGGCAAGAAGTCAATGCTCCATCAGCAGGAGGAGCCCACAGTGTGTGAGGAGACTCCCGGTTCCCTGGGCAGCATGTAGGACCAACTCAACTCCAAGGAAACCGCATATAAAGCGGCTCTCGGGGAGTGGCAGCAATCTGAGGGCTGGGAAGGGCACCTGTGGTGTAAAGCGTTAATTGGGCAAGGTCAAGCAGGACTTCAGAACTCTGGAAGCACGGCTGGAGGGGAAAATGGCCCGAGGGATCTTCTCCTTTACGTTGCCAGTCGCAGAGCGGGATGCAGATGGAGCACCGTGCACGTCAAAGCCCGGCTTTATGGCAGGTGTCAGGCTTTGGATTCTATGACAGGACCTGCTTGGATGCAGAGAGATAATTGGGGAGAGATGGGCTCCACCCATCCAGAAGAGGAAGGGGAAATGCAGGGGGACTCACTTGGCAAACCAGTGATGGCAAAAACGGATGAACCTGTGTGTTGAGGTGCAAAGCTATGGCACCTGTGTGCTCCAGCCAGAGGCTAGGTGAGCTCACCTGCAGGAGTAGTGATCAGTATGACCCACCTCAGCCCCCCCAAAACCTCTCCCCAAACCCTGCCTGGCCCCAGGGACCCACAGCTGGGCTCTGAGCACTGACACCAATATCTGGGTCTCACAACACAGAAGGCTCCTTTCCTGGTATCTGCCACCGTGCTCTGCACCACCAGCACTTTTATTTATTGCGTTTTAATCAGCCCTGAATGATCTGTTTGAAATTGAGATACAGCCTCTGCCTCTCCCAGCTTTGAAGGTCTGCCCTTTAGTTATCAGGAGTGTTTAAACAGATGCACCTGTGTGGTGCAAACCACACAAGGAAGTAATTAAAAGCCATAAAAGCTGGAGTAAAGCCATTACATTTAATAATAATGTTGGCTGCTACAGCAGCTGGAATAACACATGCACAGCATTAGATATTATGTTTTGATCATACCATGTAGGCAAACCATTAAGTTTAGGTATCAAGTTGAAAGCTGTTACTCAAAATCTTTTAATGCAGAATGAATGCACCACATTTCAGCTTTTACCAATAAATGGAGTTTTTAAATTATTTAATAGAACTGTAACATCTCTGTGCTTAAAGAAACAGATCTCCCTGTACTCGTTTTCAGTACAGAGCACCTCCTTTATGATTTTCCTCAAAGATGATCTGTTCTGAGATTACAGATGTCTGGGGGCACTGGAACATCACTGCCTTCAGTGCTGTTGAGGATGTGGCCCAGCAGATCTGCCAAGGACAGATGAAAAGGTTTCAACACCTTATGCTGCTGATTCATTGAACAGAAATCCATCTCTTAATATCACAGTTGTACAAACAAAAGCCATCAAATTACACATCTGGATGGTTGTGGGGTTTTTTTAATTTCTGCTGGAATTTTACTTATTTTCTTACTTTCTTACATAGTGTTCTTTGCATCTAGCTTTTATAATGCCCTATTTTTTTGTATGAATAGAAAGACCTGAACTCTTGAAACCCATCTGAGATTATTTATATACCACAAGGAAACTGAGGCAAAAGTTAAGGGTATGTTAAGGGTACCTGTTAATCACCCCAGGCTAAAAAACTAGTTAAAAAAAAAGTGAAAAACCATCAAGTGGGTGCAGAACTGAACCAACCTTAGGGCTAAGAGAAAGTTTCAACATAAGCACTTGAAAGCTGGCCTGTGGATTTAAAGCTTGTTAGCAGGAACAGCATCCATTTGTACTGAAGATGCACTTTGGTCAATAAGCACAAATACTTAAGCCACAAATTGGGCTAAAGGGATTTCTTCAGAAGAAACAATTAAAGACTTAATGTGTAATACCTTGACTAAATAATCACAGAGGGGAACAATAACCTTCTTGAAACACATGGAGGATGAACACACCAAGGAGGGAGATGACTCTTCAGGGACTAAGCTAATAGGATTAAAATTCAGAATATCAGAAACTTTAATAGTGTAGCCTCGTAGACCATGGAATAATTGGTATCACCAGAGCAAAGAGGCATTTTATTAATACTACATAGCCCAAGTACTCACAGTGAGATTGAAGAGAAAAGCAATGAGACCTTTCACTTTTTGGTGGTATCGTTTCTAAATAGACTTATGAGCCTATTATCGGATTATTCAAATATTTTAGAATAATTCACTTGAAATAATCGGTGAGGTTTTCAAATGGAAGTACTGGAAGGCTTTTCTCCCAATCTTTCTACAGGCAACTACATCTTGGGCAGAGCATTTTCTTCGCTGAGAGCAAAGAAACTCCCCCCTTCAAAGGCAGCTGTACTTCTCCCCCACGCAGCAGCCAAACCTCAGGCTTCAGCTGACTCTGGCAGTATCACCTTTTATTTCTCCATGAAAAGTAGTGTCTGCATCATTTCCAGGACACATCCGGTCATCTACAGTGATGATAACGCTAAACTTATTTTTTTTTTTTAAGGTCAGGATCTTTGTTGCCACGTAAAACGTTGTAGTTGAGAGACTCCAGTAAAATGGAGTTGTAGTTTGAATTCCAAGCTCCAGGGGTTGGTTACTCCTGTGGGAAGTTCCACTCCTAATATGCCCCGCATCAGTTTTATATACCTTAAATTCAAACAAACTGACTGAAGTTACCTATTCTCATCAAACTTGATTAAACTCAGCACACAAATTCCCCAAATCAATAATTAATTAAAAAAAAGGTGGCAATTTCTACATACTAAATTAGATCATACCTTGCATTCCATATTCCCCATTCCAGGCATGTGAATACTACTGGAAGAAAGAAGACAAGTTCAATTGGGAGCAAGTTATTTATTACATTTTAGGAGGCTGCCTTTTGTTTAGGGGGAAAAAATAACGAAAAGCAAACAAAACCAAACCACCACAACAACAGCAAAAGTAGGCACATAAAGCCAAAACAAAAAAGAAAATCTTCAGTGCCAACCTATTGCCAGGTCTCCTACAGAACACTGCATGGGAATGGCAGGGACTTCATGAACCAAAGCAACATTTTGGTGTTGTACAGCCAGGACACACAGCTTTATTTATTTACTTATTTATTCTTTCCCTAATGTGTTGTGGGTAACTTAAAACCATGGGGTTGTATTCTACTCATTTGTGTGTTGGTGTTTGTTGGCTGCTTCTGTGGGATATTCTCCTTGGTTGTTTGTTACTCCTGTGAACCGTCTGCCAAAATGCCCATTTTTCTCACTAAATTTAACAAATTCTCTTGAGAAAAAGCCAGTGGCTTTTGTCTCTGTATGCAAATTCAAGTTATCAAAGAACTGCAAAAGTTTCGGGTGGAAGCTCTTGAGAGTCTTAAATATAAATAAAGCACCTGGGCAGCTTGTGGCTTGAACCCAGGGCTTTACAACTAGTCAGTCCTAAACTGCTCTGCTGTGCTCTGTGGGATTCCTTCACACTGCAAAAATAAGGAGTTGTAAGGCCCACTCATGAGCTGCTCTTTAGACCTTAAAGACACGAAAGACTAAGAATGCAATTAAAAACTCTACATTGGATTTGGCATCCAAGGACAATTCGGCCAGGGATGGGAGCTTACCACCAGCAGAATGCCTCGTCCTATTGGGAGGTTTTTGCAACTTTCTTGGTTGCCGTATCTTAAATTTTTTAAAGCTAAAGGCACTAATGATTATGCACACCAATCTGGAGCTAGCAGATGTGGGCATTTGTGTGTTATTTGTATTATGCTAATGTAAGCCAGTTCAAAATATATCATTTAATTGCAAGTTCAGTAGGCATGTTAGGCTTGCATATGCCACCTACCCCATCAGGTCTCTCATGCCCAGCTAAGCCTCAGGACTGTTTGCAGATCAAATCCCACTGTTCTCTGCTCCCTTGCAGTGTGTAATCCAATTTGAAGGAAGGCAATGCCTGAGTAAGATAATAAAGGAATAAAATCAAAGGCTAGGACTGTTCATATTTTACCTCCAACAGTGGATTTCCTCACAAGAAAGAACCAAATCAGTGGGATTTACGCATACTGCCAGAACTCCTCCAAGTTTGCCGTGGAAGGCAGGAGAGCTGATGGCACAGTGGGGTGGTATTTCTGGCCTGACTCCTCTCCTGTCCAGCCTGCTCTGTGGACAGGAGGGAGCTGTTGGATCTGCACAGTGCCCAGATCACCCCTTCATGGAAACCAATGTTTAGATTGTGCCAAGTGTAAAGGCAAATCTGGAATGTGTCCTATTTGTAGCCCAGCAGTGACCCACCACTGTTCTTCACAGAAGGCTTCGTAGACCTCAGTAAGATATTCCATTTCAAACCTCAGCTCTGCTTGGCACTTGGATTATTTGAGGGATGGGGGGGAGTTGAGGAGCTCTGGCTGTTTGGGGGGGAAGGTTTCTCTGTTTGCTTTTCCTCTTTAACTGCATGAAGGATAATGAATCATATGTAGCATAAAGCTCCTTCAATCTGTTCCTGACTACTGACAATCTCTCAAGCCAAGTCTGGCTTCGTTCCTCTCTAAACCAGCAGCACTGTGAATAATTCCCAACAGATGTTCTTCCCCCAGCTTTGACAGTCCTTCAAAGAAACATTGTCCTTTTTCAGAGGGCCTTTTCTGGTTCTCTTGTACGTACTTGCACACAAGACATTACTCTCCTGTGGAATATCTTGCCCACAGAACACAGATATTTGGCTACTGTGGAAGCAGACTTGGCTGCTTCTCTGCCATGACCTCTTGCTGTCTGGAGATAAAAAAGGGGAGCAGAATCAAGGGTGGGAACAGTATGATTTTTATTCCTTTTGCTTTTGCCAGCAGTGCTATCAGGCGTTCCAGAGGAAATCAGACATTCTAAACATCGTGGTGCATTTACCCCACTGTCACTTCACTAACAGTTGTTCACCTTTGAATTATATATTTCTCTAATGCATTTAGGAAACAGTTTTAAGGTAGCAGACAACATCCTTCACATCAAAGAATGGGAAAGAAACGCCAGAAATCCCTTTGTTTGTTTGTTTCTGTACATTGGCCTTCCATGGCAAAGACAAGGGGAAATTGGCAGACTGATTTGTCCACCAAAAGGGTTTAACAGTTTGAGTTCCCACACTTTCCCTGGAAATATGAAACCCTTTTGCATGGACACACCTCACAATGTATCCTATCTGTGGGGTTTCTTTTAGGAAAAAAAGTCATCGCATCTTTATACATATACAAAGCATGTAAACACTGAATTTAAAGAGAAATATTTAATTGTTCTAAGGTAAATGCATTTCTAGAATTTAAAGCTGGATTACAGAATTTAAAGCAATGTAGAAAGCCAGCAGCTACCATCCTGTGGCATCCTTAAGATATATATTTGTTCATGTCACTGAAGTGGCCTGAAGAATTAATACTAAAAATAACTCCTGCAACAGTTATTTCTCATCTATTTTACTTTCCCTTGAAGGAAGACTTTAATTATTAAGGTGAACCCAAATAAATTCACATATAATTTGGACAGGAGGGAAGAATTCAAGACTATCACTGTAGATTTTCCAGTGCTGTCAAATGATGCCTTTGCAGACAGAGGTGGCCAGTTCTCACTAATCCAGTGAAAAACCTCAAAATATATTCAATTAATGGATGAATAAACCCAGAAACTGGATTTCATGTTGTGCAAACAGCCATCACATCACTGAAGAATTCATGGGGCTGAGAAAGCAGAATAAGAGAATTACAAAGGCTTGAAGAGGAGAGATACACTAGAAAAATCAGCTTAGAGAGATTTGTTGGATTTTCTTCATAGCATGAACTGTAAGAAAAGTATTTTCCACAGGACTGCTCCAGAGGAACTGTGGTAAACAGGAAATGGCAAACTTCAGCTCCAGTCAGAGCAACACATGTGATGGGGGTCAACTCTACAGACCAATTATATTAATTTACCTAGTTGTCACTCAGTAACTGCATTAAAAATGGAATACGTTGGCTTCACTAAAGAAATAACTTGGAATTGGGGTGAGATGCTGAAAAACACTGATCCCAAAAAGGAACAAACCCATGATTAACCAGAACTGTCATTAAAAAGATCATGATAGAATTTTGAATTTTCTCTCAGGAGCGGCCGTGGGGTTACACAGATTTCACCCACGCTGGCAATCCTGGCACAGGGGAGTCATTGGTCTCAGTGGTGACAGGACAGTCACCCTTTCAGTTTTGTCTGTTTAAAAGAAATTATAACTAAAAATAGTGCAATTTTCAACTTCCCACAGGTAGTGTAAGTTAAAAAACCCCACAATAATATTAACATTAACCATTGCTCATACTGTTAGATGCATCTTCTTCATGCACTGCAAGTACAATAGCAGTAGTGAGTGAAGATACTGTGAGCAATGAAAGAAACAAAAGATGTGTTTTGACACAAGGTCACGTGAACTGAAGCATTAGTAGCTATGGATCAGTAGCAAAACACAACTAATTCCTGCAAAGCCCATGTGTTGATTTTAGAGACTTAACCCAGTGTTGATACCCAAGACTAAAGGTAGTCTGAGAAACAGGACTTTACCATCTGCTGCAGGTGAACTTGAACCTTGTTAAAATGAGCCTTTTTCATGGTGCATTGTTAATTCTCACTGACATGTCACCTTTCACTGCCATTTGCTCTAGTTTAGACTGGGAATAGAGCTTTCAGATCAAAAAGGGAAATGTGATTCCTCTGCTCTGATACAAGTCATTAGATAAGAAAAGGCATTTGCCTCTTCCCACGTTTTGGGATGGTTTTACTTCAGGGAAGCAGAACTGTCATGTCCAGAGTGGATGTCATGCACGACTGTGTGTACACATCAAAGGGATTTCCCTTTTCCAGAAGACCTCACGTAACAGACTAATTGAAACATTTCTAGGTGAATAAAAGGCAATTACACACCATGATTTATGGAGAAGAAGCAGGTTTGTTTAATCACCAGAGTTTTTTTAAGACATTACATTTCTTGCCATCCACTGAGCAAGTCTATTTGCATAACTAGGTTTTAAATGCAAATCAGATAAAGAATTTTACTAAGTGGATGATTTGTACAATACAGCCCGTAGGTCTCTTGCAGAATTACTTTGATGAGGGAATGTTTCTTTAATTACGCTGAAGGCCAATTACCCCATTACAGCCATATTGTTTTGTGGATTGCATATAATTTTGCTGTTTCCAAAGATTCCCTGCCATAATTCTGAAGAAAATTCAAACAGCAAGCAGACACTTGAGACACATTAGGCAAGAGATGCTTTAGTGAATTCAATTTAAGCTGCAACATTAAAGTGATTTTGTTGAATAAAACATAATGCAATAATGAGCCTGTGTATGTCAACTCTGCAGAGAAGATAATAGCTGGAGAGTTGCCTTTCCTTTCCCCTTTTCTAGGCTCTTCTTTTCTTACAGTCATTAGTAAGAGACAATGCTGCAAGCAGAAACCTCTCCTAGTGTATGTTTTATTTCAGTTTAAGTGTATTCCCTACAGTTGTATTTCACAGCTGAATATAGTGTTAAAGGAATTAGTTTGCTGCTTCACAGGAGCACTAACAAGATTAAACACTACACGTCTTTTTTACCCATTTATGCCTGATGTTAGGGACAACACAATGTACAGCTCACTCTCGTCACTTGGTGGAATCTGCTGCTTTTTTAGAGAAGAGATATTTACAAATGTATGTAATGAAGGAAAATAATCTCAGTTACGCGCTGCACAGTTTTGCTCCATTCTACTTTCTGGCATCTCCCTCTTGTCCTTACAGGCACTGAATGCAACAGGGCCATGAGCCCCTGATGTCCAGAATAAGGTTAACACAGGACACTACTGAGGTTTCACGTTTGGAGCATTTGGTTTCCTCCCAACCTCTCAGAGGTGCTCAGATCTGAATTACAGGCAAGTAGGTTATTTGTGATTCTGAGAACACCCATCTTTAACCACAAACAAATGAAAGATAAAAGGTTCATTTAAAGAAAAAGAAAATTAATAGGGTCGTTTATTCATTGTAACTGCCACCAGACCTGATTTTCGTGCAGGCTTAGCCTATAACTTCAGTTAAGTACAGCACAGCCACCAGGTTATTCTTTTAAGAGCTACCAAAACATCTGTAATCTGATGTTTGTAAATGGAAAGGTGACTCCTAACACTTGTGCCTACGCTGCTTTTCAGTTATTGCTATCATGGGCTTTTATAGCTTTTTATGGTTTTAGTAAGAACAACCGTCTGCTTTGGTGACACAAAACCCTTTGCTACAGAAAACTCCTGGGATTCTGTGATTGTAGCAGACTGGCAGCATTCCAGCTTTCAATTGTCCATGGAGTCATCATTTTATGTGGAAAAGAAAGGTAATAAATCAAAATCTCAGCCATTCATCATTGAGAGGGGTGCCTCACCTTGTAAATTCAAATTGCTTTAATGGTTTGGCACCACTTTCTTTCGTTTTCATTGAATGAAGAACAGCTGAGAAGAACAGCCAAGCCTATACATCATTACATACATGAATCAAAGGAAAAACCAAGAATGAAATGTTTCATGAAGGCAAAGCAGCAACAGGGAAAAAGAGAAAACATTATTTGTGGGGGAAATATTCTTTTTCTTGATTTTCGATGTTGTGGAATGCTGTGCCTTTGGGTGATAATGAAGGGTCTGCAGGACCCTGACAGTTCAGTTTGGAAGTCTGGGGGGTACCCAGGAGTTTGTGTCATACCTGCCCATGGCAGAGCTCAACATCCATTCACCTTTGGGGGAAACTTGGTGAATCTGCTTGATACAGACAGTGGTTTTGCCGTTGCTGAAATCTGGTCACCAAACACATTCAAAACTTTGTTCCATTCCCACGCCCTTGTAAAAGTTGTGCAGGGACTCTAAAAGAGCAGCGATCACCAAAGAGCTTTAGAGCTGATCAAAGCGGTCGTGTTTGCTCTTGTCTCCGATTCTGTTCTCCTCACAAGCCTCATTTCTTTGCTGTTTGGGCCTGCACAGTTCATTTCACTTGAGAAAAAAATATCATTTACATTCTGGGTTACTGAGAACAACTTATTAACTTAGGTGGAGCAACAGGAACAAGATCATGAAGTCCAAAGGAAATCCTTAGGCTCTGCTAATTAGAAGAGTGAAGATAAAGCACAAGAAATGATGTGCACTGCTAAGTGAAGGCTGTAGGAACTCCAAGTGATAGCATACATGTTACTTCAGCAGAGAAATAAATGGATGGCTCCCCATTCTCTTATCCCTGGACCTTGCTGCTCAACCCCTAATGAAGAACAGATCCCACTGGATTGTGGAGTTGGATGAGAAGCGTTCGCTCCCCTGCATTTTCAAAAGGTAAAGAAGGAAGGAAGAACTTTCAAAAACGGTGTTTAGCACAGGAAGGTCAACTCTGTGTCATCAGATCTACTCTGCCCATTATCCCAGATGGAAGTAGAAAAAGAAACTTCAGCAAAGGCACAATAAAAAGAGGAGATCTCTGCATTAACCCCTTCTGAGCAACACATTGGTGACTCTGCTCTGTTTCCTGCCTTGTACCATTTTTGATTCTCTGACTCTTCCTTCCTCATTGACCTGTTTAGAAAACCTTCATGTTGTTGGCACCCAGGTCAGCGCATTTGTGCTTGTAACACACACAGAGGCTTCAGCTGTGAGCAGAAATTGCAGTGGGACATGAAGGTGGCTCAGCAGCTGCAAGACAGGACATCTCTCTGATCCCTAATGGTTTGTGTGTGACCCTTGTTAGTTGTGTCATTCCTGACCTTGTTTTTTTGAGGCAGCCCCAGGTCAAGGATTCTTGCTTGTGCAAGATGGTGCAGATCCAGTGAGGACTTGCAAAATAATCCGCTTTTTCCATCTTTTAGCCATGCAGCTGACTAATCTAACAGTGCTTTTTATTTTTTATTCACACCTGCTTCATTTTGTAATTTTTAGACCATTTTTTTTCAATATGGAAGACAGTTCTATTCTAACCTGCTTTCAAAAATCTTTGCAGCTTCTTCTAATATTTAGGTTACAAAATGTAGTCCAAGAATGACAATACAATATAGAATCAAGGCTGTTGGAGTGTCCATCCTTCAGATAGAAAAAATACAGATTGGAACCTGTACTAATGAAGTAATACCAGCAAACTGGAGCACTTTTCCATGACATCCACAAATCCTTATTTTGCTTTCCCTTAAGTCATTGACCCTACTGAAAATGCAGTAGTAATGGCATCAGCATATCTTCATTCAAGATTTCGTGTGCTTTGCTGTTCCATCTGTTTCTCAAAGTCTTTATTATTTGTCGCTAACAAAGCAAACTGTCCATAACATTTAAAAATCTAGTTTTTAAAAAAACCCAAAACCAACCAAACAAACAGAAAAACCAAACCCTAAGAAAAGAAACGTGTGTTCAGAAAGAATCGATCACATATAGGAAAATAGAAAATGGGCTGCAGTTTGTCAAATAAGATTTAGCAACCTGGGGGTTTTTTTGTGGAAGGGGACCCTCAAACTAGAGCGATCCAGTGGCTGTTAATATTCTACAGTGATGTGCAGGACTTGGCAGAATACACAGAATTTTTAGAGACTAATAATACATTCCCTTTTTATTGGGGCCATGTTTATAATATTTGTTTGTCCCTAGCTGATGCCACAGTAGGTGATATAAAAAGATGTATGAATAATTTATAAAAGTACTCAGTAGTCATCAAAGAGCATTGCTCTGATGATGTAGAATGCATGAAGGCCTTGGATAAGAAGAATAGATTATATATAATAATAGATTACAGTGGGAGACATTGGAAGGATACACTTTGTGCTGCACTTCTAGAACTCCAGTCAATATGGACATCTCAAGCTCTAAAAAGAAATGTTCCAAGTAAAAGCATTTTGAAGGTCCATAGTTTCTCTAGTCCTTAAAACAATGAACTTTATGTTAAAGATCACTGAATTCATATCTTTTCTTAGCAGGTTCCCTTAGATATCATCTGAGACCTTTCATAAGGAAGGTGTAATTCTGTTTGTCAGTCAGTATAAAGTGTAGGCAGATCATTATTCATAATGAGCAGAATCCCAAAATTTAAAAAAACCTAACATATTATTGGCCTTATTTTAAAAAGGGAATAAAACACTGTGAAAGTTTCAGTTCTGCATCTCCCCATTGGAGTTACTGTCACTCAGAACAGTCAGAATGGAAGGGATTTCACTTTTGGAGCATTGAATGCAATGGAACTGTTTGAGATGAGAATCTGGCTGGATATAGAAAATGTTCTGTTGGGGCAGAAGCTGAAGCCCCCCGGAGGGAGGTACCAAAGGGTCCCCTCTCTGCTTCTTTCCACTTTGAGCAGTAGGAAGGAGACGTGGCACAGTCAACAACAGCAGTTCAGGACTTCTGAGGGGGGTTAAGCACCAGACAACCAGAGAAATTAAAACTTTAGAGTCTGTGTCAAGTCTGAATTTATTGAGAGGGTGTCAAAACATTTCTCTGTGCCAGCACTATTCCTTGTACCTTCCGAGGAGGAAATGTGATCCTTTCATTAATGATTCAAAGTGGGGAAGGCTATTTTGGAATAGATCAATGAAAACTGACACTTTGGCCCTTAGAAATTCAGGCTTTGCCCAAAGTGAAGTTAAGGTTGCCTTAACTTTTCTTCTGTGCAAATGTGGAGATAATTAGCAGGCTCCTTGAACAGAAGCCTGAGACAGAACCATATTTTAAGTTTTATTGAAGTCAGTTCCGCTGACTTGAACATAATAACTCAGTGTATATTGCCTGTGCTCACTCCCTTCCTCTTGCTCACACGTAGCAACAAGAAATCCTGCAGTTTATGCCAATGGTCTATTGGCTGTTTCCAAAGCGTGTGTTTGTTCTGTTGGGTTCCAATAGAGGGTGCTGGGTTTGGTGCCTTGTCTCTCTCAACCTTCCACTTCCACTTCTCCACCTCTTTATTTAATAATAAGAGGAACCCAAAACTTCAGCTGTTACCACACAGCAGCTTTTCCCCAGCTGCGAATGTCAGGCAGAGGTCAGAAAATCCTTCTGATCTTCCCAGATTCCAGTGGTGAGCAGCAAAATGGCATTCCAGGAGTTGTGGAGCATTGGGAGCTGAAGTCAAAGCAACAGCAAAACATTCAAGCCGAAGGTTTTTGAGTAACAGGTATTAGGGATTAAGGGAGCTAATTAGAGAGTAGGAGACTGTTATGGAATAGAAACTCTTCTAGGAAACTTCATAATGCAAACAGCTTGTGATGATCAGAAGAGAAGTATATGAACTGATGTGACAGATTGAAATAAGAAAGGTGATCCTGAGCTGATGTGGTAGAATTAGTGGGCTTGCTTTTAAGTACATATTTTAACTAGTCTAGAATACAATTCTGAACACCAGGGGGATTGTTCTCACTGGGCAGAGCTCTGCTGTCTGACATAGTTCACTTTTACTCTTCAGCTTTATTCCCAAAAACATCTTTAGCACAAACATGATTATCTTCTCTAAAAATTCCACATTCTCATCCCGAGTCCCAATGGCAGGCTGAGAGGAAGTGTTTGTCGAGTTTATTTCCATATTCATCTGCCAATATCTGACCTTCAGGCCAAACAGAGAATTTTGACAATAATGGATGGTCTCTCACGAACATACAAACACCAGGAAGAGTCAGACTTCCACAGACACACTCCTGCACCTGCCCTGAGTGTTCGCTGTGGACTGTCTTCCATGGTTTGGGAGTCTTTCTTATTAAATTGCTCTATAAAATAGCAACTTGTCCTCACCCACGGGGTCTCAGCATATGTCATGTGTGGTTTATAACCTTGAAATGGATACTGGGTTCAGCTTCTGAAAATCAGAGAAGTAACCCCCTGTTTATGAGCAGTTACAGAAGGCCTTCAAGTGCTATAGAGCTGCAAACAATAAGGGACTTGTTTATCAGAAATTAGCATTAGTGGCCTCACGGTGATTTCTTCAGCCCCAGGTTGTAACCTCAGGTGGGAGAAGATTTTCCCAGACTGACTCCACTGCAACTCCACTGAATTTGACTTGATTTGTAAAGAAACAGAGGATGTGATTAAAAAGTGGCAGTAATTGGGAGAGATGAACTTCAGAAAACCAAAGAAGCAGTTCCCATGTTCGCATCTAGAGAAATAAGCAGATTAAAAAAAAGAGATGGGTAAGAAAAGAAACATGATTTATAGTAAGAATTGTCCCTTAGCTGAATGCTTATACATATTTTCAGAACTCCAGGAGGCTTCTAATACTGCAGTTTGGCTCCTACAGCTGCATAAATATTTCAAAGCATGCTTACTCCTTTCCTGTTGACTCAATTTTTCTTAAAACCCTTCTAGATGCCGTTTCTTCTAACTTGCACTCTTTCCTTATTTCCTTTTTTCTGGAAAATCCACCAAAACCAAAATAACCAAGCAATTTTTCAGATACACCAGGCTTGCTGTATTTATGATTCCAGAAAAAAAAAAAGGGGGGGGGGAGAATCTCTTTATTTTTTAATCTCATGGACAGAATTAACAAAGTGCCTGTTTTTCTCAATATTCTTTCTCAGCTGGATTAGCTGGGGATAGGTCTCATCCAGGTGTAACAGAAATGCATTCTCCAATGTGTATTAAACCTTTCTGTCTTCAGAAGTTATCTTTGACAAAATAAGGTGCCTACAGCCATTTTGTGGAGCAACAGTGACATTTAGTGGTGGCTGAAGCAACTCCTAAATCTTAAAGACCCTTTATTGTCTTGGTGACCCCAGGAACATTTACCATACACTGTCACCCTCTCTGTAATTCACAGTTAATCTCCCTTTCCTCCCCATGCTCTGTATATTGCAATGTAATATTTTTAAAAGGGTAAAAAGCTATTTTCTATAACAGAAGCCTTTTAACAACATAAATATTGCACTTGAGGACCTTCCTTGCAGATCAACTCTTTTGCGTATCATGATAAAACAATTAAGAACTAAAGAAATTTTACTTTGAGATTCAGACTGAAGCAGTGCATTGTAAAAAAAAAAAAAAACCAAATTGCAAGATTAAATAGAACCATTTGTTCCCTTAATTTTTTTCTTGTTGTCTCAACATTCTCGTATTAAAGTTCAGATGTTTGGTGATGATCACAAAAAAAATAAAAGGGCTTTTGACCCTGTTTTTAAAGAGACTTATTGAGCTTAGCCCATTGAGAGGGTCTACTTATCCACTGATGTGTAAACTCCTGTTCGTCTTGTGTCCCATACTGGGTCCTTAATAATGATAGAGAAAATGCTCTTTGAAAGGCCAAAGGATAAAATCAGGCATCCAGTCAATGCCCTTTTGGGTACTGCAGCAGCTCCTCTTCTTGCCCACATTATACACTACCATTCAAGGGGAGGAGTAAATTAACAGCTACAAAACTGGGGGCATTGGAAGAGTAGCAATTAGTCTTGGATGAATAAAACAGGTAGTTTTGCTACTTGTCTAATTACAGGAAAACAGGACACAGCTGCCTCTTCCCGAGTCCACTCATTTAATTGAGCACATAATTCCTTGTTTCCCATGTAAGGCAATATTTGCACTCAGTGTCTCAGTTTGGAAAAAGCTGCAGGTTGCCTGTAGGCCCAGTCCCATAAGCAGCTGTGAAAGCACAGCACTGTAGTTTCTCCAGCTCTGTACTAACATTAACCTTCAAAGTTCCTGAATTTAAAGAGCTGCTTCAGGGGTGTATTGTCCGTCCTGATCAAAACTTCTTCCCTATAAAGAGCTCTAAAGGTGTTTTCTAGATTTAGCTGCAGCAAGGAGCTTCTTTCAGGTAGTGCCATAATTTCTCTTTCAAGTAGTTAAAATTATGTTTTAACACAGTGCTTCTCCCTCTAGTAACTCGTTTTGTTCTGTCAGCCTTGCTCCCACCAGTTGGAGTTGCCACCGAGGTGCAGCACAGAGACACGTGATTTTGAGCTATGAAGAAGCTGGGACAAGAGCAGTTGATAAACGTGTTTCTAATCCTGAGAATGGCAGCCCAGCACTGCCTCCAAAATACTGTCTTCCTCTCCCTCCACCCCCACACAATGGCTTTGCAACGTTTGTAAATCCTTAAGCAAGTGTTCTGCAGTAACACCAAAGTCCTGGAGAAGCCTTCAGAAGACAGACAGGCTGCAAACATGGTCACTTGTTTTGCAGGGCTTTGGGTCTTCTCCTAATCAGGGGGAATTTCTTCCTCAGTGATTTGGTCCAGATAAATTACCTTTCTAAGTTATTCACATTTGTTTGAGTTCTAAAAAAGATTGGAAGCTTCATCATACCACAAAACATACGTAAATAAGTCAGTTATTCAAATGTTTTGGCATCCACCAGGATATCTAAGTATAACAAACAGACTGTCATAGGTAGATACATAAAACCCTGTCCAGTTGCCATTCAGATATGACTGAAAGCTTTCTTTCCAAATTGACACCTGGATCTTCTCTTTTCTCTTCCTTCAGTTCATTTTCCTTGAAAATAACTGCACATGACCAACCCAAATTGAATTAGGTATGAATTCCCCGGGATTATTTATTTGCAGTAAGGGATACAAGCCCTATGTTAATGCCAAATAATTCTGTATAATCTACATGAGAACCAGTGCAGCTGTGTATTTTTTCCTTAAATCAGTGTTCCAGGACTAAGGTGGCAGGTCTTCATGCATTTCTCAGCTACCAGTCAAACCTCTGCTTTCTTTTCTACTCATAAATGGTGAGGAGGCTGCTTAATAATCTGGTCTCCTCCAATACCAATAATGCTCTTGGCCAGGCAGTGTGACCTGTTCTCTGAAGGAGAGTAGATTCCTTACCAGACCACTCTGATTCCTTACATTGCAGCAACTTCAGCTTTCAGTTCCATGTCCTTACAAACCCAGAAGGCGCTTTGGAAGCACATGTTCATCAGTTCTTCCTTTAAATTTACTTTATTTGGCAAGTTCTAACAAGGCCCTCCCGTTCACATTTTGCAGCTGTGCCTTTTTCCTGCTTACATCTTACCCAAATAAGCCAAGCAAAGAGAAGAGATTCTCTGTCATCATTTAGATACAGAAATTACTTGCCTGAGTTATTATTTGCCAAGTTACATACAAGATATCCCTTCTATCTCTTATGCAGGAACACTGTTCTTGTCTACCACAGTGGAAACAGTCCCTAAAATCCCTGAATTCAGGACCCTTCATCCCTGAATGTCTGACCTCTGATGCACAACTTTACAAGGCTTTTCTCCTGAAAGAATCTAGAAGATACCAACTGCACCTTTATATATGTTCCTTATCGTAAGCAAATCCAAGCAAGTTTCCTCTTTGGCTATGGGTAATTCCCTTCCGAGTTCTAACAGTGCATATTTCAACTCCTTTTCGAATTTCTCATACGTGTTGTCTCTACCTGCATCATTCTGCTTGGTAACCACTTCTTCACCAGCACACTTGGTTTTTCTCGAGTTTTCTTAACCACATCTGTGCTTTCCACTCACCTGTGTGCGAAGAATAACTCAGTTAAACTCACTGTGATTTCCTGAGGGTGCAAACAAACCAGTCAGATTTACATATTTTGCTTTGATATTTCTAAATGTCCTTCTGGCTTTAGAGCAGCTTTTTTTTTTTCAGCATAGTAGCAAATAATTGAGCTGATTTCCTTACCTATTGCATTGATGCTCTTTTCTTTGTTTTAAAAACAGGGTGAACATTGTTGCAAAGATGTTTGGCAAATGTCATGACCCATTTTAGAATTCCCCTGTTCACTCACACACACACTGGAAGCAGAACTACCTTCACAGGCCCTTAGGGCAGTCAATTATTCATTTTCCTGGTAGTGGCAGCTTTTTTAACTCATGAGCAGCAACGAAAATTGTCAAAACTCTGTGGCAAATTCCACAGTTTCTCAATATGTCTTTGTCTGTCTTCTGCTGATCTTCACTTGCAAAGCCGAGTCTGACCAAGTGTTAAATCAATTTTATTTTTAGGAGTCTTTTGTATTAAATATAACACCAGTTCAACTCTGTTTACATATTCTGCCAATTTTCTTTCTATCCAGTTCTCCTTTCTTGGCAAGGTTAAGCTGGTGGCTGCCTTGTAGCAGCATGTCAAGGGCAGTGCAGCCTCTTTTCTCTCTTGGATGTAGATTTTGAGTATCATCCAAACTGCATTAGTGACATTTAACAGAACAGAACCGCATTCCTGTCTGTCTCTTGAGCCCAGTGAGTGCTGGGAAGGGGAGGGGAGGGAACAAGGCAAGGCAAACAAGGGTAGGCAGGGCAAGGCATGAGAAGGGAGGTTTGGGCAGAAAAAAAGCAAGGAAAGAGGGGGTAGGCAAGGTAAGGCAACGAAAGGGAGGAGTAGACATGGCAATGCACGGCCTTGCCTTTTCTACTCCTCCCTTGTCTTTCCTCTCCTCCCCTTGCCTTTACCTGTACTGAAGCGTGAATTTTTGACTTATTGTTTTAACTAAGTTCAGGGCTCTGTTTTGTGACGAAAAATCAGGTTGTTTATCCAAGCTGACAAATCTGCAGCTGAGAAATCACCGGAATCAGTATCCAGCCTTCCTGTCCTGAAATACTTGAAATTTAAGGCAAGACTCACAAAGCAAAGTTAATCAGACAGATGCTTATCTTTAGAAATACATGTTTAATAACTTTTATCTTTAGAAACACTTGCTTAATAACATTAAAATATTTCACAGAAACATAACTGGAGCCATAATTGATAAGAAAAAGTTGTCAAAATGTTTATTTCATCAGATTCAAAACGACTTCTAAAACTGATAAAATTCTGAAACTAAACAGTAAAATTGAAAGAGTTCTTTTATCTCTGTCAAACCAAATATTTTCATGCAGCATTTCAGAATAAGGGAAATTTCTGAAGGTATTTTTTTTCACTTTAGTTGTTGTTGTAACCTAAATAATCACTTCTGTTCCAAGCCTCTTGTTTTGCACACCTTAGCCCTGTATATGCACTGCCTTCAGCTTCCACCAGGCTTTTTTTAGACACCCCATTTAAGGTGTCTGTGCTCAAGAAAGTAAATACAGTATAATATTATTGCCATTTTCATTTTAGAGTCTTGCTGATAACTCAGGGCAGTTGCAATCCTAATTATTACAGCAAACTCACTCTCCCTTTCATTGCCCATCATTGATTGACTCTGATACGGGCCTGTATCCATTTTTCCCACCTTTGAACATGAGAAGTAGGCTGTCAGACAGTGAGAAATCCTGGGAAAGGACTGCTTCCAGCCGTGTACTTGGTTCCAATAGATTTCTTGCAAACTGTGTGCAAACTCCTTTCTGTGCATCTGTTTCAGTAACACAATGAATGGCATGAGGCACAGTTTGTCACAGATCATGGGGGGTTTGAGATACCTCTCAGCTCTTGTCTGAATATTTAACCAAAACACATCCACACATTTATGGCACCACAAGAATAACCGAGTGAAGAACCAGATGTGGTGCCCAGCTCTAACTGAGCGAAAGCTCAGACCTCAGGGTTGCCTTATTTATAATTTCTTTGCACAACAAGAGAACAGATTGCTGGTTTCTTTTCCCCACTGACAAATTTTGCTTTTCTTCTGCAAATACTTATTTCACTTCTCAGCAAAAGCAGAGTGTCTTATTGCTGATACTGTTCACCACATCTATGCTTTCTTCTCCGACACTGTATTTCAAACAGTAATGAAATCACCACAATATCCATCACAGTATCCACCTTTGGTTCTCTTTTGGTTTCTTTTATCCTTTGATAAAAGGAAATTGGGATAATGAAGAGCAAGAAGATAAAAGTTTACTTGAAAGGTGTTGCAGAGAATGTTCTTCTACCATGAAAGGAAAACATTCCAATGTTTGGGAAATGTAGACAATTATCTGCCTTTCGGTGTGTCCTGAAGATGAGGAGAAAAAGGGAAAGGAAGGCTGGAAGGGGTGCAGGAAGGAAGGGAGGTAGGAATGGAGGAAGAATGGAATTGAAGGAATGATAGAAGAAAAGAGGACAGAAAGGAGGAAAGGAGAGGGAAGGCATACAGCGCAAGGAAAGGAAGAAAAGAAAGAAAGAAGGAAGATGTGAAAGAAGGAAGAGAGAGGATGGAGAGAAGGAGCAAACTTGGGAATTTAGTTGACTGTGCTGCTCCTGCATTTCTGAAAATCTGGAGAGCTTTGATTAACTGAATACAAATGTTATGGTTTCTAGTACTCACTTTCATCAGAGCTGAAAACATTTGGTGGGATTTGGCTTTTTCCTCATGTTTTCTGTACGGTCTGAATTTCATTTAATTTACATGATCTTTTGCAGAACTTAAGAAGCTTCCAACTAAACTTTGGCTTTCCCCTGGCCTTGAGGTCAAAGAAACCAACTTCACAAGCACAAAGGGAGCTGCTGCAGCAGCCTCGGGGCCTGTGGGAGGTTTGGGTTTCTCAGAAGGTCTCAGATCCTGCCTTCACTCGAGGTGAGATGGAGAGGAACGGACCTTGGAAGATGCAAAAACCTTGGGATTATGTTTTCCTCAGCACACAGCCCGCACAACCATCATAAAAGCAATATTTTAAGATAAATTGGAGCACTCCAGACACTTGTGCCAGCCCAGAAGCACAGAGTCCTTTGTGCAAGGACATAAGACATGCCCTTGTAATCTGGGGGAACTTTCCTGGTGCCTGAAAGCATCAAGATTGGTGTAGTTTGGGGCTGAGCAGAAGAGGGAGCATTTACAGCTATATGGAGATGTCCCAAGTGGCCTGTTTCCTCCTCATAATGCCTGTGTTTAATACATATAATTGCTAACTGAAGAGCTGCACCATCCGGCTGAGAGTTGCACAGACCTGTAAAGAAACGCTGGCAGCAGATTATCTGGGCACTCCCTGTAAGTACGCCCTCACAGTGCTTGTAAGACAGGAGGTGTTTGCCACACTCCCCTGGAGCCTCCACCTCGTGCCCACCATGGCTGGCTTGGACAGGGCTCCCTGTCCAGGGGTGGAAATTTCTGAGCTGTGTGACTGGATATGAACGTGGGAAAAGGCAACAAACAGGAGCAAAATGTCACCAAAGCTCATCTGCTTCTTCCTCTACACCCTGATTGCACCAGATCTCACAGGTAAATGACTAAATCATCTGCAGTTAAGTCAGAAGACAAAGGGTTTCTGAGTAACAAAGTTTTTTATCTTTTTGTTAAACATGGCTCTGCAGCATCTAAGCCAAATAGTAGCAGGTCAGGTGACCTTGAACTTTAATTCTTTCTCTAAAATTTATATTAGAGTGAGCAAATGAAAAAACAATCTGTAAATTTTGTGTTCTACAGGTCAATTCTGAACTCTAAAGGGAAGTTTCAGTTTGAAGGAATTTAAATAATGCTGTGTTTGTCTCTGCTCTTTTGCTGTTTTGGGAGAAGCTGAACCCTCAATTTTAGTTTTAATGCTGATAACTTTGAGCACAGGGATGCCCTGCCTGTGGAGTGGATGCAGGGTCAGAGAGGAAGGATATAAAGTGCTAATGAATGGCTCAAAATGATTCACTGAGGGTCTCCTTCACCCTGGAAGGAGGTTCTGCAATTTGTAAGCTGCTTCTCCAAGTAAATGCTGGTCACCAAACATATCTAGGAGGGGTTTGGCTTCAGATCTTCTGACTACAATTCAGTGTTAGTGATGGTCAGTCCTCTAGAAAGCAATGTGACTTGCCCGTGTGCTTGGGTTTTGCCTGGTTCTGTCTTAAGTGTGCCATTTTAGGTTGAGTCAACAACACTCAGGTTGTTTCTTGCTCCATTTTTTTCTCTGCCTCAGGAAAAAAAATGTAATATCTTCCTTATTATTTATAGTCCTTAATTGCTGTTTACAGAAACCACTGACACAGCATCGAGAGCTCTGAAAGTTTATTCTGGGGAATAGGGAAGATTATGACAAATGTGTTTTAAAAGATGACAAAGCTGGGCAATTATTCCTCAAAGAACTTGTCGTGTGTTTTTGTTCCCGGCCTGGCTGGCTGTGTGATGCTTCCAGACAGGAGCAGTGTTGCTGTGTGTGCAGTCACTGCCAGCCTTGCTCAGCCCCACACTCACCCAGTGTTGGCTTGCACTGGGACAGACAGTGGGAGAGAAACGGGGCAGAATTTACACTGTGCCTCCCATTCTCTTGGCCTGGACCTGAAATACAAAAAATTGGTGTCCTAATCTCCTTCCTGAGCAAAGAACATTTATTTGCTTGAATGTTTATGCCTCCATCTGCCCCTGTGGTTGGGCAGAGCAGTCCAGGGCGGACAACAGTGTGTTCCTACCTAGTGTAGGATCCAGATTTAGATTCCTGGGTGCTGGGGAGAAAAGTAGTCAAGGGGGTATGACCTGGGGTCTGGCCTTTTGATGTCAGTTTGTGTAATCAGCAAATGAGGAAGGGGATGCTCCCAGAGCCCACAGTTCTAGCCAAAGAGGCTGTTTAACATCATTTATCTAAACTGCTGTGTTTCTGGGAGTTAAGGATGCCTGGCTTTCACTTTCAACATTTGACTTACAAAGAAATTCCTTTATCTTCTTGGGGTGTTATAGACATTACTTTCTTGTCACCAATATTCCAAATCCAGGATTCCCTTGTCAGACTCCCCTTCACTGATATTCCCTCAGATGGAGAGACAGACCACGCTCCAGGATACAAGGAGCTGGGGTCATTGGTGTCCTCCAGATTAGCAGAAGGAGATTAAATTATACAACACTTGAAAGTTAAAAGCCAGTGCTTATTAGCACAGCAGTGAGGAAGGATTTCTCAGCCTTATAAATAAAATTTTAAGGGACATGCCAGGAAAAGTGGAGATGAGGTAAAGCAATTCTGGACACTATGCAACACCAGTTCTGGACTTACTGTTTCCTCTTGTGTTGTTGAGCCCCTGAAAGGAGAGGATTTTATGAATAAAGAGGTAATTGTGTTAATATTTTTGCAGTGTCCACATCGACTTAGCAGTAAGTAGTGGTAATAGCAGTGATGAAGTAATAATGAAACATTATTGTGTCCTTTATTCACAAAGCAAGGAGGATGTCAAAATCTATCCCAGAGCAATGGAATTTTGTCAGGGTTTATTTAAGACATTTTAAACCGAAAAGTAAGACAGACAAATGTACTGAACTTCATCAAGATTTTTTTTTAAATTGTAAATTCTTTATGTTTGACACTAAGAGGACTAAAATATTACACAAAAAGGGTCATCACCATTCTAAATGGAAATATATTCTTTGTGTAACAAGTGTACTGCTGAGAGGGTAGGAGGCAAAAATGCTATTTACAGAGAAAATCTGGACATGTCTTTTCTTTGGCATGACTGGAGACATTAGAGTAAGAGTCAGTATGGCTTGAAAGACTGGAGTTTGGCTTTTCCTGTGAGGCCATTTCCATACTGCTTGGGAATCCAAAATCAGATGGAAATGTGCAGCCCTGGGCTCTCAGCCCTCTGAGTCCTGCCTGTGCTCCCTGTCCGGTTGTCCCCTGCACTTTTTAAATGACTGCTTCATTTTCTTTTGAAATGCACAGACCAGAGTTAATGGACTATTTCAGTGTTTCACTGTTTTTACTCCATGCTTTCTCTGTTTATATAACCTAGAACTGTCTTTTCTCCTGGTGCTAAACTTGTATTTGCTACAATTGTTTTGTGGGCTGCTGCAACAGATGGGTTGGAGAAACCATGAATATAATTTGGTTGGATATGACACAGGATACATTATGTCTAGATCACAAGCATTTTGGAAAAGCATGAACCTCTCTTCCAAACTATAACTTTCAGCATATAATGCCAAACAGAAACTTAAACCAGTGAACTTCTTTTATACAGATTCATGCATTGGCATTAGGTACAGAGTTTTTCCTAGTGAAAGGAAGAGAGAAACCTTAGTTTCTGCATGTGAACTTTTGTGGTTCAGCTGGAATGAGGTGACAGGTCTCACTTGCCAATAGAAGAGTCCCTGGCTTTGCCAGGATAACAGTGGACTAAGCTAAGCATAGTCTGGGAAGGAAAACTGGCTTCAAGCAGCTCTGAAATAACCTTTGGGCCATTAAAAGCCAAAGTCCAACTCAGAACTATCTTTTTTTAAAATAGGTTTCTAGACGGTTTAATAAGACAGGGTTTAGTACTGTTGAATACAAACATATATATATGAAAAGTCCTTAAGTCAAGGGCTTAAAAAATTAGGAAACACTCGTGTGCAGCTCACCCCTGTTCAGACCTGGAACTTCACTGCGTGTGTGAGTCATGTGGAAAAGCAGTGTCTGATCATGTAAATGAGGATTGTTATGTAATTCACACACTTGGGTATGCCAGCTCCCAGAATTAACATGGGAACCAAGAGTACAAGGAAAAGCAGCAAACAATCTAAATGTTGAGAAGCACGGAGAACACAAGAGACCAAGCGGGTGGCTGAGCCACAGTTTGACAGCACCAAAGGTTGTTTTTTTTTAAAGATTAAAAAGTGCCCTGACCCTCAGCCAGCCAGAAGTGACAGAACTGCTGATGTGGCAGAGGGTGACTCCTCTGGTGTCTAAATGGTGAGAAAGCTTTTCATCCCAGAAATACCTGGATTTTACTTCAAAGCACAGCTGAGAGTTTTGTCTACTGATTTGTATAACATGCAATCATAAAAATGTTGGCAGCAAGGTTCCCCATATCATTAGTGATTTTATAAAGATATATACACAGGGAATATTCTAAGGGCAGAAAGAAGACAGACATTGTTCCAGTGCTTTAGAAGAGCAGTTGTCATGAAAACATTGCTCAGGGACTTGTCTACCTGATTTTGGTCCTGGGTAGAACAACTGACATTGACTGGTTTAACCTTGTAGACACAGCTCGAAAGAAGACCCCCTTTTTGATGGGAAAGACTTTTGGATTATAAACCTGTTAAGTGACATACATTTAATTAAAGAATAATCTTTAGGTAACATATTGGGATAGAACAGTTACCTGGTTTAGGGCAGAGTGTTTGCCGTTGCTACACTGAGTTGGTAGAAACTACTCCACCCATTCCTTCCTTCCAGTGGTTCCTTGGGAACCATTCCCTGCTGAGCAGAGACAACAGAATTGTCCTGGGACGGGAGAGCAGCAGAACAGAGATAAGTCTGTTCCCATAGGGTAGTGCAGGATTTTCCCATGGGGAATCCTGCTTTCTGTGCTCTGCTCCAAACACTGCTGAGGATTTTACATCACGATACCACAGGATAAAATTAACTCCACTGTGGGTACCATCCCATACTTGTGCTTTGATGATCTCAGAGTAATGTAATAATTTCATTTATAGAGCACTGAGTAAGTTTATTCTATTAAGGGGTACTTTGCAGCCTACAAGCACTTACATTATTAGAATCCTGCAACATGAAGGGAGCTGTAGCAGAGCCAGGATCTTCTGCAGTGTCCAATCCAACCTGGAAAGAAATAGCACATTTAGAACCGTGGCATTCATTGGAACAGTTTATAGAGCGCACCAGAGTACCTGTTACTTGACTTCATTAAACAGAATTGGATGGCTTGATCTTTTCTCACAGCTTCACTGATACAATGAAAGCCTCTGGAATAAGGAAAAGGCACCTTTGCCTTTCTGCACACAGTGCCAGCCTGACTGCTCTGTCACTTACTCTTTGGTTGTCATTTCTTCTTCTCTGTAAAATACTTTCAAATACTGAAGTGACAGGAGCGAAATGAGGAGAGTATTTCTGATGCAAAACACTGTTTTGTATTATTCTTCTAAGCTTTTTTTTTCCTAGTACATTCAATTTTTTTCTCTCTTTTACTGGGAATTTTAGGTGAAGAAGTTTTGCCGCCAGCACCTCAGAATATCTCCATTCTTTCTACCAACATGAAACACATCTTAACTTGGACTCCTGTTATCATCCAGGGAGAAACTGTGAGATACTCAGTTGAGTTTCAGGGGTAACTTCTGGTTTTGTCTTTTTCTTTGCTTTTTGAACACTGTTTATCTAGACTTAAAGTACTACTTAGACTTATCTCACAAGCCTAAGAGAAGTCAATACGTCAGCACTGCTAATCACAAATGTGAGGCAGGGGGGAATTCCTTTTACTCCAATTCTGAGACTGTTTACAGGTTCATCAATACCTGAATAATCCAAGGTGTGTGCTGACTCCACATAAGAAATATGCCTTCATCCAAAGAATTCACAAGTTAGGAAGATCAGCAAAAGTTTATGTGGAAGTAGAAGGAGGAAGCATTTGAGATTTATTCACTGTTTAATCTTTTAACCATTTAACACACATCACAAGAGGTTTCTGATACATCTTGAGCTATGACTTGTATTACAAGATGGCTTTGGAATTCTGGGGTACCAGGAATGATCGAGGCAAATGAGTGGGCAGGATCTGATGCACCGACACTGCGTTGGCTCTCCCCACCTCCCACGATATCGTGCTGCATTTGGCTCATGAGCAGGCTGGGCCTGGGAGATGTTCTCTAGATAAGATCTGAAACACACCCATACTGCTTTCACACTCTTCTGGTATTCCAGCACATCCCAGGACTGGTTTTACCTGGAAAGGACTAACAGGCAGCCTTAGCCCCCGTCACAGACACATCTCCTGTCACACTGTGCACTTTCGTCTCTCCTCAGGGAGTACGAGCGTGTGTACGCCAACGAGAGCTGGATCCCCATCTCGGAGTGTTCCCTCATCACAGCCACGGTGTGCAACATCACAGAGGACATCTCAGCCACCGTGGCCTATAACCTGAGGGTGAGGGCAGATCTTGGTGCCAGCAGGTCAGAGTGGGGCACCCTGAAAGGCTTCTTCAATCGCAACACCAGTGAGTCCCGTTATTGGCTTAAGCTGTGTGGTTCATGTCAGCTTCTCAGAGTCTGCTGTTGGGGGATCCCTCAGGAGCTGGGGTTGTTCAGCCTGGAGAGGAGGAGGCTCAAGAGAGACCTTCTCACTCTCTACAGCTCCCTGACAGGAGGCTGTAGCCGGGTGGGCATCGGTCTCTTCCCCCAGGCCACCAGCAGTAGGACAAGAGGGCTCAGTCTTAAGGTGTGGAAGGGGAGGTTTAAGTTGGACATTAGAAAGAAGTTCTTTACAGAGTGATCAGGCATTGGAATGGGCTGCCCAGGGAGGGGGTGGAGTCACTGGACTTGGTGCCATGGTCTGGTAGACCAGGTGGTGTTGGATCAAAGGTTGGACTCGATGATCTCAGAGGTCTTTTCCAACCTCGTTGATTCTGTGATTCTGTGTATGGTGCACGCCACACAAAGCCCAGATATCCCCAGAGCACATCCTGCTTCTCAGCTTCTCTCATGCTGCATTGGGAAGTTTTACTCTTGTACAGCCATGGAGTTCTTGGGCAGAAGGAAGGACCAAATACACCAGGGCTTCAATTTGAAGGGTTTCAAGATAACTGCAGGCATTTCTTCTGGCAAGCTGGTTTTTCCTGCCCCTGATTTCAAAGAGCTGTGATCAACTAGGATAACTGCCAACAAATCCATGTCATCTAGTCACTTCTAAGGGCCCAGAACCTGATCCTATGGGAGCATTCACTCTAGAAAACAGCCCTGTCACCCTCTGTCTGCCTTACGCTATCCTGGAAATCCAACTTCCTCCTCCCATGTTGTCAGATATATTAACTAATCTCAGAAGAGGAAAGAAAAATGGAGATCATATAATTGCTCTCATTCTAGCAATGCAGGGTGTTTCCTCCATATCCTTTCAACTCCTGCAAAGCCCGAGGCCCAGATCAACCCAAGGATCATGATGCAGCCTAAAATTAGCATAGTATTTCCAGGGTTTCTCTGGAATCATTACCTCTGTTCTCTGCCACGTATTCAACTGCTTTCTGCAATAAAAACTTATGATTGAAAACCTCAGTTGAGGTGACTATTTGGCTGTAACTCTCAGTCTGGGATGGGCAGCAGTCATCAGCTCTAGCCAGGGGACATACTGCCTGTCCTATCAGATCTGACCTGATATTCAACCTTCATCAGTCTTTGGAAGTTATCCGCTACTTTATGAGTGAGCAGTCCTCACTCATACAGAATTCTCAGCAAAACAGCATCAGAAGAGTCACCTAAGTTGGTGAATGTGTCACTTGGTGTGGAAGATTATTCTAGATAGTGCTCTAACTGAAAAATCTCTCCCTTCTCCAGCAGCTCTGGTGGCACCAAGTTGAGCCACAGATCACAGCATCAGGCAGAGAGAGGGGAAGGACATTCCTGAGACTGACATGAGAAAAGCAGCAGCTTTCTCACAGTTCAGTGAAGTATTTGACAGCTTGGTCCTGTGCCTCAGGGACCTCAATGCAATCCTCTGGCTAAGCTGTGAAAGTTCAGAGGCTACAGCTTGCAATGGGATGCAAGGTGAATATGACAAATGCTAAAAAGAGAAGGAAAATCCACTCTAAGTTCTTGTCCTTCTGCATTTTTACTGCTTGCTTTCCCTTGTCTTTGCTTTCATATCTCTTGGGAAACCTGGCCTTGAGTCTGACAGGAGCCAAGGAATCCAAACAGCCCACAGGTTGTGTATGGGGTCCACAGACAGTCAGGACATCAGCACAGCCCACGATGCTTCCAGCCTGAGGAGCTCCGGTGTCAGAGGCGTAGGTGTAGAATCACATAAAGTATGATAACACATGGAAAACACTTGGAAAAGAACTTCCTAGAACTAAAAATTTAGTCAGTCGCACTTCTTCATTTATCAAAATTCAAATAGTTAGTTGGCATCCAGTGTGCCAGCACAGAGCTAGATAGAAATGCTCCTGTATAGTTAGTAGTTGCATCTTGCAATGCCCCTTTGTTGCTCAATATTTGTTTTTAACCTCCAAATAATGTTATCAATTTTCTGGTTTAATTTGGAGGCATAGTGTTCAGCAGATTTTCAGCTTTTAATTTAAAAGCACAAGTAGATTTCCAGGCCTCCCATTTGTGGCACATCCATCCAAAACCACCTTGGCTTTTATGTTTTCATATTACTCAGTACTGGTGGCAGTGCACTAGATGTAAAAGCAAATTCTATTAAGAACATCTCTCTGCATGGGACTACGCATTGCTTTCATTCCTTTCTTGAAAGCAAGGAGGTTGAGACTGGTTTCAGCCACAGCAGAGTGCTAAATAATGGCATAGATAAGCAGTGCAAAGATGATCTCTGTCTTGCCTTGATTCCCAGTTCACAAATGTACAGTGTGTAGTTTCATCTATACTTGACTGATTCTCATTATTTCACTAATATTCCTCCCAGCAGAATTTCAGGCACAACCAAGCTTTGAATACCAAAGTAAGCAGGAAGCAAGTCACCTACAGATTCACTTGCATAAATTTACAGAAACTTAAGCCACAGCAGATCATCAGCCCAAGTCTACCTAAAACCACCTAGATCCTGAAAGAAAATTAGGATTCATGCAGAATGCCAGAGTTATCCTGAGGCTCATAATGCTTTTTCCTTCACCTTTGAATAACTGCCAAAATTCCCATGAAAAAGCAGTGGTTTCTCATCTCCTGTTCTGTGTGTTAGTGCTGAGCTAATGCCCGGGAGCAGAAGAGCTGGGCTGATCTGGTGTCTCTGCTTCTGGCTGCCCGGCTGGTTCTGCTGCAGTCGGTCACGTGGGACCCTCAGGCCAGACAGATCCTCTGCTGGAGAAAATTCAAAACCTTTCAAGTTCTGTTCAGCTCAGCTATTGCCAAACTCCTGTTTGAAGTGCCAGTCGTGGTCCTTCTCCTGTTGGAAGTCTCTTATTGTATCTAGACATACTGGGAGGTAGAGCAGAGGGGTTTCTGCCCCACTGAAGCAACCAGCTGTTATTCCAGATTAGTGTTACTGTACTTGTGGTGGCAGCTTCTCTTCCTCTCCAGGCTGGGAAAAAGAAGGAGGGTTTTTAAGGGTTGCCTCTGATGTGATAATGGGGCTCTCTCTGTGTTGGCAGCTTCCCTGACCCCACCTGTGATGAAGGTCATAGCAGATGGGTATCATTTACTAGTGGAGCTGGAAGACATGGGGCCTGCCTTTCAGTTCTGTGTCCTCTACTGGAAGAAGGGCCAGGAGAGGAGGGTGAGTGTTACCCTTGGGTTTTGGGTAATAAGAGAGAGCCCTCAGAGAGAGATCACACAGACAGAGCCCAGGGCCTGTTTGCCACTCCAAGCTCCCATTGTGAGGCTGGAGGACCTGCCTGGAGTTGGTGTGTGCACTGTTACTCTGCACGTACCACTGGCTGCTCTTACCCTCATGGATAAGCCTGTCTGTTCTTTCCACATTTCCTTCTCTGGGGAAAGGAATCCGCCCAGGTACCTCAGCTGTTGAAATTCATCACACTAGAAAACAGTCAGATCAGGCAGGACTTTAGTCACTGAGCCCTTGCAGCAGGGGAGTAGATTACAGTCCAGTGTTGCGGCCCAGCATCATCATTATGCCTCTTTGGCTTACAGCTTCTTCTTTCTATCCCCTCCTACCCTTCCAGATGTGTGTGGTCTCATTCTGGACTCCACTGTGCTTCCTTGTTTGCTGTCTCTTTCTTCCCTTGCTCACAGAGTCCTCGCTGACACCTCCTGCTGCTCCTCTCTTTTCTCCCAGTGAAGTCTGAGCAGCATCATGGCAGGGTTCCTGTTCCAAAACAGGTCCTTGCCCTGTGTTCTTACGCTTTCTCTCCTGGTTCTGTGACAGATGCAGCAGAAGGTGGTGAAGGAGGTCAGCTCTGTGGTTCACCTGGACACCATGGAGGCAGGAGCTGAGTATTGTGTGAAGGCTCAGTCGTACGTCGAGGCCATCAACAGGAGCAGCAGCTTCAGCCAGACCCAGTGTGTGAGGGCCCAGGGTGAGAGCCAGCCCTGCTTCCTGTGCCCCTGGCATAGTCATGCTCAAGGATACCCAGCAGCTCCTCCTTTATTTCCACCCCATATCTCCTGTCTTGTTTGCAAGTGTGCGCGTTTGTTCCTTGGGAGAGGTAAAAAAGGGAGCCTGGTGAGTGCAGCCCCCTGCACTGGCACAGGTATCCTTTCCTGGAGTGTGCCATCGAGGGATCTCACCAGGAGGGGTGGGAAGAGCAGCCACTCAGGGTGCAGGGGGACTGCAGTGTGTCTTTATCCTCACAGTGTCTCTGAGAAGTTTTTGCTGCTTCTGTCATTTCCAGGTGACACATCCATGTGGCTGGTTACTGCCCTCATCTCCTCTGCTGGATTTGCTATGGCTGCTTTAACCCTGCCTTTCCTCACCTGGAAAACAAGTAAAATCTTCCAGTACTCCTGCTGCCCCGCTGCTGTCCTGCCAGACACACTGGTAACTGCTTTTACTGTGCTTCATTGGTTTTTAGGGTGCTGGGTATTGCCAGGAGCATGGGGCAGGCAGGCAAGGCAGACACAGAGGAAGCCCTGCTCGTTCCAGCGTGCTGGGCTGAGCTGCAGGGACCAAGCAGCCCTGAACTGGCCGCACAGCTGTCACTGCCTTTAACACAAAGCCCTGAGCAGGGAAGATGCTCCTGGTGCCTGGGAGGAAGCAGCTTGGGAGGCATGGACTGACCCTGCCCGAGCAGCTGCTCCCTGAACCAGACAGCTGTGTCATTGGCAACGCTGCTCCACGTCCCCGGAACCAAACCTGGAGCTGCTCAGCTCCTTGGTGAGGAGAAACCTACCATCAAAAGCTCCTTCAGGAGTATGTTTAAATGCCCTGTTAAAGTGACAGTGCAGGTAGCAGCTTTTATGGCTGAGGGTTCCTGAGCACTGGGTCTCTGGGCAGCTGGGGCAGGAAGGATGAGAGGAACACTTTGTGGGGAAAAGCAGAAGACAAGCAGACCAGCTCACCAGCCTGAGGGTGTTTGAGTGAGTGCATTTGTTCTGCAGAAAGTATCAGAGCCCTCCACCCAGCTGATACTGTGTGGCAGTGCAGAAGCTGAGCAGTGTGATCTGGCGGTGGTTGTGATGCCCTCAGAAGAAGTTCTCCGACTGTGGATTCAAGAAACACTTTAAAGCACCGCAGGAAACAAACAGCCTCTTTTTAGCATCTTCATCTATCTGCATCAAAAGCAAGTAAAGGTGAGAGCTGCCAGTTCCATACCTCCCCTTCACATCCTTACCCAGGAGCAGACACGAGGTAACTCAGTTCCCTTTTCCACATCGGTGGTCCCAAATCAGGGCTGGCCCTTCAGCCACCAGGATTTCACCAGAGCAATGCTTTAGTTCCCAATGCCTTAGTTCCAAACCATTTCAGCCTCAGTGTTTTGCCTCAGTAAGAGCTTCTTAACTTGCAAAACCAGCTGAGATGAGCAGGGAAAAAATATTTTTAGGGCTGCAGGCCCTAAGCTGAGGTGACAGTCATTGAAAAGGATGTTGGCAGTGACTGAATCCTGATCTGCTGCATGTGGCAGATAACAATGTGTGGTGTCACCAAAACTTACAGACAGTGCCATGAGGGATGACTGGATTTCAGCAGTGCTTAGGAGGGAGTGATGCGAGAAACATCCAGACCTCAGAGGTGGCTGGAAGGAGTGTTGAGAACATTTGGGGTGCAGAGCTTTGCAAGAGCAGCAGCGTCTCTAACAATGTACAGGTCCAAGATCGCCTAGTCAAAAATAGGAAAACTGTGTATGAGTGAAGGAAAAACTAGGGCCTTCAGAAAAAATATAGTTAGGAATTAATTGTTTAAATGAGAGGGAGTGGAAAAACATAGGGAAAACACAGACAAAGGTAGGCTCAAGAAATTGGAGAAGAAATAAAAAGGGACAAAAGTAAGTGCAGATCACGGTCAGGATTGCCCAGGGTGCCTGCTGGGCACCCCTGGGGTTCAACAGCAGGACACTGACCATCACACAAGGCAGATGTGCTGCTGTGGTCAGCAGGGCCAGCCTGAGGGGCAACTGGCTAACGGAGGAATATCAGGATGTATGGATCAAGAATCACAGCATTGCCATGGTAGTGATGATTCCAGGCCTGACAACATCACTGTCCTCTTAAAGTAAGAAATTGACAAAGACGCAAGAAATTCCTTCTAAAAACAGGGCATGAAAAGACATTGGTCTGAGAAGCTTTTTTTAAGGCACTTAGTGGGTCTAATGAAATGCAAGACATCTCTTTCTTAAAGAACCTGCCTTTTTAAATCTCATTCTTGCAATCTTGCATGAGGCCATCGGGTGGCAACAAAGCACCGTGAAAAAGTAGAAGTGACTCAGGACTATTTATACCCCTATCCTCCTGTCCAGGCTTTTGGCCCGGGTCCTGGTCAGCACCTCCTTTTCCTGTTGCAGCTCAGCTGTTTGTTTTATTCCTGTCTCACTGGCTTCTGTCTAGACAATACAGGGATGCAGAACTTAGGTGTTAAATCATAAGGTTGTTACTGCTGAATATCTAGCAAATTACAGGGTGAGAAAATCCATGCAGGTCTGAGCATTGAAGACTCAGAGATGATTATTTGTTTGTTGCTAATTAACTGGGAAATGCCTGGTTGCAAAAACCCCCATGATGCTGAGCCCAGACAAGATCGGGGAGCAAAGAGGAGAAGGGCACGTGCATGGGGTGATATGACAAGTGCTGAGGGTCCCTAAATCAAGCTGGGGTGGCAGTGGAGGCATCCAGTGAGTGGCTGACTCCAGCAGCAGGCAGGGCACAGCAGTGGGTTTTTTGGAGGACAGTCAGCACAGCAGTTCACTCCCCTGAAGGGTTAAAGGCTCTTCATCAAACACCCCCTTTAGCCAGTGCTTGAATTTTCAAGCCATGGCTCCCCATCCCAGAGACCTTGGTAGTAAGGCTGGTTCAGAGAGTTCCTGTGCCTCCCATTTATCCTTATTTTATTGGGTGAGTTTAGTGCCTTGGTTTCTAGTGTGCCCCACAGCAAAATGTCCTGTTGCTTGTCCATTCCATGGCTAAAGGTCCAAAAAGCCTCAGCAATTCCTGCTATCTCTTCCCCCCAACACTGTTGCATTATGGCAGTACCAGCAATTGTTTAGGGACATGGAGAAAAGAAGGGGGGAAAAAGGCCCCTTGAATGGGAAGGGCTTTAAAAAAATTTATTTTAATGCATAATTTCCAGCTGCACATTAAGCATGGAGCATATGTTTCTTTCTCACTTGCAATAACAGATTTTATGTCCTTTCTCATTGCCAATAAAACAGCTAAGCTGCGGTAGAACACTGTGCAGACAACGTTAAACAGAAGAAACACCTTTAAAAAGAAAAAAATCTTATAGTAGGGACATGGAAGTGAGTTGTCTGAGTGCCACTGCCACCTCAGCCAGACTATTTCCAGTTCACATCAGGATATTCCATTTCGTGGTGACTTGAAGCCAAATTTGAGACGGTGATGGAAAATCCCTGGCAACCTTCTCGCTCTGAAGGCTGTGCTGCACTTTGTGAAGCCTGGATGGAACAGGAGGAATTCTTCTGCCCCCCCCTGCATCCAGTAGCACGGTGGCACTGGCGTGGGCAGCTGCCATCAGTGCCTCCCCGGTTCATTTCCCTGCACTCCAAGAGTTAATTGTGCCTCAGCAGTCATGGCAACCACTGCCTTTGATCACTGATTTTGCTCCCACGACTGTGACACCACATTTCAAAGGAGGACCAGACAAGTCACCACAGTGAAGAGCACCGTGTGCTGCTGAACTCTGCTCTCTTTCTTTCCCTGGATGTAGTACTAAGGGGCTCCGTTTCTTTCAAAGTACGTTTCCTTTTTACTTTTCTCGAAACACCTTGTATGAAAATAAAGCACAAACCTGCATCATCTTTTTAGTGAGTTTTGTTTCTGGGTTGAATGTTTGTAACCTGTGGGTTGTGACTCAAAAAAATCCCAACTTCCTCCTTGTAAGAACAGAAGAAATGGTACTAAGACCATTTTTCAAAGGAAAAATTATGCAGACCAGCATAAAAACTGTTGATTACATGAACATTTGAGAAGAGTTACATATTACTGCACTGACGAGAAAGCAAGGAATTCAATTAACTGTTCTGTGACACTAAGTGGCTGGAATATAGCCTAATTTTTCCTGTGAAGTATATTTCCTTAGATGTTTATTGCTGTTTACAACTTTTAAAGGCCAATATTAATATACAGCCCAGCATTTCACTGTCCAATCAGGTATTTACCTTGATAAATTGCTACTTTAAGTGGTTACTCTGTCATTTCTGCAGGTTTTGTCTCTTTAAAATGTAACAGCTTTCTTATAAAATTAAAAAGTAACCAAAATCACTACTTTGGCTGCAAGTCAATTGAGTTTCTTGCAAAGGTGGTACTGTGTCCTGCAAATGAACTGCTACAAAGATAATAAACATCCAAACCACTGCAGATAGAGATATTTACTGTTCAAAGAATGTGTGTAGAGATGATTCTGTTATTACAGCACAAAGAAACAGAAAATTACTCAGTTCAGGTCTCTCGTGGTCTTTCTCAATAAATGGACTATAAAAAAAAAATCAGAAATTACTAAATCAAGACATAAAGGCAATTAAAAAATGGCAAGGTTAAGTGAAATTGCCCAAGTAAATACTTCACACGGGGCCCTAATTTGGTTCCATGCAGTGCCTGGGCTATAATTTAGCCATTACTACAGAAATGGCTCCATCTGAGGATTTTAATGTCCGGGATTTGCTCGGGATCAAACTCTCACCTTCACTGAGAGCCAAGGACGTGCTGTCACGGTGCAGCCCAGCAGACAGTGATCCTACCCCAGACATCCTGCTCACCCTACAGCCCTCAGTCCCACAGGGGGGTTGGCAGCACCGTGCACTTGATTTACAGACCTTCAGAGCTGCAATAAAACAGAGATGGGAGGAAGGTGCCAGTAAGGACTGTGCTGAGGTGGCTGCACTCAATGATGGTAAGGGCTGACTTCAGGATCTCTGGGGGCACTGACGGGGGTCAGGCCCCACCTCTGGACAGGTCCACAACAATGGGGCATCGAACACAGCCAGGCACAGCAGAGCCACAGCTCTGGCAATGGCAAGGGCCAAGGCTTGGGCTCAAAGGCAGATCCCAGCAGAGGGGAGGTCCCGGTGAGAGTTTTCACTGCCCTGTTGTGTATCACCACCTGATCCCCAGTGCCATGGGTGCACCTTATCACAGCTGGTCTTGGACACAGGCCCTCCAGCCACTGACCCCAGCAGGGTCTATCAGCCTCCTCTACAAGCAACCCAAAGGACCTGTGTCTTCATTGTCACTTGGGCCATTAACAATATCTGACTGGGTTTTTTTCATTTTTACATTATCTTTTATTCTTTTATCAGACATCTGAATCAAGAGCGTGAGCCTATTTAAAGACAGAGCAGAGGCTTAAAATAAATGCATTCTACCTGCCAAACAATTCACATTTGGCAGGACTATTTTAACTGAGTGCTCTATATCTGTATCTATCAAATCATGCAGTCTGTTCTGTGCTATGGGTGCTGCATTAATTTACACAGAATAGAAGGGGTCTGTGAAACCTGAATGATTTGGAGACTATCAGTAGAGCCCATGGTGGAGGAAAGATGTCTAAAGATGCACACAACTTTAGACTTCAAGTGGAGCTTGCAAGATACTGAGAACAGAAAGGACTTTTCCACAGCCAAAACTCAGGCAAGGAAAGGGTTGTGAAGAGGAAATATTCATGATCAGCTGTGAGCCTGGAAATGTTACCAGGCAGTCTTTATGCTACTGCTGAGCCTTTTTCCTCTTGCAGCTCCATTCCCCCAGATTTATACCATTTTTCCTTTGAAGAATTTCTCTTCTATTTTGCCCCCCTGCTGAGGCCAGAAGGTTCATGTAGACCCGTGAAAGTGGTCCCTGATACAAGCCAGCTACAGCTCTATACTTTTCATCATATTGTGGTCTTCAAACCAGCCTTCCACTGCACAATCCCTCTCTTCTCACTGCTATGCTTTCATTCTGGTGAGTGTCCTGCTCGTCCTCCAGGTTGCTCATATATCTCATCCCTCCTGCTGCTATCCAGACAGGCTGATGGCTAACATTTTCCCTCTTTCTGCCAAGTCCTGGCCTTGACTCCCTCTTCTGCCATCTGGTACAACTTCATTGTTAAATTTGACATTGTTCCCAACTCTCTGCTGAGTTTGGTGCTGCCTCAGACGTCCTGTAGTTTGGGGGATGTCTCTCACCATGACACTGTGTGTCATTATGGGACACTGTTACCCAGCTCTTCTCACACAGTCTGGCATTTTCTTATGTACTTTTGCATACTCATTCACTTTTCCTCCAATGCACTGTGAAGTGCTGTCCCCTGCTAGGCAGGAGCTTTCTGAGCACCAGCCTGTCATCTGCCTGTTGACCTTTTCCCTTCCACTTGGAACAGTTATGCAATTACCTGGCTTTGCTATGGACAGAGACCTTTTCCACTATGTTTTGCTTTTACCATCGATCTCTTGATGTTCAGTTTGGTTGCTTTGCCTTCTGCTGTGCTCCTGGGGGAGAGCCTTGTGCTCAAACTGAGACTGGGTAGCAAAATGTTTAAAACCTGCTGTATGGATAAATGTGCTGTGTTCTGTAGCTTCTGTTAACCAAGTGAGGGTTGGTCTATTCTGCCAGGCAACCAGCAACAGGAGAAGAGGGCACGGTCTAAAGCTGCACCAGGGCAGGTTTAGGTTGGACATTAAGAAGTTCATCACAGAGTGTTGACACAAAGCGTGGTTGGGCATTGGAATGGGCTGCTCAGGGAGGTGGTGGACCCCTGGAGGTGTTCAAGGAAAGACTGGATGTGGCATCAGTGCCATGGGCTGGGTGACAAGGTGGTGTTCAGTCATAGGTTGGACTCAGTGATCTCAGAGGCCTTTTCCAACCCCATGGATTCTGGGATTCTGGGATTCTGCAGTCCAAATGCAGTGTTCTGTTGCTCTCAGCTTCTAGAGCCAACCTGCCTTCTCGTGGCAGCCAAACTTTGCACTCACCTTCAGCATCACTACCTTGTGTCCCTTTGTCTCCAAGCCAGAGCTCTGCTGGAGATCATGAGCACAAGCTCTTGATCCCTTGGCTTGATCCCTGCCTCCAGACAGGATGTGCATTCATTCTGTGCAAGTCACACTGGACCCCTCCAAAACCCCTCCCTGCATTTTGCACAGGGTACGATTTCTGCAGATACACAGAAACATGAACTGCAGGGCACAGGGTTTGCTCAAACAAAGCTGCTTGGTCACCTCCTTCTGAACTAAAATCTCATTGCACATCAAATTCTACCACTTAAAATGCCTGGACATATGGAGGAATCCTAATTATGGGAATGAAGTACATGGACATACAAATAAGCAACATTAGTCTTCATATAAATGACACCAAATGTGCACAGTTTACTCCTTTGCCAGGAAGAAACTGAAAACTACAGACATTTAAATGTTCTAGCTGCTGTTCCTAAAAGTGTATTGATAATAGAAAGGAAAAAAGTCTTAAAAAAACACCCAACAAGGAAGTAATATGAATAAATTCATCTGTACTTAGTGGATTAGGCACCTCCAAAGGCACAGTGGGATATAACAATATATAACTTTATATGAATATGGAAATCAGATGCCTGGGTTATAAAAGAGAGTGTTTGTGTAATGAACCCTGTGACACTTCTCAGCATTGCCCTGTTTATTGTGGCCACCTTTGCTCTAGAGCTGCGATTTTGCCAGGCCAGGGTGCCTAAGGATATTGAATAACTCGCAGGGCTTTGATGTGCAAGAATGCTTCTCTAACTGTAGCAATAAAGAATGTGGGTTCTGCTTCTAGTGTTCTTCTTAACTGCGGCTGTAACTTCTTGTATTAACTTGGACATGTCAGAGCAAGGATAACCTCAACAAAAAGTGCTAAATATTAATTAAACTTCCATCATAATCCAATCCAACAGTCGATTGTGAGGAAATTATTCTTGTAACTGCAAGACAGAAAAATTTCTAATTCTAAAAGTAGGATAAACACTACATTTTGTTCACTCCCAGCTGAGGTGGACACACATAAGTGGCCTATTGGGAATGGCCTCAGGAATATCTTGCTTGCTCAGCCATGACCTTTTGGACTGTCTTTTGAGGCAACTCACCAGTCAGCTCTCCGAGACACGAATCACAACATGACTCAGACCTGTCACTTCTTTTCATCTCCCTTCCTCTCCACCAGCTGCTGGAAGAATTAAATGCAGATAACAGATAAGTACAAATCTGTTAACATCCCAGTCCCACCCTGTTTTTACACAGAGAGCAGTGCTGGATGATTAATCTAATGCTGTTTGGGACAGACTGCAAATCAGAGAGCTGCAAAGACCCCGGTTGTTACAGCAGGGCTGGAGTGGCACCGTCCTGCGGTGTCCAGGCAGGGATGAGCGATGCTGACAACTGATCAAAACATCCACACCAGATACTCTGAGGTGGCCACTTAGAGTTGTCCTGTCTGATGACCAGGAACACTAGGCCAAGGGAATTGTTGTGGGGAAATCGTAGAGGAGAACCAACAGTTTGTTTTACTGCTTTCCTTCCTGTCAAGACTGCTAAAGGTCTTTGCCACAGTACTGTCACAAATCATTTTTTGCCTGGTTGGTTTAGCAACAGGAAGAATTTCCTGAGCAATCTTCTTGTCCTTGACTAAATGCCCACAAGCAAAGTACATGAAAGGCGCACTTCAAGTCATAAATTAAACTGAAGACCAGGGTTTCATATGGTATCAATATTCAGCCCACCTTCACACGTACCCTAGTGGGACTGCCTGTTTGCTGAGGGCTTAATTTCTGTTAAAAAATCGGTACTAATGTCTCTCAGCAGCACCTCTTAGATGAACAGGATTATACAGCTCAGCCTGTGTGCTCAGAGTGCTGAACACAGACCACTTTGGGTCAGACTTCTGAGAAAAAAACCCCTAAAACCCAAGGTGAAAACAGCACAAGGGAGCCTGCCCACAGTGGAGAGAAGACAAACTCTGCAAAGTTGACTAACATACAACTGGGGGAATTATGTGGAGCATTTCCATCCCATCCCTCTTCTCTGAATATGAAAGTCAAACTTGACATTTTGCTGGACAGAGTAGGGACAGGAGAAGTATATTGGGGGCACACCAATAATTCATATTTACCGTGGTAAGAGAACAAGAAGAAGATGAGCTATGCAGCTCTTTATGTCCAAGGAGGGAAATTCTGGCTAGAAAAGGAGATTTTGAAGCATTTGCAAGAGAAATGAATTGAGCAAATGGATGCTGTGGCTCTGTGGTGCTGAGAAAAAGCAAAGATGGGCTGTCAGGAAGGGTCCAGCCCAAGGTGGCAGGAGGAACTGGGAAGCCAAATCCAGTGACAGCTGGAAAGGACAATATAATCATAGGAGGAAGCCCAGGAGGGCAGAACTGTAAGAAATGAAAAGTTAAAGGAAAGCTATAGGGTTTTTTAAATGTTGATTTAAACCCAGTATATAATCCCACACAGCTGACACTGCTGGTTTCAAATAAACAACCAGACTAAGCTCACCATGCCCCCATCATAGCAGAGGACCCAAAAGTAGGGCTTCCTCTCATTTCAGTGAATGGTGCTTCTGTTTCCCACTAAGTGAAAAACACAGCCTGATTGAAAGATTCCTTTGCAAATGCTATCATTATTTTAAATCCTCTGGGTCAAATTCCCTTTGAATGCGAGTAAATACTGAGTAATAACACTTTACAGTGATCCTGCAAGAAATAGTTGGAGGAAAAGGGGTTTAGTTATAACCTGTAAAGGCAGGGTTTTTCACAACATCAGAGAAAAGCTATAGCTGCAGAAAGGTTTTTAAAGATTCTCGTAGCCACAGCATGAAAACTACTTCTCTATAGCATTCAAACCCTTCTACTGTACTATTAAAGATAATACCACATAAATACAACTTAATCCAGGCATCCAAACTGCCTTCTGCAACATATGTATGATCTTTCCATTTTTATACACAACAAATCTGATAAACAGAGATTATATAAAAAGGAAGGCACTGGAGTATTACAGAATGAGTATAGCACAGACTAGTTTCCTTCTTTTCAAGTAATCCCAACTTATGCAGCCAAAGGAGTCTAATAATGAAAAAAACCCTTGACTTCCTTTAGGAAACAGAAAACTATTTGTATTAAAAATAGCATATTTTACTTTGTGCTCGATATTTTTAAATGTTTAATATTCTAAAAGCTCTGTATCACAATAGAGACCAAATTTCTGCTTTATTTTGCCTTTTTTTTTAATTTTTTTTAAATATACTGACACTATCTCTGTTCTCAACAGCTCTGCCAGCCTGAAAAAGAAGAATGAAGAAGATAAGGAGGAACAGAAATAGAAATATCTGTTAGGATTAGGAGTAAAAGCAACATGTAAGAAGTATTTAGGACAAAATTATCACAGATAACAAAACTCTTGGATGCCCACCCCTCTGGGAGATGGGCACAGGGAGAAGCAGAGAGTGCAGATGTTGGTGCTGCAGCCAGAAAACACAATCCCCAGGGCCACAGAAAGAGAAAAATTGTGAAAAAAGAGCTGTAAAGACCTGTATTCACACTTAGAGAAGTGTGATGATTCAGATGCTGACAGCCACTTGAAAGACAATCCTGAAGAACAGCACCAGTTTCCTTGTGAAGGCTTTCTGTCAAAGTTTCAAGTGCTTTGTTTATTCCTCTAAGCCACTGGATAACCCTGAGAAACACAGACCACACAAATGCATTTACCGAGTGAATGTCCTGCAACATAAAAATAATTGAAGTAATAATCCTGTGGTCCTCTAAATAGCCCTCCTCTCTATTTCTTGCATGTAATTAAACCTGAGGAAATAATGCTGATTATTTGGCTGCAAGATGTCATGCTGAAAGGACTGGAACAGGGAGAGGTGACGTGCAATTCCAACAGGACAAGGCTGCGCAGAGGCACTCTGCTAGTGCAGACCACTGGAAAAAACCTGGCTCTGAGGAGGTGGCTGTCACCATGTACAGGCAGGAGCACCAAAATGAGGGCTCTTAGGAAAGGAAGGGTCTGCAGCACGAAGCTATTTCACTAACCTTGCAAAGTTGCCATCACAATTGTTCTCACAGGGCCATGTGAGTTCTCTCACAAAAGTTTTCTAGTAACTTTCCAGTTTATTTATAACACAGAGTGATTACAACCAAGTGAGTGTGTAAAAATAGTGGAAAATCTCATCAGCAGTTGGGTCCAGACATCCAGAACAGGCACCAACAAGAGCCATAACAGAGTCCTATGGCCACCTGTGAGGGGCATCAGGGAGGCAGAACAGGTCCCTGAAGCCTTGTGTGGCGGCTTCAGGGGGAAATTTTACCTCATATTTCCTGGCTTTCTTCAAGGAGCTGGAGCTGGAGCACACATTACAGGCACACATGTCATGTGTGCAAGCAGCAAAGCGCAGGAGGAGCTTTGGATGTGGAGTCCATGTGCTGCCTTACCGGAGTGCAGGGTGTGAGATGGGAGCACTGTCCCTCTGTTAGCGGCTGCGTGGTTATTTCCAGGCTTTGCTGGACTGCTCTGAGAGGCCACAACCATTCCCAAGGCCCATGCAGGGAGTCCAAACAAGGCTGGAAGGAAATACCACTCAGACCAAAGCCCAGGAGGCACACAGAAAATTGCATTCATCTACCCGGGACACACAACTGCTGTGTGACAAGTGTGGCCAACCTCAGTGCTTGGACTCAGGGTCTTAGAGATTGTCCTTTCACCACCATGGGGTGCCCTGCTCCTCGTGGCACTTGTTCACCAGACAGCTCTGAGCACTGTGGAGAAAGGTCAGGAACTCTACAACCCAGACAACCATCGCGATAGGGCAACGCTTCTCTTTGGGATATTAAGTAGTGCTCCCTGCTCTCACAGCATTGCCATCTGGTGAGTAAAGACCAGGGTTTGCTCTAATTATCTGTCTCCATCTGCATGAACCAGGACCTACAAAATTTCCTACAGACCCACTTCAGCAAGAACATCTGTGTGTGCTCTGTCTGGAATTTAAAGGCTGAGAAAGGGGCTCCACTTGGTATTGTGGAAGATGTGAGTTTCACTCCTCACACACCCAAATTTAAATTCCTCTGGGGCTTTGCTGACTGCCAGAGCAAGCCCCTGAAGAGAAAGATTTACACCAGTGTGCTGATGCCAGAATCGAACCCTGGATTTACTACTCTCTAGCTCAGAGCAGAAATGCTAAAGTACCACTCGATCCCTCCTCCTCCTCCTCCTGGGCGAATCTCTATCCTCTGGCATATGAAAAATGCATTTCAGCGCTCCACATAATAATTCTTGTTGGGACTAAGCCGTGACACCTCCCCCCCGGTCCGGCTGAGCCGCCCGTGTGCTGCAGTGGTCGCCGAGGTCTGCCGAGGACGGTGGCGGCAGCAGCAGCAGCACCAGCCGCTGTCCCTGTCTCTGCCGCCCGCTGAGTTCTCCTGCCCATCCTACGGGAGGGGAGGACAGCCAGTCTCGCAGCCTGCAGGTGTCTCCCGGCGGAGGAGGCTGCGGAGCCCCTGGGGATCATGTGTGGTACCCGAGCAGATGTTCACTCGCTCCTGGTGCTCTCTGCGAGGCAGACCCTCTGCGATCCCGTCAGCGCTCTGAAGCTCCCCGGCTCCAAGAGGACGGCCGCGCTCCCGCGCCTGCAGCTGCTCCTTTAACGTACAAAGGCAGGATTTCAAGTGAAGGGAAGAATGGGAGTCTGGCTGCAGCGTTTCCTTCACCGCTACAACAGCAGATTGGAAGAAGCTGAGAGTTTTGGTGCCTGGACAACTGGATTCTGAATCGTGAGAGGCTTTGAAACCCCCCCTCTCCCAAATAAAACAAACCCCTTTGACTTCTTCTCTCAGCAGGAGGGGGAGGGAGGGCGGATTTACCATGAAGACAAATCGAAGATGCAGAGCCCTGCTAGCAGTGAGTCTGAATCTGATGGCTCTCCTCTTCTCTACAACAGCTTTTATCACGACCCACTGGTGTGAGGGCACACAGAGGGTCCCCAAGCCGAGCTGTGGGAAAGAGAAGAAGACAAACTGCCTCAACTACGGCGGGAATGAGACTGCAAATGAGACGAACCAGAATGTGGTTCATTACAGCTGGGAGACGGGAGATGACCGCTTCCTTTTCAGGTATTTCCACACCGGGATCTGGTACTCCTGTGAGGAAAATATCAATGCTGCCGGTAAGTATAAAACTACTTCCCTGCAGCCTGTGTAGCTCTGTGTCTGCCTCAGCGCGATAAACACACAGGCTGTTCTGTGCTGTGTCTCAGAGCAGATTCGCCCTGCAGAGAGAGAGGCAGGATTTTAACAGTTCTTTGTTGAAAAGCAACCTGTTTCCAGGAAGAGCGAGGATTTTGCTCTTTTAGCTGCCGGCTGGTGCAGGGTCTGTGCTGTCCATCCCGCCGAGCCCCCGAGCAGCGGTGTGTGCTCCCCTCACGGGCACTGCAGCCGGGGACTGGCCAGCGCTTCCCTTCGAGCCGCTCCATGGAGCGCACCAAAGGCAGCGGCCGGGAGTTGTTCAGGGGGTTCTGACATCTAATTCCGATCGCCCCGAGGGCAGTGGTCTGAACGGCAGGGAAAGCACAGAGGTCACAGTTTTTATCGCGCTGTAGCCTAGAGTGCCTCTTCCCTGGTATCCCTGAAGGAAGTGACCGCCCACAAGCCCTTCCTGGATGGTGTGTTTATTGAAGTAGAGAAATGGCAGTCAAAGGGCACAACTGGGCACAAGAAAGCTCCTTTCTGTTCCCTGCTCAGCCGTTTACTTACTGAGAACCACTCAAAACTACGTCTCTCCAGCTTATCAGGGCATTTATTTGCTTTGCTGTACCCTGGCACTTACCAAGAAATAAAACACTGGAGGGTGGATGGCAGGCATGGGACCCATGTGAGTCTCAGCAGGTGCAAACTGACGGTCCCTACACCCAGAGCTGTCTGGTAGAGCAAACATCCAAACTGCTTCAGAGAGAGCTCTTTTCTAGATTATGCGACTGAAAAATAAAGTTTACAAATGGGACAGAGTATGAGACGATGGATTGTGGATGATGGTTCCTTGCTGGGCTGTCTCCATCCTATCCTGCCACTGCCCAAGGAGTAGGCTGGGGAGCTGGTCCTTCATCACTGCTGGCAGAGAGGAACAGTCAATATCCTACATCTCAGAGGACACAACCTCTCTGGGAATGGGAAGTTTATGACATCCTGGTAAAACTGCTCTGTGGGGATGTACTGTAAAGTGGGGCAAATTTGGGGAGGTGCTCACAGCCCTCTGCATCCCACAGGGCTGTGTATTACCTATTCTCCCTGGCATTTCTGAGGAGAGTGCTTCAAGAATTAGCTGATCATTAGAACTCAATTTAATATAAGAAAAGGAAAGTTCATGAACTCCAGCCCTGTGTCTGTCAATAAACAGCTCCATGCTGAAATGAGGGCACCAAAGCAACCCTCTTGATATTAGGGGAAAAAAAAAAGAAAAGAAAAAACAAACCATAGACAAAGGATGATTTATCTTACTTATTTGGAAATCAACTTAGGCCACAGCAGCCTGAATGAGCAGCTTAAGACTCTCTGGCTTTTTGAGCATCTTAGCTGGGATTGGCACAATCAAGCATGCCCATACTTCTAGCAGATATTGAAATCTTTCCAAGTCAAGATGTATGTGTGAGATAAGTTGTAACTGTGTGACTCTAGCCCACTCAGAAAAGTGAGTTATCTGTGGGAGAAGAGAAATACAGTGATCTATTCTGTACTGGGTAAACAAAGCTGTGCTGGAGTGGGTGATTTCAGGAGAGAGCTGGAAGCTAGCTTTAGAAAGTTATGGTGAAAACAGGAGAGAAGGGATTGTTTCTCCCCCACACCGCCACAGCAGCCATATGTGTGTTTCCTCTTATTTGAAACACTAACTTGGGGGAAAGTACCCTTGAGTTAGTAGATCAGGAGGGACCAACCTTAGCAAACAATCCAGACTGGCACAGGGATATATTGCCTTAGATAGAGAGCTGCCTCATTCAGATTTACCACTTTTTTTTTTCTGGTAAGAACAGGAAAAATGTAATGGACACGGGTCTAAATTTGTCCCTAATAGCGTCAACATAAAAGAACTGACAGGTTTTCATTCAGAGTTACAGGTTTATAATACCAGACTGTCAGGATGTTGTCATGGCCTTTTGCAGCCTGACTGGTGATCATTTTATCTGAGGCACCACCCAGCCCCAATCCAACAGTGCAGTGGTCATGCTTGTGTGCACAGCCACCCCACTCAATATATCCATGAGTAAACCATCCCATGGGCTCATCACACCATCCACAGCACACTTACTGACCCCAGTGCTGCGGGTATCACAAGTCATACAGTCCCCAGGTGTGTATGAAATAGTATTGGGTTACTTACATTAAATAGTAGTGTATTTAATTAGCCCAAATCCCCAGCTTGAATGCGCTGTACACTGTCAATAGCATCTTTCTTAGAGCTTTACCCAAAGCATACTGAGAGTGACTGCACCAGCAGCCTTCCTCCAGGCAAAGTCCTTTCAGCAGTCACTCACAGCCTCACACCTCTGTCAGCAGAACATATGGCCACAGTCTATGGTCAGCACCGTTCCCACAGCTCCCATCCTATCCCTGGTTCCTCACTGACTCACTGATGTCTGAAGTTGAGCAATGTGGATCCCACCAGGCACACGTGAATGCCAGGAACTCTCCCTGTGATCGTGATGCTGTCAAAACTACCCAGAGCCTCCAAACTTTCCCAGCTGTGAGCCGCATTCTTCATCCAGCCACCAGGCTTTTGATTTCTCTCTCCCTCCAGTCACACCATCAAAACTTTCTGCTCCCTGCACTGGTGCAGCAACACAGCAGATCTTGTAGTGTCAACAAAACAGGACCAGTTCCCAGCAGGTTGATGCTGCAGGAACTCCAGAAACAGGACTCCAGGGCTTCCCGTTGGCTGGAGGGGTTGAGACTCAGTCACAGCTTAAAATGACATTTAGGCTGCAAGCAAACAAATGTTTGAGTGTCTTCTCCTTCCGCTTGTTTATCTGCAATGTGCATTTAGATTCCAGAGGCTGAGGTGCAAACAGCATGTCATCCACTTTGTGCAGAGCCCAGCGGAGCGTGCCTTCCTCTTGTTGCCAGTTTCTAGTTTCCACTGACAGCTCTAACAGAGATTGAATGCTGTGATTATTTCTGAAATAATTTGTGAATCTAGAGTTTATTTTTATCCAGCATGTCTAGGACAGCTAAAGAATTCAAAAAGCATTTATTACCTGAGAAATGTAATTGTGAATCTCTGCTGGGAATAGAGGGACTGGAGCAATCATATTTCATTGGTGGGGGAGTCCTGTAATTATTTAGCAGAATTTCTGACTCAAAAGCATGCTGAATCCATGTCTACCAAAAAGAAGGACAAGGCTTCCCCTTTCAGAGTGGGTTTGGTGCTTTGGATGCCACACTCCTTCTGTAGGAGAAATGCATCTGGGCTCAGAAGGGGGTGAGGATAAAGCACATCCTACAAGCTCTGCTGGTCGTGAGTCCTGTTCTGCCCTCACACACTGCACTTGGGGCCTCCTCCTGGATGTGAATTCCTTGGCCATGGCCAGATGTCTCAGAGCCAAGCTCACTATCATTTAATTTCTTTTTGAGTGTGTATCTTATTGCACACCTGCAGTCTGGGGCTGTGCTTGGGCAGGACAGGGCACCTCACGGGATCCCAGACCAGTGATGTACCAGTAGCAGCAGTGCTGAACCAGCTGGTAGATTCCATGACTCAACAACACACATGCCATGAAAAAGTTACCACATGAAGGAGGTAAGGTGGTATATGGTATCCTGAGAGGCAGAGGGGTTGGAGAGCTGGGAAGCAATAACAAGCCAGATAGTTTTTCTTAATAATGTGTTTGCTTTGGTGTTTGTAGAAAAAAAAACATTAAATCGAATCTTGATTTGGTTGCCAATGAACAGCCAATCTCAGTATTAACACACACAACTGAGGGGGAAAGCAGCTGCCTAGCTGCCTTTCAGGAGTACCTATTGCATCAAATAAACAGCCTTTCCATCATGCTCTCATACTCCGTAGCAGTCAGGAGCGCAGGAATGGGTATGTGCAGCTTGTTTTGTGGTTTTGGATTGATTTTTGAGGGCAAAGGGGCCCGTAGCTCTTTGTTTGTTCTATGCCAAGTATTCTTTAGCACTCCTGAAGGAGTAAATGGTAGATAATGGGATTTAGATGGTAGGTAAGGATGCATCAAAATGAGCCATAATTATGGGCATTGAGAAGGAAGCAGAGAAGGGCAAAGGTGTATCCTAGAGAAATGAGTAAATCTGTAACATATAAAGACCAGAACTTGCCGTACCCTTTCTTGGCTCCAGAGGAGTTCTGCATCACCTTCTCCCCCAGCCCCCTGTGATAATAAGCATATCACAGCGATTCACTGCAGGTGCCTGTCCGGAGAGGCACCAGGAGAAGCACCTTGTGAGTGTATAATTAAAAGCAAGAGGAATTGGGAATTCTTGCTGGATTATGAGAAATACAATATAATTGGCATGACTGAAACCTGGCAGGTTTATTCGCCTGACTGGAATGTAAAAATTGCTAGTTCTAAATTGCTAGGAAGGAAAGAGTGGTAAAAGGAATTGAGGAGGTAGAGCTCTGTATTAAAGATAAAATTTCCAGCACCAGAAGAACTGAACCCAGGGGGCCTGGATAATCTCCATCAGAGGATGTTGAAATAATTGGTACATGAAAATGCAGGTTTAATGGACAGATTCTGTACATGACTGTACTTAAAGAAGACTGGAAAAAAGTGATACAGGCCACTTGACCCAGGAATTTTAGGACAGTTTTCAGGGAAAGCACTTAGTGCATGGCAACAAATGGGTTTTATCAAAGGTAGGGCTTTATTGAAGGTAAATCTTTTAACAAGACGAATCACTTCTTAGACAAGGGTAAGGGATAGACCCAGTCTCTGTGGATTTACAAAAAAGCATTTGATGGAATGTTCCACTGAAAATTCTTTACAGGAGAGCTACAGGGAGTGGAGAGGATGGTAAGAATACGGTGACAGATGCAGGGATGCTTCCACACTGGGGAGTGCTAAACTGCCTGAGCCACTTCAGGCTGGAAGGTACACAGAGATTGTGATATTGGAGGGGATCAAGTGAGAACGACAGAGATCAGACAAGACATATCGTTGATGCTTCTGTGATTTAAGAACAAAAAGGCATAACAGACAAAAACAAATACTCCTTCCTGCAGAGCTTCTTGCCAGGGAATGCTGTGAAGGGCAAAACTGGGGATTGCACGGACCCAGGGAGGAAACATCCATTTCTGTTATTAATATGATGATTTGAGAGCAACCATTGAGTGGGAAGTCCCCAAACTGTTGATGCAGTATGGTAAGATAAGAGGAATATATGAGCAGAACCACCCCATTTCCACCCCTTTGTTCTTCCCTAAATGTCTTTCACTGGAGATGATATAGAGACAGTGAAGCAAGCAGACCTTTGTACCTGTGTTGCAGACTTGATTTTATTTATTATGATGGGGATAAATAGATTTCAAACTAACTAAAGAACAGTCTTACAAAGAGGCTGTGGCAAGTAGTACAAAAAGAGGTGTTATATTTCTAGTCATCCTGAAATTTGGGGTTGGGCCTGATTCTGTTATTGCTGAGATTTGCAATTTAGGAAAAAATTAGCTGGGGATACAGTTTGCATCACCTAAAAAAAATAAAGGCAAGATGAATCCTACAGCAATCCCATGGACATCAGCAAATGTAGGTATGTGTGCCTAAAGTGATGAACATCATCATTAGAGTACAGTGGTAAGCACTTCTTGGGGAGATTACATTGCTCCTCCTATGGGATAACTGAGCCCTCGGATTATGTGTTTTCCTCATTGGCCAAAGAGGAATCTGTGTAAGACTTTGCAATTCCTAACACAGAAGCCTTAATTTGAAGAGAATAATCCTACTTTGAACGTGTTTCTTACGTACGCTGTGACACAAAATCTGGGAACATTGGCATTACGGAGCAGAGATTTTTCTGCCTAACTGAAAATGGTCTGACAGAGTTGTAAGAACAGTATTACATTTTAAAGAAGGTTAAAAGCACCAGATGCTAAGGCATAAAGCTCTGTGAGGTCACAGGTAGTTACTAATTGCGGGGAAAGAATAAGCCCCAAGTTGGGGGCCAGTATTTGTCTGTGGGGTGACTGTGAGCTGCCAAGTGCTGCCATGTAAAGGGAAGGTGTTATTCCAGGGAAAAATCAGCACCACAGTGCAAGGCACAGGTGACACCTGTGCCTTTTGTTAATGCCACATTAACAAAAAAATAGGTAGGAAAAAGGGGGAGGTGAAATAGATGCAGAGAGGGATTTCCGAGGTAGTTGAGGAAAAGAGGATCTCTTCCAAGAAAATAAAACTGGTCCTCCTCAGTATAAGAAATTGAAGAGCTAGAGGGGATGTGGTGATACTTTATATATAGACGGGAAAAGAAAGTAACATGACTTAAGTAATTTCTCATTGGGGGAAAAAAGGCTGAAAATCCAAGGATGGGGTTCCCAGAGAGTGTCTCTGGACCTCACCTCCACAGAGGGCAGTGCAAGCAAAGGAAATCCATGGGCTGAAATGGGTGCTTCTAAAGCCACAGGAAGAACCGCAGGAAAGAAGAGGGATGTTCCTGGCATGAGGGAGCTTGGAGCAAGTCCTGCATAGCTGATTTGTTGGTGTCTTAAGGAGGTCTGAAAGGAGGCGTCTTGCCTGGCCTGCCTGGCTCACGCCGTGTCCGTCTTCTGCTCCAGGGTGGCTGCTGGTCACCAGTGGGAGCCAGGAGAAAAATAGCTGCTGCCTTGATTCATGTCACACTTTCTGTGGACTTTTATGCCTCCTCTAAAGCTTCAGAAATTGGCTACAGGTGGAGGCAGTGTGTGAGGAGGCTGCTTTGCTGGCACTGACATTATTACAGCTTCAGTATCTAATTGGTATGGCTGCTCATGCACTGAACATTAAACTGATGATCTAATTTGGGATCAGAAGGGAATTCTCCCTCAGGCTAGATAACAGGGAGAGTAACAAATTTTTGCCTTCCTTTACAGCATGGGGAAGGATCCATTTCAGAAAAGCACTTGTGAGCTCCTCCTGACAAATCCCTGGTATTTTGCTTTCAGGACAAGATAGACCAGGCCATAGGAATTTACAGATTTATTTGTGTTCCTCACCATGACTCTTGCTCTCTTCCTGTGGTACATGATTTCTGTGCTGGTGATTGCTTTATGGTAGACATTTAGGTTTTTATAGGATGTTGGGGATATTTTGTGTCTGTGGTGCTCTGGGAGTTTTGGATTTTAGGTCCTCCTGATCCTGCTAGACAGACTCGCTGTATGAACATCCATCATACATAAATTGTGGGTATAAAGTCCCTGTAGGCTGAGCCTCATAACAGAGCAAAGTAAGGGAGCAGGCAGCTAACTGCTCCTTATTTGATATGTTACTCTACCTCACAAGCAAGCACTGTGTTGTTTCCTCTTTGGATGTGTCTGTGCTCAACCATTTAACCCAGTAGCCTTAAACAAAGCATCTGAGGAGTTCTGTTAGTTCCTTGTAAATGGAATAAACTTCAAAGTGCTGGAAGACTAACACATAAGTCTCAGATTTCAAAGACAACTGAGATGCCTTACCGCAGTGTCAGTGCAAAATATGAACAGTTGCATTCAGGGCTCTGGAAATAAATACGGGATGGAATATCAATCATCATGGTATTCCCTGGTTTTTAAATTACACCAGACTCAATCCTGATTTTAAAACTTTCCTTATACGGATTTGGAAGATCAGGCTTCATGACAGATCTCAAAATGGGATGTATAGGTTGTTTTGGTTCAACCCCAGCTGGCAAGCAAGTACTGCTCAGCCCCTTGCTCACTGGGATAGGGAGGAGAAACAGAAAAAGGTAAAACCAGTGGGTTTAGATAAGAACAGTTTAATACTTGAAATAAAGTAAAATATAACAACAACAAAAAAATAATAAAAATAGAGAAAAAGAAAGAGAGAGGACTAAAACCCAAGAAAAAAGTGATGCACAGTACAGTTGCTCACTAATGGCCATCCCATCCCAAAGTAGTGCTTGGCAGCTCCCAGCAAACTCTCCCCAATTTATATACTGAGCATGACATTTTACAGTGTGGAATATCCCACTGGCTAGTTTGGATCAGCTGTCCTGGTCGTGCTCCCTCCTGGCTTTTTGTTCACCTCGTCTCTGGCAGAGCATGAGAGACTGAAAGGTCCTTGATTAGGGTAAGCACTGCTCAGCAACAACCAAAGCGTCAGTGGGGTATCAGCTATTTTCATCCTGAATCCAAAACACAGCCCTGTTCCAAATGCTAGGAAGAAAATTTACTCCATCCCAGCCGAAACCAGGACACCAGGGAATAGGGCTGCTTCTACCAGGATCCCCTGTTAGTCACAAATTGATGTAAAAGTGTTCTTGTAGGTAAACAAAATGGGACGATAAATCTTTGATGGTCTATCTTAGAAATGATTACAGAAGACAGTGAGTAATAAGAAGCAGATGTTATTACTGTGGAATGACACCGCTTGTAGAACAGTCACAGGCAAACCAAATTCACTTTAATGTGTTGCACCTTCCATTTGGCTCCATTTGGTGGGGAAAAGGGCTCAAACCATGCCTACAAGCCATTCCACTGTGTTTAAACTCACTAGATTTGGAGAGGCCAAAAAACACGTCATACTGTCATTCAGCCTGATATCACTGCGCATCACCTGGGCAGACAAAAAACACTACATGAGAACTTGCTGCAAAGTTATTAAGTAGAAGCTTGGAAATATAAGAGGAAATGCAAGCACCATTTTTTTTTCCACTTGATTTCAAAAACTGAGTATTCATTTGCAGGATGCTGCTGTTCACTTCCTTTAGAAGTTGTGGAGCAAAGGTTGCAGTTAGCTCAGTTTCCATACTCCAAGTCAGGAGCACTTGCCTGGAAAAACAGGACACCTCAAACCAAAAAAGCAACTGAGCATCTTGGGCGGGAAAGGTGGGATAAGTTTCTGGAGTTGACTTTGAAACAGACAGCCTAAATTGCAATGGTGAAGAGGAGCAGAGATAGAGATAGATGGGCAAAACAGGGAAGAAATACTGTTACGGTGTTAACTGAGGAGGAGAAATACAGGTTGATGTAGTACAGGCTCTGACATTCAAGGTCTCCTCCCCTCCAGAAATCCCTTCACCTCTTCCCTACAGTCACTTGCACATCTTTCAGGTTGCAACCTGAGGACTCGTGTTCACAGCGTCGTGTCCTGACGTGAGAGCAAGGCTCTGTCCTGGACCTCTTTCCCTCTGTTTTGGCACCTGTCAGCTTGTGATATCTTCATTTTCTGGAGTAATCCCATCTGTGAAAAGGAGTTTCCTCCTTTGCTGTCAGAGACTTTCACCCCTGCCTGCCCTGCCTGTGTATCTCTGCAGATAAAGCACAGATAGGGTGCAAATACTCTGGCCGGGCATTACCTGGAGAGTAGCAGTGGCACGGCCAAAAGAGAATCCACGTAGATCCACAGATAATATTTGGAAGGAGTGAGAGCTATGGAACCACATTTCATCTACAATCAGGGCTTTAGGGTTTTATGGGTTATTTACTCCTTTGATCACTGTTAGTCACCAGCCTGGACGGAACAGCCAAAGCCCACAGGAGACTGTGGAAGGCATGTCATGCTTCACACAGTGAGGGATCTGCATCAGCTGCATCCTCTGTGAAGAGCATCATTTCTTGCCTTTTACAGTTTTCTAGGCAACCCTGTAGTCCCACAGACAGTGAATTGCCCATAACTAGTTTGTTTTGGCATATTTACATTCCCTTGGAGTCAGCACAGTGTGGCAGATGGTCACCTCTGGGAGGAACAGGTGAAACCCTCCCCTTCCCACTCCATGGCTCGAAATGCTTCAAGCAACTCAGAGTTCTGTCTGCTTTAATGCTTTCCAGATTATGAAGTCAGTCCTAATTTGACACCAGAGTCATTGAAAACCTCTTGTAGCACTATTGTTTCCTCAGTTCTTCCAGTCATTTAGAAATCTGAACTATTTCACAGCTCTCCAAATGATAGATGTGTGTACACATCCATCAGGTCTTACCGAGATAATCAGCTGAATCTTGTGACTTGGCTGTGTTTCAATTAGACATGATTTGAGAGCAGCCTGTGGAGATGTTTGCTTTCAGATACTGTGCAAGATTTTTTCACATCAGGGAGAGTTTCAGCGTGGAAAATGCAGTTGCCATGGCACATGGTGCCAGGTAGCACCAAACCCCTGGGCATTCCCAGCTCTGCCCACACCCACTGCTCTGCACAGCTCTGCACTGCTCCCACCAACCAAGGGGGGAACCCCAACTGTGTGGATGGGACCTCTCTGATGGAAACATCACCAATTTTGGCGATTTTTTTTTTTTTTTAGGGGAAAAGCACACCTGAAACGGAAAAGTGGGAAGCTTTAAGCTTTTCCACTTCTAAAGGTAGGAAGTTTTAAGGGCTTGGGTTTGCTGAAAGAGAACAGCAGTGCAGCATTCAGATCTAAAAACAACCCCAAAAGCAGAACAGATTGTGAGTAAACTCAGCCTGAGAAACTGAACAAATTCTCAGGTTATTTAGAAGCAGCAGAAATGTTGATGGGCAGCAGCAATGAATGGCAGGTGCCAGAGGGAGAGAAAACAATTGTCTGCATCGTTCAAGACATATTTTAGTGCAGGTCTGAATGAACTTGTTTATTTTCCAGAGGAAAATATGGCTCCAGCAAAATCAAGAGGGTCAACTGGAAAAATGTTGATTTTGCAGAGTAACACTCGATTTTTCATTAAAAAACAATTCAGTTAAATGCTGTGTCTGGGATCACTTTAATCAAAGCTGGAGTATTTCAGTTGTTAATTAACCTGATAACTCACTTTGAGTGAGCCCATTAACCTGTATTTTCCCTAATGTAGTACTTTTTTTCACCGGAGTTGTGTTGGAGTCCTCAGCCTCGTCTAGGCTGGGATCCCTTGTGGGTTATAGCTTTTTTTAGACAAATACAATGATTTTACTCTCAGTAGATGATGTGGGATCTCATCAGAACCACATGACTCCAGATATAATTGGAGAGATAAAGATTTGTTAGGGCCTATTGGGAAAAAAAAAAGGGACCTTGTCTGTCACAGGCTGTGAGCCAGGGTGTTACTAAAAGGGAATGTTGTTTAAATGAAACATAATCATTTAAATTTCCATCAGAAATGTACTTTTGAACTCGTAAAATTTTATGCGGAGTAAGTGAATACAGACAGCTTGTTCTTTTTTTTCCTTTTTTCCTTTTTTTTTTTTTTTGTGAGATGAAAAGCAGAGTTATAACAGAGTTCAGTATGAGCTACCGGATTTCTTTTAAGTCAAATTATTTAACTAGAATATTTTCAAACCGTGTCATCTGAAGACATGCAAAGTAGGATTTCTCAGAGTTGTTTTTATTTTGCTGCTCTGGTTATTAATGAGCCATTTATCCCTGGCTCAGAGAAGAAAGAACTCAGGAATGTAGGACCAATAACTGTGATCCAGGGCATCATCTGCTGGTCCTTGCTATGGCAACATTCACGTTAGAAACAGGATATTGTCTTAAAGGCAAAGCATTTTTAGGTGTTTTTTTCTGCCCTCTTCCCAGTTTCCAGTCTAAACCCCCAGGTTCCTGAGGTGTTCTCTGGCCACATCCAACCACCTCTGGGCAGTGTGGGGGCCTGAAGGCAGGAGCAAACAAACCACATACTTGAGGTGGGAGAAAGAGTGGAACGCACATGGGTCTCACAAAGGCTTGAAGCCAGAGAGATTCCAGTGAGCACGTTGAGCTTGGGCGCACATCTGTGTGCAGGAGCTCAGACCCCACCTCTGTGCACCTCGACCTGCCTTTCAGCTGCCCTGTGTAGCTCTCCAATTGCTCCCTCGTGTCTTCCAGAGGCCCACGGAGGAATGCCAGCCTGCATCCGTGCTGGGAGCTGCAGCCAGGCATCCCTCTTCTGCAGTCTGACACAACAAGGTGTGCAGAGCAGGGAAGGCAGCCCACAGATACACCACACCATGAGACCTGGTTGCTCTATGGAACCTGTTTGTCTCAGTTTTCTGGTGGGATTGAACTCAGGGGATTTGGAAAACCCACTTCTCTTGGTTAGGTTTTGCCTTCAAATTACTGTTTGGAACAGGGAGGAACAGCTGTCTCTGGACTCTGTCCAAGAAAGGCACAAGGGACAAGCATTTGCTGGGCTCTGCTTGTCCAGCTGTCCAAGGTGTGTGTGACACTGGAGGTCAGGGAGAAGCCCCACTACCTACTCAGGCTAGAGAAAGGGACGTGTCTGGGGACCTACCTGAGGTGACAGGACCCATGGGTGACCCCTCCACCCTGTGCAGCTGCTCCTGCCCCTGCAGCAGCTCTGCTCTCACCAGCTCGTTTCGCTGCTCCAGAGCACAGCTCTGCCAGAGCAGTGCCTGCCTCGCACTCAGCCTTCCACTCCTGCCCGAAATGTTTTGATGGTGCAGACATGAGACAATTTTCCTGACAAGTATGTGCCACACACCGGGAAGAGCTGGAAGCTCTGGACTTCCCAGCATGTCATAAGCAACAGAAAGCAGTACAGAAGGATCATTTCCTTGTGCTGCCTCAACTTTCTCTCTGTGTCCCTGGCGCTGATGCAGTGATCAAATCCACATCTTCCTGTAGCTGTTTAATAAGAACACACAGAAGGCCAAAGCTGAGCTTTCTTCAGTAGAAACTTCTGTGGAGCTGGAAAGCACTTTCCCTGCAGAGTGGAGGGATCTTCCTCAGCTGCAGGACCATGAGGTGGGAGAAGTCCCAAAGAGCCTCCCACCCTCTGGCTGCTTCAGTCTGAATTTTTACACATAGACCTGCACACATACAGGATTAGATTAATTAATTAAGGACTGAATAGAGAAAACCACAGGTAAATTTTGGACTGGTAGCACCCAGTCCTGCAGGCCCCTGTGACCTATCAGCCCTTCTCAGGAAGGCCAGCAGAGACACAGCTGAGCCCGTGCAGAGCCAGTCCGGTTAGGAGGGAGTGTGTTTGCAAGAACCGGCATAGATGGTGTTTCTGCCTCACCCTTGGGAAGACACAGAAGAAGCTGGTACCAAGTGCTTTGCTTATGGAGCTTTAGGTGGTTGGTGAGTCCTGTCTCCTCAGTCCTCCAGCAGCTGAGCTCCACAGAGCTTCACAGGCACTGTTCACAGCCGCTGATCCTGCGTGGAAGTGAAGAATTCAAGCCAGGTCACATCTCTTTTATATGTGAGTGAAGTGAAGGAGAGATCACTCCTTGGCTTTCCTCTCTGTCAGAATCACAGCCAGAAATCTGTGAAGGCAGAAGTCTCAGAGGGATGAATCCTAGAGACTCTTCTTGTTGCTTCTCTAAACAGCCTTTTCTGTATTCTCTGAAGACTCTCCAGGAGCCTGGTTAGGAGGAGAAGATGCATCTGGAAAAGGACAGCACAGCAGGATAAACTCTGCCAAGTCTAAAATTAAACTTAAGAGGGCTTAAGAGATCAGTTATACAAGATACCCAAAAATAACTTAGAATAAATCCTAAGAGGAATAGTGAAAACACTGCTGACTTCTTCAGTTCTCAGTAAGATACATGTCTGCATGGGGAAGTATGGATGTGGTCTATAAATACCACCAGTGGTTACCACTGAATATGGAGGAGAGGTTTCCAGTGCTCCAGCAACAGGAACAACAAAGGGAAGTGTCAGGAGCTGCTTGTGCAGTTCCTTTCAATGACCTTCAGCAGTAAGACAGGCACAATCCAGACATCAGTTGCTGGAAGTGAAGTGACATCCTCCCAAGCTTCCCTGTCTCCAGTCTATTCTCAGTCTTTGTGCTATGGCTCCAAAAGGACTTTTTCTGGACACTCCATGTTATTTAAACTGCCATCTCTCCTGGGAGAGACGGTGTCCTGGGCAAGCTGATTAGAGGGAGGACGAGGATGCACATTCCTCCCAACAGCCTGTGATCACTCCCCTCCACACCTGCAGCCAAACACTCTTGTACCATCAGCTTGCTCGGTACCCACGTGTCAGAAAGGCTCTGTGCCTTGCCGTGTGTCTGAAAGGCACCATGTACTTCCATACCCTTTCTTCTCCTTCTGTTGCTCAGAATATGCTGGGAAGTCCAGAACTTCCAGCCCTTCCAAGCTTGTGGCACGTACTTGTCAGGAAAATTGTCTCATGTCCGCAACATCAAAACATTTCAGCTCTCAGAACAGCCTGTGCAGTTCCTGTAGTAGCAAATGCCATTCCCCTTTGCGTGTCTTGGGACAACATGCTGGAGAGTCAGGTATTTGTTAAAATTTTCCAGGAATGTGACTTTGGATTCACTGGAATCACAGGTGAGAGATGATCAGTGCTAGCCAGTGAGCTTGAAGTCAGGTTAGAATAAAACTTTCTTAAAAATAATATCTTACATCTGGGGAAAGAAAAAAAAAAAAAGGAAAAGAAGAAAAAGAAAAAAACCCACAACCACAGCACAAAACCAGACCAACAGATCCATATGGCTAGAATAAAAAATTCTGCTTAATCTGCTTATACCAAGTTCAAATCTAAAGGTCACTCTCCCTATATTCCCTTGATTTTATGTCAATGCTCTCCTGAAACACCTCATGCCCTAAAACTCTGAGGCTCTGGCTGAGAACGTTTCTTACTTATTGCACAGTCTTATTTATAGTCCAACTATTTCTCTGGATTTCTTGGTCAGTGGCCTAAAGTACAGTCCATGTGAAAAGAAATTGGGGAAGCTGGGCTTGTTCACGTCCCTAAAAATAGTGAAAGAATGACTACAAAGGTGCAAGAGCAGCCGGAGGAGTCCAGATTGGGTGTAAGGGACCACTTCTCCAGAAGGGTGGTGCACCCTGGGACCAGAGCAGGCAACAAACTCCATGCTTGAAGTCCTAAATGATGGGTATCACCATCCTGGAAGCAGTTCAGGATTTGGCTGGAAAAGTCACTGTTGATCCGAGCAGTGTTAGTGATAGTCCTGCTTGGAACAGGAGGCTGGACAGGAGACCTGCAGGGTCCTGCCAGCACAGCCCTTCTGGGCTGCTGTGATTTCTGAGATCCATCCGTTGTCTTTCTGTCTGTCTGCCCCAAAACTTCATAACTTTTCCATCTGACATTCCTGCTGCTCAGTTAGAGCCTGCCCTACCAACCTCTTTGGACAGAGAGATGGTGTTTTGATAGGTCAAGTGTCACTTCTTTTTCTTGACTGTCCCCTGGGCAGCGCCTGGATTCACAGACCAGAAATCCTTGGAGTCACCAAAATGTTCATTTCAATGTCAAGTGAACCTTTTCTTTTACAGCAACTTGTACATAGACTGCAGACTACGTGCACAACACTTCTCAGTGCATTTAGCATAGGTTTACAACTGCAAAAATAAATTAAAAGCAGTAATAATAGCATTATAATAACAGATTGTTATAGCAGCACAGCCATCATTTGAATGGTTATGTTTATCTCAATCCTACCAAAGAAAGATACTGGAAAAATTAACAGTTTACATGGGTTTGTACATGTACTTGTATTAAAAATAAGAAAAAAATTACACACTGGCTTTGCCATCGCTGTGGCATTTCACTGTTTATTCTTTTTTAACGGCTCACATTTCCTAAATCAGTCCTTTGACTCTGCAATTAAAAATGAGCAAAGGTAATAAACAAACCCCTAGTCCTATAGCTGCCTTTGCATCAATTAAAGTCTTAAAGGGCAAAAGGGATTCTCCTCATGACCCCTGGCAGACCTGCTGAGCTCTGCCTCCTTGAGTCGGGTGAGCTGTTGGGCACCTTGGAATATATCACATCAAAGGAAACACATGCCCTTGGTGGATGGATGCACCTGGGGCAGAAGAATTATTTTATTATCTTTGACTGCCTGAAGAAATAAAAAGAAAGGTCCAAGCATCCACCCTTAGGATATATTTCCTGTTCAGAAGCAATAGGCTTCTCTGCAAAAATAAAGGCGGAGTGCTAAGCAGAGAGAGTTTAATTTGCAGTAATAAGTGGATGCAGCAGCAGCCACGAAGCAGAGGGAGTGGCCCAGGCTGTGACTCTCAGAGCAAGGCATTTGCCTGCTTTATAAACTTTTTTTTTTTTAATGTTATGTGATTGCTTAACTCCTTTGCTCTTCAGGTTTTGCCTGACCTCGTCATGTGTCCTATCTGTGTATGGGAACCTCTGTGCCTCACACCTGGTGGGGCACAGGCATTGCCCAGTGATGGGAGGAAGGAGGTCAAAAGTGTCAGCGTGACCTCCCCGTGCAGGGAAATCCTCCGTGGTGTCTTTCCCTGTGTCTCTCCATCCGGAGGGCAGCACTGCCCCTGGCCTTGGGAAAGAGCATCACTGACCCAGCAGGGACTCAGACAGCAAAGAAGGCTTTTCTTCATGACCTGCGTCCCACAGTCCTGGTGAAGGGACTGTAAATCCTAAGGGAGGGTCCAGCACTGTGAGCAGAGCGGGTTTGCTCAGGATGGAGGCAGAGGTGAATGTCTGCCTTCAGTGTGAGACAGCCCTGTGGTCCTGTAGAGACTGGGGGGGCAGCAGTGGCAGGAACCCAGCCCAGAGAGGGGGCAGAGCAACACCGGTGAACTTCTGTGTCCTAAAACAATCCTTTTCTTTTAAAGGTGAGAAGTGTCGAAGTTTTATTGACCTTGCCCCGGCTTCTGAAAAAGGTAAGACAATACAGCCAAGGCTTCTTCCCGTCGTCCAGACTGCATCAGTGTTGTGTCTTGTCATGCTGGAGGGCCAGGGGAAACATCCCTTGCTCAGCACACCAGGACCTCCATGTCATCCTGATTACACACAGCCAGCTGATACAAACACCCAGGGGGTTTAGGCAGGTCTGTCATTTCCTTGATGTCATTTCAGATTATTTTTTTTTCCAAGAAAATACAGATTTATATTATAATACAGACATTTCCCTTCTTCCTCTGGTGAGAAAGGACATGCTACACGGTCTGCTCGGGCCATGAAGATGTTTATGGTCAGAAGAATGCAGTCACACAGTACCAAATGTCTCTTTGTGAGAGGGAATCATCCAGATGCTTGTTTGCTTTACTCTTTTAAAAATATTATATATTCAAGTGCACAGAGACAGGCTGCAAACATTTTTCCTTACCCTGCTGTTGGAGTTTATCTAATTAATTATTGAGAATTATTTAATTCTCAAAAGCAATTTAACCCATATTTCAAAATATTATCTCTAAGGAAAAAAAAACACATGCAGAGTTGCATGAAAGTGAGTGGCTGAGCCCGTCCTGCTGCCAGCTCCAGACAGAGCAGAGCACTCTGCCCACAGACCAAGAGGTGCCCAATATGTTTTGTGAGATCACTTGAGACAACCCCAAAACCTTCTGGGCACGAGGTGCCTTCGTCAGGTGTGGTGGAGCAGCAGTAAGTGGCGTAAGGAACAATTGTTCTGAGTTTGTCTGAATTGCTGATCCGCTGGAAAACGGAGAGAGAGGCAATTACCATTAATAAAGCAGAGGGTATTGCAGTGAGAGGAACAGTCACAGGGAGCCTCTGTGAAATCCATTGTAAGCAAACCCAAATAAATTATGCACATAAGGGAAGAACAAGCCTGGGATTACTGCTGCTAATGGGCTCCGAGCTAAATCTCACACACACAAATGGGACCTTGGGGCATAACTGCTCTTATGAAACCAGCAGCTCGATACCCAGCAGCAATCAAAAAACAGTCTGCTAGAAAGCATTAGAAAAGGACTTGAGAGCAGGGCAGAGAGCATGAGGGCTGCACACATCTGAAAGCTTCACCTTTGTGTAAAATGCAGCGGGGTATTTTGTCCTTTTAAGTGCAGCCCACAGAACAACAACAAGGATAGCAAAGTTCTGGAAAGTTCTGTACAAGGACAAGAGTGATACCCTGCAGCCTGAAGGAGAGACCCGTGAGAGGAGGTCTAATGGGCAGTGATAAGGGTGTAAGAGGAGTTGAAGAGGCAGCCTGGGTGTTAAGATCCAATTCCTGAGTGGTTCCCCACTGCTGGGCACCGCAGGACACCTTCAGGAGACAGAGCAAGAACAAGGTGCCTGTTACAAAGGCAGTGGAGTGGTTTTCTGCTTTCTCCATTTTCTGTAGGACTTCATTATGGTGCATAATGCTTGGTTCCAGCACCCACACACTTTCCAAAACAGCATTTAGTGCTTTACTTTTAGTATTTCTTTTGGTTGTGTGAAATGCTGTCAGCATTTTTTTTTTCCAGGAGAATTTTAGAGTTGCTGCATGATGTCAGTGAATATTTCTAGACTATTCTGGTTTTCTTTTTTTGAGGAAGGAAGGCTCCTTGGGTGTAGTGTTATGAAGAAAATTGTGTCTATATCTGAAGTCTTTCCGTGGAGCTGTAAGGCATATTGACAGAGAGAGAGGACAATGTTTTGTCAGAGATGGAAAGTGCTGACCACCAGACTCATAAACAAAGCCAGGGTAAATTCCACAACTGTAAATCAAGATGGACACCGCAACATAGTTAATCTGAAATTTTCACCATCGGTCTTGCACTGTACAGAGAAACTCTCACTACATGTGAAGAGTAAATTGTGTATCAACAACACCCAATTTACTCTCACTGAAGAATTCTGTAATTCTTTGGCTTAATCTGCTCTTTTCCAGTTAGAAAGAACTTCTTACTCCTTTAATTTCTATATCCCTTCGCTCAGCATTGACTTTAATTGTCAGAGGCTTATCAACTGCTCAGTTCCACCACAGTCCTAAAACAGGTTCTTGGTTCTGCTTCCAAGTAAATGAGAGAGGATGAAATACAATGAATAGCAAAATTTGAGTTCAGTTATACAAACAATGTGGGTTTTACAGTCCATTGTGTAACTGGGAAATTTTGGACTAAACTTACCTTCACAATGAGACTTCGGCTTACTCAGTTCCTGTACACATTCTTGAACTATTCAGTATTCTCAGGTTTTGGTCACCTAAAATATCTCTATAGTACATGGTCTGTCACTGCAAACAAGCACTCAGGCTTCCCAAAATTTCCTTTTCAGTTGGTTTTCCCTGATCTAAAGAGCATCACTGTCTGTCTGACCAATCTGTAAGCCAAACACAGGCTCTTGAAGCCTGTCTCTACTTCTGAGCACGTCACCTTCCTCTTTTAAGACATCCTAAAAAGAGGCCTAAGAACAAACTTGGCCTAGTTGTACAGCTCATCTCTTCCAGAATCCATTGCCAGTTAACAGCAGGACAGTATAAAACTCCTCCATGGTGATTAAAATAGTCTTAGACTAGAAAAACCAATCATCAAAACTCACAGTAAATAAAATCATCTCTGGTCAGGTCTACTTACATCCTTCTCACGGATTTTGCATTCATAAATGAAACAGTGTCTTATTCTTACTGTAAAAATCTAATAGTTTATGGCTGAGCTTCCCATCTTTATCCATTAGTGCTGATCTCCAGGGCGGTGTATCCCTGATCAGTTATTATACCCTTTGCATATATCTCACCAATGACATCTACTAAAAGGAGGCAGCAAAATTTGGGGCAAACAGACCCACAGTATGGTATAAATAAGCATTTCCAACCCACACTAGGAGAGCTTTTTCCTGCATTTAAGGCAGCTGCCAGCAATCTGTCAGAACCTCGTAAGCCTAACATTGAATTTATTAGCTGTTGCTGGTTCTTAGTGCCAAATCTGCTTAACAAAATCAGCTTCGTGATGGTAGATAATAACTAGGAAAAAACATTTGCTTATGACAGTTTGCATTTGCTATTGATAAGAAACGATAGGGCAATAGCTGGTTACAGGCTTTTTAGTGGGCTCTCACAGAGCAGATGTTGGGTCCCACAGTATATGCTCTTTTCTAATTTTCATTGCAGTTGTGAGCAGTAAAATAGCAAGTATTTCCAAGAAGGAGTTGGAAGGAAACTGTCACTGTAGGCTGGACCTGATATTTCAGTTCTGAATTGCTTCTGGGATCTTCTACTCGAAACTTTAATCATAGTTTTGTTCCTGCTGAGTATTTTGCTGCCTGAAGAGAAGAGTAACCCACTTAGTGAGGGTCATTCATGTCCCTCTTGTTGTGCCCAAAACACTGAGTCTGGGACACACCAGCAAACTCCTCCTCCCATCGCACCTTCTGGGTGCACCTTCTAGATCCTCTTTCCCATTCCTTCAACTCTGTGCCCAAGAGATCTTCCAAGAGGCCATGGAGGATACACTCAAAAGATAAAAAAGCAGGGCCAAAAATTACGTCTGGAAATCATGGCACCAGAAGGGAAAGCAAAAGGTTGCAATATGTCGCATAAAATAAGCTGATAAATGGCTTCGCTGATCGGATAGCAGACAGCTGGATACACACATAGGTGTGTTCCTGCCCCTGCCCAGGGCTCTGGGGGGAGTCAAACTCCCCCATCCTTCTGTAACACATCTCTGTCAGCTGTCAGCCACAGGGACACAGTGAGAGAAGGAGGATGAGGAGTCCTGACCAGCCCAACTCCTTGTGCAAGTGGAGGCCGGGATATATAAAGCAGAAATCAGCTGGAAGCAGCACTTGTGCTGGAAGCATTTTGCTGGAGGAGAACAAGGGTTCGCAGGAAATGTGGTGCCCCTAAGATTTTTTGGGATGGTGGTTATGGGGGCTGGGGCTCAGGGGCTTTCCAAACACCTGGAATGCTTGGAATGCATGCACAGAATTGAGGTGCTCTGGCATGAGGAGCCCTGTTCTGAAATTGTTTTAGGAACAGGCTTAAAGGTCGGTGTTGGCTTAAAATTTAGAGAAGACCACGCCAAAACAGGGCAGGATTCTCAGGTACAATACCTTACAGGTATTGTAGAACCTGATCTCAGTTACTGTAATGCTCTGCAGGACCTCTCTTACTTCAGCTGTGACATCTATGGAATAATTCCCACAACGGATGGCAAAGCAGCAGCAACTGCCTGGGTTGCACTGCTTTGTCCTTATTGACAGGGAATTCCACATGCATAAAATTAACTAGACTTCTTAGAGACCACAGGCAAGGCTAAACCTTGAAGAAGGAAAATGCTCGTTGCTAGTGAGCATTTAACAGTCTAAAATGTTACAGGGGACTTTTCAAATCAGAGACTGCCCTGGCAGAGGTGGGAGATGCCTTCTGCATGTCCTCTGCACAGCTCATGGTGATGAGAGACAGAGCAATAAAAATTCTGCATTGTCTAAAAAAGTAGCTGGCAAAGCCAAGGTGGCACATGGCAAACAGCAAGTAAACAAATCAAGTCTCACCTAAACACAGCACAGAAAAAGAGGAAGCTGAGCCAGCCCTGTACATGCTCCGAAACCAGCACTTCAACTGCAATTAATGAGAAGGGAAACTAGATGCCTGATTTTAATGGATACTGACATAATAGGTGTACCAGAAATTTGATGGGAGAAAGATAATTAGTAGGACATTAACGTCTTGGTGCTGATTACACTGAAAGACAAAGCAGATGTCGTGTTACTAAAGCTGAATCAGAATAACAAGGTAATGTCATTAATGAGCAACACAATCTCTGCGGATGGATTCCATGTTCAAATAAAAAATGCAGAATGATGTTAGTGATCACCCATTGGGACAGTTTCACAGGTAGCAGGGTTAAACTTGATAAGGTGTAAGGACAGAAAAGAAACCAGTAGCAGGCTCTAAAACCCCATGTGCTGACTGAGAAGTGCTGTTCTAGGTGTGAGGCAGAGACTAAAATCTGGAAACACTTTATGAGCACGGAGAAATTAGCGGGAAACTTGTTAATCTTGACTTGCTCCTGAGTGAGGAACTTGATTGGAAATGTTAGTAAAGATACCTTGTATGGGTGACTGACAGACATTCAGTGTCCTTCAGAAGCAATAAAAGGGTTTGGGTTTTTTTAAGTCGTGAAGGGAACCCGAGAAAAGTGCAAGCAGATTAAAATACATTAAAATGTTCAGCTAAAAGGACAAATGAAGCTTGAAAACTTTAAAGCTACTGGATGTACTGCAGGCCTTTATCTTTGTGGCTGAGAGCAAATGGCAGAAAATATTCAGTGTTGATAAATGCGAAGTGGTGAACACGGAGAGTCATCCTACCTTTACATATATAGTGATGGGTTCTGAATTAGCTTTTTCCCCTCAGGATAGAGTTCTTGGAACGATGACAGACACTTCTATGAAAACATTAATTCACTGCTCTGCAGAGATTAAGATGAAAAGAAATATTAGGATCATCTTAGGAAATAAAGAACAAAACAAAAAAGTCACCATGCCACCACAAGTATTCATGATGTACCCACCTGCAGCTCTCTGGGAGCACCTCTCATCCCTCCCCTGCCAGCCCCAGCTCAAAGTTATGCTAAAATTTAAAGAGATAGAGACAAGAGTGACAGTTATGGACAAAAATAGGGAAATACTTGTTTGTATGAGAAGGACGGCACAGAACAGATTCCAGGCTGGAAAAGAGACAGACGAGACTTGTAAGAGCCAAGTTAAAACACAAACCTCCTTTTTTGTGTGCTGGGGAGCTGTTCCTGAGGGGAAAACCAGAGGAACGATTTTCTGAAAGGACCACTTAGAGACCTGCATCCAGTAAAAAAGAAATGTAGCTGGGTCTGCCACAAGAACTGTTCACTTTCCAGAACAGTCTCTATATTCTTGAATACTTCCCATTGCATTATTCTTCCTGTGTCTGCAATAGGGTAAATCCATACCCACACAGACCTGTGCACTTGTCTTAGGAATCTATGATTAGGTATGCAGGAAAAAATGTGTTCTTAGTATTTTATCTGTGTTTTCTTACACATCTGTTACGAATCATCAAAGTTAGCTTTAAAAGCTAATTAGACATACAAAGATGAAACCATGTTGAATAGCAGAATTCAAGCTAAATTCCCAATTCCTAAAAAGAAGCAACAGTCTTGCTTTTCATGCTGGTGATGCCAAAGACATGGAGGACACTGATCTGAACATCATTCAGCCCAGTGCTGAGAGTAGAAGCGCAGCACAACCCTGCCCTGTAGGCCTTCAAAAGGAAACATTGATCCCAAATATATTTAGTAATGCAAATGGACATAAGGATGGTCACAATTTAGAGTATTCTTCATCAGTTTTTCCATTCTATTGCTCTACTCACTATATTACTATACATCAGGAAAAAGGGAAAACAGGTAAGAAGATATTCCCCCGTCTGCTCAGTACCACACACAGGATAAAGTTTGCTCAATGCCAGAACCATCAAAAGCCACAGAAAACACATCATCACATAGAAAATAATCATTTTCTGATTCACAGCTCCACCTCACCTCTCAAAATAAAGAAACCAAAGAGCAACAGCGAAACCAAACCAAACCAGCTGGCTTTTCCTCTCTCCCCTTAGCAGTTTCTGGGGTTTATCACTTGGTTTCTCACGTTTGCAAACCACAGTCTCTTGGCTGGCTGCCGGCCCTTTTTCTGCTTGTTTTACGGTAACGGGGAGCTTTAGGTATGTCTGGTGGCATTTAGGATAGCGAGGCTTCCCTTTTCTCTTGGAGCTCTGTGGTCTGCTCTCCCCTCAGGGCTTTCTCGCGGCAGCAGGAGAGGAGCGGGCAGATGGTGCGGTACGATGTGACGGCATTAACCGGCAGACAGACTGCTCAGCGCCGAGCCCTGACGCCAGACACAACAGCACGCTCGCTGCTTATTCCTTTCACCATTCGCTGATCACTCCAGCACTTCTGCCCTGCAATTCCCGGTGTTGGAGCACTGGAGATGAGCAAATTGCTAAAAGCGTCAGAATGCCACAGGAAGAGAAAGAGTGGGATTTACACGCAGCTTGCCTCATTGCTTTTCCCAAACATTTCTCAGTGTGTACCCATTTGCCTTAATTTTCCTCTCTTCTCTCTTGCACTGAATGTGAAGAGGAGAGAGAGTTCCAGGTGTCAGTTCCAACATAGCCAGTAAGTCTGGAAAAGCAGAGCAGTGTCAGGCCGAGTCCAGACACACAAGGAAAGCAAATACAGAGCAGGAGCACACAAAGATAACTTTTTGTTGCTGGTAAGATGAACAAGGGTAACAATTCCCCCATCTCACCAGCTACTGCAGCACGCATGAACACCAAGAAGAACAGTAAAGTGGTTTTGCACAAAGAAGAAACAACATCTGCACCATGACTTCCTCCATGCAAGTTCCCACCACCCATAAGCAGGTTTTGCCCTCATACGCGGTCTTTTCCCTCCCAGATGTCAGATGACATCTGTCTCGTTGACTTGTCACAGCCTTCTGTGGTTTTTCTATGCTGACTGGCAGTTTAGGGATCCTGGGGACAATGACTGTGAAGCACAGACTGAGAGGAGCACTTTCTTCCCTGAGTAACAGCATCAGTGTCTGGGTTAGCAGCACGCCAGTGAGGAGGCAAGAAGACACTGATGTCTCCAGCTGCTCAACAGTGCAGCACCCAGCTTGTCCTTCAAGTGCTGTGCTCTGGATTTCATCTCAGTCAGGGCAATAATCCCAGCAGTTATTTAGGAGCACACACTGCTCAGCTCCACTGCTTCAGAAGTGATAGAAGAAGCAGATAGAAGGTTTTCCTGTCATATGATGAACTGTGATGTAGAAACCCCCCCCAAGCCTGTCCTTGCTCGTATCAGTATTTCTCAGACAGATCAAGGCTGAACTGGCAGAGGAGTGACTGCAGATGATGTCTCATGGTGGCTCAGACAGACTCCGACCCTCAGAGCAGCCGCTGACACTGAGTTATGAGGAACGTGGCGACTCCAAACCTTTCCAAGACGTCCTTGGCTGCCTGCAGCATTGTCCAGCACGAGTACCTGCCTGGGGACAGCGTGGCACAGTGTGACAGCTCAGCTGAGACCCTCGAGCCCATCAGCCACCAGGGCAGCTCTGCTCTTGGAAGGGCTGGGATGAAGCAGCCGCAGATCCTCAGGGAGCAGAGGCTGAGGCAGTAGGTGTTTCTAAGGAGGATGAAATCCCATTGAGGCATTCTAAATATGAGCTTACCCCAATTAGGAAGCTAATTTTCTGTCTGAAAGAGCCCTCAGAAATCAATACAGATTCCAGACCATTTCTTCTTGGGCTTTGCTCAGGAACACTGGGGTTTCAGCAGGCAGTGCCACGTGGTATGGCAGGTAATACATTCATTTATGGGTTTATTTATGCTGGCATTATTTCCAAGCCACTGGCCAAAACGCATGACTGACATTTTCATGCACACAGTCCCTGCATATAACACAGTTAACATGACTCAGCAATCTCCTTCAGGAATAGCAATATGATTTTCCCTGAAGAAATCCTTTAAGAGCAAACAGCTCATGTTTATGGATTAAAAACGCTTTGAACTCTCCCAGCAATTCCTCTGTTGGCCACCTCTTCAGTGTTGCCTTGAGAACATGCACTGCCACTGGATCTTTGGCAGTCATTTTCATGGCCTGGCCAGCCTGGAGAGGCACCAGGAGAGGATTTCAATATCGTTATTTCATCTGGAGACAGGACCTCACAATCTGCCATCACAAAACGTTGGCACAGTGAGCTGGCACCAAAAATCAACTTTTCTGATTTGCTGACAAGTTATGCATCCAACTCCATGGCTGCATGTGACTGTAGGTGGTAGGAGGTATAGATGTGATTTAGGCTCTCTAGAACTGCCTTGTTGGCTGTTTTCATCTCAAAAGCTCAACAGTTACTGAAGTTATGGAACTCTGGGGTTCCAGAAACAGGAGCAAATGCTTCTTTATCATCCTGAACAGAATCCCGTTCAGATGTTATCCAGGTTCTTGGTGTTTCAGTCCAAACTGGTAACCAGTCTGAGAACAGTTTTAATAATGCAACATAGGACAACTAAGAATCATCTTTGCATGCTGTAGGGAAGGAGCATGGAAGAACATGTCAGGCTTGGCATTCCTCAGTTTAACCAGAGCTCTCTCACAGAAAAGTTGGAGTCAGCAGCTCTTGTTTTTTTGTGGAAGGAAATGACAGTGGATTTGAACAAGGAATAAACTTCAGGTATCAAGCAGTCAAAATTAGCTAGAAACTCCTGGAAATAATCAACCATCCTGTTCTTTGGGTTCCTTCATCAGGAATTCAGTGAAAGGTGATACAATGCCTTGAATTCTTCTAAGCAGAATTCCTATGACTTTGTTTTCAGAATTCCTGTTTCAAAGGAAACTCAGCATTGGAGATCCCTGTCTCAGGGTGCTCCTTGGTGGGAGACGACAACGTGTTCATTTAAAGTGCCTTCCCTGGTGATCAGGGCTGACTTGAAATGATTTCAGGGTTTGTGAACAACTTTGTGAGACTGATTGCTGAGGTAAAGCTTCTTTACCTCAGTGTCAGAAAAATACACCATTTGTTTTGTCCATTTAGGACTGCCTGCCACATCCTTTTGTCAACACATTGCCTCAACATGATCACCAGCTTTTGCAGAGGTGCACCCAGAATCTATAAATCTTCTTTCAGAATGTTGCTGCTGTCCTTCACTGCCTGACAGGAAGGCGAAGGGCTGATCTTCTCAGATGGTTCATGGTGGACTTGAGTGCCTAAAATCTGTGGGTAACGGTTATCCTTTCAGTCACGATGAGAGTATGCTCGCTTCGCTTGGGATGCTTGAAAACTGATTTCCTTAAGATATAAAAATGCTGCTGCAGTGGTTAAGTCCGTAAGGAGGTGGCACTGATGCTTCTCACCGTGAACGCCACAAAGGCAGTCTCTTGGCACATTGATGAGTAACTAACAAGACTCAGAGACACAAAGAAGCTCAGTAATGTCCCAGTTGGCTCACCAGTCTTCTCGTGAAATCAGGATCTGTGGGTAATGGCAGAAGCACAGATGAAAAACAAAGCTGGTGATCATATAGAGTACAACCTGCCATGAGATCACCTGATATGAAGGTGCTATGATTCTTTCTGATTCAGGAGACCTATGATGTAAGTTGACTTATGTGAACCCTTTCAGTGAGTCCCAGCTTTGCCATCTCAAGTTCCAGGTGAGCAGCTCAGCCCAGGTCCTGTACTTCAAGATCTTTTGCTTCACAAGGAGCTTGTCCTGAAGGTGGTGACCCTTTTGCCCCCAGGAACAGCTTCACAGTCTGTGGTGTTCTGCTTCAGAGCAATCCCTCCTGAACATAATATCTGTGGGGCAGGAGCAAAGATCCAAAGTGTCCCACAGCACACAGGAGTAACTCTGAGTGCTGTTTGTGAGAATGTGTGTGCAGGAGTGCAAGTGAAACCAGTTTTGCTTCAGTTTTGTTTGAGAGTCAAAGACTCTCCTTTCCTAGGAGGTCTCACACTGTGGCCACGATGTCACAGCACTATTTCCTACACAGTGAGCAGGAGTGGCACACACAGGTAAATGCTGCACACAGTGAGGAGGAGGCAGGGCAGGGCCTCAAATCCCTCTGCATTCACAAAGAATGTCCTTGGGACAAGAGGCACATCCCAGCTGAGCTCTGTACCCAAACCCTTCTCTCCATGCGCAGCAGTCAGTTTGATGAACAGTCAAGGAAAATGCATAAACAGAATGAAGACCAAAAAAAAAAATGAGAGAAATCTGGTGATTTGTAAGAATATATATAAGATACAGGCCATCCAGGTAGAAATCTCCAAGTGAATCAACTACTGACTCTTGAGAAAGAAAGATTTTTCATAAAAGCTGAGTTAGGCCAGACAGATCCCTGGGGCAGAGGACACCGGCTGGAGGGAAGTAAGACAGGCAGAAAAGGTGACAGCAGAGAAGATTGGAAAAGAGCAAAGTCCTCTGGAGAGCTCTTCCCTGTCACCTGGAATGACTGAGGTCTCCTCAAGAGAAGGAGCTCTCAACTTTGCAGGAAGGAGACCGTAAGATATTGTAAGTGGAAGTTATGCCAAGTGACTGCCTCATGAATCTCATGTTGAGAGAGCAGCAGTGGGAGATCACTTCACCATCAGCACACAAGAGAAAGACAGTGCCTCCTGAATTAATAACCTGAAGCAACTGTTCTGCTTCAGGCAGCCACAGTAAGATGCAAAATTCAGGTACAGCTTGCATTTTCTGGGTGTTATTTTTTCAGATGAAATTCGAAATCAAAGCAGGCAGAACAGGACATACTCAGAACTGTGCAAGCACTGCATGTGGGACTTGCCTTTCCCCCATATTAGATGCATTTAAAGATGGCTCAGAGCAGGTATTCAGTGTACACCATGAAGAAAGACATGAGAATTAGACATAGAGTTCCTTTGCAGATAGGAACAGGAAGAAATTAAAAAAGAATAGACTGTGCCTTCTGCAGCAAACTCACACAGCCTTTGTGTCTCATTGGAAGAAGGTTTTACAGGAGAGCAAACTCATGTCTCCTTGAGCTTTCCATCATCTCCTTGCAAGGTTACCCTGATAGCAGAACCACTCTTACCCCAGCCCTGTGGGAAGGGAAGCCAAAGCACTCCCCGTGACACCAGCCCCGCAGTCCCCCTGCTCCTTTCTCCTTCCCCCGGCTGATAAAGGACACCAGCCAGGCCCAGGCCCAGGCTCACCTCCCAGAGCCCTCCTGTCCCTTCGGTGTGCACAAGGCTGCCTTTAGCAATGTGCCCTTGGGGACACATTAACCCAGATCCTCCCACACAAGCAAATGCACATCTCTCCAGCCTCCTGTTCCTCCTCTAGCACACTACACTTGTGTCTGCAGCATCCACCTTCAAGCACTGCCTCGTAGGTGGGCAACAGGGGAAATGTGGACAAAAGCTGTGTGCATCAGCTGCACCCCAAAGTCACCAACCAACCCCCCAGATCCCTTTTGCAGGGGTGCAATCCAGCGTCTTGTCCCCCAGTCTATGGGTACATCCAGGATTGCACTGTCCCAGCAGCAGAATCCAGGATTTGTCCTTGCTAGATCTCATATGGTTGGTGATGCACTCACATCTACCAAGTTCTCTTTGAGGCCTTTCCACTCTCAGGGGACTCAGTGTCTCCTCCTGATTTGGTATCACCAGCAAACTTCCTTAAGCATCCCCTCAACTCCTGAACTGGCCCTAAAACTGAGCACCACTAGTGACAACCACCAGCCTGATGTTACCCACTGACTACAGGTCTTTGAGCCCAACCCTGCAGCCAGTTATCTCCCCAGGGAAATAGGGACAGAGCCACCCCACAGCATAAAGCTGCAGACCCTATCACAGCACTGCCCTGGTGTGCCGATACCACCAGTGGGTATCCCCCAGATCGGAAACAGGACAATAAACATCTGGGCAGGTCTGTTGTGTATTAATCTCTCAAGTTGGGGCTGAGCGAATTAGGATTCATTAATTAGGGCTGTCAGCTGCCTTGGTTTATGGGTCAGGCTTTCATAATCTAATTCTTCTAAACTCAAATCATTTCATCATTCTCTCATCAGAGAAACTGCTGGTTGTGAGAAAATGAGGCAAAATCCCTTCTAAATCCTGCTGTATCACAGAACAACACTATTGCTCTCTCTCCCTTGTATTTCTTTTTGGAAGAGTGTGCCAGTTGCCTGATACCACATTGACTAATAGGAGTGAGATAAGCAGCTGTTTGCTGATGATAGATGCAATATTGCACATACAGCCTCTGTGAGCAATTAAAAGGTTTATTTATTGCTATCTCTGTAGTGTGGTTTAAGAACTCAAAAGGTCAGATACAGTGGCAACAACGACTAGCTCATATTAATTAGATGTAATTATAAGACAAGTTTCAGAAAAAAAAATATGAGGTGGGATCAGCCTGGTCACCAAGAGAACACTCAAATATTTGATAGAAGTGAGACTGCATATCTGGTTTGATAAGCTCGACTGTAGGCATTATCACACATGTGCTCTTACAGTGAGGAGAGAAGGTATTAATATAAGTGAAGCCTGTAGCAGTCTCTATGGTTACAGCTAACATTTTCTAATATAAGCCATTGTCTTCAGATGCTTAACTTCCCGTGTTTCAACTGCTTAGGCTGAAATTTTCCATCACTGCTCATTGTTTCCAGGTGAATTCTCCAGCAATCAGGTTAGCAAATGTACTGGAGAATTCTAGCGGATTCTCATGCTGAAACAGCAATTGGAAATTGGGCAGGAACTCAATATTATCATCTGTTCCCATCCTCTCCAATTTACCCCGTGGCTTGGTGACTTTAAAAGACTCAGCAGATCCTGCTGGAGGTTTTGTGCTGAAATTTCCAAACGTGGCATCCACTGTGGGTGGATCAGTCTGTGCCTGGTCAGTGCCACACGCTGCCAGCCCCCACTGCCCTGTGCGCAGCCCCAGAGTCCCACAGAGCTCACACAGGGCACCTCAGCTCTGCCCTTCCTCCGAGGGTTGTCCCCAGGGGCTGAGGGAACAGAAGGCAGGCTGAATTTTGTATCTGCAGCTCTTCAGCTGAGCAGGTTATAAATAACCGTGTCCCCCCCACTGTAATTGTGGCAGTTTCCACGTTAGTCCCAGCGGCACAGCCCTGTGCTGTGGATCCAAACACCCCAGAGCAGAACAGTCCTTCTGCAGGACATCAGTTCTGTTCAAGAATTTCTGGTAACAGCCCCCAATGCTACACTGGGAGAGGCAGTTTAAAACCTGGCCTGAAGACCTTTTCTTAGAACAGCCTCGTGAAAAGGAGATGTCCAAGCCTGTCCAGCTCCCACCGGTGCACAGCCTGTCAAGTGTTCTATGCCATCACCTCCGTGTGTGCTCATCCAAACCATGGCACAGGCAGGGCAAGAGAATTCTGTGTGCTATGCTTTGGGTCAGAGGAGCCAAGAGGTTCCTGGATACATGCAAAGAGGTCCTTTACTCAAGCCGCGATCTTAAACAGCACTTTTTTTCTTTCTGCAGTGTTCTTATCCCCCTGCCACTCTTCACATCTTCATCCACCCCTTTTTCTGTTTGTCACAGTTTGCTGAGTTTAAACTTGGTGAATCACAGAACCATCAAGTCCAACCTTTGACCAAATACCCACTAAACCATATTGCAAGTTACCACATCTACTTGTTTTTTGAACACTTCCAGGGATGGAGACTCTACCACTTCCCTGAGCAGGCTGTTCCAGTGTTTAATCACTCTTTCAGTGAAGAAATTTTTCCTAATATACAGTTAATGGGATAAACAGTTAAAAAAGCACAAAAATTACAATTGGTGACCTTAAAAACCAACCAACTGCAACCAACTTTAAAAAAAACCCAACTCCCTAATATGCAGTCACTCCTAGATATTCCTGATTTCCTAATTAATATTCACAAACTCTACCATGCTGAAAGAATGTCCCAGCTAACTGGTTGCTGTTTCTTGTGCATTGCAGGTGTCCTGTGGTTATCAGTAGTATCTGAGGTGTTGTACATCATGCTGTTGGTCGTCGGGTTCAGCCTTATGTGCCTCGAGCTCTTTCATTCAAGCAGTGTGATAGATGGGCTCAAGTTAAATGCCTTTGCTGCTGTCTTCACTGTGCTTTCAGGTATGAACCTTCCCTTCCCCTTTCACCTGAGGAGCCACCACAAAGCAAAATCCTATAACTCTGAAGGTACAAAAACCCCAGGCTCCAAGACTTTCTTATCCCCGCTTAGTATCACATTTTTCACCGTAATTTTTTTTGCTCCTTTGGCACGAGGGGCAGCGTGATAAATTTGCTTCTTGCCAGGGAGAAGTGAAAATCCTTATTCCTGATTTCACAAAGGCAATGCAGTAATTATCCCTCCCCAGCCTGCACGGCCATTACCAACAGCTACAGCCTGAGCTCCATTTGCAGCATCATCACACTCATTTCCCGATCGGAAATTAAAAACACGTAGCATTGAAAATTCTTTTTTTCTCTGGGTTAATCCTGGGAGTAGGTGAAAGCTGGATTCTCCAAACTGAAGAAAGAAGCCCATCTTGTTCATTAGCAAAATTGAGAATGAAAGGGGTTCTAATAATCACACTGAGGAGCAACCCCAAGAGTTATCTGGGGACATGTACATCTCTCAGAACAACTCTTTCAGGCTATTTTCATGCTCAGCTTGTACTTGGAGCCCTTCAGCACATGAAGTTGAGGAATTCACTTCTCTGAAAGAAGTTATGAAATCTAACCATGTAGTTAAGTGCCCCTTCACTTCTGTGAAGATTTGCTGGTGAAAAACCCTCCAGGATTTATAGAAGCAGCCACAGCTGGCTCGTGTGGAGTGCTCCTGCTTGGGCCTCTCCAGCAGAAAGAACTTCTGCAATAAAAGTGCATTTTATTCTGCTGCATTTCAAGCTAAAAGACATTACAACAGGCAGTGTACATTCTGGGAAGGAGCTTGTATCTTCAGGGGTAGCTGCAAATTGTGAAATAATAGCACAAAAAAAAAGATCAGGAGTGGAGTTGAGATGACGAGAAATCTGGTAAGAGCTGCCAAAGCATATTTTTCTGCTTTGGATGTAATTTGGATTTTTTTTTTTTTTTAAAAAAGTCAGTTCAATTTTCAGAGTCAAACTCTGTGGAATTCTTCAGCATTCAAGCAATTACTTCCATGCTGTTTCTCTCTTTCTTCACCATTAACTGCAGTTTTGAAGTTTTGTAAGAATGATGAAGTTTTCTTTCCTACACATCTTTCTATTTTTATTTTGGCCTTCCCTCTTTTTAAGCACATTGCCAAGATGGTCCAAATATAAACTTCAAAATTTTACAGGGAAAAATGATAGAAGAATAGAAAAGAAGCAAAAAAATCCCCCAAACCCCAACACACTGCTAGCTGTTATTTTCCCGTGACACAGATACCTGAGAAAAGAAGAAAATTATATTTATTTAAGCCTAGCATATTTATAATGACATAGCTTAACAGAAATTAGGTAATGAAGAGGACTCTGCATTGGAGCATAACACCTTTCATTAAATTCATGCCAGAGTTCCCTCGTAAAAGTGCAATGAGACCTTCATAATTTCACAGCTCAATATCTAAAGGTTAGAAAGAACTTCCTAATAGTGTGGTCATTTCTTGCTGGTCCTTAAACTCTTAAGTCATTAAAAGCCATTAAAAAAGACCCCACAACATGCCAATTTTGGTATCACTCTTAACCCTTTCACAAATTAAAAAATGTATGTAATATTTATGATAAAGCATTTTAATTAATGTGGTATATTCTATAAATGGTGTTTCTAGTAAAAGTATCTGAAAATGTTTTAAAATACATTGTCTTTTCCCAATTTCCTTAATGTCCAACTTTCCAGAGCTCCTTAGTCTCTCCCATTACTGACACTTAGAAACAGCTCTGGTCCTGCAAGGCTCGTGATCCCAAGCCAAGTATCAATGATCACTGTTTCTGCACTCCCATCCTCTCCAGTCCACCACATTCCCAGGATTTTCCATCTGCAATCTGTAATGCCCTGGCCCCCAGGTGGGTGGGCATTATTGTGTCCTCTTTGCCCAGCCTTCAGCAGCCAGCTGGAAGAAAAGGTGTTCCTGTAAATACAGCATTTGTCGATTGATGTCACAGGCAGCTCATTGTAGCCAAAATGTGACCCTTTCAATGTACAACAAAAAGAACCATGGGGTATTCCCGTGGAGAAAAAGGGCCACAGGATATTCCCTGGGAGAACTTGGCAAGGCACGTCTAAAATAGACCAAGCAAACCCAAATGCAGCTGAAGGAGCATAACAAAAGACTTGTCTTGTTTTGCTGTAGTTTGTACATAGAAAAATGGCACCAACAGCACCACCAGATACAGATCAAGCCCTGACCCTTCCCAGATAAAGCAAGGAACACCACAATTCCACTGCGGTTCCTGTGTCCCAGCAGAACTTGCTGATGACCTCCCACTCATCTGTATGAGCGGATTGTCATCCCTGCCTCCCACGCAGGGACAGGTCTGAGCATTGCTGAAACCCCGTTAAGGCTTTGCATGACAGAGGGGAGCAGCTCGGCCTTGCTGAGGCTCGGCCTTGCCGTGTCAAACCTCCCCCTGGCTCTGAGTGACTGTGACATCTCAGGGCAGGCTGTAATATTTTGTTAGGGTTGAAAAATCACTGATGGTACGTACGGAAACAGCAAAACCCAAACTTAAGATCAAGGCATAACTGCCAGCTGAAGAAAAATCTTTTGATTTGAAAAGTATAGCAAGGTGCCAGTGCATTTGGGAGATTAAATATAGCCAGACACAAGCAAGGTGTGCAGCACTTTGCTGTGCTCCCATTGGGCCACCCACCCTGCCCAAATATCATTTCTCCTGAAGTGAATTGCTCTTTCCACCTCCTATCTTTGCAATGGCACTCCAACACAAGGCAGCTGAGCAAACCGCCACGGCTCCTTGTAACAGAACGTCTTCTCTCAGCCTCTGCAGTTGTTTGTATCAAATATGGCATTTGTCTTGCTCAAGGACCTGCTTAACATGCCCACAACACAAACATGACATTCCCACACTTCCCTCCCCCGGAACTGCCCTGAATCATCCACACGTCTGGAGAGACTAATGAAGTGCTTTAGACTCTGAAAGTGAGCAGGAAAGAAAAGCCAAAATTTGGGTATGGGGGAGGGGTGGGAAATCAGGATCTGTGTAGGAAGGGCAACCATGGAAAAAAATAGGTATTCAGAGATAAAAATGAATGCTGACTTTGGTTAAGGTGCAAAGTGTAAGAGGGGAACCTCACTGTACCCACTGTGGCAGAACAGTGCTATTTCTAAGTGCCCTGAATTGTCACTGCAGCACAAGAGGCTTTTTGACATCTGCAGGTCCAAGGACTATTTGGGATGTGATGACCCTGCCCCCTGTCTTTAGCTGACTGCCTGAACCCACACTCTGCTGAGCTCAGTGCGGAGCATCGCTCTGCACTGCCCAGGCACTAAGGCAGCAACATCCCAAATTGTTGTAGCTAGAAAACCCTCCAAGCACCAGAGCTGCTCCTGGCCAGCACTGCTTGAAAAGTAGGGTTTGATTTTCCTCAGAGAGGTGTCTAAACATAAAGCTCAGGCAGTTTTTTCTGCTTAAGCTGCAGAACCAGCTCAGTGGCAGAGCTAACTCAGGCCACCCTGTGATTTAACTGCAGGTCTGTTCTTTAACATCACAGACCCTGCAGCGTCTAACACATTGTCTAATCTTCACCCAGTTGCAGTTCTCTCAGCGAACTATAACGGTGTCACAAAAGCATCACCAACACTGTACCATCAAAAGTATCCCCATGGTGTCTTCTTACCACACACCATCAGGAGTGCTGAGCTCGCTTCACTTCCTTGTGTAACTTCCAAGTGTTTTGTAAGTGTGCAGATTTATGAATCTTAGCAACTGTTGAGACAAAATATGGTTGTTTGGCATTAACACATTCAGTCTGCATTGCCTACAGAAGCCTCTCTCCTCATTCCCTCACCTGAGGCCTGTCTGTGATGGACTGTGAGATAACTGGTGGGTGGCACACCCCTGTTGTGCAGTAGCAGGGTTGGTGGTGCTGCTAACTGTGCAACATTTTCTTCAACGATTTTCTTTCTCTAACTCCTCTTTTAATTGAGAATTCAGTATGATGTAAAATAATGAGCTCTCAGTCACATCTTTCCTCTGCCCATGCAGCTCCCTCCTCCACAGTAAAGCAGGAGGCATAAAAGTACAACAAAGACTTTTTCGGAGCTCTCAAAGCACTTCCAGCAGTAACTGTCTCAAGAATTGTAACGAACATTAGCACAAAAATGCCTGTTGTGATCCCTGCTTCCCAGGTCTCTTGGGGATGGTGGCACACATGATGTACACTCAAGTTTTCCAAGTGACAGTCAGCCTTGGGCCAGAGGACTGGCGACCACATTCATGGGACTACGGATGGTCCTTCTGGTAAGTGCCACCTGCTTTCCTGAGTTGTTCCACCAGTCCGTTGGGGGATTGCACGTATCACCTCCAGCTGCCAGGAAGGTGCATGTGAATTCCCAGCTCCCAGAGTGCCAGGAGCACAAACCCCCGGGGCCGTGCAGTTCTGGAGGTGTGGAGGACAGTTATCGGCGGCTGTGCAGCAGCAGCTGTGCCTATCAGCAGGTACAGAGCATTTGTAAATAAACAGCACCCACAATTACCAACACAGATTGAGCACTCTCATTAAAGTTCAATTTAGGTACATAATTGCCATGGCATTTCAGAGACTTTTAGCTCTTCTTTTTTTTTTTTTTCTGGCTTTTAATTAATGTCTCAGTTGAACCTTACGGTGCAGCTTTTAACTCAACTGCAGAGGAAGGTGCAGTGCTGCTGGCACGGTGATACTTCCCTGCAGGTCAGGAGGAGATGGCTTGGGAAAACGGACAAGGCATTTTATTTTTATATTTTTCCCATCTATCTTTTAAAAATCACATAAAAACAATTTGGCCAAGATACATCAACTGTGTTATATTGCTTGCAAGTTTATAAGAAGCTTAACAAGAAGAGGAGGCTGTGGAGAATAAAAATACCTGCAAACAACATCACCATTCCTCTAGAGGCATCAGCCTCTTTGGATGGATAGGGAAAATACTTTCTTTTTGTCATTTCTAAATATAGCTCGTTATTTTCTTTCCATCTCAAAGCAGAGACAATAACCTTTGCTAACACCAATAAATAAATACAAATACTTATGCACAGCACTGCAGGGGATTATTAGTCTTTCCTTCTCTTCATACTGTGTTTCATGGGAGGAGTTACCAACATTTTAGCAACATGTTACAAAATATAGATCACATTATATTTAAAATACAGTTTATTTTGTGTCTCAATAATGAGTATATATTGCATGTGATGAGGAACTTATAAATACACTGCATTAATATATTTATAATATTTATATTAATATTTATAAAAACTCTGTCATATATTTAAATAATAAGGCATATTTGTCTTCACCAATCTATTTTACAATTTAGTGCAATACTCAAAATTCAGAACATTGTTAAATGTCCGGAATGACAAACGCTCATTAGATTATTCTCCTTCATCCTGGACAAGCCAAGAACCCCCATGTCTCAGAGCTGGTGAGTCCCACAGGGCATTCTGAGCTCTCCCTGGACCCACTCATCCCACCCACACTCCAAGCCAGCTTCTGGAAGCCCAGTGTCCCACAGGGATAGAGCTGGAAGCTCTGGCTGCTGTCCAGACCCCAGCCTTGTCCCAGAGCTGCAGCCTCGCCCTCCCTCTCCCCAGGCAGCCACAGCCAGGGCACAGATTTAAGGACCAGGACTGCCCCTGGGTTAGGTCTCACTGTGGAGGACACTGGGGATACCCACAGGCAGGCAGATATGTGAGAGGAACCTCCTCTCTCCCCATATTCCTGAGGTGGGACCTCAGCTTCCCTCCACACATGGCTGTGGCGTCACAGCTGAGCTCCACTCCTGCTGTCAGATGCAGTAAAAAGAAGGCTTCTCCCTCCCAGCTAACGCTGAGCCACCACTGCTGTACAGACCAGGGAGCTACAACCTCCCCTGGCATCACCCAGACTTGAACACCTTCTTTAAGAAGAGTTAATAAGAACTGCCCACCCAGCCTGCTGGAGTTTGAAAACATGTAGGAATTAATTTCTGCTCCATCTGGCTTCTGGTGATGTCCTGAAACAGGAGTTTTAAATACCCCTGAACCAGTAATGCAACCACCAGCATTATTTCCAGCCTGCTCTAAATGTCCCACTGCAGCACCTCGTTACAGAAGCTGTCAGAACCCAGAGGATTGGGACAGCACTGACAAGTGGGGCCAGGGAACATTGTCCCCATGGCCAAGAGCCAAGGGATCCTGGGGATGCCATTGCTTTCCCAAGTGCCAGTGGGGAAGCGAACTCTGCTGTGCCTCTGTTTCACCTCTGTTGAAAGGGAATGATAAAAATGCCTCTCCTTAAAATGAGGAAGAACTGCTCATGATCTACTCAGATGTCCCAAAACGGGAAATGCACTGCTCGGTTCCTGTTATCCTGCCCCGTTCCCAATCCACTGGCAAAGCCTGAAGGTTGGTCTGTGCTCTGGCACAAGTCAGGAGTGAGCCAGGGAATTCTCCTGGCGGGGGGTTTCAGTGGCTCTGAGGATCAGTGGATATTCCAGTTCAGCCCCTCTAAAGAAAATAAATGTAAAAAAACTCGAGCTGTTTGAGCCACAGAGGAGCTTGAGAGCCCAGCCCTGAGCTCAGCTACCAGAGGCACCTCACCACATCTGGGACACATCTGGCAGGGGCACTGCTGTTTAAGAGGTCTTCACCTAAGGCAGGGTCTAACCCTTACAGGTAGGGGAACCACTCTTGACACTTCAAAATAAATAACATTTAAGCAAAGTCCATAAAAACTAAAACAGATCCATCATAATTGCCTAATTATTATGATTTACCAAAAGCCAGACATTAAGAGTCTTCACTCTCTATTTCCTTCTCTGAACCTTTCAGCATTTCTGAGTGCATGATTAGAAATCATCAGAAACTTCAAAAAGAGAAATCTTTCCTCCAAATGTCATTCCCCAGGCAGAAGTGAAGTGTGTGGTTTTCGCTGGCTTCTTCCTGGATACTGTTTAGGAGCCCAGCTGGAAATGTCTGCAGCTGTTGGAGCTTTTCCACACGCTCCATGTAGGAGGAGGAGGAGGACACATGCCAGGACGGGAAGACAGCGTGCCTGAACAATCACACCTAGCACCTTTCTACTTCTTCACCCAACCATGGGAAACCTGAGGGAACTTTGTAACCCCGGGGGTCACTACATTTCCCTCTCATTTGGTTGCATCTGGCAAATGGGTCCAAAAATGACGAGGAAAGAGCTGCCTCCACAAGTCTCATCGCCTCGGGAGTCCCTGAAGGACTCGTTAGGAGCTGAATTTTGAAATCATCGAAATGAACCATTTCTGTTTGCTTGAGCCATTTTTTCCCCTAGATTTTTTTTTTTCCAGTTCATGACTATGTGTTGTTTTTCAAGTTTTGTCTAATTTGAAATGAGAAGCTGCTTCCTTGTCTGCAAGTCCTTTGCAGAATGGGAAAATAGCTCATGCTGAGAGCTGTGTTGACAATGCGTATTTATAAGATAATGCTGCTGGGGCTGTATTCTTTCTGCTCTGCATAATGCAGATCCATTTATTATAGAAAAGGTGAAAAAAAGCAGCAGGTAAAGTGTATCACTGTCACAGATGATGAAGTTAATCCGAGTTAGTTAGGAAGCCACTGTGAACTCTGTGTAGCCAGAGCTGATGGGCTGAATGTGAAAGTCAAGGGGAGCCAGAAGCCAAAGAAGCTCTGCAGACAAAAGGAGAAACTCAGTGAGTTCTTTTTTAGTCCCATTTCACGCTCCAAAAGCATCTTAACTCCTTGAGGCCATGAGTGCCCTCAGCCCCCTCTGAACTTGAGGTCAATGAGATGCAGGGAGGGCAGAAGAACCTGGGGGCAAACCCTGTCCTCAGGCAGGGAACAGAGCAGCTCCCAGATAACTCTCCTTGCCAGGAGACCCAGGACAGCACTTGTTTAACTTGGCCTAGTCATTTTTTTGTTCCATTTTCCTTCTCCCTCTGTCTCCTCGTGCTCCTGATTGGTACTTGCAGTTGTCCTGCCCCTGGCTGACCAAGGCACTGCCTACACACTGGGAGGGTCAGTCAGGAAACCCTCAGGTTGGGTGTCTCCACAAAATGCAAGTGCTGTCTTCTATCCTGAGCAGCCTTTCAGAGACCAGATATAAGCCAGAAATGCTAGGGATGGCCAGGAAAGAAGGAATTACAGTAGTCTGGTGAAGGCATAAAAACCAGAATGGAAACCATCCCAGCAGTAGCCCTGTGCAGTCGGTGTCCCACAGATGCTGGAGAACTTCCACTGGTCTGAAAGACATGGTCCCTGGGGCATTACTCCCTCCAGGAGGATGTGGATTTTAGCACTTGTCTGCAAGGCTCCGAGGCATTTCAGAGGGGAATCAGGAGGTGTTTGGCTCTTCTGTCAGAGAGCACCCAGTGTTCACATTAACACTGTGCCATATGGTTCTCCATGGGATGGAGGTTGTGCCCAGCCCCTCTCCCAACCTCCTGCCTGCACCCTGAGCGTGAGCCACAGGTCATTTGAGGTAAAATGAGAAGAATGGGTTTGTCACCTCTGACTTCCCTGCCTGGTCTCATGCTGTGCATGTGTGTGTCTCTTGGCATCAGGAATATAATATGAGCTGCTGTGCTAACCCAGCTCTGTCTGCTGCTTTCTCCCTCCACAGTCTGGCCTGGGGCTCTTTCACCTGCTGCATGGCGGCCTCTGTCACCACCCTGAACTCCTACACTAAGACTGTCATCGAGTTCAGGCACAAGCGCAAAATCTTCGAGCAGGGCTTTCGAGAAGAGCAGAACTTCCTAGACCAGGAAGCCATCAAGTACTTCAGAGAAAGGTCAGTGCAGTCAGCCGCTCCCTCAGGGGAGGTTTTCACGGGCTCTACTAGTCCCAGAAAATCCAGGCTGTCACCCATTGCAGCACGTGTGGGTGGAATCTCTGAGATACCTGGAGAAGGTGTGTGTTAAACCCAGCAGGTTCTCCTTGATTTGTTTTTTCTTAAGTTTTGTGATGTCCCAGTGCCTGCCCTTTCTTATGTGCTCGTTAAACACAAGACTGACAAGTCCTTGCCATATGCATCCAATCCATAGGGATTCACAAGAATCTCTGCTGCCAATGTAAGCTGAGCTTCCCTCTCTGGAAAGGTAAAATTGTGGAGATGCAACTAATGTGACAGCCATCATTTCTCAGCACATGAAATAGGCATCTCCCAATAACCCAAAGAGCTTCTGAGTCATTTTCCAGCCACCACTAGGCCATTGGAGCTGCCGTTTTCCATAGTCATGCGTCTACAACCCCTCCCTGTCTCCTCCACACGGCCCATGCTCTGGAGCTGCTCCACACAAGTACAGCGTGTACCCTACAAGGCACGGCAGAAACACCCCCACAGTGCCACCCCCACAGTGCCACCCCCACAGTGCCACCCACACAGTGCCACCCACACAGTGCCACCCACACTGCCACCAGGGGCTTAGAGGGACCCTGAGCCCTGCCTGGACCCCAAAGGCCCAGAGATGCTCTGTCACTCTGCCCATCACCACACGCTGCCCCACGCACTCATAGCTGGCCCGTGTGGCTGCTCTGGGACATTTGTCCACCTCATCCTTTGGTGAGAAACTTTGTTTTAAAACCGTGGAATGTGAAGAACACACGAATATGGACCTCACACAGCAGGGAAGGTGTGATGGGCTCCACAGGGGTTGGGACCGCCACAGGACGAAAAGCTGATCAGTACAGCAAACTCTCACCAGAAGTTCATTGCTTGAAGTCATGCAAAGACATTCTGGGGACAGGAGACACAAGGATCTATTCCTGTTTGTCAGACCACTGTGGCAGTTTCTCAGTGGTGGGAGGGGACAGAAGGTTTGCAACGATCAGTGTTTCAGCAGCAAAGTGAGGATCTGTTCTGAGAGAGAACTAGAGACCTTCCATGCTTATTATTTTCCTTGGTTATCCTGTTGTTTGTTAGTCTGTTGTTACAGTTATTCCTCTGCTAGCTTCCAAGATTTCACTCTACCTTTCAAACAGTCTGGAAGGAAGAGAGAAATGGTGCAAGCAACGATGATTTGCCTAATTTTGCATTTGAAGATGACAGGGAATCCTAAAAAATTCTCTGTGTGAGAAAAAAAAAAGCCCAAACACAGCAAAGAGGAAGGGGTCACTATGTGCCTCAGGAGAAATCAGCACCCAGGGAGGGAAAACAGAGAAATTATTGAAGTGAGAATTACAGATTAGAGCCTGGGAGAATTATAAGGAACAATATGTTGACTTACATTGAGAAATGCTAAGGAAACTTGCTAAAGTACCACTGCTGACACTTCTGGAACAGTAAATAGCAAATAAACAGCAGTGGCCCAGAGGACAATAACTTCTTCTCTCACATGGGTGTTGTGGGTTTGATTTTCATTCCTCTTGCCCTCACCATATGACACAATTTCGCCCCCAACAATTCACTGCTTGGTCACATCCCCCCAGCCCTTCCACACACACTTGGCACACACAGCTCAAGCATGTGGTGTTCCCAAACTTCATGATTATGACTTTCTTTTTTTATATCACATTATTTTAATTGTTGTATCTGAATACATAATAGGAAGCCCAGAGTCAGTGTTACCATGGGATCATTCTGGAGGTTTAAAGCTGTGCAGCAATATACCAAATTTCTTTTTTTGAAGTTATCATATTCATGATTAGCTTCACTGCTGTGACCTGGGAATACTCAGAGACTACAGGGGGTCCAGGGATTGTCCATTAGCAACACCCTGTTGCTACACGCTGTGGGTGCCCACAGTCCCACACAACTTCCCTTTGCTCCCATCTGCCTTTGCACAAACAGAAAATAAAATAAGTTTTCTTTCCTTCCTGTGCATATACCCAGGGATACTTCACATTCCCTCCTACTCCTCCACCTCCATGTTCCTTTTCATACCTCATGAATAAAACCCTCCAGCCTTTCTTCCTTCCAGTTACTTTGTACATATCATTACCCTTTTCACAAGTTCCTTTGCCTCAGTGCACATCCAGCATCCCGTGTACACACACATCTGACCTCTGTTTTGGACAGACTCTGTGCAACAGGAAAGTTAAACCATTATTATCATTGTAGTTACTGTTATTCCCAACAGCTACATTTATCATCTGGGAGACAGGGAAGAAAAGTCTTAGCTCCGTTTTGCCTGTTCACAGTTTTTTGTTGGAACCTTCTCCTCCAGGCCCCTGCTCCCAGAGAAGAAATTAGCTTTATGAAAAGTACTGACAGTAAAATAGTGCTAATCTTGCAAATGCTTCCTCAAATGTAATTTCATTGTATTGCACTTAATTTTAATTGCATGCAGCTTACGAGTTACAAACAGAGACAGCCAAATTCTCTGCCTGCCTGTACCCCAAGGACATGGGCTGTGTCTCTCCACAGCCAAGCATCCCCTTGTTCCTGTCACTGGCAAAACGTTTAAACAGCTGCAGAAAAATCAAAGATTCATGGTGTTATATGCAACAATCATTTCCTTCCCAGGCCTGGGATACTTCAAAAAGTCAAGACAAAGGAGACTCTGTAGTTCATACCATAAAATCAAAAGATATGAGAGGTCTTCAGATATAACAGGTACAATAGCCTTCAGGGTAAGTCTAAGAAATTAAACAGGTCAATTATACAGACCTGGAGGGATTATTCATGCATTAAGTGTTCTATAAAATGATCAGAATTACCTACAACATGTCAGCTTTCAGTCTTTGTTCTTTTATTGCTCGTCCTTTTTTGCTGTCTTTCCTTTGAACTGAATATTTGTCTAAAACTTTTGCTCATCTTTTTTAGCTTTTTTTGTTCATTAGCTGTCAGTTCTTAATAAGTATCTCCCTTCCCTCTCAGTTTCTCTTTCTGCCCTGTTTCACATGAATACTCTTTCCCCATATGGTCTTGATCATAGTCCCTTGTCTATGGTTCACCCCAGCTGGCAGAGGAGGAACCCTCACACACCTTTCTGCTTTCTTTGCTCTAAGGATCCCTCCAGATAAGCCAAAGGGACAAGGAAAATTCATTTTCTCCTACACAGACTGATAATCTGTGACAATCAGCTGAAGGAATGTCTACGTGCCAGACCTTCTCCTCCTCCCTTGCCCAGCTGTTTTAGCAGCTTTGTCCATATGGCTGTGTAATAATTAAGACACATTCACACAAATTCTGCTCATTTAGACCAACTGGGTACACAAATACACTATAATCACATCCATTCAGGCAAGGGCCAGCACAGCCAGGTTATTCACATTGAATGTCTTTTCCTAAATTTGTCCTCAGCTTCCTACCTTCTTTTTTTCATATATTAAAAAACCCCATTCGGCCACTGACTTTCCCTGCTCCCAGAATTCTGGTGGACTTTGATTTCAGGTAAAGAATTCCCTCTCTGCTTCTTTGGTGTGCTGTGGGCAGAAAGTGCAGATGGAGACCGTGGGCAAGAGTTACAGCTGCTGAAACAGGGGCAGTTGTAGCTTCAGGGAGGAAGCTCTGGGGCAAGGGAATATCCAGGTTTGGGGTGAAGGTATGTGAGGCCTGGGGTGAGGGATAAAGGGCCTGAAAGGGTGGAAATCAAATCCAACTGAGCTCCTCATGGAGAGCTAGTCATTGCCTCGAGAAAGGAATACAAGGCTAGCAAAGCGATAGGAGTAAAGTTGAATTGCCCATGGCCCTCTTTTAATGATGACAAGAGGAGAGAGTAGCAACTTTTGGATATGCATCCATGTCCAGGAGGCCAGGAGTGCTGAGTCCCACTGGAACTGAAGCCACTGCACGACAGATGAAGGAGGATATCCCACCCTGGCACCGGTGGGAGAGAGAACCCCAGAGATCAGCACGGCCCTGTCTCCAGTCTGGTATCCAGCCTTTTTGCTCCCTGTGAAGCAAATCTCACTGACTAGGTGCAGTTAAACCAAGACACAAATTTAGCAAGCAAATCTGGAGGATTCAGCCTTCCCCAGCTCAGCCATCCGTAGCACAGCATTTGCCAGCTTGCAGCTGTCCATCAACACCCATTGTGGCATTACAGCTGATTTCACAACATTTTTCTTGCTGACTGAGCCCTTACTCGGATCTGCAAAACCAACCCAACGTCAGGCAGATGCTGCTGGTGAAATTCTGGAGTGAGCTGAGTTCAAACTGCCATTGATACCAGCGCAGACAAAATGTCCCTGCAGGGCCAAAAAGTGTGGTTTTGAAGTGCTGGGAGCAGTTTGAGGCAGGTGGCAGGACCAAAGTTACTGCAGACATAATAAATCAGGACTATTCCCAACACTGTGAGAACTAGAACTTTTCAAACCATCCTTCACACACTCTATTTTGTCCCTTTTTGTACATTTCTGTAATGTATCATACTCACAGCTTGCTTCCTCTAACTCCATTGTCCTCGTGTAAGATGTGCAGATCATACCAACACTTTCCAAAGGCATGCCAACCTTTTGCTCTGATTTCCTCCTTGGTCAGCCAGGTATCTGAAGAGGTTTTCAGTACTGACCCAGTGTCCCTGCCATTCACAGAGTCAGTACCTTTTCCTACAGACATCAGTTTCCAGTCTTACCATTCCCCTTTTGTTAGCACACAGGGATGAGTGTAACCTTCTGCCTTGGATTTATTCTGTACTTCATTCTCCAGCACAAGTGGGTTTATCCACAGAGCTGTTCCTTCTGGAAAATGACATGGACTGGCAGTAAAATGGTGTAGCAGTAGCAACACCCCCCCCTTCCAACACACACATACTGTACAATGCTGTCAGTCCCTGACACTTAGATCCATCCTGAGGAGTGAAGGAGTGGGAGAGACACAGCCCTGAACCCCTCATTTCTATTTCCCATGGCCTCTTCACACGAGCCAGTGGACCTGAGTCCTTCCTGAGACCATTCAGATCTGCATAATGGGCCTGACTATAGATGCAGGAGCCCAGGTGTGTTGTGCGCTTACTGGTTTTCATCCTTCCATTTCTGTATATTTGGGAGCAGCCTTTGTTTCTGTTAAAGGTGCTACTTCTATATTCTCTTTTCCAGGGCTGAGGAGGAGAGGGCTGAGGCTGGGGACCTGAGGTTACAGTGCCTCCATAGCTGCTCCCCAAATAGTAAGTGACCATGGCTCGAGTGTGTCCGATACACAATGGCTTGTACTGTCCCCACGCTGGCTCCCTGGGGCTCAGAATGAGGTTTGGAGTAGGAAGCTGTGGAAACAGAGGTTTGTTACTCTCCCAGACAGCATTGCCCAAGTGATAATCCACCAGCATATGAACAGCGCAAAATTCTCCACCGTTCAATTTAGGGTGTGCACATATCCTATAATTTTGTGTTATCTCAAGAAGCTGTGACTTCATAGTAGTTTAAAAATATGCTCTAATTTACACCTGTATAACTTTCATTATCACTACCTTTTTTCATCTATATTTATCACCAATTCATGATGATGCATGCTATTGAATATAAAAATGATTGAAAGCAGCTTCGGTAGACAATAACTTAGTATAATTAATGCCATTTCTTGCACTTTCTCAGAAAATTGCTATGCTTTTATTCAGCCTTTGCAAAAGCTCTTGCTTTAAACTATGGGAATCAGTGGTTCAATGTGCAGAGCAATACTGGAGCATGGCTCCTGCCCTGCTCTGAATACTATACTTTTTCTTTACTCTCCAGGAAAGATGTGTGCAGTTTCATGCATCTATTTCCTTGGAAAGAAAGCAAGTGATCCTTCATTCAGCAGGAGGGAGACTTGGGACAGTGACTTGCTGACTCTGCGCTCTTAAAATTTGGAAACCTCCTGGCATTTTGCTGCCTCTGTCTTGCTGAGATGCGCATCTCAGCTGCGTGCTCGTGGAAGCTTGGTGTCTGTAACCCTAATCACTGAGGGTCCTGGGCCCTCCCCAGACCTGCTGGAACTGCTCTCCAGTCCCATGTCACTGAAGGGGGTCTCCCCACAGGCATGATAGTGCTGGCCCTGCTCTCCAGCTTGGTTTGTCATCAGCTCACTTGGTAACTCCTGCTCCTTGAAAATGTCATGTCAGTTATGGACTTTTCCACAGGCAGGAAATCCACATCCCTCATTGTCACAGGCCTGAACATATCTGTTGGTACAAAACTGATCTGGGTCATGTTTCCTGAGAAAATTCCCCACCTGCCAAGCTACTGGCGGGTGCTGAAATGTGCTTTTTTTATTATTGAAGCCTGTCCAAAGGTCTTTGTTTCAAAGGACAAATAACAAGTCTTGACATTAGGTGTTCCAAGGAATAGGAACAAGGCTCTTGTTGGTCCTACACCCAGCCCTGTCCCAGTGCTTCAATTCTAAAGGACTCAGAGCGTTACCCCCACAGTGCTGACAGTGCTGGGAAAGCAAACTGCAAAGGAGAAGCCCAGTGTCAGGGTAAAGAACAGTGGCCATTCTTCAGTATTCCATCAGTCTCAGTTTCACATCTGTTACCCACTGTAATGAAATCAGATCAATATTAATGAAGTGACAGGAGTGAAGTTCTGCTCTCAGTTCGCAGTTTACTTACGAATCCAATATAAGCTGCAGAATCTTCATTATTCATGCTTATTAGGGAGGAAAAAAACATTAACTACTGTTGCTCTGGATGACACAAATCCTCACAACTCTCAGAAGAAAATCTTCTTCCTTGAACAAGTCCATCAAGCCTGCACCTGACCAGAGGATTCTCCTAGATGCTGTTTCTGGCTTCACGCACTCCCACTCTGTCACATCAGCCATGCAACGGGCTCGTGGCCAGCAGAGAATTGATAAGAGCAGGAGAAGGATGTGAGAAACACTTGGCTAAAGGCAGAGCAGCCACAGAGGTTCCACTGGCTCCCCTGGGTACCTGGGGTCTGCTTGTATGGAAGAAGGGGACATGCAGAACAGGCCAAGTCCTCGCCACTGCTTGGTCACATCACCACCCACACGCCACTAACAGAGCAAATGCCAGCAGATCACTCTGAGCACTTCATGAACACTTCCCAGAGAGGTGATCTCGAGCCAGCAGGACACCAGGATGCACCACCTGAAGCTATTCCTGCTGCTCAGTTCAAGCAGCGTTTCATTCCCTGGAGGACTTGCCAGCTGCCCTCACTCAGAAGTGCCCTGAGGACGTTCTGATTGGAACCAAACGGCAGATAAGGAGTATTTGCTCGTGCTCAGACACCATGACTCTTTCTGTCCTCCCACAGAGACAAACCAGGGCATCTGTCCTTGTTGAGAGGCCAGGATTTGGGGGGAGTGTCGCTGAGGAGTGAAAGAGTAAAAGCTTTACAGAAAAGAACGCGACTGAGTGGCCGTAGAAGACAAATGCCATCACAGCCAGCTGATTTTGGAAGAGACGATGTTTAAGTTTTTGAGCAGCCCAGGAGCACTGTGTGAGCACAGGTAGCACGAAGGGCCTTGTGCCAGGGCAGGATATCAGGTTCATCTGTTGGCAGGACAAAGCTCTCTGTTTTGAGAAGTGACCTTAAATTATAAATCTCATCAGAATCTTGATCCCAGGGGAGACTTGAACAGGACAACCATTCAGTCTTGATATTGCTATATTAAGCCATTTAATGTCCACCACTAAACTATAATTTTCCTTTACAAGGGGTAAAAAAAAAAAAAATAAAATTTTATTTCCTTTAAGTCCCTTTACCAGAGATTAAACTTGCCTGAGCTGGGCTAAGGACAGCACCAGGGAGCTCTAGGTATAACTTGGCATCCTCTGCTCTCACCAAGCCACCTTCCTGTGCAAACATATGGCACTGGCCCCTATACATCTGATATCCTTGGTCATGATCCACTCATACCAAATTTAGCATTTCCACAGCAAAGCCCTAAACACTCTGAAAGTCTATTTGCTGTCATTTTGATGTTTCAACTGTTTCCTTCAGATGTGCAGGGCTGGGAGATCGCAGTGAGCCAGCTGTGCACAGTCACCACAGAAAAACGATTGAAGGAGAAAGTTCACATCAGGATTTTTTTCTTGTTGCACAGTTATTTGTTGCCAAGAAATGCTCACTATTATTAAGCTCCAGACAGCAATAGTACCTGAGTTCAGACCTCTGTATGTCCACACCACTTCCACCCTCTCCTCCAGTGCTGTTCCACCACGAGGCATTAATAGGGTGAGCCTGGAACCCACGGGGCAGATGGGAGAGGTGCAGATGGTGGATGTAGAACAAGGGGTAGGTAAAAGAGAGGCAGCAGAAATGTCACAAAGGGCAAGGAGGGACAGGTGTGGTGGCAAAGCCAAAGAAGAGACAGGTAGCCCAGAGGAGCCAAGAGCTGAGCAGGAAACAGCGTGTTCCTCCTGTCTGTGGCTAAAAGCCTTGGTGTTATCTGAGGCAGATAAACCCAGGGTTCAGGACACCAGCCTCTCTTGTAGAAAAGTGAAAGATTATTCAGAATTAATTCAGTGTCAAAAAAATAATATAGTCACTGTTTTGGCAGCGTGGGCATTTTCGAAGGGTCACCTGACAAAGAGGAGGCCTTGAAAAAGGTAGTTTTATTCTCATATCATCACCCTGTAGGCATTTCCCCTGGGTCCATCCCACAGCTCCTCTACCATCCTCCCACCCCGACTGTCTACAGCGAGATTTATGCAACCAGCCCCTCAGAGCTTCACTCTAGAGCATAGTGTAATTTTTTCCTATTCAGACAAGTTCATCAGAAGAACTCCAGACTTAAAACATGGTGGAAATGATTCATTAAAAAAAAATTAAAAGAATATCCACTGGTTGGATTTTATTTTTTTTTTTTGTATCCTTGGTCGCAAGCGCCACAGAAGGGAAGTGGTGCTGGATGTGCAGGCGAGTTCCAAATGTCTCCAAATTCAGTCTGTTGCACAAGCTCAGCTGGAGAGGGCAAGGCACAGACGGCAGCCAAGGTCACTGTGACAACGGGGAACACGCTTGATATGCTGAGCAGCGCCGGGCTGGGAGGCTCAGACAACAAGGGCCTGACGCATTTGAAGTGTCGCTCCAAGTTGAGCCAAGGTTTCTCCTTGTGGAGGTACCTGACAGCTGCAGCCGCTGCCTCTTTGATGTCAGACACTGATGTCAACCCCAGGACTTGCAATTCTTCCTGTAATTTATTCCCTTCGTGGTGATTCGCCTCATAAAAACAGGTGGGGGAAAATCCCCTCTGATGGAGCACCATGGTTACGGATCTGCCATCCAGCCCGGCTGCGCTGGCTGCCGTGCGAATCTCATCCCTGTCTTCAGGCAAACTCTTGCCCACCAGGAAATTCCAAGGTTAAAGGTCTCAGTTCTGCCCTCGTTTACCTCTGCTAGCATCCAGACTGACATTTTCCTCCAACACTGCTTCTTAAGCAACCAGCTCCTCTTTTTCCAAGGATAAGCATGTTGATAAAAAGTAAATTCAGTCTCACGTTTAGCACGGCAGCCCATGAAAATTAAAGGGTGGAAAAGGAAAGCAAAATAAACTGATAGTTTATAATACTTTTTTGTTTCCTCCAGTGCACAGGTGAATTGGAAAGGTTTCTTATATAAATTTCAGTGGGATTAGTTATGAAACGTGCTTTCTGTCACTCTTTGAAATTGCATCTTTCAATAAATGTTTCATCTCCTACAGCTAATCCTGGATTTATGAAAAAAAACTCCCCAAACCAACAGCCCCCCCCCCCCCAAAAAAAAGTCAACCTGTCCCACACTGCTGGAGATGAGCAATGAAGTATTTCAGACTGTATATGCACCCAAATAGCCTTTCTCTTTACTGTGCATGTTATATTTCCCCCTCACATTGCAGCTAGGAATTGTTGCTCGGTTCATGTTCAGGTAGTTTAGCATTGTGAGATATTTGAGGACAAATATGCCTATTTTAAACGAACAAACAAAAAAGTTACAACATGCATTTTTATTTTTGTTGCCTTAAAATGGGATTTGCTCTTGTCAGAATAAAATTCCCGTACTTTGCTACAGCAAAATGGGTTTTCCTGAATATGGTGTTTCGTAGTGAATGCCTGAGATTCAGCTCTGACCTAAATAACCAGTAATTTTGTGTTGTCTCTGCCAGGAAACCAGTCTTTCCACTCCTCTTGGTCCCAGAGCAGCCAAATCCCAACTTTCTGAACACCACACAGCATGACCCAACACGATCTCATCATTCCCCGCTTTCAGGAGGGGCTGAGGAACAGCAGCTGAGTTTCCAAAGGCGACACAGCACAGATGTCCAGCTCCAGGCTGCCCTCAGTCCCACTGCCTGCTCATCCTAAGCCTGAGCTGCTGATTCCCCCTTATTATGCAAGGAAGGGGCAGCATTTCCTCTGAGCCAAATAACACTGTTTTTCCTTTAAAAACCCTTTTATTTATGAGGGACTCTCCTGCAACTGGCCTTATGAAGTCAGTATGGAATGGGACAGCCCAGAGGCTGCAGTGGAAGAGGATGCTGAGATGGGACTCAGAGGGGAGAAAAGTGAAAAAAGGAAGAGAAATTGTGAGGGAAATAACGTGTTTTCATACCTAGGCAGAATCACAGACTGACACAGGGAGCACAGAGTCCCCAAAAGGGCTCTAGTCCAGTCCTGTGCTCCCAGCATGTCCAGGCTGGATCAGGCTGCTTCTTTCCTTGGCCAGTTGAGTTTTGAACACTTCCAGGGATGGAGATCCCAATACATCTCTCGGCCACTATCCCAGGGTTTCACACTGTGGGTGAAAAAGCTTTTCCTCATATCCAGTTGGCACTCCTGTCCTTCCAGCCCTGCTCAGCCAGTTGATAAAGGCAAGGTACTCCCAGGGGCAGGTTCTGTCTCTGACACTTGCACTTGTTTTCTCTCCTGCCCTTTATAGAACTAATTTTCTGATTCTTTCCTGGCTTTGTTTTTATGCAGTAGCTCTGTTACTGTCTGCTTTTCCAATTATAAAACCTCTAAATTTGATTTAAACCTGATAATTAAGGCGTGACTTGGCACATTAACCTGTTGAAGCCCAGAGGTGTGAGACATGCTCTTTAGGACCTTAAAATTTGGTGTTTAATTTCATCCAACCCTGAGAAAGATGCAGGGAGGTGAGAAGTGACTGTGCAGCTAATTCAGGCCACAGCTGCTAACAGGACAGGACTTCATGCTTTGGATCTCATCTGTCCCATCCAGACCAGGGTTTTCCGCTGTCTTCCACCACAAGAGAAATAGGAATATATCAGGTGCACAAGAAGACTCAGCTGGTCACTGGCATCACTACAAAAGTTTGTCATGTCCTTTGGCTGTTAGAAATCCCAGATCATGATCTGCACAGGGGGTGTCTTTGTGCTCCCCTTCAAGGTCAAGGCACTTCTGGCTGCATCCTCTACCTATCAGGACAGTTCCAGGCCACAGGGGTCCATCTTCCTCTCTTGCCATCTAAACTGGCAAACTAAGCAAAATTTAGCCATAGGGAAAAAAAAAAAAAAAAAAAAAAAAGGCCGCAGGATCTGTC
>JAWMRA010000033.1:3000912-3061941 GCA_035584735.1 Pseudotriccus pelzelni | reverse complement strand
GGGAGAAAGAAAATTGCTTAACACATCAAGAAATGTCTTATGTCACCACGGGAACAGTGACATCACTCTGTGCTGCCCTTCTCTTTCTCCTTTGCCTGTTTATTCATCCCTTAATTCACTGGGTACCACGCAGAGCTCCCAGGAGACTAAAGCCTGCGGGTCCCTGGCAGGCAGGCAGGTCTTCACCCTTGGCAGGGATGGCCAAGGGCAGGTGCTGTGGCAGCCTGCAAGCCATGTTTTAGCCTTTTGTGTTCTCCCAGTCAATATGTCAGTAGCTTTTTTCCCTTCCTGTCCTTCCCCAGCCCCAAATCCTTGGTTCTTGTGGAGCTGTGTGACTCTTGGGAAGCAGAACGTGGATGTTCCAGTGATTATCACACTGATGATGGCTGGCAAGGGCTCAGTAGGCACCAGGGAGAAACTGGTCCTGAATTTATGTGCCTTATGCTCAAACACTTTGATCTTAGTCATGAGAAGCAGAGAGTTTTATACAGACCTGAGAGGCAAATCAGCCTATGGGGAAATGCAGTTATGGGAAACAGGCTTAGAATTGCCCCAAAATAGGCCTAAAACTGTCTTATAAGCCTTTAGCCCAGACCAGAGGAAAAAGTGTGTGTTTGTCTTTCTTTAGGGCTTCACAACACCCAGCTCTAAGTGTCACTAGCCCGCAGAGGAACAGGAGTGATCATAATGCTCAGAAAATACCCCCATTCGCTACGTCAAGCTCTTCCAGCGACACATCAAGCAGCTCTTCACTTTCATCAGAACCAACCAGCCAGATCTCCATGGGTCAGGATCAAACCCTGCTGGACATCACCTCCATCACTAGATTGGCCCCCGGAGAATCCCCAAACCTTCAGCCACTCGAGCAAAGAGATACAAATTTAGCAATATCGTGTTCCAGCCCACTCGGAGCAAGGACTATTCCAGCATCTTGCCCAGCCAGCCTCAGGCTCAGTCTAATACCCAGCTCAGCCACACCACAGCAATACTCTGACTCCTCTCCAGTCAGCCCAGGGATCAGTGCAGCTTCCTTCTATACCTTCTGTCCTCACACAGCACAAAATGAACAAGCTTCAGCTTCAGATCACACACTGACCCCAACCAGGACAAGCACAAGGCCTCCAGAAACAACGATTCCTGAAGAGAGTTCACAGGCTCCTGGCTATTCTAAAACTGACTTAAAGAATACAGGAAAGGGGTTTGAATCAGATCTGGAAGATCCTGATCATGAAAGGTATGTATCTAGACCATACAAGTGTCTAAGTCCTCAAATGACCCATGTGGGTTTAGTGTCATTAAGAACCCCACATAAAAAAAGTTAAATATATTTTATGATTTAGATGTTTCCAGTGTTTGTTCTCCAGTAACTACCCTGTGCTCCCACTAGACCCTGTTATCCAAGAAGCAAAATACTCTGTTTGTTATACACCCATTTAGTTCTCCAGACCTGATGACAGACCATCCCTGGGCCACGTCATCAACCTCAGCTCCTTCAACAGGGCAGAGTTTTAAGGTGCCTCCTTTCCTTCCAAAGTGACACAGCACATCCTTCCCTTGTACCAGCAGAGGGAAACTCTGCTGGCCCTGCGGAGCCTGACGGATCAGAGCTGGGGATGGTGCTCAGCGGCACGGCCGGGATCATCCCCCCAAACCTCCACCTCTGCTCCCACCCCAGGCAGGCTGGGCTGGTTTCACCCCTCTGAGCCTCTGAACTCCACCCTGTCTCTGCCACTTCTTTCCTTGGCAGGAGATTTGTAACCGCAAAGGAATTCCAAGCCATGGAGAAAGAGCTAGAGGACGTGAAGGAAGACCTGAAATGCCTGAAGTGGAAAGTGAGGCACATCGGTGAGACGGTGCAGCCCCTGGCCGAGGACAGCAAGAGGTACAACGGCTACACCCTGACGGAGCTCAAGGCCATGGTGCAGTTCGAGGACGATCCCTACAAGGCCGCCCACAAGATCCTCACCGCGCTCTTCAGTGATGTCTACAGGCCACAGCACCCCCCCACTGAACAGCCCTGCAACTCCCGGGCTCTGCCCAGGCCCAAAATAGACCCGGAGCTGTACATGGTGTACTGTGACATCCTGAAAAGCATATTCCCTGGAATTAGCAGCCAGACCTTGAGGGAAGAGACGCAACAGGCGCAGAAAAGCACCCAGAAAGCAGCGCAATAGCAGCAGAGCCCACAGAGGTTGTGCGGAGCGGGAGGTCCCCAGTGGTTTGAGGGCTGAACTGTGGTAGGTACCGCTGGTTGAGTCTGTCCCTTCTAGGTGTGGGTCGTCTGTGAAGATGTTGGTGAGCTCTGAGCCCTCATGCCACTTGCCCAGTGAGGCAGGGTGGGAAGGCATCCTGCGCACTTCCCACATTTTAGAAACCAATTGCTCCTTTAGTGTCTCTTTCAATCTATGGACGTTTCCTTGTTTCCAGCAACTACAAATGCCGACAAAAGAATCCCAAGAAGGCGTTGTACGTCCGAGCAAGGGCCTTCTCCCAGCCCCAAACAGACCAACCAACCAGCATCTGGGTAGTTTCTATTTTCTAGAGTGTATCATTCATTAAATGACATTACTTGTTAGAAAATCGTGCCTGTTCTTTTTTATTTATTTGTCTAAAAGTGCTTCGTATATCAAATCAATCAGCATCTGGAAATACTCCACATATATAATGGTATATGATAAAATATATAATAACATAATGATTCCAATAACTGGAATGAGATCTGGGCATTGCAAACCACCCTCCTCTGCCCACCTGCATCCCGGGTTACACGGGCAGGCACCCAGGGCACGGCACTGAGCAGCTGGGGTGACCCCAAGCAGGTCCCCTTTCAGGTAACGGGGCCAGGGCACAAGACTCTGTGATGTGCCCCTAAAACACCGACCCAGCAGTGAGACAGGCAAAGGTCCGTGACCTCCAGCTCTCCCAGTTTGTGCTGACTGGGCTGACAGACCAGCTCAGAGCTGTTCACAGCCGTGCTTTGCCTTGCCATGACATCGGTGCTGCTCACGGGGATGGCCTTGCAGCCTGTTCTGTAAAGATCTGGTGAGGGTGGAGGGATGTTCTTGAGCCACTCTGCTCAGTAGCAATGGCAGCCACTGCTCCCCTGCCCCACCAGCTCACCCACTGCCTTCCAGAGTCCTTGGCACTTTTTGGAAACAGTCACTTCCCCAGTATCAGTATGACAAAGCCATCAAAACCCAGGACACGTCTGTCCTGCATGGGTTGCTGCTCCCTGCCAGGCCACAAGGATGGCAAAAGGTAACCTGTGAGTTCAGCCCCTCTGCTATAATCCACTTCTTAAGCTTCTTTCAAAAATAACAGGGAGGAGGAATAAAAAAAACAATTATCAAAAAAAAACCCAAAAGCAGATCATTCCCTGTGCCACCACAGCTCCAGACACTATGAGCAATGGGAGGGGGCTGCACAGTCCAAGAACAGACTCTGAACCTGCTGGGCACATCTCCACAGGGGCACGGACTTTTGTAGGACAGCCCCTTACCTGCCTTTCAGCACGATGGTCTCTGCTGAGCCCGCAAATGTGCAGTTTTAAGCTCCCTGTTATTAGCAATTTATTTTACTTACAAGCTGCTGTGCAGACACAGCCAGGGCACTGCCCACACAGCCTCTTGTGCCACGCTGCAGCCAAGACCTGCAGCCACAGCTGGGGAATTCCAAGGTGCCTACAGGGATACACAGGGCTGTGCACAGTCTGTGCCCTCGGGGGGGTCACGACACTGAAGTGAGGGACTGGGAAAAGGCTGCCGGTGGCACAGAGGTGAGTGCAGGATGGTCACAGTTGCTGGGGATGCAGTATCCCCTCAGAGCACCCTGGGGAGCACCGTGGTGGAGTGCCACAAATCATCCTGAAGGCTCTGTGCACCGTGGAGGGGATGTTTGAGTCTCACACAAGCACCCCCTGCATCCTGTTCCGCCTTCGTGGCTCTTGCAGGAAAACACGTCCCCTTGGTTCACACGGATGGCTGACCCTCCTCCCCTAGAACTCACACAGTTACTGCTCCAGACTGATTTCTCTGTGGCACATCAGAGCTCTTCAGAGCTTTCCATAACTTCCACAGAACCGACAATAACACAATTTTGGGATTAGCAATATCAATCTTCATATATTGCATTGCCTGCCCTCTCTGCCTGTAAAATCTGAATACATTTGTAAGAACAGGCTCTGTGGCTTCTCCTGTTCCTGAGGCCTGACAATGTGATCAGTTTATCACTTTTAGCCTGTTCTCCTCACACCTCAAACCCAGCACAAGTATATGAATTATTTTTATTAGCCTTACATCATCAGGGCTGGTTCTGTCAAAGAGTGTCAGTTCTGGGTCCCTTTCAGGTTGCAGACTCTCCTTCTTCTGGGTCAGTTGTGATATGAATCACCTCTACCCACTTTAGAGATGTGCATTTTATCCTGATAGTCCCGGCTTTTAGCCATTCCAGTGGAACTTCCAGGTTATTTGCAGGCAACTAGAGCTGGTCAGCCTTGCCAGACCTTCTACATATTATAACTAGGAATCTGCACCTCCTGAGCCCTACAGTGTGACCCCAGTGCCTTGCCAGCCACAGCAGCCCATGTATGTGCTCAGCTGTGAGGAAACTAGGAAAAGAGCCACAGGACAAACCCCCTCCATCTGTCCCTTACAGGCTCCTCACTTCCCCCTTTTCCTCTGCTGCATTTGTACCTTGGAGACAGCTCTTCCTTCAGTTCCTGCATTATCTGCACCTTTGTGACCACTTCAACTGTTTGAGGCACCTTCCCTGAGTTTCATACAGGTAGAAAAATCCACTGATTTTCTACTGATTTTCCTGAGTGCTTCTCTTCGTTGGCACTCCTGCACATTACCAAATCCCCTCATCCTTCACAAGCCTCAGCTTTCCCTGCTGCTTTTGCTTCCCTAGGTTTGCTGGGGAGAGAAACACAGCTGCCTGCTCACGATTCCAAGGAGATTTTCTGTGTCCAGTCTATTTTTTTCTGTAGTCACCCACTCCTCACACAACAGGAGGGCGAGGGCTGGCCGCCCACACCCGCAGGAAGAGCCCTTCTCCTCAGAGGGTACAAAACTGAGTCAGCACAACCACAGTAAGGCAGCAGTGCCTTAAATATACAGGCCTGAAAGCAATTTTATTTTTTTTTAGTTCGTTTTTAGCATCCTGTACTTGCCAGAATGTGTCCTGTAACAAGCTTGCTCTGTCTTAAGGCTCTGGGTCTTGCTGCCTGGTACTGGGAGAGAAAGGCAATTACACAGCCCCATTATTGAGACAGTTAAAGGGATTCAGCCATTGTTCCTCTTGGACAATTCTCACTGATTTGCACTGTGCCTCCGTGGCTCCTTAGCATAAATAAGCCTTCTCTCCAGAATGTTATCACCTCGGCTTGCACAGAGACAGGCAGAGCAGGCAATCAGCCACACAGTGAAAAATTAGGCTTTAAATCCACGCAGCATTCCGACTATTCTTCGTTAGAGTGTATAAGTCTATTTTTGCCCTTGAACACGTACTCTCCAGTCTGAAGACCCAATCGTGGACCAAATGATTCCTCCTTTCCATTCTTACCTACGGGCATTATATTTGCTATCCTCCAGTCGTGCCCAGCTCCAGAGAGTCGTTAGTACCACACTTGTTCAAGTAACAAGCTGTTCATCCCTGCCCGTATCCTGAGGACCTTCCCCCGTGTCACCTCTCCGAGCAGGTGCCTGGTCAGAAGTGGGAGGACATGAACACTTTTGCAGTCTCAGGCAATCTGTACTTTGTACTGATTGATTGCATTAAAGAAGCAACCTATTAATATCCCCCCTGCTGTGGCTCGATAGGCTCCAGTTGGCAGAAGAGTCTCTACAGCAGATAAGTTATGTTAAACAGAGAGTCCTGATGCATCCTTGTCATGGAATCACAGGGATAATTTCAGCTGGAAAGAGCCTCTGGAGGTCAGCTCATCCAACCCCTCTGATGAGACACCATTCTAGTAAAAGAAACAGAATAATAAACTCTGTGTTGCAAAAAACTAACAGATTGCAACACAGCAAACATCTAACAAACAAAGGGGAAAAAAAAAAGAAAAGGAAGAGAAGAAGGTTAATTTACATGTGCACCAGTGGATAAAGAAGATAAATGGCAAACTTTGTGTGGTGCTGGTTGGGAGGGCCTTTTACTGTGCTTGGATGTACATGCATGGCCAATTCATTTGTCAGCCTTCTCATTAATATCTCTAATGCATAACTACAGTCAAAGTCACTCGCTGATCCATACGTTTTATGACCTCATGGTTACCCCCTCCTACCATTAATAATAATATCCCTGTATAATGTGAGTGTTTTATGCAAAACAAGTCCACCAGCTCTTCTGCCTCATGACTTAAAACACAGCAGAACGAGTTTTAGACAACTGTCTGCATCTTTATTTGATTTATTGGCATTATCTGTCCTGACATGGGAGTCACAAGGGTTTGGGCAGTGCCATTAATTACCCTTAATCCCTTCTCTGTTCGTCCTACCTGAATTCCTGCTCCTCAGGGTGTGTTCTCCACACATTTATATACCCACTGCCTCCTGCACACTCCAATTCAACTTGACTTTAGGAATTTTCACATTCAATCTACAATCTGTTTTCCAAGGTGAAACTGCCCCTGGGAGACCCTTTTCCATTTCTTCTATCCATACATTTCTGCAAGTGGTTATTTTCCACTAAGAGCCAGAGCTCTCCCCCGTGGGCCTCTCCCTCCTCTGAGGGGTCTGACAGGCAAACAAGTGCCCAATAAGTCATCCCCTGACCCTTATTCTCAAACCACAGGCAGGTGACCAAGGTGCAGATCTCCTGAGTGCAGATCTCCTGCTTCCTCAGGAAAAAGAGTGACACTGGGGCATCCCGAAGGGCTTCAGACAGAATACACAAGGACAGAACACGCACTGCTCTACCCAAGCACTGTCCTGAGAAATGCAGATCTTGGCTTCTTGCAGATTTATTATGAAGAGTAAATTATCTGAGTGGCCCAAAGAGAGTGATTAAAATACACATCAATGTCTTGCTGGGTCAGTGGGTTTTGATCAGATCTCCCATTCTGTGTTAATATTCAGATACGTTACCATCCCTGAGAGATGAATAATAGTGGCTATTTAATTTCTCTGACAACATTAAGCATAATGAAAAGTCATACTATCATCCCACATCCTTCCCCATGAATTCTGGCCACAGACAGATCTCCTGTTGGTAATGGAAATGTCACTTTGATTCATCTGTTCACCAGCTAATCCTCACCAAACAATTTCCAGTATACAGCAAGACATCCCAAAACATTCCCTTGGAAACAAGCCAGAGCCAGCATTCACTGTAGATTAGTTTTTACCACTGTTTAGGCTTAGACCATTTCAGGTAGCTTTGCTACTTACTCTATTTTTAGCAGTGTCTCCAGCATACAAGGAAAGAGGCAGATCATGAGACTTCTGCTAATCTGCAAATCTGAAATTATAGTTGGGAGATGGAATTTATTATTGCACAGCTTGATGACAACAGCAGAGATGACCTTTCTGCAATGCCAAAAGTCTTATCCATGCTGATCTGGGCCTTTAATCAGGGGGGAAAAGTACAGGTCATTATGTGCCAAAGGAAAAACTTTTCCCCTATTAGGGCAGTTAAGTATTAAAACAGATTGCCCAGAGGGGTTGTCCAGTCTCCATCCCTAGAGGTTTTCCAAACCGGTTGAACCCCTGTTCTGACTTTTGTAAGGTTAATAAAAAAAACAAAACAGGTGTATAATTGCAGTCAGGAAAACCTTTGCTGAATGGGAGCACGGACCCAGGAATAATAAAATGCAGGAACAGCACCATTAGTGTGTTACACTTCCTGAGCCCACTGGTGAGCACGGGGAGCTGTCACGTCCCAGCTCCCCTCCCTGTGCTGGCCAGAGCCTCCTCCTGCCAGCCCTGCACACTCAGAGAGCTGCTGTGCCCCCGGCCCTTTCTGATGGGAGATAAAAGATCCCTCTTGCTCCAGATGAAAGTTCTTTCCCCAGCTTGTTACACACAGAAACCTCTATTCTGGCAGCCACCTCATGCTGCCATCAGTGAAAGAGATGAAAGGGCTCAGCTGCTCCCGGTTCATTGTGTTTGCCACAGGAGCCCTCTCTTGCCCAACTACAATGCTCATGCTGGGTGAAGAGCAATTTCCCTGGCAAACCTTCACAGCCATAGCAGTTCCCTCTGTATTCCCTCACCCTTATCCCTACCACACTTGCTTCCCGTCCAAGCCTTTGCCCGACAAACGTTTCGGCTCCAGCTGCGCTGACTGGGACACAGTTTGGACACCAGTCCATAATACTCAGCTGGGCTCACACTCTCAGGGGGCAGCAGCCAAGGACCAGGCTCCTCCTGGCCCTTAGGATGGCTCTGAGGAGCAGTGTCCAGATCTAACACTTCCCCTCAGCTCTGCTCCCACCTCCTGCCTCTCCCAGGGCCAGCAGACTGCCAGGTAACAACTGCTCCTTTGCTGAGAAGGAGACTTGGCTGTTTCTACGTTTCTTTAGCATTCTTTGACATTCACCTCCACCTTAGCCCAGCAGGATGTTCTTTCAAACACCAGTACGAAGGTCCTTTTCCAGTTAGATCCAGATAAGCTGAGGAAAACGAGCTCTGAAACAACAGACCACGAATCTCAAAGTTGAGTGTTAATTAATTGTATCTGTCTGACCTATTTCCTTAGATTTATGGTTCCCCAAAATGCCCATCCTCTCTGCCCAGACTGCACAAAATCTGGACCTGCTGACATTTTTGGAAGTCCCACGAGCAATAGGACAGAGACCAACACTCAGGGTTTGTGAGTCAAGTTGATTTTAGTCACAGCAAAGAGACCTTGAGTGAGTTGAAAGCTAAAGGCAGGATTTCACTGTGATCTCACTGCATAATTGAGACCTCCCAGAAATAACCTGTGTACCTGGGAAGTCTGCTCACAGGTCATGAGGTGCAGGTTTTCCTCTCCTAATTAGAGCCAAAGCAGTGAGCTGTGGGTGAAGGACTATGGAAGCAATATTTCAGGCTAGGAAACTCCTACCTTGCTGATCATTGGGATGGTCAGTCCTTTCCTTCACCAGGAGCTCAGAAAGGGAACACCAGAGAGCCCTCAGACAGCAAGTCTATAGCCTGATTTTCTCCTTTTCCAATAATTCCTGGGTCAGTAAGAAAGAAGCCACCAATTGCAAATGTTTCCTTTTATGTCCAGATCTCAACACTGCAGCACTTCACAGGGTCCTGAGCCAGGGTGATGGGAGCTGATGCTGTTAGACAAGGGTGGAAAATTGATCCCTTCCCAGCAAGATTTAGCGGCCAGTCGGACAAGAAATTACTCCAGTTGGGCACTCCGTCCCCATCTCTCAGCTCTTCCTGCAGCTCAGAGATTCACTCTATAATTGCTTTCTTAGTCCACATTTTATCCTCAGCTGACAGAATTCCATTAGGGTGATACAAGCTGTGTGATAAAGGGATGTTTGCGTCTCACATGGGCTGTAAGTCATTTCTCAGCAAACAAGCAAATAGTCACAGAAATGGGCAAAGAGGCCACCGAGCCAGGAAGCCACTTCTTGTGCTCTGAGCAGCAGGACCTCGGCAGGCAGATGGAGGCAAACAGTGTGTTATAGTCCTCTCTGTCCCCCTCTGCTCTTTGGAGGAGACACCTCCACCATGACCAGTTGTCTCTGCAGCATTTTGGGACAATAATCCAGCAGGCAGACCCACAGCACTGGCATCCCTGGACACGGGGGCCCCACGGAAACAGGAGCTGTGACCACAGGGGTTGGTGACACCCCAGATCAGAGAGCACGTGCCCTGCATATGGGAAATGAGATGGAATGAAACTAATCTTGTAACATATCTCAGCACATCCATCTGAAGAGTGTAACAGGCTGGTCGCACCTGCAAGGCAAACAGTAATGATTCCGAACAGGACCTTCAGGACTGGTTTTTAGGACAAATGGAGTGACCTTCTAAGCATAATTATGCAGCTGAAAGATAGACATGATGGGGAAAAAGCTAGAAGGGAATACAGCAAGGTGCCCCAGGGGCTGCAGTGCTCAGTTACAGTGCCTGCAGTACTGGTGGAGCCACTGCCAGGTGGTGTGTGCTGGACTTCACATTTGCTGAGGAATATTGGAAGAGATTTGGCTCCTTCAGTGACGTTTGTCCTAAGAGCAGCTCCTGTTAGAGTTCAGCCTCCCTGATCAGCAGCCCCAGAACACGGAGGGCAGCCTAAGGCAGCCCTCTACAATGTGCTGGTTTGCACTCTAATCCCTCCCTGCATCCCCCAGGCTGGAGCAGGAGTGATCCAGCAGTGAGGACAGCGTGAGCAGAGAGCAGGAAGGAATGGGAAAAGCTTCTGTCTGGCAGATCAAAGGCAAAGTAGACTTTGTCCCCTGCAGGTGGCAGAACTCAGATGTCAATACAGCCCTTCATGTCTGCTCTTACCCGACTTATGCTGGGAAGTGAGTTTTTTCTGGAAACTCAAGGAAGTTTAAAGACTCAACATTCCACCTCTCCGCCACTGCCCTCCCCCTCACTCCCTGACTGGCAGCAAGTCCTGTCTCTGCCCATTGCAGTGTCTGTGTTACCTGGGGTACAGGAGCTCTGCCCAATCTCACAACAGCCAGTCACTCCTGGGCACTGCCCGGCTCCTGCAGCTGTTCCCAGCCTGCCACTCATCCCTGGAATGGTAGGACTGGACATCACGACAGGGAATGACCTACACACCAGGAACATGGTGAAAGTCCAGCAGGATCAGGAAATGTTAGAGAAAACAGCATCACCTCAGCAGGACTCTGTAGTGCAATTCATGTCCCAGTCCTGTCTAAGCCATGAGAAGGGCTTAGTTTCATTTAGCTGCTCCATGTAGCTCCTCATGTAGCTCTTAGGGGTTCATGATGAGTCTCCTGACTCAGGAATACAAAAACTTCCATGTTTTCTATGCTGCCTTTTACAGTGCACCACTGCTTGCTCCCTTGTCCACTGACAGGTGCTTCTCCCTGCTGTGTAAATGCCACTGGATTAAAGCACAAAAAGGCAGAAATTGGAAAGTTGCAGGCCTTCCCAGCTTTCAGATTACACTGTGAGGACTGATAAAAATATCTTTTTCTAGATCAAAAAACAGGCAGCCTGACATGTACTTCCTCACAGATTATTTCTTTATCCCCTGCCCTTCTCAGTGTCACTGTGGGACAAACAAACTCATTTCTGTAATCTTGATCCATGCCCTTTAAACCAAATCACAACAGGTAAAGGTGAGCGACTACGGTATAAACCTTTTTGAGTGGCCCAGAAATTGGAACTGGGTGAAAGTTTAATAATTTACATCAAGGCCTTCAGCGAGAGATCATTTGCCATGCTTCTGACAATGTCAAATGATGTCACTGGGCACATTCTCACTGAATTACTCCTGCTGAAACGGTGCCTGGCATTGACTGAAGTGCTCCGTGGGGATTTCCTTGATTGCATGTTTACTCTTCCTCTTGTCCCTCCTGCAAATGCTAGTCTGCCATGAAGGTACTTGTGAGCAGTTAGTTAAAAAGAGGTGAAAAATGGAATAAACCCTTTTCTTTAACCCTGATTCACTGAGGAAATGAGTCAAGGGCCTATGTTTGAGTGTACAGGGCTGACTAGGGCACTTAATTATCTTTGGTTGTATAAAGGGTCATTACATCTCAGCTCCAATTAGGAGGACAAATGCTGACATCGCCTACCCCACAGGGATGAATGAAGTATTTTCTGAACATTGTGCTCCTTTCCATGAATGCCTGGCTGGAATCAAGGCCTCCATCAGGCCGTGCCTTGGTGGTGTGTGCCATCCCAGCACAGGCAGCAGCCTGGCAAACCCTTCCTGCAGACACAGACACGGCAGGGGAGGACGTTCCACAACTTAACAACTGTTCTGAAGTTCTTTAAAGACTTTCATGCTCTTTCCACGGTGTGGCAGTTGTGGGGAATCTCTTCAAGGGGTACAAGGGCCGTTGGGAGAGCATGGCAGAAGATTGAAGCCGTTAAACTTCATGCCAGAGCAGCTGCTCTGGACACAGATTTCCAGGGGCAAAAGGTGGGAAAGCTGGCTACAGTTACCAGCTGGCTGCTGAGGAAGGGCTGGTGACAGGGACACAACAGTCAGAGAGAGCTGTGGCACATCTGACCCATTGACCAAGTATTTTGCAATAATCTACAAAATCTGGAGTTACCACAAAGGATTAGGATTGAAAAATCATTAGTCCAAGACAAAGGGCTGGAGAGGCTCCAGACAGATAGAGAAGACAGATGAGCACAGGAGGTCCTCTCCCCTCATACCTTTTCAGATCAATAATAAGGATGCTGTTCTGTGCCAGGAAACACGGCAGATTTCATTTCTCTGCACATTCAATGCAATTTGCTTAGAAGAACAAACAGTGTGACATCCCATTCAGAGATTGCCTGCATGACAAATCTGTGGTTGTGCCTCAAGTCTTCAAAACCTTGCTCTAGCCTCTCCTCTTCCAAATACAGACATTTATATCTGTTCTGAGCCCTTACAACATCCCTCCTTTCAGCTCCTCCTCTGTTTCATTTTGGAGTTGTCTGTTCTATGATTTGGAACAAAAAATTAGAACTTGGTTCTTGGTAGAGCTACACCAGGAAACACATTATGGGGAGAATTATCAGAACAAGAGGGTTCTTTTGTCAGTGCAGATTAGGAACATCCCTTAAACATAGTGCAAAGTGCTCTCACGCACTTTTTTTGCATTTAGAAATAAAGTGGTTTGTATTTAGTACAAAAAACATTGTGCTCGTCCATCAATACACAGAAATTTGGGAAATGCATTGCTATCTTGTGTCTTTTCAGCTTAGCCAACAGCAGTGAAGTTTTTTAATAAGTAAATATACAAAATATTACACTCCTGATTTAGGAACAGAAAGGGAAACAGCACAGTTTGGTTCTACAGCAACAGCTGCAACAGTAACTCTGTGTTATGTCTAAAAGCACATCCTGACTTCAGTGTTCAGCTCTCTCTGGAAACAATCACGGACTCATCGACTGGCTTGGGTTGGAATGAGCAAGTCCTAAATGACAAAAGGAAGAATCTAATACAGAAGAAATTTATTCAGGTTGTCACAAACACTCAAGTTTCAGTGAAAAGTACATTTGCATAGCAAATCCTGCACCATATTCATTGGTCAGAGCTTTTGTTCCAACGGCTACATAGCAGGGTATTTTTTGTGTAAGAATGCACTCTGCTCCTTACCTTCTGCTAACTAAAATGCATTTACCATTTCTCAGAGGTGCCAATATGTTGCTGGCAACAGATGTGGTTAGTGCAGCACAAAAGTATGGCCTCCTTGTTCATATGAACAAGAGCAGGCAAAATAGCAGAAAAAAACATTGCTCTGCAGCAGGAGGACTCTGAAGGCTGTGTAGAGTGCCTGTCAATGGCACTCCAGGCAAAACAACTCATTTGGTTTTTTCATGCTAGTGAAATAATGAAAGAAATTATTATTTCACTGCAAAGCACGAAAGAAATGACAGATGAAATGTGCTTGCTAAACCTTGCTCAACCTTCTTCCTGATCTCCATTTCCTAAATGCATCCACCACACTTCTGTAAGCCCAGGGGAACCTCTCCAGGTGTCAGAACCAGTGTCAGCTCCGACAGAGAGCCACGGCATCAAAACACGCAGTGGCAGCCCAGAGACAGACAGGTAAAGAGTTATTTCCTCTAATAAGTGCATTGCCCAGAGAACTATTTACAGGCATCAGAAATAAAGCCACATTTCCTTCTAGTGAGGATCTTCATGATCATCCAGCCAGGATTTAGGAATAAAAGCTTTGAGAAATAATCTAAAAAACCTGTGATTATAAAACCATCCTGCTTCCCCCAAGTTGTCGGTACTTGGCAGGAACAGTTGTCAGCAGTAAAGTTCTCACTCTCTCCTTTATGCTCCTTCCTCCCTGGATTTTCAGTTAAGAGATGAGGGGGAAAAAAATCAGACAGATCATGACAAAGAACTCCCGGGAAAATAAATTCATGCTTTAGATTTCATTCTGAAGAACATTTCCCATGGCAAATAAAACTGCCCCTCATAAGACAGGAGGTGGTTCAGCAGCAGCAGACACAGCAAATCTTCCATCTGGATGATGCACATCTTGGAGATCTGGCTTGCAGTTATTTAGGGCTGGATGCACCCAGGACTTCCCTTGTTATCTTTTCCTCCTCTGCAGCCCTTTCTCACACATGCAGGTTTTCGGACGCAAAGCTGTGAGGGAAAACGGGGAGCTGGTTAAGGACTGTACAGTGAAGCCACAGAGTAAGATGAGGAAGAAAAGTGCCCATTTCTCTTTCCATCCCAGAAGGAAAGCTGAGATAGTCTTCTCAGTGATGTTTCTCACACTGACAGCGAGGGCTGCCAATTTTTTCCTGGTCCCATGGATCTGCCTTCCCATGGAATCTGGTCTGAATTTAATGCTGACACCGACCTGAGTAGGAGTTTGGACCCTCCCTCAGGAGGGGACCCTCTGAGGTCTCCTCCAACCCAAATCACCATACAAATCTGCCACCAGCAACCCCTGTGGCTGATACCAGCACACTGGACAACAGCTGTGATGGCCGTGGCAATGAGAGCTCTTCTACCGGCCATGTCTGCTCTGCAACCCAGCACGTCATTCCAACAGGCACAGCCACGTCCAGGATACTTTTGGCACAGCCTGTGCTAATATACTAATAACTTTCAGGCTGGTTTTGTACAGCCAATGGCCTTTCAAATCCTTCTCCTACAGAACTGTTATTAAAAGCCATCAAATAATTTCTGCAACACTTTCTAGAGAACTAATTGGAGAAAGTGTCATGCTCAGGAGAGAAAACCAATCATGAATATACCAGCTTGGCTGGGAATTTGTAATGTATTTAGGGAGCTATTCTGACTAATTTACAATGAATGACTGGGACTCTTCAGACTATAAATAAAATCTACTCTTTCTCCTTGGGAAAAAAAATAGGGGTTGTCTTTTTAATTATCACTTCGAAAGAGAAAAGACCAACCAGAAAGACAGTGGGACGAATAAAATCAACATGTTTTCCCCCTCATTACACTTATCACGATTTTGGATTTGCTCAAGGAGTAACAAGCAGCTGATACTCAGACACATCTGCATCATTTCTAAAAGCTGCTTAGAAGACCAGTGGGGATCCAACAAGCCTCTTATTCCAAAAGCTATCTATGAACCTGCACTATTAACATGAATTTTCAATTTATCTTCAGTCAGTTTCTTTCCTGAGGACTTTCCCATTTGGGTTGGTATAAACCAAATACGTCTTTGATCTATATCATCCCCTTTCAGATTTAGATATAGAATAAAAATGCACTGGATTATGAAATTCATAGTTTGTCTTTCTATGGTAGAAAAAGTAAAGCTAAATACATGTAAGAGGTGTAAGACTCCCCAGTTTTCCCAGTTTAGGTCTCTAAAAATGTTCATTATCCACACTGTCTGTAGGAAGGGATCAGAAGAAAACTGTGGAAGACAGAACTTACCTGGATCAGCCACAACTTGCTTCTTTTTGCTGTTTGTGACAATCTCGTTTTCATTCATCATTCGGACATCCTGGTCTCCCACATGATTGCTGAAAAGATGCAAATCAGTACAACAGCCAAAATAATCAACATTGTGAAAAGTTATGAGAGTTTTTTATGGAAAAAAGTTACCAAAAATCACAACTTTCTGTCTGCACCCACCTGACGGATTCCTTGCCAGTTTTAATTAGTAACATTCATTCAGGCACACATTCGAATATAAATATCATCTTCACTCTACAATTTGCAAGCCTTGCCTACACAGCTTGAACCACATTAACCAAAGTGAGATTTTAAATCAGAGCTGTACATATAGGGTATAAAAATCCCTATATGGACCTTCACACTGCTTTGTAATACTGGAATAGCATTATTTGAAAGTTTTCTGAACTAAACAAAATCCATTTACTGTGACAAGTTTTGCTTGCAGGCTGCTGCAAAATTTTAACCATTTCTTTTGGGGAAAGAAGTAATAACTTCCAAGTGAAATTAAACTAAACAAATTACAGGGGGAAAATATGAGCTGAATGGAAAGGTGAAGAAAACATCACTAATAACGTCTCCCTTTCACAGACAAAACAAAACATTTGTGCCTCTGAAACACAAGAAGTGTATTTTTCTTTTCTCTACAAACACTGCGCAAAATGGGTTTCTATTTTTGGAGAAAAATGTAATGTCTCTCAAACTGTCAGAGTGAAGCAGGGGAGCCAGCACTGAAGGAAATCAGAACTTACACTGTTGATGATAATATCAGACTCAAGTTCAGGGTTCATAAAATACCGAACAGTGACATGTGAAAGAGAACAGGCCAAAATCAGAAGTAACAACATATAAAAGCCCAAGACCATTTTTAAAATTAAGGGATATTATCCAGCATGTCTTCTATGGCTGCTGAAATACCCTGTATTTTAGTATGGTGGGAGGTGAAAAAAAGGGGAAAGAAAATTGCAAACCAGGCAAAGAACAAAGACCAAGAAAGCTCCTGCCCAGAAGCCTAGAAGAGAAGAGACTCAGCATGTTCTCAACTGGAGAACAGACCATGCAGTTTTGTGACCCCAAAAAGATACTCCTCTTCAAAGTAAATCAAAGGATGTAAGTCTTATAACACGTGCAAAGGAAGTTATGTGAAAAAAACCTGGTGTTTCTCTGCTTCCAATAAAATAACTTTACTCACAGAAAGACCTGAAGGTGAGGAAAGCAAAGGTTCATTTCCCCTCCTACTCCTTTTTATACCCCACTGAAAAATTCCTCACAACTTTGATTTCCTCCAGACATTTTCATTTCAGTAACGTTTGCACTTGACAAATTGCCCACCTCCGAATTTCACCACGACAACACTGCCACTTGTACAGAAACACGTCTCACACAATACACCCAAACAAGAATAATTTATTTAACATCTGACGGTTCCAGTGGCCAACAGCCAATGCTTTAGAGAAACCCAGGAAAAACAAACCCTGTAGGCAAATGGGAACTGCTGCTCTTAATCAGGACAGCTTATGTTCCTCCTGCTAATTTCTAAACGTTTGAATATCCTCCTCAATGGATCACGTGCCATTTTGCCTCTTCTTTTCCCCCAATGGTGTTATGTGCAAGACATTCTATTTGTTAGCTCTCCAATGTGTAGGAAAGTGTTCATTTCTATAAGCTCTCATTCCTTCACTTCTCAATCCCATTTAAAATAAATTATTCTTTCGATCTTTATTTTCCTTTGCCAGGGACTGTTTTTTAGACCCTATCAATCCTAACCTTCTAAATGGAAGTGCATTTTTCACTGCATTTCATCACATTCTCTGTGAGATTGCCAACTTAGTGGTTTCAAAGTGTCATTCCTCCAAATGCAAGTCATTTCTCATTTTAGCAAGTTCATTATTTTAGAATGTTTATAAAATAGTAGAATTCGGGTTTCTTAATTAGCATCTGTGTCAAATCAGAGGACTTTGTTTTCTTTAATTTTGATGCTTGGTTCTTTTTCATTAACTTACTATTTTTTCCCCCCTTTATGTAATATCATTGAGATTTATTATCCCTTCTCAAAGGAAGCTGAACTTTTTTCTTCTGTGTTTATAGGCTTTCATGAAAACACATGTAAATATAAATCATGAACCCCAGTAAGTGCACATAAAGCTGGTAATTTGGTCTTTGTATCTAAAAACCTATTTATTTCTCATTAAGTGAGGCACTTTGGAAGGGAATTTTCTATAGCAATGCACACACTGCTGACATCAGTCACATGCAAACATTGTTTAAGAATGAGATTCAAGATCTGCTCACATACCTAATAACTCTTCTCTTCTCCTGATGGCAAATCTTCTCATCATCTGTGAAGAGGATGGTGTGATATGGGACCACTGGGTCGCAGGTTGGGAGGATTCCTGACATCACATGGCTCACCATATCCAGAATCCCATTGTACACTAGCAAGTCATCCACCAGAAGCTGCAGATATTTAAAAAAACAAACAAAAAAAAAAACCCACCTAGAAATCAAGCATTGCTTTCAGCTATTGTCTCTAGCAATTAACTAGAAATCATTTTGCCCTATTTGTTTCACAAATCTTAATTTAGCTTTTGTTCCTTAAAAACTTCCATTTCTATTCGCTCCTGGGGTTGGAGGTTTTTTCCTCCCCCCTCGAGTTTTTATGCTCTCACTGATGTTTTTTAATGCAGCTTTCAAGAAGGTAATTAAAAATGTATTTCATGTTTTACATAATTGCCATTCTATTCACTGGAGTGAATCACTCTTAAATCTAGGAATTAATGAATCTCACCTCACTTCAGCTGTCTAAAACTTGGGTTTATAGTTTAAACTAGTCTGCCAGGGCTGCTCTACAGTCAGTGGAAAAAGAAAAGCATTATCCTATCTTAAGACAATCATCTAAGAAAAAAATCAGATAAAGTGTTCTTTCCCTGGACCAAAAAAAAAAAGGACAGATGACTGGCATAGATTAGTCATTTTAATACTAAATGCACAGTTAAATGAGATGAATCCCATCCTCTGAGATTATATGGAATCACACTTCAGTAAACTGTGAAAATCCATACAGAAATCAAGCAGCTGATTCACCAGAACACACAAAATGCACAGAAAAATTACTTACACCGAACTCTTTCACACCTCTCTGAGGCGTTTTGGCATAATTCCATAACTTGATCATTGACACAGTAGTAGGTACATCAAAAATGACATACACCCTATTCACCTGTAAAAGAGAATTAATTTATATTTAACAGCACAGATTCCCCCAAGAAATGAAGTTCTTATGTGTGTTGCATCAAAAGAAGTTCGTATTTAAAGAGATATAGCTGGAGGTGGGGGAACCGATGCCAAGGACTGAAGTTCAGCATCAGCCCTGCTGAGGACTCATAGATGTGCTTTCCACCCCACAGCTGCCCTCTCAAAAGGATCTATAAATTGCCAGCAGGTGACATCTGGACCATCCTGGACTGCCTGGTAATTGGAGGGGGGAGTAGACAAACACTTATTAATGAGTATTTCTTTCATCAACCAAACACAGACTTGTGCTTCAGGACAAGACAAACGGGTGCCTGCTCTGACTGTTCTATTCTATTCTGTTCTACTCTGAACAAGAAAGATGGAGAGACACTATTTACAACAGCCTGGAGTGACATGAGGGAACAGCTTCAAACTGAGAGCAGGGCTAGATGGGATACTGGGAAGAAATTCCCCCTGTGAGGGCGGGGAGGCCCTGGCACAGGTTGCCCAGAGAAGCTGTGGCTGCTCCATTCCTGGAAGTGTTTCAGACCAGGTTGGACGGGGCTTGGAGCAACCTGGGCTAGTGGAAGGTGTCTCTGCCCACGGGTTGGAATGGGATGGGCTTTAAGATCCCTTCCAGCCCATTCTACAATTCTATCCTATCCTGTTTCATTTCTTTCTACCAAATACGAATGGAATCCACCTTTCTATCTGCAAGACTAAAATTTCTCCTGGATCTCTGGAAGTTGAAAGCTCTTCCAGAAATTTCGCAATTTCTGTGCGAGTTCCACTAAGTGGAATGTAGAGATAATTCTCCAGATGCTTCCTAAACAATTACTGCCTGATGTATTATTCACTTTACTTTCAGTGACGTTAATGCCGAGATGTTAAGACCAAAGATTAGCCTGTAGGAAACCAATCTTGCCTGTTACAGTTAATTCTATGCTATTCCTTTTATGAGCCACTATATCAACTTTGGATCAACATATCTTAAGCTCCATCTTTAGCATCCTCTGAAGTTTTAATCCTTTGATGTATTAGAGGAGATATCATAAGATATGTTAAATCATTATGCTTTTTTTTCTTTTTACTGAAGAAAGAAAGGTAAATGGGATCAACAGGAATGCTTGTAGCTGTGATTTTCCACAATACAACGAGACCATAGTCTCCAATAGCAATTGTTAGTCCCCCAGCAAATGATAATTTGATTAAAAAAACCATTCAAACAAATAAATAAAATTACAATCAGCAATGGGGGAACAAAGAATTCAAAGTCTACTTAATTAGTAACAAACTTGCAAATGGCAAAACCACTTTTAGAATCAGAACAGAAAAGACATTTAGAAAAGAAAAGAAAAGCTATAATATAAATTTCCTTCAAGCTTTTGAGCCTTCTTATGTAGCAAAGAGTTAATGCAGCTTTCCAGGCAGCCAGAGAGCTTTGGAGCAGCCCAGCACTGAGGATGTGAGGACACACAGGCCCTGGTTCAGCAGCCCAGCTACAGAGGCTGAGCATCAGTAGCCTGGTTGCTTAATCCAGCTGTACCTCCTGGCTGAACAACCGTCCCAGGGAAGATGGAGGAGAGAAAAGTACTCTGTGGATCTTAAAAAGGTGTCATTTGCTACAGCTCAAGGACAGAAAGCGCCATTAAAATCCTTCTGCCTCGTGCATTTCACACATTATCAATTTACCCTTTAATACTGGTATTTGATGTTCTTCTGCAGTACTTTGGTGTCAGACACAGCAACACAAAGCAGTGTCTGCATCTCTGCCAGAACTCCAGGGACTGTTATTTCCCTTCCTGCCCCAATGAAAGAGCCTCTGCAAGGCTGGCTTTTAGAAGGACAGGAGCAAACTCAGATGGTTGTCAAATCAATCATTTGTCACGTTATGATGGATATCTGAGCATCCCATCAAATTACCAGGATTCAGACTGTGGGATCTACACGGTAGGACTCTCAAGCATTACACAGACCTTCCCCTTCCCTAAGAAATGCAAGTGGTCACTATTCCCAAGTATACTTAGAAACTTCATCTTGTTATACCCCCTGCATCACAACATACAATGATAAAAATTGACTTAATTCCGAGCTTTTAAAATTCCAATTAATAATGGAGTAAGAATTTTCCCAACACAGTTATAACATATCACATCAGGTTTACATTTTGTTCTCTCTTCAAATCCATCCTCTTCTAAGAAACAAACACAGCTTAATGATGTCCATAACAGGCCCATAAAAAAGGTCCTCTCCCAAAACAAGGTCAGAACTTATCTAAATTTATCTGCTTTTCCTGTTTAGATATTTGATATCCCATATCTAAACATCGGACTACTAAAAGGGCTGAATCACTTGCGGCCTTAGGACATGAAATACTAAGTCTGCCATCCCTAATCTACAAATTTGAATTCAACACAGGAAATGAGATAAAAAATAATTCTCACTGCTGGAACAACATTCATTGCATTTTGTAAAAATGAATTTAAGATCCCGGTTCACTCCCGTTCGAAAGGTGTTTATTGCGTGAAATACACACATTAAGCTCCTTCGTCATTATCTTTATCATGATAACTCAAAAATCATCTACCGGCCTTGGAAATTCTGCTGTCACACCATGGAGACAGGAATTGCAAACCTGGGAAACCTTTATTGCTGCTGCCTGAGCAGTGGAGAGAAGCTGGAATCAGAAGCACTTCTTCTAGAAAGCAGTGATTTAAGATCAGTTACTAATAACGAGTTTACCTACAAATTATGTGTGTTTCCCCTTTCCTCTGTGCTTCCAGCTACAGCCCCACACATCACTAGGATAGAATGGGAAGAGAAAAATGTACCAAGCCAGGAAGAACTGGTGCCAGCCACATGTGCCTGCCATCAATCGTGTCATTGACTCTGTCAATGAGTTTGTCTGGGGTTCGGATGTCTCCAGATACATCTTCCAAAACGTTGACACTGTCTGGAAAAGCAGCAATGTCTGAAAAAAAAGCTTTAAGTGCAAATAACTGAAAGCAGCATTTCAGAAACACCACATTTAAAGGGTCGTGCTGGCTGTCCCCGACTCCATGGATGAGTATTCACCACGACAACAGCGCTCCAAGTACTTCACATAAGTAGCTTGGGGGCACATTTTTAAAAGCAGGACAACCCTTACAGATTCTGGCACTCAAATTTACTTTTAAAATGGGAATAAATTAGCTAGCTGCATTTAGTTTATTTTCAAATATGTATTTATGACTTCAGCAATAAAGTTCTGTTATCAGGAATAGGCACTTTGTCCCAGCTCTTTGGTGACAAAGCCCCATTTTTTTACCAAAAGCTTGTGAAAACTCCTCATATAAAACCTATCTCAAGTCCACTATCCTTGTAGGAGGTAGCCATCAGACTAGGGTTTGCTTGGGTTTCTCAAGGTTTGTGGCAAAAATCAGTAACTGTCCAATAAGACCTTTTATCAGGTCTTTGAGAGGGAAAGATTAAACCTCCCATTGAACAAGCAACCAGAATTTCTCTGTGAGAGAATATTTACATTAAAAACATCATATGTATGTTAAAGACAAAGAAATGTGGATGGATGGCACTGTCTTCAGCATTATAAATCCTGAGCAATCCAATCTGAGGGATATTAATTTCCCCTTGTTCTGCCTTCTGAAAGGCCTGAGTCTCTAAGTATTTATAAAGAATTTCAGGAATAACATAGCAATGCCTCAAGTATTTAAGGAAAGCTCCAGATACTCAGGACTGAATTACCACATTAAGTACTCCACTAAGACAAACATGCTTTTCTAGGATCCCAATACATCCCATCAACACCACTGTACAGGCAGGAGCAGGAGATCATTCCAAATGAGCTGAGGGTTCTTTAGCTGGCACTGGTCTGCACTGGAAAGCCAACCCAGCTAAGTTAAAGATCCCTTGATCTTAAAACCAATTTGTTATCACTTTTCAATTTCAAAATGCTTCTTGTCCACTGCAAATGTTTCAAGTCCACCATGTATCATACAAGATACAAACAAAAGCTGGAAAAAGCCTCTATCGCCTTTTCACTGTATCTCCTATTTATTAGGCAATGAGGATCCTTAGAGACATACAATTTGTCTGTTTATTTCTTTCTGGTTGCCTAAGGAGTGTTTCTGCCATGTAAGTGAACCATGTGAATTGTATGCTGGGTACTGTGTGTGAATTGTATGCTGGGACAGAGCATGGAAGTGTCACTTTGATGACAGCCAATCTCTCAAACATGCCCTTCATTCCCTCTGTTGGTTATCCAGGGAACACTGAATCGAATTCAAACCCTCAGCCCTGATCCTCATTACTGGATCAGGTATCTAGAATAGCCTAAATCTCCGGAACAAGAGTTATGAAAAATTTCTTTCCTGAGGCCCAGTGAAAGCTTCTGTAAAAAAAGGCACCGAGCTCAACCTTTTGTTGTGAATTTATAGCTCAGCCAACTTTCTGGGCCTTCCATTTCTCAGAAGAAATAAATGTCAACAGCAAAAAATATCATGTTCTTCTTAAGCCTTCCCTTCTCTAACCTTGTCCTGCTTCATTGGTGCGTCCCAACTATACACTTTTCTGAAACTGTATAGAATACATAAAAACATATAGAAACAATATTCAGCACACAAATAGAAATAGGAGAATTGATCACACAGGATCAAGTGGAAATGGAAGAAGGAGCAAGTGATGCCATATGAAAACCTGAAGGGAGCAAACTGTGTGCCCCCAGGGACAGCAGTGCTTGCTGTGCAAAGGATACTGTTCTCAGTCAGTAAAATTTGGTCTCCATGTTCGTTGAACAACTCAAGTCCATTCAAGCCGATGTAGTACGGGTCACCCCAGCTTGTCAGGAGCTGGAACTGGAAAATAACTGAAAAGCAAAATGCTGTTAAGGAAAAATTTTGGTACTGTTACTTTGTCCTAACAGACCACTCAATTTGCAGTTTGAAAAAGTACTGTGCAGCCCACATCTCAATGTCCAACACTTATTTGTAGTTCAGAGGAAAAAGCTACCAGAGTATCTGAAAACAGGCCATGCATTCATATATTATGTTCCGTATATTTATTCCTAAGTCATCCTTTATGCAAGCCTTTCTCATGTTCTTGTTAACTTCTTAAAGCACAAGAAATTGTTGGATTCAAAAAGCTCAGGACTCATAACCATAGCACATAACTCTTAAAATATCCTCTATTCTAACAGTTAGAAAATGACAGAGAAGGATACAACCACATGGCATTAAGGGTGCTTCATAGTCCATGCTGGCTTGTTCCATTCTCTTCGTCCCAGGCCTGCCAAAAAAACCAAGATAAAACAGGTTTTTTATGTACCATTGGCTCACTCAGAAAAGAAGAGAACAAACCCAGAGGACTAAGCCTCTACAAACAGCCCCTCTGGCCCCTCCACCTGTGAGTATGGACTAGATTGTCCTCTGATCTCAATAAAATCTGGGTAACAGTTTATAATTACAACCTAATTAAACACTCTGCTCTAAGTGCTCCATATTTTCATCCAGGTGACTCGTACAATTGGCACTGACAGAGAACATGGAAGAATGGGAAAACAGTGAAGAGAAATCACGTGGTTCAGATAACAGAAACATCCTCCTTTACCTCCTGGGCACTTTATTAGTTGGTTGGGACTGCAGATAATCAAGAAAGAGAATTTCTTGGGCAAAGTCAAAGTGGCAATTTCCTGGTCCTTTGCGGATGAGGAACCCCTCTGGTGGGGAGATGCTGTGCCCATCCAGTGACACGTGGACCACCTTGGCCTTGTTTAAAACAACAGAACATGAGATTACATGACATGACATAAATTAAAATAGACTGCAAACAACTGCATTCACTTCAGGGGCTGAAGCAATTTCAGTTATTTTGCTGGTTTTATTTCATTCCTGTATAGTGTGACATCCTTTGGTACAAGGAAGCCTAAACCAGCAGATACCAGTTGCAACCCTTAGTGTGCAATTCAGTGTCATTGATGGGGATGGGAGAGGTGAGGATTTGGGGGGGGGGGGGGAATATCCGAAAAAAGAGTATTCAATTACTGCATCTCTCCAGATCTCTGCAAACTGAAGCTTCCCTTCACAGAAAGGGTGGTCAGGCATGGGAATGGGCCACCAAGGGAAGTGAGAGAGTCCCAATTCCTGGAAGGATTTAAAAGACATGTAGATGAAGCACTTGGGGACATGGCTTAGTGGTGGCTCTTTTCCAACCTAAACAATTCTGGTTCCTGAGCCTGCAGCAACATTTACACACGTGATCAGAATGGCAAGACTCAGCTTCTCAGCCAGCACACGTCACAAAGGTGATCTTAGGAGACAGCAGACTCATCATGCACCTGAATGCACTGCTGGGTGAGGCCTGATTGCTCAGCCCTGGCTGGAGCTACCCTTCCAGAAATCCCACGGCCTGGTGCTCTCTCCAGAGCAGCCTTTTGTGGCTCTGTTGCATTCACAGAAACCTGTATTTCACCAGGTCTATTTATCTTTGTGGCAGGTGGCACTTAGGCTTTTCCAGGATCATGCAAACTCATCTGCCAAGCAGTGCTGTGTGTAACCTAAGGGCATATGAATAAAGAAAAGGTACCAGCACCAGACAGAAAGAACTGAGCTGTGTCCACATCATAGATGCAAACACGTCTTATACAATCTCCGAAGATTAAACTGAATAATTCAGTCATATTTATTCAAATGATGCAGGAGCCCTGGCCCCTTCACCCTCCCCCATCAGCACCATCTGGTGTTGTGTCCACGATCCCAGTCACAGAACAATTCAATCATGCAGCAACAATTAATCACTGCATCCTGCCCTGAAATATGTTAAATGTAACTTAATCATAAGCAGCATTTACTGCCCTGAGCCTTTCACTTAAGTACCAGTTTGGAAGGAATAACACCTGTAAAATATAACAATATGGCCTCATAACTGGCACCACAATTAAAGCCTCCTGATTAATGGACTGCACCAAAATAAATTCATTTAGTTAACAAAAAACTTCATTTAGTCTAAAAGTAAGTTTTCTCATCTTTGGATTTCATGCTTCCTGATATATAAAAGATAGTTTGAGGTTAACTTAGGCTTGTATGCAAATATTTAACTTTCATTATTAGGATCTACTAAAAATATATATGCAATATTTATAGTTAAAATTCACATTTCAGGTGTCTATCTAAAGAACTTTAAAATATTCTGAGCTTTCTGCAAGTCCTGTATATTATCAGTGACCTGATATTCATAACAGTTGTCACATTTTTTCCATTTGTAAAGGATGTTTTATTCAATTATAATTACATGCAATATCCCAAAAGCAACTAATTTTCAGGAAGATTTCTTTTTTCCCCTTGCTTTGAAAACCTCAGGTATTGTACTAGACTAGAGGAGGTGCTCAGTTCATTTCCAAACAGCCTGAAGATTAATTAAGAGGGAGTGTTTGTGTGACTACTAAGTATGGAGAAATAACTGCTTCTGGTCTCATCTTTAATACACTTGGGAGCAAAGAAAGGGGAATATCCTTTTCATATCAGAAACTCTGCCACTTTTGAGCTGAATAAGTCTGCCAGGATAAGGAGAGGAAGTGAAAAACCCACTGAAATACACTTTCCTAAATGGAAACACGTCGTGAATGGGAAGTCTGGAGACTTAGAGATGAAATCTTACCTATTACACCACAGCTGCTTATATTTATGTGCCCTTTCCAGCCCTCATTTCTAAGGAATTCTCATCATCTGGGAAGGCACTCAGCCGTCACATATTGCATTTTACAAATGGCATAACAAAGCCTTCACAAGGTGATTTTTCAGAGAGCTGGAAATAGCACCCAAGTCTTCATTCTGACAGTTCCCTGCCATTACCCTCTCACACTAAAGCTGTGAATAGAATCCAGCAGCCTGCAGCTGCCTAGAAAATCATCATATCTCATGTCCAGGGACTGCTTCTTAGAAGGAACAGCAATACTTCAAGAGACAGATGGCATGATGCCCTGGGTTTACAGCCTAAAGCCTCTTTACTGTGACCCAGCCAATATCTTGCATTTTCATGTTTTCCAAACCATTTATTTTATCCTTCTACAGAACTGCATTTATTTTAGCCTTTTAAATTGTACACACTTTAAATTGTACTCCTTTTAACTGTACCCACTAACTGCTGTGGGACTTTATGCATGCAGGTGGACACCTGTATCGCACTCACTTCTTTTTCCTTCCTAGCCAAGTAAACTGCTGAAAACACACCTTTCTTCCTTTTTCTTTTTGCTCTGGCCTCCAAAGACCAAATTCCCCGTTGCACTGCTGAGCAACAACTGAAAAATTGGTGTGCTCTCAACGTTATTCCCACCCTAAATCCAAAACACAACTCCCAGGAAGAAAATTAACTCTATCCCAGCTGAAATCAGGACACAAATGTCACCAACCCCCCTAATTTATTCTGAGGGTATACTGAGCTGGGAAGCTCAAAATGCTCCAGAACCCTCCCATGTGTCAAACATGCCGGGTTGACACAACATGGCACAAAATGAGGTGCCATATGTTAAAATCTCCAGATCAATTGTGCTTTAATTGAAAGATCTTATGCTCTGGCCCTCTGGGAGTCTTTAGCACCAAGGGCCCCCATGCTGGTACTAAAAAGTGCCAGGCAGTGTTCACATTAAAGCAATTCCTGGAAGGTAAATTTACACAAAGACACAGTTGTGTAACTTTGCTACTATCTTGCCCAATCCCACGAATATTCCAGGCCTCCAATTCCAGTTGGGAGATTTTTTTCCCCAGAACTTTGCTGATCCTTTTTGTCCCATCTCCCAGTTTAATACATATCAACATTTTTCTTCTTATCTATTGGCTGAATCTGGACATCAAGAATGCAACGGTTCTGTGTAAAAGGGGAGGTCTGGAAACAAATGGATTCATAAACTTTCTGTGCAGTAAACAGGAATACCATTTCATTATCATTTCAAGTGCAAATACAGCAGGAAAATGAGGGACAGTCAAACTCAGATTGCCAAAAAGGTGTAAAATTATCTCCCAACAGGTGCCAGTCAATTCCAGTAATTCAGTATGAAAAAAGCAAATACAAACCAAACAAATCTGGAAAAAGCAGAGAGGAGGTATGTTCTGCATTTTCAGCTAAACTATTTTAGCAAACTGTTTAAAGGTATCAACTTTCCCAGTTAAGGGTTCAAGTGACTCTCCCTGCTTCTTGAAAAAGGCAGTACTGAATGGCCTTCTGAAACTTAACTAAACAGAATTTCTGTGGGAAAAGTTTCCCTCTTATATCATTCCCTGTATTCCAGGAGACACAGGATCGTATGGTAGGTCTAAATATTAGCTATTGAGAGGATACCTCTTGAGGATCATATATCTTGAAAATAATATGTGGCATTGTATGTGTCTCTTAGAAAAATCAGCTTTGAAGATTTCTTTAAAGTATCTCTGGCTTTTTTTTTTTCAATGTGTGCTGTTTGTAGAGACAGGAATGCATTATACCTGCCACAAAATTCAGACTCAGACAATCTAGAGAGATTTATGGTGTTCCATTAAGGCAGCTCTATTCATTCATCATAGTACCAATTTTCCAATGCACTGCTGTATATTTTTGCTGGCAGTGCTCCTTTTCTTTTACTTACCCCTCTGTAGGTATCCTCTGGAGATTTATTATAGTTCCAAAAGCGAAGCCCTGCAATACTTTCATTTTTATCAAAATGGATTGTGAGCAGATGATCTTCTCCAAAAGAGAAGGGAATGAGCCACATATGGTCATCCTCCACTGTGATATTAGTCCCATCTATTAACCTACAAAGAGAAAAATCCATTAGCAGCAGGAAGGGAAAAGCTGGCTTCTCTCATGGAAATCAGTGACTTTACTCGGTGTTCAGTTTGTTCTGGATGCCACTTTCAGCTTCCAGGGCTTCTTGTGCCCACGTGCAGAAATTAAAAAGCACAGTAACCATCATAAAATAACACACAATTATTGAATTAAAGGCAGCGTGGGTCTGTTTGAGGCAAACCAGCAAAATCCACAGGTTTTCCCCATGTGAACAGAGGCGGGCAGAGGAAGGCTCAGCTACCTTTGTACCAAAGTGGCTGAAGGCAAAACTGTAAGGCCCAGCCACAATGTAATTTATTAATACAGTTCCCCGCCTAAACCAGCCTGTCTGGCACTCTGCAGTGTGTTACTATGCCAACACAACTCCATTGAACCCAGCAAGGAACCGCATGGCAGCTGGGTAACCCTGGGAAGAGCCAGGGTTTGCTCACGTCCTTCTTCCCACCGTCAGTCACATCCCTGCTTTTTCTGAAAGCTTCCTACCAGCAGGACAATGTCTTTTCATAACGGCACAGACTTCAGGCCGGCTAAATAAAGTTAAATCTGTCATTTCCTCATTTTGGAAGCCTGACTTTACATTCTCCTCCCGCAAACTACGGCACACAAAGATGGAGTAATGAATATGAATTAATTGTCCACTGTAATTACTTTGGTACACTGCCCAAAAAAGTAAGTATATACTTAATATTTATTTAAAAGTTTAATGGAAGAATGAGTGCCAGGCTTGGCAGTTCCTTAAAGAAAAGGATTTGAATAATGACTCTTTCACAGAAGAGCTGATTAGGGAGTCCATGAGAGAAGACATAATTCTTGACTTGAAGAGCACGCAGGACTGATTCCAAATGCCACAGCTGAAGAGCACTGTAGCGTACTCAAATTCAACCTGCTTCCAGAAATACCAAAAGCCAAAAAAGCCTCTATTTCTTGTGCCCAAAGAAATTCTTGAGCAAAACAATCAATTATGTTAAAAAAAAAAAAAAAAAAAAAAAGAAAAATGTATCTCACTTACTAAGAAAGACATCAGAAAGAGGGAGGACTTGCAAACTTAAAGGCAGCCTGGCTTAGTAGCAGGATAAACAAATTTATTAAAAGACATCTTTCAACGAAATTAATGATCAAAAAACACCTAAATTGATAGGATGGTAAACTCTGGAAGGTTAAATGTGTGTGCACAGGCCAAAAAAACAGCAGGAAAGCTGGCAAGGCAAAGGCACCATAAATAACATTCCTCAAATACATCAGGGGAAGATTTCTTGGATCTTGGTGCCTACAGATGAGAGTTTCACACAAATAGGCAGAAGAAACAAGTACTTACATGCAAGTAATTTTGATATCTGCATTATTCAGATTAGCAGAAATTACAAATAACAGGGCTAGTGCACATGTAAATAAATACCAAATTCTAAGGAAGACTCTCCAGAGACTTTGAAAAGTCCTAATTCATAAGCCCAGCCACAGACCATAAACCTGCCAGAGCAGAGGACTGCAACTGAAAATACCCTTTAAAATGGAGATATGAGTCAGAAACAACAGGATGCAGCTTCAATAACAACCAAATGCCAAGTCCTCTCCAGATCTACAGCCTGTGATTTCTATACTGCTGCCATTTAGGATGTACAAGCTAATTTGAGGAAATATACTTGTCAATGAGTAAAACTTCATTAGAATTCCCCAAAAAAAGCTGCAAAAATTGCCAAAAGAATGGCACCTATTTGTGCAATTCCCAAACACATCCTCACTCTTTGCTAAGTTGAAAATTTTCCTTGAAGTTATCCAGAAATCCTGCATAAATACGACTGAATATGCACAGACAGATGCTTCAGAACACCCACATTTCTTCCTGGAAAGTCCTTGGCAGAAATACCAGCCAGGCCTGTTACCATCTCCTAACTCAAACACCAACTTTTGGAAACATCTCATTCATGTTTCTACAACAAGCTGTTCCTGGGCAGCTTGTGAATTCCAGGAATGAGCAGTGATGGGATGAAAATCATCTTTGCATTACCATGTGTTATCATAATAGCAGCTTATATAATTCTGTCACTTTATCAAATCTGATGTAAAAATGCATCCAAGCCTTTCCTTACTTACTTTTCCAACGTTCTGGAATCTCCTGTGTACTCTGGAAGATCATTTAAGTCTCGGGGTGAAGCAGAAATCTGTTCTGTGCTGATTTTTAGTGCCTGACCACTCTTTCCTATCACCTCAAGCCCTGTCAGTCCGAGGTAATGGGAGTCTCCCCAGGTCATGGTAAAATTCAGCTGCAGGCCTATATAAAAGAATATTACATATAATTTATCTCGTTTGAAGTAAGGAGCCAATACAAACATGCAAGCCCCAATGGTCAGCAGTATGTATATTTTGTACAGATTAAATCACTTTCTGTGCTGCATTTGGATATTTCCTGGTCTGCATTAGGCCCTGCAGTGGGCTGCCAACACCTTGTTCACTTTTAACTACACAGCTCCTGATCAAGCACATTAGCAAGTGTCTCATCACTGTGATTGCAGACTGACAGTAATTCAGTGACACATTTAAGCAGTTACATGACAGATTTTGTGATTATGCAGACACAGAGAAGACAGATTAGTCTGAAGTCTATCCATCATCTTTCACCAGCTAAATGACTATATATGTTCATATAAATCGAGCCTCTCATAATCCCATAAATTGTTAGAGAACACCAACTCAGAGTTAAAGCAAAGCACAAGTTAGCTTTGCTAATGTTTTTAAGTTACTACCTTCACATCAGAACTGGGCACATGGAAGTATTTCAATGGGACAGCATCAGTGAAAAGCAGCAATATTAATACTATTAATCAATTATTAGCCTGAATCTCTGGAAAATAAATAGGAAAGAAAAACTGGGACGACAAAAGGTTGTACACCTGTCTTCAGATCCACCTGTTTTATGCTTCACTAAAAAAAAAAAAAAAAAAAAAAAAAAGAAATAGCATATACAGATATAACAAGTAATATTTCAGTCTGATCAGGTCCCACAAAAAAAATCCATCATTGTAAATTAAAGGTATCTTTCATTTCACACACTACAGAAACCCACAACTAATCAGGTTGGACAGTGTCGAAAGAAGCACCAGCAGTCATGGTGCCCTGAAAAACAAACAAGCATTAAACCTATTAAGCCACCCAGCCCAAATACCTTTAAATAGCTATAGCAAGTCTTGATATACCCATAAACTCCCTCGGGTGTAAGATCTCATTAGCATTTGCAAGGACACAGAGAAATAAATAGCTCTGTTAGCGGACAAATTTGGCTACATTGATATTAGATGCTATCCCCAAGACCATTGCTAAGACTAAACTTGCTCAGGGTTCAAGCATGGCTTTTTATTTGCTTTCACAAGCAAGGTTTTTTTTTACTACATCTCAGGAAAAGTGAGAGTGTATTTTCCCATGGAAAAGCCAGGGAGGAGCAGCCACTCACACAAGGTTTAGTCTTCACTTCACCGTGGCAGTGCCTTCAGAGAATCTGGGGATGATGCCGGGGGAAAAGGACCTCTAGAGGTGTCTAATCCACCTCCAAGCTCAGGGCATGTCCATAAGATCAGGTCTCTAAGGAGCTTATCCCGTGGGAGTTTGGACGTCTCCAAGGCCAGCAGATTTCAGACCCTCTCTCAATCCCTATTCCAGTGTTTGATTGCCCTCAGGGTGAAAACCATTGCCTAAAAACCCACTGGAAATTCTTATCAAAGGGCCAGGGGCTGCTCCTGAGGCTTTGGGGCCATCTAGAACATCTACCTGGACAACAGTTTAAAGGCCCACAGGGAGTTGGGTTTGTATAGGATAAAGGAAACAGGTACTTTAAGCATGGATACAACATTCTGATCCAGCTCTACTGCAGGGTTACTATTGTCAATCCAGTCTCAAAAATTCAGTCAGTCTACACAAATACACAGGTCTGGGAGAGAATTACTGGGTAAGAGACACAGCTATTAGAAATCTCATTCAGGGACTAGGCAAATGGTTAATGTTATTTTTCTGAGATTAAAAGCCAACTGTTAGGATATAATGGTGTAAATGCCATAGTAAACAAAGCTTCTGCCTTAAATATTCAGTTCCTCTTCTTTATTCTAGACCTGACATCTGTCACAAAGTTCTGTATAGCTCTGAAAAATCAGGTCCTCCTTGATTACATGGTTGGGGGAGGGAGGTTACGGAAGAAGGGTAAGAACTTACATTTTCCAGTAAATATTCCTGTCTCCTTAGGTGTACATTCAGAGAAATGGTCTGGCTCCAGAACCTAAAAAGAAAGTCAACAGGTGCAATATTACACATACATTAAAGGCATTGTTTATAGAGATTTTATGTCTGTTCCTTTGGTTTTTATAATATCCAGCCTTTTGTATATCCATCTCCCCTTTGCCTCCCCACCCTGGCTATCCTGCTAATTATGGAAAACATGCCCTAAAATGTAAAAGGTCATAGGGATCCTTAGAAAATCATGACTGTTAGGGTGAGGTTTTTTTGTTAATTCATATAGAAATGTTGAATGGGAGACACTGTACTGTGAAACACCTATTCTCAAAGAGGCTGAAATTCTGAAGTCACTCTTATTTACCTGCAGATTGCCATTAGCAAATGATAATATGCTGGACTTGCAATATTTTGCACTGTAAAGACAAGAAGTCTGGAAGGAAGTCAAGAGTGTGCCACCACAATTCCTTCTCAAGAACTAAGGGGCAGAACAAACAAGAAAACTTGTCCAAAAGCTTGTGCTTGTTCTCTGACAGTGCTAATGAGAAAGAGCCTATGCCATTCAGCACAGCAAACCAGAGAGGGAATAAACAGAGGGCAAAGTTTGCTGATCGTACTGGGGCAAGCAGGGGAGTAAAGACAAAGAAAAATGGCAAAACGTTGCAGATAAGGTTCATTTCATTGAGCTGAGCGTGATAAAATGGCTGATTGTGTTCACTGTGGTTAAATGTAAAAATGCTGCACTGGAGGAAAACAAGCCTAACTTTACATATACCAGTACTGGGCTCCAAAATTAATAAAGCAGATTGGAATGACATCTTGGCATTTTTATGAGTAGCTCTATAAAAACATCAGCTCAATCCTCATTAGTAGTCAAAAAGCCAAACAGGAAATTAGAAGTCCAGACTCCTCTATAGTTTAATTTATCATTAGAAGCAAACTTCCTGTCATCCAGAATACATCAAATGGACCTACATTGTGCCTAAAAATAAATAAAAGACTTGTCATCGCTGTTCTCCTACTGTTCCATCAGATCTCTGCAGCAGAACCACTGACATCCTGGATGTCAGATGTCTCTTCCCAGACTGCAATATCCTTCATGTGACAGCAAATGTCCCTGTGGTAATTGAGGTAATTCAGGTGAAACTGAACAAGAAGTGTGCACTGAAATAAATACACACACAGAGGGAACCTACAGAAGGTGGAAAACCCTTCCTATTGGGGGGGGTTCATGCAAAACAGTGACTCTGCCTTTGATATCCGATGCCTCTTCCTCAGAACAACTTTAAAAGCCCAGCCTGGGAATTAAAATTTGTAACTTTACTGAGAATCAAAACCCACGGGCATAATAAAGTTTCTGGGTTTATAGATTCCAAAATAATGCCCTCCCTTGTAGACCATAAACCATCTGTTGCCAGTCACATTATCACCTCTTTTCTCCCTTTCTTGTCTCCTCAGATCCCTTATTCCAGTGATGCCCCCTATATCTTCTTTCAGACATGCTCTAATTTTCTGCTCTTCCAAGTACTTCTGCCTGTGAGCATTCTCCTACCTGTGTTCTTAGATTCTTATGGCTAAAACAAAACAGCACCACAGAGCAGGAGTTATTGGAAAAGCAATAAAAAGTAGGAAGTATTACCATGGTCCTCCACCTGCCCATACTGTATAGCACCATCTCTGTGAGGAATAACTAAAGTTGGACTAACCATTCCAGAAAACAGATTTAGGAGACTGTAACACAGGGGCATAAATCGCCTGAGTGGCTTGAAGAAGGGGATGGGGAATAATTGTTTAGTTTCTTTCCACACAAAAAAACTGGAGGACATTAAAGGAACCTAAAGACAAACAGAAAGAGGCTCTTTGCTGGGAAACTTGCCACAGAGCACTGTAAATTGTAAAAGTGCACACGGGTTCAAAAAGCTAGGGGATGAATTAACGCAACAAAAATCTGCAGCAGGATACTAAACACAAAGGTTAAGTGAAAAAGTCCTTGTGAGACACACTGCTAAGGGCTGGATGAGTGTTTTAGAGAAACACCACTGCATGTCTGTGCTGTTCTTACATTCTCCCGAAGCACCCATTAGTGGCCACAGAACTGAATCAAGTGCACTTGGAACACGACTGATCTGCTAGAAAGGTCAACATGTTAAGGGTTACTGAACTCATGGGACACACAGATGACCATGGATAACACTGACAGGAGAGTAAGACACTTCTGTAAGAGCTTTTAAAAAGTTCTGCAGGTAGTGCAGTAAAACACCATTTCACCTGCTGAGCAGCGAATGATCAACAGCAGAGACTGTTCAAACCCAGTACTGGTCTGACAACGTTGTGCTGGGGAAGACAAATTGCCCAGTAGATCTGTATCATTCTGGTAGCATAAGCATCCCTCCACAAAAATCAGCAAATATACAGTGACAGGGAGATCAATGGCTCAGTCACAACAGCATTTGTTATTCCACTGCTGATGCAGCACATTCCAGAGTTACAACAGGGGTATGAAGGGCATCACAGCAAAATGAAAGGCAGAGACTCTGAGTAAGGGCCAGACAGTCCAGGCCCAGGCTTCTGCCATGGAAGAGGTCCTGATGAATGCTCACAATAAACAACTGATCAAGAAAAGAGAGGTGAACTTCAATTTGTGTTCATGAAATCCTGCACTGCAAAAGGTGTCTGGACAGTTTAAGACATCACAAGCAAAGATGGGACCAAGATTACTGAAGTCCAAGGCTTAGAGACACAGACTCATGATTTTAACTGTGACATCAAATTCCAGTGTCATTGGAAGCCACAAGAGAAAGAGGCCAAGACAGAATGGGAAGGCTTGAAAACCACACGAGGCTCATCAGGAACTGCATATCCCTGGGAGCAGTTTGGCTGAACCCGCTGGAATTTGGATCTCCTCACAGACTCACAAGTAAGAGTCTGACCCCTAGAAAAAAAGAGAACCTCACTGATGCAGCAGCAGGTGCTCAAGAACATTCTGAGAAGGTAGAATATTTAAGGAAATCAGGTCAAAGTCTGTCCCACACCATCACGAGGAGAGAATCTTGCAGGAGCTTTGTTCACACACTGGACTGCTGGGCTGGAATGGTACAAGGCAAGAGCCCAGTGCTTGAAAATACTCCTTTTCCTTCAAGGAGTAAAATACCAACTGCATGCAAAATGCACACAAACCTGTGGAGATGCTAACCAAAAAAATACAGAGAGGGAAAATAGGGGGAGGGTGGACAGGAAGAGATCTTTTCTATTTAAAGTACTTAATTTGTGGAGGAAGAAACCAGCAAGAGTATATTCTGTGTGGAAAATAAGGACAAATCTTTGATTTGGAACGACAAGGAGGACAGCTACTCATTATATGAACAACTGTATGTATCACTGCCAGTGCATAAACCTTCAGGAGTACCTAAATCAAAAAGAACTCCCTATAATCTCTGTCCAAGTAAGTAAAGGAAAAAAAAATCTAGTATAGCTTTCCTTGTAGGCTTATTAATTAGTCAGGTAACCCAAAATTTGGAGGACCTTTAGGGATTTAAAATATCACTTAAATTACTGAGCTGGTGAAAAAAAAATAAAAAAACCTTCAAAATAGTCATAATTGTATTAGTTCTTCAGCAGAGTTCTACCTCACCATGGAAATGTGCCTATTACTTCCACGTCATGTTTCAGAAAGACATTTATAGAGAGTTCTGAACAGAGAAGGCCCTACCTGTTGATCTTCTGTTCTCAAACCTGCTTGTGTAAAAGGTCTTTCATCTCCCTCCCTGTCAGCAGTTGTTGGCCTCTTTAGCTCTTCCTCATATCTCAAGGAGCTGGCATTTTCCATTTCTCCATCATATGTCTCATCACAGCAGTATATAGCTTCAAGAATATCATCATCAGTTGTGAACAATATAGTATCCCCAAAGTGCTCTGGAGCTGAAGGCAACACACAGAATTAAATGGAGAAATAATACAAAAGAATATTATAGAGTGATAAAAATTATTTTTGGTCCTTCTTTACATTTCATTTGTAACAATTCGTTTAAAAATAATTTGTGCTAGACTGATGCTGATACCGCCATTTTGACTATTTCAGACTATTTCATTCTCAAACTTACACTGCAAAGCAGTAAAAAACTAGAGAATTCAGTCAAATTTTGAATACATAGGAAAGACAATGGGAAGAAAGCTTCTCCATCACCTTTTCCAAAAGATATTGTACGTGAAAAAACAGTAAAAAGCTGAAACTTTTAAATTTCTCACGACTATCTGATATTATTGAAATACAGACTCGATGCTAAGACGTGGTTAAGAATGGAGATTAGCTCCATGTGCTGCAAAAATCCCCACTATCAGTGAAAATGCATTAGTGGGCTTTATGTTTTTAAATTCAATACTAGACAAAGTGCCAGCTCGCTTTGAAGTGGGAAGTGATAACAAACAAGTGAAATGCATTTGTTTGCATTGTACTGCTGTTCCCACAAAGAAAATAAGGAATGATCGAATACCTCCAGACAGTGTTCCTGAAGCCTTGGCAATTTCTCCTTTAAAGATGCATTGTTCATCTAACAGCATGATAATGTCTTTCACACCTCTGAAAGAGTGGATTCGAGATTTATTGTAATTCCAAATCCTAATCATAGCTACCTGACAGGGATTCACAAAGTCAATAAAGATAAAGTGAGGTTTTCCAGGGGTAAATGGTGCCAGCCAGAGATGCATATCATCCTGCGTCCGATTTACCCCATCAATTAGGTTGGTTATTATTCTGGGATCATTCCCATAAGCTGGTAAAATATTTATATCAGGTGGTTCAGCTGTTATTTTTGCAATCTGAACAGGATCTCCCTCAGAACTGAAAACTTCAATGCCATTAAGCCCGACATAATGTCTGTCTCCCCACGTTGTTCGAATGTCTATCACCAAGTGCTGCCCATAAGGTAAAACAGGAATTTTAAAATCATTTCCATCCTGTGCCTCCGCAGCATTTTCTTCTTCTTGCCTCTTGGGTAGTGTTTGCAGTCCCTCTTTCCTCACTTGCTGCTGTTCTCCAGAGCGGTTGATTTTCTGTTGGTGGAGGAACTCGTCAAAGATATCCCCTTGAAAATCCATGTTCGAGATCCGGCCACGATGGGAATAATTAAATTTCACCAAGGAGTTCCAGGACTCCTGCAGCGTGTGCTCCTGTTCACTGCACCACTTGGCTCTGGAGGTTGCTACGTCCTTGATGGAAAAGTCTTCCTCTGAAAACAACATTACAAAGGCATTTAATGTGTAAGCAGGACTGGGAACAAATCGCTACGACACGGACTTTGCAGAGCGAGGCTGGTCATATTCGTGTCCCTTACTGTGAAATTCTCCTACAGTAGCACTTTTATATTGCCTCCCTATTATGAAGGCTCCATGTCCCAATTTCCATTCCCTATTTAGACATAATGAAAACAATCACTTTTAACTATTAACAGAGCAGAGCACAGGCCATGATGCAAACTGCAACTCTTAGGCTGAGAATTCCTGACTCAACCCTTAAAGAACTTGGGATTTTGCCCAGTGATACTTATTGTGTGGTTATCACAACAGTTTAAATCATCTGTCTGCACTTCTGCAGATCTTTGATACAGCTGAACTGGTTAATGGAAAGCATTACAGACAAAAGCTGGTGCATCCTCTCAAAATCAACCACGTGGATATAAAGAAAAAGGGTGAGAAAAGAAGAAGGCTCAGCACAAGGAGGATGAGGTGAGTGTTGCATTCTGTGCAGGTGATGTACAAATATTTTTCTCACTCTTCAGCAAGTGTGAGATGTAGAAGGGGTATAATGACAAAGTATCTAATGGGAATGCAGCGAGGACAACAAGTCAGAGGGACGCAGTGGGAGCAAAGCATGTTCTCCTGGTGGCTACACTGGGGAGCTGCTTAATTTCCATCTCAAAACAATTAAGAACAGATAATAACAAAGATTTTCAATAAAGCAGTCACTTATGTATTTTCTTCAAATAAATGAAGAAGAGGAAGTGGAGTTCTAAACAATTACGGGCCCATGGGCCACATTTTACTCCTGTACAATGTCCTTGGGTGGATACTAAAACAAATGGTTATCAAGAAGAAATGCCAATTGCCATAAAATGCAAAATAATGTTTTCCCAAAAGACTGCTCACCACTGAGTGTTAACTGTGTTTTTGGAAACACTGGAAAGAGGCAATGTTCCTAATCTATCTATAGCAAATAATCATTTACAGTGGGGAAACGTGAGATAAAAATAAGAATTTCAAAGCAGATGGGAAACTACCTGGGAAAGGGTTGTCTTCCAGAATGAAAGCCTGGAGTCCAACCTGGCCCTTCCTCCTTACCCCGCAAGGGGAACGCAGATAGGAAGAAAAATTTCATATTTCAGAGAACATCAGTCATTTATAAGTCCCTTTCTTGCTCAGACCACTGTCAGTACAGATACTCCAGAGGTGGGTGATCCCAAAACGTAATCCCAGAGCCTCACAACCTACCTGGAGAAGATACTGTATATATATTTATCACTTTAAAATGTCAAAGCTTGAAAATTTCAGGATGAGCAGAATAGGATGAAAAGAGTATTTGACATCCATTGACTTGCCCCGTTTGGGAGAGTTTGTCCCTTTTTTTTTTGTTATTTTTTTTTAAACGTCAAGTACTTCAAACAGCCCAGAGATTACAATTCTAAAGCACTCCTGAGGCAGTTCAAGGGGAGGTTAACAGGTTTGTTGGCTGCATTAAGGAGTGACAACAGGAGAACTGAAGCCCTGAAAGGGAAGCAGAGAGAGCCCAAAAGCAGAGCCCAGTGGCTGAAGGTTTACAGGGCTGGTTTTGGTGCTTTTTTTTAAGAATTTAAAACGTATTATTATTAATGATACCTCAAATTTCCAACTCCCCTGTGGGTTTAGGATGGGTGTCTTCAACCACCAAGTCCCCAATCCTGCTTCTGATGGCAACACACACCACACAGTTCCTCTCAAAACTGTCCTAAACTACATTTTGGGCTAAGACTACCTTGAAGAAAACACCTTTCTTCCCCCTCTGTTGCGTTAATCTCTTTTCTACTCCCTGCAGTTAAAAATAGCAATCATATTTTCATGCTGCAATCACATGCTTCATTTCCCAAATCACCCTAAAAGCTCTCTTCTGGGTCTGCTCCACTTTGTAATCAGCTTTCCCGAAAACGGATGATCAGAGCTGCAGTTTTCCAACTGACGTCTCACGAGTGGCTGTGCTGAGATATTAACATTTCCCCAACTCTCCCAAATGCCTGTGCTGCTCCATCCTGGGAGTGCTCTGCTCCAATCACCCTGCGTCACACCAGCCCTTCACACTCCATCTGCCATCAGCTCCTCAGCCACGATCCTTCCCTTCCTCGGTCATTTGCAATTGATGATTACTCAGCTTACAACTTCATTTTTGGTTATTGGGTCCCAAGTGAGCCTGCAAAGCACTACTGTGGAATTGCATTCCACTGCTTCAGCCCTCAAGTTCATCCTTCTGTGAGTTCTTCCATCTTCTTAAATCATAATAACCCAAATTATACGTTATTTGCTAATTTTATCAGCAGACTCCCATCATTTCCTTCGCACATTAAATGGGTTATCAAGGAAAAATTGATGTTTTTATGGCAACATTAACTCAAGCCGAGCATGTACGTGCTATTTCTAATTTCTGTTGCTCTTGTTATCCTTCATTTAGTGACCAGAGCCGTGCTGGGACATTGGTATGAGGCTCTGCAGCCTTCCCTGTGTCACACACTTCCACTGGGAAGCTGCACTTCCCTCAGCCCTGTGCCAATTAAAAGCCACCACTCAAAGGGAAACACTCAAAACCCTTTCCCTGTTGTTAAAGCTCACTCAGCTCCACTTTGAAGATGGTTTTACCCTGCACAGCCCAGCAGAGAGAGAACAAAAGCTGCTGGATGGCTGCAATTTTCCCAGGGACAAAAACATATTGGGAGCTTTAAGCACCACACGAAATAACCTGCTCTGAGCAAAATGAGGGGACACCATACAGCTCCATGATAACCTTCTTCTTGTGCTTTACATTAAAACTCCACCATTGTTTCCGTTTTTAGAACGGAACAGAAATTCTCAAGGTGGGATTTATTTACAGTTTCCATAATTTTAAGGCTTTAACCTGACAATGATAGTGTAAAATGCGTGAAACAGCAAAAGGGCTGCTGGGTGGGTGAAGGGAGGATGGCAGTTATTCCAAATTCTTCCCTGTTTTTCTCTTCTTTGAGGTATAACTTCAGACGGACTGATGAAATTGCTGTTTTCTTCACAGAGGGTCAGAGAACAAAAAATCCAGACATTCTAAGTTTAGAAAGAAGCGTTTTCCTCACCTTGGTCTGAACAAATCATGCAGTACCTGCTGCAGAATTTGAACCGGCATTCCTGCATTTAGTTATATTTCCTGTCCCTGATGACCATTACTTGAATGTAAACACTCAAATTCAATATACAGCAAGCTACACTTTCATGCAAATTGTTTTGATGCTCAATCACAACCAAAATTTCCACTTGTAGTTTTGTAACATCTTATTCCAATTCCCTGGGTCCTGTTGTCCTTGTTCTGCCAGACTCTCTTCATTTGAACAAGATACTGAATGCTGAAGAACTACACAGAACGCCAGAGAAGGTATGAAGAGCCCAAAAACCCCAGAATCAGAGTGACATGGCTCGGAACTGAAAAGGGGAGACTAAAAATACATCCTGGAAAGCTGGTTAAAAGAGAGACAAAGTAGAACCTGTGGGTAAGAGATTCTATTCTCCTGGTGTTTACAGTTGTCAAACACAAAAATATTACCCCACACCCAGAAGATTTCTTAGGCGTGGATTGCCAGAGGTTGGGAGAGCGCAGGAACTTCAGAAGTTGCCAACAGAACTACACAAATCTGGATCCTCCACCTCCAACAGGATCCAGGTGACATAAAAAAGGTTTGGAGAAGGATGACAAGGATAATCAAAAGGCTAAAATTACTAGAAAACTCTTCATAAATAAACAAGATGTCTGAGGGAGAGGTTTGTGAAGTCATAAGCACAGAAGGGAAAATAAAGGCAGTTTTCCATTCACTCTGAATAAGTATATTCAGAATATATTCTCACTGAGAAAGACACAAAACCTACTACACAAATAAACTCTGTAAATTTACTCACTAACTTGAGGACACATTCTTCTTTATCTTTTTGCAGATTTTAATTGATATTAGCAAACATTTGCTGTCTGCAGGAACTGTCAATTCTTGGAAAACAATTTACCAAAATTTAGTCTTCCATCTGCTCCAAATAAATTAAAACCCACTAAATAAGAATGTAAATTTTTCAGAAGAGTATTTCACATCAGGTGTAGGACAAGGAGAGAGACTGAGTATTAACAGAGTACGAATGAGGAAAATAGCACAAAGAGCAACTAAAATCCCCCTGTCTACACCTCCAGGAATCTCAAGAGGTGCCTTCCACTGAAATGAGTTTGTGCAAAACGAAGAACACGTCAGCACTCGCACTGAGATTGCTACTGTGACCTCTCACCTTTGAGCGCAGAATCCTCTTCTTCAAGATTTATGGTGTTCAGTCCCAGCTTTTTACCACATCTGACACTTCTCCTTCCACTCGTAGGGTGCTGTGAGCTGCAGCAATTCCTGCTGGGCTCCAAAATGTCCAAGCCCACATCCCCATCCTTTCTGGTCAGCATTAGTGATCTCTCATCTCCATTTGCATTCCTACTACTAGGTCTTCCCAGTTCATTTCTCTGGCATTTGCCATCCTCATTTGTCAGGTCTGAAAAGTTTTTCATGATCCCGTCTGACTGTGTTTGAAATCTCGAGCTTAAACCATGTTCTGTAGCAAGCCACGAAGGCTTCTGCTTACTGGGAGTAACTTGGCTGTTCTCAGTGACTTGGGAAGATGACTGTAACCAGGGTGGAAGTGCTCCTGTGGAATCAGACAATTTTCTCCCTGTTAACTTTTCCATTTGTTCACTCAGAGAAAGTTCATCATCAGACAGAACATGCTCTGCAACTGCTGCTACTGCTGAATTCTCTTTGGTGTCTTTTCCACAAACTTGAGATAGCAATGCTTTTAGATCATCCTCTAACTCAGGCAAATTTTTCTTTGTGAAGCTGATTGAGTTCATTTTATGCTCAGGAAGATTTTCTTCTGGCAGAGATTTCCAGTTTAGTGAAGTACTGCTTGATTCTGAGCATTTAAAATGTAGGTCTGCATTCCTGTCTGTGATTGCAGGTGCATTTACTTCTTTCCTTTCACTTGAGGGAGATGCAGAGATATCTTGCTTGTGATCTGTAAGGTCAATTGTAGTGTTATGGTCAGCAAAGAGATCTCCAGAGGCTTTCTCTAATTCACCCTCAAATACGAGGTTCTCATCAATGTATAACTTCACCTTCTTTGCTCCAACATCAAGGTCCTACAAAAATAAAAGTATAAAGATTTCAATCAAGCTTTCAAGCGTTAGGTATCACTCTTCTGGGACTCTGACACTTGAACACTTAATCAATAGACAGATGAAAACAATTAAACCCTGTGTCAGTTACATGCTTTTGACTACCTTTTAATCTAAACCTCAAACAACTGTGGAATATTTAAGATTTTATTTAAAAAGACTGAAAGCCCTGCTAGACACCACTATGAACCATTTTGACAAGGCTTGATTATTTAGAAAAGCTTGAGGGAAGAAGCCTAGATTAAGTATAATTATATTTGATCAGCATATAAATTTCAGAGGCACATTTTGTTTCAGCATCTGGAAGATTCACCACTTTCACGACACGTTCCACAGTGAACAACCACCCAGATCAAAGCAACTGGAGTTAAAAAGAGTTACAAAGAAATAACAGAGCCAGACAGGACAGCAAGAAAAAAAAATTCATCCAGTCCATCTTTTTTCCACTGGAGAATGTAAAATAACCTATACCATTGAGAAGAAATCTGTTTTTAACAGTTTTCAACTAATCTGCCTTGATAGCCTATTCCAACACTTAACTAGCCTTTTAAATAGAAGGCCTTTATCTCAGACACAATTCTGCCACTCACAGCTTTATCTCTATGTTCTCCTTCTCTGTGGCACCCACCAATACCTGACTTTTTCATTCCATTGAAGTTGGAACTAATGTTCTTTCTATTCTCTTCGCCATTTCGATCTAACCCTTTCTCCCCCTTGACAAAAATACCATTATCTTCAAAGAAAATATAGAAGATGAGACAAAATCCATCTCCTTTCTGTTCTCTGACTTTCAGTAACGTGTCCATCTTGTGGAGCCTTTAAAAGACTCTCTGTTCTTTCCTCCTTTTCATGAAAACTAAGAAGCTTTTCATGAAAGCAAGAAGTTTCAGTTTCATCCCTCTTGTTCATCTCCTGGATGTCAGTCCTCCTTGAATACTGATGTAAATTTTCCTCTGCTTCCAAACTAAACCAGTTACTCCTTCCCCTACAAATACAAATGCCCCTGGCCCTTCACTCCTGAAGACACGTGTTTACAGGCTTAAAAAAATGTAATAGGGACCTACCCACGGGAAAAGCAGAAGATGCAGGGATAACAAGTAAGCTACAGCTGGGAGAGGGAAGCAGGTGTAGGTCTGTGAGACACATTCCTGATAGGGGAAGATAACCTTCAGTAACTTCTCAAAGAGCAGCTGTAAACCCAGTTTAATTGGCCATTATGGCATGGCTGCCTGTGGAACTCCACGAGTATCATAAAGTGCTACAAGCCTGTACTGATGCACTTGGCCATAAAAGGTGATATTTTTTCCCCTTGAATGAGGACACTGATGGATTGCTCTAACTGGGGATCAAAACTTTTAAATCTATTAAAAACTACCTGCATGGCTTTGCCTGAAATTAGGATGGGAAAGAGAAAGACGATCAGGATGTCCCAGTAAGGTTATTTTTTAAATTTCTGTATGTCTGGACTGCCAATGCCCTCCTTAAATGCTGGAGATTTTGGATATTCACAGCTGAATTTGGAATAACTGCAACATTTCTACATAATATCCCAGCCTCTACTGCTGTTAGGAACACTCAGCCCTCAGTTCTGCATTTTTACCTGGAAACAGATAGAAACCGCATGGGACCACAGAAATACACACGTCCATTTGAAAAGCATTTGTCAAAGTCACCTTTTTAAATTAAAATCAGCAACCTCTTAAGAGCAACTTGCTTTGAAATTAATCCCACTCCACTCACCAGTACAAGAGGAGGACAGAAAATACAACAAAGATGAGAGGGTGGAGGTCATTCTCCCTGAAAGAGGGACAGTCAAGCCCAGAAAAGAGCCAGTCACTTCAAAATTACTATTTCAGTCAGTGGAAAAAGACTTCCTGTACTCTGATGCTTTGGAATGACCGAGATAGGTATTACAGGAAGCAAAAGAGGTGTCTGAAGTGTCTCCAGATGAGCCAGGCTGCAGATATTTGTAGGACAATAGAGACAGACTGAAGTGGGGCAGGCATTAGTAACAGCTGATAGCTCAGGAAAACCAGCTATTCAGGGAAGAAGCAGGAAAAGAGCTAATGAAAATCTTTTACCCCAAAGTCCTAAAGCAGACTGAGCCTCAGGGAGGAAAAACACGAACAGATCTCAGAGACTCCAAGAACAAACATATGCAGGCACAAAGACTAAGAACTGCTCTTTTTCCTTCCCTCCCACCCCTCTTCGGAGCTTTCAGTTGCTTAGTGATCAGTTCTGGTGGGAAAGATTGACACCAGGGTTTTTGGCTTCCCTGGTACCACTGCTCTGCTCTCCTGGAGCGGGAGGAGGCTGGAAAAGTCCCTTCCACATGGGCAGTTCCACCCTGTAAACAAATACCCAATACTTCATCCAAAGGCAGGTGTTTTTTTTGTCCTCCTGGAAGAGTGATTAAAATGGCACAACGACTCAGAACGAACAGGGGAGTATGATCAGTGTCAGAAAGGGGAAAAAAACCCTAAAGGTAGATTTTGTGGAAATAATTCTACAGTTTCTCTTGGTGTTCCTTCCCAGCTTGCACCTTCAGCCCTCAGAGTGCCTGCTGGGATAGTGCCTCCCAGTAAGACAATAAGGATGGAATTTCTGGCCTTTTCAAGGATATTTGTGCACGAAGGACAAAGCATAAAACCAGAGGCACTTTTCTGAGAATTACCCCTGGACAAAGGACTCGAAATTGCTGCTGCCTGACTTCTCACAGAAGTGTGAAAAAGAACGAGCAATAGAAAAGAAGTCAAGCACGAGAAGTTTTTCTATAAAATTAACTGTGCTGTAACAAAGCTGCTGCAGCCTTGCAGACCATCACGTGGTAATCCAGCACTGAAAAATCTCCAGCTCAAGAGAATGGACACGAGCACATGCACAGGAGGCAACCACTTGAAGAAGAACATGATTCAACTGCAGAGCAAATAAGACCTTAATGCATTAAAGTATTGATTCCATTCCCAGATTTGTGAAGACACACCACAGACATTATATTGGATCTTACACAAAAAGTTTTAACAGCATCGAATAACGATGCCATTTCAAGACTGTAGCAAGTACATATAAAATGTCTGACTACTGCAGACAACTTTGAAAAGAACTGGCTGCCCTTTCTTACATCTCTTCCGTTCTTGCAGACTAAAAATGACCTCCTTTTTCGCAGATCTCATCTGAAGTAAATAAAGGCAAGATGAAGCGTCCTCTGAGACCTTCCTTGTAATTCAAGGAATCGAGGAATCTATGGCAATGATGTCATCTGACTTTTACAGCTTCCTTCAAACATATTTTTTCTTCTTCTAGACTCAAATTCTAAAACTCAAACATACCAAAGCACTGGCCTGACTTAATTTTTTTGCCTATTTTTGGAAGAAGTACTTGGGCACCTCTGGCTTAGGTGCTGTTTGAGGGGAAAAAAAGGCAGTAAGAATGATTACAAAAATCCACACAATCTGGCTCTGGACTTACGTTAGCAGAAAGCAAACTGTTAGCTAATTATGTTTTTGGGGTTTATACCTCTCAGACAAAACTTCTTCGTGACAAATTACAGAACTAGGCAGAACTGCCTGCTATTCTTTCACCTTAAGGATAATGAGACATTTCTTTAATAAGTATAAACTGCTTCACTTCCACCAAAATCCATGGGATTACACTCCCAGTGGATTTTACAGATTGCCTCATAGCAGTTTATTAAAAAAGCAGTGCCTTGACACAGAGACATCCATTTCTCTGCACTTCCTGCATTATATTCAGGAGGTTTGGTAACAAATCCTACCATTACCTCCAAGAACAGCACACTCTAATGATGATGGAACATTCTGCAGACGGTGGTTTTACTGGAAAAAGCTACTAAAATTCCAGGAAAACAAATATAAATCATGTAATAGTAAATTTGCATAAGCTGCCCCTTCCATGACCATTTCCATATGTATAAATTACCATATGTGCTTATATAAGAACATGGATGAGAGCAAAACCAGAGGGATAAACCCTCTTATTCATAATCCAGGACAGCAAATCCTCTTTGATCCAGTACCTGGGATTTCTTTCTTAACACTGCAGTGTACAAACAAGAATAATTTTCACGGTGACATTCAAACACAGACAAGAGACCATCTGCCATCTGCCATGATATGTCTCTCTTTTAACAGAAGATTGTTTTATTACGAGCACACAGTGGTGGAGTTTTTAATTATCCCTGGCCATAGCAGGGGGGCTGGAACTAGATGGTCTTTAAGGTCCTTCCAACCCAAACCAATTTATGATTCTAATTAAAGCAACAAACCCAAACTTGCGCAACAGTCAGCCTATTTACATTTATATCCATGAGAAAACACATATTTAAACACATAGTTACATGGTGATAGAACAACTGAGAGTCCTGAATGCACTTACCTTTGCATCTTTATTTCTCACCACAGCAAAGGATTAAGTGACAGAATATGCAAGCCTTTTACTAGGTCTTTAGAGATCTTTAATAGCTTTGAAGGAAAATGCTCATTGTGCCTATGAAAACATTATCACCACATTGTTACCACTTGCAATTAAGACAGAAGCAAATTTCACAGCAGACAGGGACACCTCATAGCTCCTATTTTATTAGAGAAAACTGTATCTACTCTTATCCCATGCTTTTAGAAAGAAGAGCAGACTGAATTTCCCAAGACAAAGCAGAGCAAACACACAAAGCAGTTGAGAAAAGACTACTTACACTGGGAGTTGTTGTGCTGTAATTCCAGATCTTGATCTTGGATATACCAAAGTCACGTGACCGGGTGGGATTGCGGATAACAAAGTACAGTTGGATGGGCGGATGGAAAGGGCACATCCAGAGGCAGCTTTCCTTCCTGAGCTAAAAACATACACAAGCAGACTGTCACTAACTCTTCCTCCTCGAGCAGGGCTTTAATTTTAATTAACTGCCCACCCCACAGCCCAATATGCAGAGATTAGAAAGTTCAATAAAATCTACTACGTAAGAGCAAAACCTCAACCTCATTTCCCAGCAGCAAATCCGACTCTCCTGCCTCTAAGGCAGCTCCCAAGAACCTGACAATGAGATAAAGGTCAGCTGCTCGCTGTCCCAGTGAGGCATCTGCACACTCACAAACCACAGGCAGCCTGCCCCGCTTTGGAACTGCAGGGTCAGAGCAAGCCCAGTTTATTTTAATCAAATTAATCAGCTTTGCCTGTACTAGAGGGGATCACTGAGCACAATGGATGCTGGACAATCATTCTGTGATTTCTTCCTGTGCTTACACTTCTGGTTTGCTCTCTAAAGAGGGGAATCTTATAGAATTTCACTTTATTGCCTGGATCTATTTTAATCAGGCTTTGCGGACAGCCAACATCACTTACAGATCCATTCCTTGGAGCTAAACAGAACTCTACACTTGCTATTTTCAAAGATATCACAGAAACTCCCAAGATGAATTTTACATACAATTGGCCATCAGGAGACTTAAAAGTACCAATTCTGAAAATTGTTAAGAACTGCTACCTCTACATGTTGAGAAGTAAAGTAAAAGGATGTGTGGCACCTCAGAAAGAAGCAAGGAGGAAAGAGTTTCAGAATCAAAACACTGAAGATTAATATACTTGATGTCAAATGTTATCATAAGACAGAGATGAAGAAGGGCACAAAGTGAAAACACATGCAGGTAACACTTCAGTGATGTGAGATGAGGAGATAAATGAGCCCCCCTTCTGTTCTCAAGGATACACAGTACATACAGTGACACAGTAGGCACACAGTCAGGATTTTTCCACAACATTTCACCCTGAAGTGAGTCTCTCAGATTTTCCTGAAGGCAGTAACCACAAAACTTTCCTCCTGAGTACTTCAGCTGTGTGCCTAATGATGGTGAGGACAGAGCTCTGCAGCCTGTTCAAAGACATCCCAAACAGATCCACTTCTCACAGTGGTCATCTGCACATCCCAAACTCCCACAGGTCACGATGTCTCTGCCCCAGAAGCCTCTCAGAAAGCTTTGGGAGACTGTTGTTGGGTTTAATGTCAGTTTGGGGCATAAACAGCCGTAAGAGTGCCAGACAGGTTTAATACTTTCTACTGAAGAACAGAAAGATGCCTCTTAACATCAAAGAAATGAAAGACAGCCCTCAAATCAGCGTGAACCCAACTCCAGGGTCAACTTCAAAGCCGCATCATGTTTTTGAAGTCATACAATGAACAAGAATGGTTAAAAAATAATTTCCCAACAGCAGGCAACATCTGATGAGCAATCCACCTGCAGACCTCTCACGCCAGGACCTGATGCCCCAGAAATCAATAGGTTCTGGTGTGTAATGAGAGCCAGAGGTGCCTTCACAGGAGGGTACCCGATTCGGCACCAGAATGGACTCTGGAAAGAATTCTCCATGCTTCTCACTTGTTTCTCTGTAAACCTGCACGTGACCCTCCAAACAACAGGAGGTACATCAGAGCCAGGCCAGAATTGTGAGTGAGAGGCACAGAGACCTCAGGTTTATCGGTGGAAGTAACCGCTCAGGGCTGGGGTTACACAGACCCACAGGTGTTACAGTCCCCACCAGGATGCCAAAGACCTGACACCACAAACTCAAGGCACCTTGAAGAATCCATGCCAAAACTCTGGAGACTGTGGAGGACTCTCGTGTTTTATCCCAAAGAGTGATGTCTTTGCCTTCACACGATGTACTCGAGTCTGGGGTTACTGTCTTTGCAAATAGAGCTGGAAAATCCAGCCCAAAAATTCTTTGAACCATCAGGGTGAACCTGATACACGTTAAGAAGTTGGAACTACATTTGAACTGCATCAAGGCAAAAACGGGAGAGTGGAAACCTCTACTCTTAGATTTTGTGGGACATTGGTTTGCGTGTGTGCACCTGATGGAGAGCAAAGGAAAACTCAAGCACCACGAAGGGGAATGATGTGGGTCTAAGGGTTAACCATTGGGAAGAAATTTCTAGAATTACAGTTACCTGCCCTTGTTATTCTGAGGTTTAAAAAACTATATATATGTATAAGAATTAAATTATTTTTTTTTACAGAAACCCATTTCAATACAGTTCCTAATCTACGTTTTACAGAATTCCAGAATGGTTTGGGTTGGAAGGGACCTTAAAGCCATGGGCAGGGACACCTTCCACTATCCCAGGTTGCTCTAAGTCCCATCCAACTTGGCCTGGAACAATTCCAGGGCTGGGGCAGCCACAGCTTCTCCGGGCAACCTGTGCCAGGGCCTCCCCACCCTCACCTTATTTCTTCCTTATCTCTAATCTAAATCGAGTTAGTTGAGAGCACCTGATGTTCTGCCAGGCATTTTGTTCTTTTATAGTATATCACAAAGTACAAGGAAGGAGGCAATTTAAGTGTTCTTCTTAAAAGTCTGCAAGAGTAATAAATAAACTAACAGAATAAAATCCCTGATCTTCAGTAAGACAATCTATTGCCTATTCTCAAAGACAAATGTACATCTAAATGATCAAAGATGGAAGTGTTTTAACCATGGGAAAAAGGAGTTTTCCACGTAATAAGTTTTTATGTCAAGTTTTTGTTCTGTTGAAAATATTAGTTGCTTGGATATTGATTAATTTATTGGGTTTTCTAATGCACCCAAAAGCTCTCCTGAAATGTGCACAAACTGGAAACGCTGCTCTGACTGCTGAAGGAACCTGCAGTTCAGGTATCAGATGCCCAAACCCTAAGACTGTGTTCCCTGTCCAGATTGCATCTTGGATGCAATACCCTTCCAGCTTCAAGAGAGGAGATTACAGTGTCACAAATCAAAGGGATATGTTAATCAATGAAATGTAAAACCTCATTACCTAAGAATAATGGGACATATAAATATATGAGTGATGCTGAGAATAACAGGTTCATAATGGCTTAATGAACGTATTACTACATAATTTATAATTAGCTGGAGAGTCTGAGAGTCACTACTACTGCTACTGAGTGTCATCTGCCAGACACAAAGCCTGTAAAGGAGAATGGATATTCAGACACCACACTACAGTGTTCAGGAGACACTAAGAAAAATGTTTCAAGTAAAAAAATTTGTCTGGAAATTATACTCCATCCTGAGTTTCAACTAAATTACAAAACACTGCATATTTGCCCTCTTTCTACTCTCCTATTAAATTCACATTAAGCATCTGAAAGAAATTAGCAGTGAAACTCCTATACCTTCAGACAACAAGAATTACTTCAGTTTATCAGCACACACACTCTAAAAAGGTGAAATTCACTGTTCTTAAAGTTTTGTGATCTCGTTCTACAACACAAAACTTAACAACTGAATGTGTCCCTTTACCCAAGACAATGCCATAGAGTTAATATATAAGGAGGCAGATTAAAAGCTTCCTCCATTCAATTGTTTAGCTAAGCACATCAGGCAAATTAATCAAAGACTCTTCTAAAGCAATGTTATAACTGAACATCTTGGACAGGAAAGCTGGACTTGTTAATAATAAGCAATATTTGTAGTTTTTTAAATTAGCATAATTGTTGTACAGTCAGCTTCAAAATGCAATCATGTTTCTGAACAAAAAACCTGGTGATAAAGTATTATAAAAATTTTATGAGAGATCTGAATACCCAGGACTAGGCTGTCTTACATTTAAGTTCTTTTTGACCAGGCAGCACAAATCCCCTGGGTTGTCAGCGTTTCGAATGTCCACGTCATGGGGAGACACAAAGATCTTCTCGTTGTGCAAATCAAAGAATTCCACCTGGCTCAGGCCCACATTCACTGGATCTCCCCAGTTAGAGAGCAGCTCCATAGTCACATAAATGGCATCACGAACTTCCATGCTGGCTGTCACCTGGACCAAAAGGAGATGCGGTAAAAACCTTAAGTGACAAAACAAAGAAAGTGTGGAATAAAACAAACAAAGTGTGAAATAAAACAAACACTGTTAAGATTGCAACGCTGATGGGTCAGAAGCAAAAAGATTGCTATGTGGATGGCATCCAGTTCATTCTGGGTTCCACCAGTTCTGCCACACACCAAAAAGCCCAAAGAGAAAACAGCTCCCTGTTCCTTGTCTGATTCCTTGTTGTTCTGATGAAGTGATAAACATGTCCATAGGTTTATTAGTTGACATGGGGCAGAATCAGTGGAATACAGATTGTTCACTGTACTTTTATTTTAATAATTTTGGGAAGTATCAATTATGGTGCAAATACACACAAACCTTCTCTCTCAACATGGAATCTACTTCAGCTTTGTCATCAGCCAGGGATCTGTCACCGTCACAGGCAGAATGGCTCTCATGCTCCAGAAAGACTTTCAGAAGTTTCTTCTTTTGTCTGAAACAACATATTCTTTTATGTGCTACTTCCTCATAATTCCTGCATTTTTAAGAAACAGATTAGTTGGTGTGAAAAGATAATAGGATGAACTCACACACCCCACAGGAAAATTCATGTAGCCCCACACCCAATGAGAACTGTTGCAGCATCCCATCTTAAAAACAGGGGGTTTGGCTAAAAAGCTGGGCTCCAGTTCACAGCTGGTTCTGAGACAGCAGTGCACAGGTTATATAAATATAATAAAGGAAGGTGTTGGCAGATCCCTGCTCTGCAGAGACTGGCCCAAGGCTGGAGTCCCTGATCTGCTACTACTTGCAGGGTGTCTGAGGGATTTGAAGATTACCAGGTGTAGTGGCATTTTGAGAAATCTCTCTTCAAAAAAAAAAAAAAGGAAGTTAGCCTAAAGCAAATATATATACCTGCTTCCAAAAGGACAGATTCTCTCAGCTTTTGTCACTGCGCTCCTTGTCTGGCTTTTTTCTGGAGGTTCAGTCATTGAGGAAACAAGAGATGAAACAGAAGATTTCTTCTAAGGAAGAAAAAGACGAACACATTTCATTCAGATTGTTCTCCACATACCAGTGAGTGTCAGTCTGCATCTCTGGAATAAATAAGAGCCTGGGCCCAGCTCATCTGTAACTCTGTACTGAGTCAAAGCACATTTAACAGAATTGGTCTTGATTTGCAATGCAAGTTTGGAGCTTGATCTTCTACATGGATCATAAAGACTTTTAAACCCCCAAACCCCTAAGTTTCATTAGAATAAAAAAAAAATTATCTTTTTTTTAAATACAGAACTATACAGTGACTACCTAAAAGACAGCAGAGGAAAAGTGCTACATTTCTTACAATGCTCTTTCTCTGCCTGTACTCCAGATTTTTGATGGTTTTTATTGATTTCTTTTGTTTTTAAGATGAGTTTTTAATTGTTTTTAAACACAGCTGTTGGAGATAAGAGATGCACACGCAGAAAACCCATACCAGCTCCTCCTCAGTGAGATCTAGCAGTGTACATGACACTGCACTAACAGGGAGGAGTGCCCATATTAATGAGTCCAGCAGGAATGTTGGATTTATTGGTATGGAAATCACACATTATCTTGTTTAAGAAGCTTCCAGGATGAAAATGGCTCAACTGGGCCTGCAGCTGTGCACTTGACTGTACAGACACATCATATGGCTGGGCTATCAGTTGCTCAGTGATCCCTGTAATCAAGAGAGAGCTGTGGGATGCTATCCTGAGGAAGCAGATTAAAGAAAACAACCCCATGGAAGAATAATACAAATTCAATTACACTTAAGAGGCATCACCATCCATTCATTCACAATGTTGATGTGTAAGAGATTGTGATTCATGGGGGGTTTGCTGCTTGATCAAACAGCCCTCTCTGGTATTTCCCATACCTTTTGAGGGCCTGTGGAACTCTGCAGGTCTCTCTGCAAGGCTTCATTCTCAATTTTCATGGCTTGAACCACAGCTGATACTGAGAGATCAGGATCCTTCTCACACACATCCTTCCGAGCTGCTGACAGTGACCTCTCTGGTCGACTTAAGGGTCCTGCCACCAAAAGAGGGAAGAAAGATTCATTTGTCTGGACACACAGGTATGAAACATCACAGCAGCATCCATCTGAAACATCTAATTCAGTTACTGACACGGGGCTTTGCAGTAACCACCCCAAGCGAGGCTGAATTCCTGCAATTTGGTTTTATGTTGAGATTCACATCTGCTTTAGACAACAGTTAGAACAGCATCGTAACAAGAGGGACACTGACAAATGAGAAACATAATTGTTATGCTTTTGGATTGCTTTGTTCTGGAGTTTAGTGGAAATGCCTTGTGACAGCCCATTGAAAGAGAAGAACATATAATTTAAGCACAGCAGGGTTTTGCAGTGTAACTGGGGTGTTCAGCTATTCTGGAGGAACCCCCAGAGTCTTCCAGCAAAACAAGGAGAGCCAGGATTTGCTATCTGCAAGGCAGAATAAGTCACCTTATCGCCTCAGTAGTCATCACAATGCCCATACACATCCCAGTCTTCCCAAACTTCAAGGAGAAATAGAAACATCACAGCCCATAAACAGGTTTAGAAGAAAGGAAATAAAATTTAACAACAGATGATGGGAGATTGGACTAAAAGAGAAGCACAGTGGTTATAGCTGAGGACTTTAAAAGTCAAGAGAAGAAAAGAGACTGAAGTTGTACAGACATTTAGACTGAGCGGAAACACTGAACAGGCTGATATTTCAGAGTGCTCACAATGCTGCAGGGAGGTTTACTAAGCAGGAGAGTACAGTGCAGGAGACGCAAGTAACATGAGATCTACCCTGAAAAGACAAGAAATTAAAACTGAGCTGAGATTTGCATGCATTCACACTCCTTCCACATGAAAACTTCCAACAAGCATTATCCATCTTTGCAAAAACAGGGACAGGATAAAGTCCTGTTTATTTTTCTGCACTATATCATCCCCCTGAAATGAAATTAAAGCTTTAACATGATGGTTGGGCAGAAACAGTTCCAACAAGGCACTATTATAACCTGAGGAAACGTTGCACACGTCTTTGGGAAGCAGTCAAAGCAAGCATCTGCTCAGACAGATGGTGGGTGAGGGTCTCAGAAGCTTCAAAGGGGATTTATTCTGGAGCCAAAAAGAATTAGCTTCTTTTCCTCCATTTGGTTTTCTGCCAATTAAGAAACTAATATTTGGACTTCTCAAAACCATTAGCCTTATTGCTTTCTTGGGACAGAAGTGGATTTTGCTCTTTTGAAAAGAGAACCTGAACCACAAAATGTGGCATGTCTGAAAACTTCACTTCAGACCTCTCAAAACTCATCAGATTTGTGAAGGACTTCACTGAAATATAGCTGCAGCCATGATTTTGGTGTGTGCTGTTGGGTTTTTCCCCCAAGTGAAGACCACACATTAGCAGCAGATTTTTAGAACAAGCAGCAGTGCCTGCAAAATGTTGTTCCTCAGTCCAGGAAAAATATTTTCCAGAATGGTCCTAGATACTGGAATATCTACCCAGCACTGGAGACTGATCAGCCTTCAAGGTGTAACTCAAGTACAGTCCCAAGCAGCAACAGGGCTGGTTTGTTGTGCTGTGGAAAGCTATGCCTTTATTGTTATGGATAAAATATGACATTTTTATTGCTACAAATGCATCGTGTTAAGATCTTCTACCAAAGCATCAATTGCTGATCTGGAAAATATACACTTCCATCAATACCATAGGGAATAGATCTCCACAAGGAAAGCGGGAAACACAGAGCACGTGCAATGACTGAAAGGCAGAGGAGAAAAGTTCTGTGCTGTGGAAACAAAAATAGAAGGAAGACAGTAAAGATATAGCAGAAGACTGAAGTATGCAGGCTCTGGATCTCCTCACAGTTTTACTGAAGTGAAAACAATCCAGTTGTTAAAAACAACTAAAAAAAAGGCAGGAGAGGAACCGCTAAAAAAAATCATGTAATGACAGATACGTGCTGAAATTGCATCTGAGCCAGAGGGGGTGGGGGAAGCGTGAAAACTCTCCTTACTGACATCACATATTCTTATTTCTTACTAGAACAAGTTTTTCTGTGTCTTTCCTGGTGCAAGAAGTCAGCAGAGAGTGGCCGAGTGACTTTGTTTCTCGCCAGGACTGGTCTGACAGGAACGTACAATTCAGCACTGTCCTTTCTCTTTGCAGAGAGAACTCGCACTGGCTTCACTTCTGCAACACAAAAAGGAAACAGAAATAATCAACTCTGAAGTTACTCAGGAGCAGCAAGCCTGGAGAAAAAAATTATTGGATCCTAACTGCTAAGGTTTTGCTGCTTTAATTATGTTGGCATAGTTAAAGTGATAATCTCCCTCCCTTTCATTGATATTGTTCTATTGTTACAGAAGCACATTTCACTCAGTGAAACAAAATAAAAATGTTATTATAATGTACCAATAGATCCCATCTCTACCAGGTATTTACCTGCATTACTGTCAAGAAAAGCCAAAATAAAAATGAACTCCTGAGTCACTTGTTAATAGATTACACTAAAATAAATCCTTAAAATACTGACTAAATCTTGTCTTATTTAGAGGGTTGCCTAGTGTAGTTCATAGGAGTACTTCTTCCCTTTTTTATTTGAGAATTATTAATGCCTCCATTGTTCACAGGTTTGAAACTTCTCTCTGGACGGTAGATCATGTACTCTCCCAAAGATCTTGCTCTTACTGCAGCTCCATCCTTTGTTCCTGTCTCTTCCTCTGCCCTCTCCCCATTCACACTCCACTCACATCGATGACAATGAGAGGAACAATCCTCAGCTTAATTTATTCAAAGATTGTTCCTCTTAATTTATGCAATTAACTATGAATAAGGAAAAGAAAAGTAAACAAAACCAACAACCAAAACCAATTACTGAACCTGAAATGAGTAAGAGGGAATTTTGAGAAATACTGAATGTAGGTCTAGGTCTGGTTTCTGCCTGAACTCCTCACCTTTGACAACCTAAATATCTTTGAGATCTAGTGACTGGTTGTGGGTTTGGACACTGAGGCCTCCAAAGGACACAAAAAGAAGTGGCTCACATCACTCCTCAGGGAGAAATAGCACACACTGTGACAACAAGCATCCAGCACTCAGGATGTGAAATAAAGTTGAGACTGGGAAGGTTTGGTGGCCTGAATTACTGTAAAAACAGTCCAAAAACCTACTAAAAACATAGTAATTTCTTGAGAAATCCCCCAGACTGAGGCCATATTTGTTCAAGTGTCTAGACCTGCTGATGCAGGGCATTAACTAGGGCTGTATCTTCATGTTTGAAAAAAAAATTCTTAATAAAGTAACAAGAATCTTCCAAATCAGCAGATTAAAATGAGAGTATGGAGTAACCCCCAATGATTTACCAGCAGCCATTCCCTTAAAAGCAGTGCTCTCAAAGAATCATTACTGCAGTACTGGTGCAGTGTAGAGCACACAGAGACTCACTGCTCTGATCCTGGTTGGACTCCAGCACACTGAGGGTACCACAGTCAAGGCTGAAGCATCTCCCAGCATCCTGATGCTCAGAAACCTCTTTCTGCAGTGACCTACTGCCATGGAACCGAAGGTCTTCAAAGCCTGGAATTTCTTCCTCAGTGGGAGATGGCTCTGAAAACACATCCTCTTCAACAGAGTCATGGTCATCACTAAGAGAGTCTTCTTCCATCCCTTCCTCTTCTACACTGTGTTGCAAGCTGCTCCTCAATTCCTGGTACAATACAAACAGATCTGTCAGAAAAGCTCAAATATGTATTTCAGAATAAACCAGTGCGGCTGCCTCTTCCTCCTCAGGAGAAAAAAAACAATGTCCTCGTGAACTCAGAGCCACAATGCAGCTAAAAATATTCACATTCCTACATCAGGTCTTCACTCCTTTGATGAGGCTTGTAAAGAAAACTCATCCTGTAACGCCTTTGTCCCTTCTCATCAGTGTCCTTGCAGGAACATTGGATAGGCCAAGCAGCTTTTATGTGCAAAACCAATTTTTAGGAATAAGTTACAAACAGGAGGTGAGTAATGGAGAGGACAAGGGCATATATTTGTCCAGTCTCTTCTTATCTGAAGAGCAGCTGCAGTCCAGAATTTCCAAATGCCTTCACAAGACTGCCAATACCATGTAACATCAAATTCTTTATAAGCACTTGGATAGATGATAATAGTCCTGCCTTGTAAACATCTGTACTCCAAAAACCAGTAGAAAAGAGTTGTGGCTAATGGATTTTTTTGAAATGGACACACTGTAACAGGATTTTATGCAAAAATTAATCTATTTTGAAATTTGCTGTGGAAAAAAAATTGCCCTGCCTCTCTCATTATATGCCACAAACAGCACAGATGATGCTGGGGAGCTGTGTGCTTTTATGAAGGCAAAAGGAAAAGACCTCACATCTCTTAAATGATCCCCCCCGCCACCATGTTTTGTTAATATTAGAGTTTTGAGATAAATACAGGTAAGCAAACTGCATAAGATGAAAACCTGAAGCCACTTCAGGTACAAATGAACTGTGACAGGGCATGTTCAGTTTGCAATGAAAGCTTCAACCTGCTACAGATTACACTTGTTAGGAAATCCATGTTGACAGATGCATATTACAAAGAGCAGGTAAAGTTAGGTTCAAAAGAGGGTTTATGAGCAACCTGAGCCTTGATATGGAGCATGTCTTTATGACAGTCTAGACTAATATTTCTAGGTATTTGACAGGAAATTGTACAGGCTTTCTTTGAGTTTGAAACCTCAGGCATCTGCACTGTAGCAAGACATTCAAGAAAACACATTACAGCTTCAGGAAAATAAAAAAGTATTTCCATCTGGAATAAAAAGAAAAGTGGGGGGGTTCGGTTTAAAATTATTACAGATTATAAATATCCATCACTGTAAACAAGTTACCAGTTTGTAGAGCAAAAAATAATCATAAACTCAAGAGCAATATAGGAAAGAGAGACAGATGCAAGCTAGGAAAATATACTTGGGAATTTTGTCTGATGTCAGTGATAAGATCTGCAGAGAGTTTCACAGATAGATGCTACTCCACTACCCAGAAAAGCTTTATTGATGTCATTAATTGGTTAAGCAGAAAAACATCCATACATTTTTGTTCATTTATTCATCTTTTTTAAGGACAGGACATTCATGAGGTGTGCTAGAACAAACTGCAATTAGTAATCAAAGAGAAGGCTGCACAGTCCGTACGAGAACAACTCTTGATGAAAAGCAACTGTATTGATTCAAATATTTTTAAAACTTTAGTCTGATTTTTGTCAGATAAAACAATTACATGCAACAGTTTTAGCATGATTATTCAAAAACTAACCTAACCCAGAAAAAGTTGTTGTTTCAGCCTTCTCTGACTTGACGGCCAAGAGTGATGCTCACGTGGACAGCCACGAAGTGAAAGAGGCTCCTTGCAGGGAATGCCTTGATTCAATCCAACAGGGGCAATATTCTACCTCCTTAAAATAGGACTTAGTGCTCTGCAGTGTTGCTGACTGAGATCAGATTTTCAAAAGAAGCTTTACTTTTCATTTTTTCCTTCCTTATGTCACATCTCAACAATGCAGAATCACCTAATGAAGAAACCACTATATTCTGGGCCAAGACTGACCCCAGGGCCCTTTCACATTTCAAATGACACTACCATGAATAATAAAAGGCAACTGCCAATTGTACCTGGGAGTAATGGAGAGGATCATCATCACCATTTGTCTCCAAGGTCAAGCTTTCATAAGGTTCAAAATCCTCAGAGTACTGAAGAGATGGTTTAATGTAGAGTTTACCCCCTTTTTCTGTTTTAATTGCCACAGTTTCCTGTTAAAAGAAGCATTTAAAGAAACTAGATGTCTTTGGTGCTAAAATAACCATCACATTTTACATAACGATGTCTACATCAAGAACTGCTTTTCCCCTTTGTTCCAGAGAAGGTTTCTGTCCTCCCTGAGCTCACCTCTGGGCCTCTGAATTATGGTCTAACCACCCTGATCAAACTCCTGACCTGCTGCTGCCGTCCCAGTGTCTCAGAAGTGAACAATGACAAGAGGATGGCCTCGTTAGAGGTAACGTGACAAAGGAGCCTGTGCAGTGATATTAAACCTCATTATCTGCTGTTCACACACTCCTCTACAATTCTCTAAGTGCCAGGGGCAGAGATGTCCCAGAGGGAATGTCCTAAGGCAACCTGGCTTTTGACAGACCCAGTTCTTTCAGCGAGTCAATCCTCCCCGCTCAGAACACACCTCAGCACAGCCCAAGTTTGGCAGTTTGGGACATGAATTGCAGCTATCCAAAAAAACCCAAAGGGAAAATCACTGGGAAAGCAAAACTGCTGAATAGCACAACCCCCCCTTACTCAGTGGTTGCATATTTCCTTAGCTAAGTAATTCCAGTTGCTCATTAGGATAACTGCTACCTTCCCATCCAACTGGATAAAAGACTTAAGGTATCATCCTAAGCTAGTCCCAAGTAGTGGCCAGTTTTCAGTATAGCTGCCTATGTTTGGCTGACTTTGCAGTCAGAGATGTGCCTCCTTCTTCATTGGAATGACTTGCTACACCTTTGGCAAATTTAGCAAACAAGTCCTGACAGGCCTGTGTGTTAGCAATGATCTCCTGGGAGAAACAGCAGCTGAGAAAATTAATTAAGCTCAGCTTTGAAGCAGTAAGAGTGGGAAATAAAGTAATGCAGCCTAAAAGCTCAAAATGTGCAATATTTGCTGGAAGAAAAGCAAACCTGCACGGCATGGACACTTGATCCACAGTGACACAGACCCTGATCCCCAGCCACTGACATCCAGCCAGACCAACTGCTAATCAAGTAGGGTAATTATTTGGGTGACGTCTCCATTGTTCTTAATTCCCATGTAATGTAATGTAATGTAATGGCCAGTCTTCGTGAACGAAGATCCGGGGAAGGTCTTTACACCTTCAAGCCTGCGCATTGGATTTTTTAGGT
>JAWMRA010000033.1:2980157-2998064 GCA_035584735.1 Pseudotriccus pelzelni | reverse complement strand
TGTCCAAGGCCAGGTTGGACGGGGCTTGGAGCAACCTGGGATAGTGGAAGGTGTCCCTGCCCATGGCAGGGGTGGAATGGGATGGGCTTTAAAGTTCCTTCCAACCCAGACCATTCCGGGATTCTATGATTCTTAGTGATGGATTCATGTGACCATGTCTCTATAAACCAGGAAAAACAGTAATTCAAACCCCAGGCAGAGCTGATGGAGCTGAGCAAGTCACCTGTGCAATAAACATTACTTTAGAACAAAAACATCCTTCTCAGGCTGGGATGGGATCTGAATACAAACCACTCCCTGCTCTGGCACACGGAATAGGACCATTGGTGTCAGTCCCTTGGAGACTTGAGCTGACAGTGGCTATTCCAGTAGGCAAGAACTCAGCAGTACATCATCAAAACATTGGTCATAATCAAAGAACACCCCATGCTACACTTAAACCTCAACTTTGTGACCACACAGGCATTCACTGGATATACACACATAGTTGTGAAACTTTGGGTGGGTTATAGACCCAAAGAAACGACAGGACACCCAGAGCCCAGCTTCACTACAAGCCCATCATTTACTTTAATTCATTTACCAAACCTAAGCATAAAAGTTTATCAATCACTATTATCATTAATTACTCCTTGGGAACACAGACAAAGAAAATACTCCTGACAAGCAGATTTATGTTGACACTTTTAGGAACCAAAAAGAGGGATTTATGCCTGTTCTGGATTATTAAGTATCACATATTCCTAATTTTTCAATGAAGACTAATCCTATGGATGGATGTTTTAGAAGTAATGAATGATGCAATAACTCTCACAGGAGACAGAAAGGGAAGAAAACTCTGTGCTGTAACTCAGCTAGGAATCATTTCTGTAAGTAAAATCATATTCAATAACTGAGAAGAAATGCCTAAAAATGAAAGAGACTACAAAATTGCTAAAGCAGAATTCCCAGGCAAGAAGCTTATACAGGTCACCAATAATTCCCCCTCTGGACTCCAGTGGCAAAATGTGATGGAAGAAGAAAAATGACAGGATGATGATTCAGGTGACATCTTTCATTGCAGCTTCAGGTGTTTAAAGCATCAACACTGAGTTACCTTCTGCAGAGATAATGCTACAGTCTCTAAGTTGATGGAGCAGAGGAATGGAACAGAGACTGCAACTGAAGTCTTTAAAGGTCCCTAAGACAAGTATTCTACCTTAACTGAATCAAATGGCATCAAGTGACCATAAAAATAAAGAACTCTGGATAAGCTCAGAGGTAACAACTGCACAGCAGAACCCTGAGAGGAAATTTCTCTTGACAGGGAGTTTGATTTACAGCTGCTGCCACGATATCCCAGCACAAGTTCTGGGTCAAAAAGCCACAGGTGTTGCTTTGCTCCCTCAAAGTGTATCATGCCAGGGTGACAAGGCACAAAATTTCCCTCATTTTCAAATATCCAAGAACATGAACCTTTTCCCATCACTGCACACAGGGTTTCACAGCTAAGCTGGACACACTTAAACTTGAAAACAAGTAGTATGTGCCCAGTGTGGCAGGAAAACAAAATAAGAGCAATTAAGTTAGAGTCATGGTTATTGAAGGAAAATAACCATGTAGAGATTAATAGACTTTCAATCATAATAAATTATCAAATTAAGTAACTTTTTGAACCCCTTGTCTTCACTTTCAGGCAAAAATAAAGCTTAAGCAGACCATCTACACAGCAACAGATTAAAACACATGCTCTGAGATAGAGAGGTTGTAGCCAGGTAAACATAACTGACTAAGGCTGGTAAACTGCTTTACCCAGGGATTTAGTGAAATCAACTTTCTTTTCATTATGCTAAATAGATTAGAGGGCCAATAAGCTCATACTTTATACCTTCATGCATGCAAAATTATTCCTGTCACTACACTGCTCTCAATGACAGACAGACTTAAATTAGAAACAAAATACCCATTTTTAGATAAAGCCAACTAATCACTGGGAGAAAATGGTAGATTATCTTTACTTCAAATATTCAAATAAAGATTAGCTTCCTTTTTAAGACAATTATTATAGCTTCAATATCATTTATGAGCTTAATGCAGCTATTACTGGTTATAATTTGATTACAGTCTATATCATCAAATGTCATTTGTCCTCAGGACACCAGACGTAGATAACACTGAAGTCCACCAGATTTTAAATCCTATTAATGGTGTCATGTCTCAGACAAAGATACACCATTATTTTCCACTGACAATTTCTATACACTTCTAATCTTCTAGTTTTAGTCAGAGCTGTTTAACAAATGAAGAGGTGGGGAAGTTAAACCTTGGAATTAGTCAGGGATCAAGTGAAAAACTGACAGGGTGTTGCAGAGCGTGTTCCTTACACACAACCAGCTTAAGTGCTCGGATGAAAGAGTCCCATGGAACTTCATTCCAAGCTCAAACGGTGCTGCCTCTTTATCACAGCCTGGCCAGCGACCTCATCACCGGAATTCCAGCTCCAGCGAGTGCAGCTTTCCAACAGTTCTATCTGCTCTCTCTGCCAGGCTCCCACAGAACTCACCATTAGTCCTGGAGGGCTTTGTGTCATTTTTAAGGCAGCCATGGGTGTTGGTTTTCCGGCGGTGATTTCTCAGCTCCGAGTTAGCTCCGTTCACATACAGGGAGAAGCCTTGTTCCAGCTGCTCCAGCCTGATTTGCACGGGATCTTTTCTCCTTAGCCGTTCCAGTAACCTGTAGCAGGAAGGACAGCAATCCATCCTCACGCAGTGCACGTACAGATGGGCAGATCAGCAATCAACGCAACAACACACCACGTCGCAGAGCTAGAAAATATGCTCACACTTCAAACCACGCTTTCAGAACACAGCTTCCAGGGTCTGTTCCCCTCCTGTAACACTGTGACAGGTGAAGTTTGACTAAGCCTCTCCCTTCTGACATTTTTCCCATGTGGTTTCTCATTTCACATTATTTTTTCCAGTTGGTATTTGGCATATTTAACCTTTCTTCTTAAGAATTTTTTCGGGGTTTTACTTGGAATTTTCAAAAAGCTTAAAAAAAACCAGTTGAGGTCTTTTCGAAAAGAAAAAAAGTTTTGAAACTTGAGGTAAATAGCCCCCAGTCAATAGTGCAGTTAGAGATACACCTGCTTGTTGTACTGTAATTCAGTGGCATTTACTTCCACCATAATCCAGAATTAGAGCTCTAAGGATGCACGTTTTTTTCAATCATTAAATAAACTGGTTTTATTCTTTCCCAAAACTGATTCGGGATACTATACACAAAAGAAACCTGTGGTCATAAAAACTGTTTTGGTTTTTTTTTCTTTAGCAGAATTGTGGCTTTCTAAGGGGTTTTTTTGTCTTTTCACTGATCCAGTCCATTACAGAATTTGAGTAAAAACCTTATGGCTTGTGGTAAAAGAGGGAATCCAGTAAGAAAGTTTTGCAGGCCCTTCTGAATTAACTATGAAGTTCATCTGTCCAGGGTACAATGGCAGGAAGGTACATAACAACAAAGAGCAAGAGAAATGTTTGAAACTTGTCTGAAAGACACTGAAGTTTGCAAGGGCAACTGGATGCCCTCATCTCCCACTTTTCTGTATTTCTGACAGCATAAAAGCCTTGCCTCATAACTATATCCTCACACAGCATGAGCTGTCAGTTAACCTCTGAATCTACAAGATTTTTCTATAAACAAAACGTCTTCCCTGTCAGTCAAGGAATAACAACTATTTTATAAACAAACGTATTTATCTTTTAAATATGGAAGAAATGTTGTGGTCTTCTCTAGAAATAACAACTTTGATGCGTTTACCAAACAAAGGGAAGAAGACAGAAACCCCTGAATGCTTTAAAGCACAGCAAGTCAGACTTTGCACCACAGCTGCTGGTATTTGATACAATAGAACACGTATTTCACACCCAGTGAGGGTAACAAATGTGTGCCTTACCTGTTTCTTTGCTGAAGGGATATTAAGTATTCGTCATGTTTTTCATCAAAGTCAGTCACCATGTCTTAATATAAAGCTGAAATGAGAATATAATTGTCAGGCTGAATGATTTGTTATGGAGCACCACTGGTTTTGCACCCTCAGTAGATGAGAATGTATAAGCTGAAAAATGTTCCTCCTTCAACAAGGCATAAAGCTGTCAGTGCAGCAAATAAAGCTCCTGAAGAACAGAGGAAACTGTAGTTGTTTTACCTATTTTTCAGAACCCTTCACTTCACAAGCTCCCGAAGAACTTAAAAATACTAAGAGCGGAAGGCACATGCTATATAATGAGTTTATAACCCAAGACCTGATGAGCAAGTCAACCCTGGGGCACAGGCTGAAGCTGTCCCCAGTGCCCAGCTGCGGGGAGATCTCCCTGCACCGCTACTGCTCACGAGGTGAGTTCATTCTACGACTTACTCGCTGCAGAGGCTGTGTACGTTCAAAGTGTCTAATTAAGGATTTTGCCTCCCCTTTCAGGAAACAGGGCCCTTTCCAGCCACCCCCACCAAGCATCCCGGAGCCGCTGCCGCGAGTCGTGTGCCGGGTCGTTCTCTCGCACGCTCACAGGTAAAAAGGTGCCACCCACACGTTGTACCCAAACAAAGGACCCCCCGTATTTTGTCTTTTATCGGCCGAGAGGTATCTGGGGCCGGGACCGATCCCGCTGGGCTCTGCAACCGGCACGGACTCCGGATGGACACTGACCCTGGAGAGAGCCCCGGGACCGACACCGACCAGCCGGGGCAGAGTCTCCAGACGGACACGGGCACCGGGGCAGAGCCTCGGAGCAAAGCCCCCGGAGGGACACAGCCCCCGCACGGACACTGACCCCACAGCGAAGCCCTCGGGCGGGCACAGCCCCAGGATGGGCACTTGACCCCAGGCAGAGCCCCCCGACACCGACCACCCGGGGCAGAGTCTCCAGAAGGACACGGACACCGGAGCAGAGCCCCCAGGACCGACACAGCCTCAGGACGAGCCCCCGCACGGACACTGACCCGGGCACGGCCCCCGCGCCGCCCCGGCCCCGCTCCCGCCGGGGCTCGGCCGCTCCTGTTGCTCGGTTTCCCCGGTGACGGTCGCGCCGCCGCCGCCGTCAGTTCCTGCGCGCCGCGGGCCCGGAAGCGGCGGCGGGCGATGGAGGCGATGGAGCCGCTGTGGGCGCTGCTGGACGAGGTGGCCCTGGAGGGGCTGGACGGCATCACCCCGGCCGCGCTCTGGCACCGCCTGGCCGCCCGCTCGCCGCCCTTCCCGCTGCCGCTGGAGCCCGACACGCAGCAGCTGCTCTGGGCCGCGCTCAGCGCCCGGCCCGACCTGCGCTTCTACCTCCTGCCGCGGCCGCGGCCGCCGCTCCGCCTGCACGGCGGGTGAGGGAGGGCACGGGGGAACCCGGGCCTGGGTGCCGGGCGGGCCCCTCGCCGCTGCTCGCACAGGCTCGGCTGGGTCGGTGGCGGCAGGAAGGGCTCGGCGTGGCTCCGGAGCGGCGGTTTAGATGTTAGGGAACATTTGTCACTGTTACGGTGGTCGGGCACTGGAATAGGTTGCCCTGGAGGTGCTGGAGGCACCACCCCTGGAGGTGTTTATGAGGAGGCTGGGTCTGGTGCTGGGTGATGTGGTTTAGTGGTTTAAGGGTTATCGTAGGTGGTTGGGACTGGATGATCTTAAAGTTCTCTTCCAGCCTTGGTGGTTCTGTGACCTTTGTGTGCGTCCTGACCAGATTTTCGCTCAAATATCCGCTTGCCACTTGCAGGCAGGATTTACATGTCCCAGTTCATCAGGGTGGATGTACCTGTTGATTTCCTTCTCTGTGAACTATGTGTTTCTTTTATTTCCACTGAGTATCCTTGAGTTTTTGAAGATTAAATGGTGTATCCCCATCCTTCTGCCTCCTGCACACTGAGGTTGGGTTGTACTTGAGGAGCACAGCTCTGCTCTTTGTGTTTTTCCAGTCTGGGTATCTCAAAAGGGCTTTATATTTCCAAGGTGGTCCATAGAGTTATCAGCACTGTTTGTGACAAGGTTTCGGTTATCAGCATTGTTTGTGACAACCTTTCGTTTCTCCTTGCTTGGTAAATGTTAGCTCTCTGCTTTTATTCCAGGTACGAAGAAATAGACCTTGAAACGGGAATACTGGAAACCAAAAGAGATCCTGTTGCTTCAGATGATATTTATCCTGTCCACATGATTTTGGATAACAAAGATGGCATACAAGGTTCCTGCCAGTATTTTAAAGAGAGAGTAGATGTCACTGATCAGATAAGGAGGAAGGATTTGCAGCCTTGTTATACTTACAAAGAAGCTGTTGAAAAGTGAGTGAGATCCTTATATCTGGCATTAAAATACCTTTAATGGATTTTGTTTAGTCCTTGCCCGGTTTGTACAGATTATGTCAATAATGGTGTTTGTGGGGAGAAACCCTAACCCTAACCTCTCTGTTTTTATGGAACTGACAGCAATATATTACTTTTCCTTCTGTTTCTTAGATGGGGAGAGAAACTAGTCATTGTTGCTTCCCAAGACCAGCGTTACAGAGCTTTAATAGGCTGGGAGGGGGACCCTGACTTAAAACTCCCTGACTTCTCCTACTGTATCCTGGAGCGTTTGGGCCGTGCTCGGTGGCAAGGAGAGCTCCAGAGGGACCTTCACAGCGGGGCTTTCAAGTAAGTTTGCATTTTTCTCCATGAATTAAATCAAAGCTAACAAGTTGCCACTGGTTATTTTTGAGTATTCCTGTGTCTTGATTTGAACTCCTGTGTGTACTCATAGTGTTTCATCCTTGCTACCAGGAGCGCTTGGTTCTTGGAGCCCGTGTTGCTGGAACTATACTGGTCTTACGCTTGTGTTCATTATAGTTCCAGAAATTGTCTGTTGGGTCAGTACACAAGTTTCTCATTTGTGGAAGTTCTTGCTTTCTCTGAATAACTTTTTCTTCAGATGTGGGATGGAACAATGATTTTTGTTTCCTTTCCTAAACTGGTGAGAAAGCATCTTATCCTGCCCAAGTTCTGGAGAAATTCTAGAACGCCCAGCTTTTGTCCCCAGCATTTTCTCTGTGTGGCATCTTCCTCCAAATGAGTGGGAGCCTGAGTTACCAGCTCCCAAACTAGGCCATGTATTTTATTGATGAAGGAGTGTAACACAGCCTCTTAGAGAACTTCTGCAGAATATTAGCATTGCTGTAAGGATTCACTGCTTTCAGGACATAAATGGGTTGTAGCTTGCAAACCACCTGGCATTTTTTTGTACCACTTAGGAAACTCTTCTATGTAACTTATATGATGGAGGTAGAGGGTTAGTCTTTAGCGGATGATTTTCTGTCAGTTTGGTAGCCCAAGTCAGCTCGACAGGGAGTGAGATGAATAGCTGAGTTATTACAAGGAGGGTAGTGATTGTGATGTAGCCAGGAGTTAAAAAGAGAGGATGGAAAAAGGGGCCATGGGGATACAATACTGATTCAAGTCTCTCATCAAACCATGTCATGACACTCTGTGCCTAGACTCTGGGTTAAAATCAGAGGTATTTCTCTCTGTTTATTGGACTAACTATGAAAATAAATTTCACAGATTTTCTTAAATTTGGCACTTTTTAATTTTGAGTTTGTCACTTTGATAATTAGCATATATTGCTAAGACCACAGGAATTTAAGTAAAGTGTTCTGGATAATTAAAATAATTTGCAGAAGTTTCTATGCCTATATCTTGCCATCTTTTCTTTAGAGTGGATGCTGGAAAACTTCATTATCACCGAAGAGTATTGGACAGAAATGGTCTCATAACAATGCAATCCCACGTCATACGACTGCCAAGTGGAGCACAGCAGCACTCAATTCTTCTGCTTCTGACTCGCTTTCATGCTGATAGGTATGTTTTAAAGGTCTGCTGGGCAGACTGTGACCTTTTACTATGATGAGAGATTGCTCTGTTGTCACAGAACCATCAAATTTGCTGATATTGACTCTCCTCAATTCCTTTAACTCCTCTTCTGAATGCCAGACAGCTCAGTAGAATATTCCAGTGCCTGTCACCTGCCTACATAAACCTAGCTTTTTTTATTGTAGCGCTGATCATTTTGTTAATTTCGAGTGTTTTCACTTCCAACACATTGCTAATAGATTTTTTGTTTTGTTTTCTTATCTTGTTTATAATTAGAACTTGTGCTTCTGTGGATTGCCAGTGAAGTAACAGCTTGGGCTTAGTCACTGTTCCCTTGGCTGAGATCTCTTCTCAGTGACAAATTCTCTCATGTGCTTTTCACAGAAGGAAAGAAAACTAATTCCTAAACCAATCTGAGGACACTTAGCATACTTTCTCTAGTGACTGACATTTTATAAAGCTACAACTCATTTTTATGAAGTTATGTGCATACTTACATGTAAAATAATTTTCTTTTCTTGGTTAGGAGGAGCAAATATGATATTCTAATGGAGAAGCTGTCAAGTATGCTAAGTGCTCGTTCAAACCAGATGGAAACATTAGGAAACTTGAGGGAAGAATTGGTGAGATTCATTCCTCTTTCAAATTCTCACTCAGTAGAATCTAGATAATTAGCATCAAAGGCACTCATTCTTACTGCCTGCTTTTTAAAGTTGCACAAAGTTCTGGGAGAGGATTTCAAAAGAAGGATCTTAAAAACCTACTAGATCAAGTTGCTGTTGGTGTTTGTCCTAAGGAAGGAGTTCTGTTCCATCCACAGCTTCAGAAATGTTTTGTCAACGAATATCATCATGCAATTTTTTACTTGTCCAAGTAAGAAAACAAACAAGGTGTTTGTTTGGACGGTAGAGTTGGAGGAATACAACACACTCCAAAAACATCTCATGTTCTGCCCAGTGTCTACACTAACAGGCTTTTAAGTTCCTTTTTGGGTATCCTCCCCGGAACACTGTGTTTTAAGAACAGGTAGTAGGGATGTCTTTGATGCTTTGATAAGCAGCAGGTGAGGCTTTGGGGTTACAGTGACTTTTGCCATTTCTCTTTGCACCAGGGCCTTTGTGAGAGGACTTTCAAACGTCTGTATCAGTACATGATGAACGCTGGCCTGGCCAAGGTCGTATCCCTGCCACTGCAGGACGTACACCCCAATGGAGGGCCCTACAAGACAAAGAAAGGTAGCAAGAACCATATTTGTGCTTTCTTCTTGAGTGATTATGTCATTCTATCTGTAAGCTTCATATCTTAAATGAAAAGAGGTGTAAGTGAAATCTGTCTATGCAACTATGTAGATAAACGTGTTACTGAAGCTGCAGCCCACTTGAATTAAGCATTTGTTCCAGGTTTTTAAGGAGTGGATGTAATCAAGTTTGTTGGATATCAGTGTAAGCTGTTTCAGTGGATGGGACCTAAGACTGCTCAAGCCAGTACAAGAGAGTAGGAACAAAGCAGTCTGCTGACCTTTCAGGTTGAAGTTGAATAACAATTCAATAAACTTGAAAAAAAATGTATTAAAAGTTATACAGAAAGAAAGACCATTATGAAATAAGCTAAAAACACAGACCATCTTGGTTGTGACTTTTCCTAAAGCCATGAGAATGCAAAGTTTCTCTGGGAAGTTCTTACCAAAATATGGAAGCAAGCTCCTACCACACTGCCTTGGAATTTACAGAATATTCTGATTTGGAAGAGACTCACAAGGATCATCAAGTCCAATTCTTGCCCTGTACAGGCATCAAACCCACAATCTTGTCATTTTTAGGTCCATGCTCTGACAAACTGAGCCAATCTCAGTGTCAAGGTAGGCAAGATACCCAACAGCTACTATCCAAAAAAGCCACAGTCTGCTGAGGGATGGTTTTAATGCACAACCAGCTTTCAGTTCAAATTTAATTGGTTACTAGAACTGCTGATAACTTCCAAACATGTAGTGGAAAGACAAAGAAAGGCAGAACTGCATGAAGAAAGGGAACAAAAGAAAGCAGCTGCTCTCAGAAAAAAGATGCAGATGAAACTTGCATGGGGAAAAAACTACAGGAAACAATAATAGAAAGTATGAGGAAGGACAGTGTCACCAATGGAATTAATGCAACTGCTGAAAGAAATCTAAACAAATCTTTAATCACAGAAAATCCTAAGAGGCAGATTTGCAGGGTTAAAAATAAAATAGTTCTAAAAGGTAAACAGCATAGTTTTTAGAGACATAGTGAACTTTTTAGGGGGGGAATAAATCTGGTATGAACTGAGCATTGCAAATTACATCGTCTTTGTGAAAAGGAGGGATATTAAAGGAGAAAGGGAAAGAGCCAATAAAACCATGAGAACTTCAAAACAGAAGTTAATGCCAGTTACGTGTATTTGGATTAAGGCTCTTGATAAGACAACAAATTCCTTCAAATCTATTAAGTCAGGGAAGGGAAATTCGCTACAAGGAAACTGCATTATCAACAGAGAGAGAAGCAGAGGTCAAAAGTAGGTACAGCACTGAGCATGGCTGAGAGAGAAATCACCCACGTTGTGCTGAACAAAGAAGGGAGTGACTGAGTTGATTTGCCATGAAATGTACAGATCCCCCTCCTTCCATAAGAATATCAGAGGGAGTTTTACACAGGAAAACTCATTTAAGTTCACCGTTTGAAGAAAGCAGTGAAGATCCTCGATATTCTAGAATAGATCAGTATCCAGTGGAATATATCACCAGAGGGTTTACAAAATACGGATTGTGCCTAGTTAATGTATTTCTGGTTTGAGCAAGTGTCTCAACCTGCAGTGGTTGTATGACAGCCTCTTATATGACCTTTACAGACTTACATGCCCTTTAGTCACACCATTTAGCATTGGCATTGACCAAATCCTCGGTTTTCTCTTACACTACCTGGGAGCAGCTTTGCACCTGGTTATATCTCTTTATAATTCCTCCTACGGACTTAAGTTTCAGAGAGGTTCTAATGAGCTGAAAACACTTGCAAATGAACCCCAAAAGACTAAACAGTACTGCTAAAAGACAGTTTATGGTCAGCAGTAAAAACATTTAACTTCCTATCAAGGTATTTATTCAGAAGACAAGAAAATACAAGTGCACTTACAAACTTGGTGGCAGCCCCCAAGGCAGTGATGTTTTATGTTCTGTCAGGGACTGGCGGAACAGCAGCTGCATTTACTGCTTAAGTTTGTCATCAAAAATGCCACTTGATGAATCTTTCACTTGAATGGTAATTCCATCTTACAAATGTAAAAGCTGAAAATCCAGGAAAATGCCTTAAAAACACTAGGTATTAAAGGAGGATGAATTAATAATAGCTGATTTTCATCAGAGATCAAGATAGTTTAATCTCTGGATAACTCTCTGGAGTTATACAGGAAAGCAGATAGAAATATGTGGGACACACTGAGGATGAAGCCAGAGCATCTGCTGTGGGAAGAACATTATTGGACAGCAAGAGCTAAAGGAAAAAGAATTGGTTTGTTTTGGGGATTTTTTGTTTGTTTGGTTTTTTTCAAATATTGCTTCAAGTGAAATTTAATGGGCTGTAGAAATACAAAGGATATAATAACAGTGCCTGCAATCCTACCAAAATGTCAGCACTCAATTACTATCCTAAGCAGCATCTTAGGGAAAGGATTCAGGTCAAGGAAAAATAATGGAATTATCTGGCCTGGAGCTCAGTCACGTGGTCAAGTGACTGTGGGTTAATGTGGTGTCAGCTGGGCATCAGTAACTGCTCATATATATACACATTAAACAAAATTCATCAGCTGAAACCTCCGTGATTTCAGCTAAAGCTGTCACCTGGCATTTTCACAGCTGGACTAGAGGAGTATGGATGGCTGTGGATGTTCCACCCACTGCTGCAGGATGAATTGGCTGCTTCTGCAGTAGCTGCTGAATCACTGCAGATTGCTAAGCTGGCAGTGTACAATAGCCCAGTTCTGGTTTACCACTGCTCTCTGAAATGGTCCAGCAGGAGCTTGATGACACTGGTGAGAGGAGGTCATCCTTGTGTCAGGGAGCAGGGTCTGTCCAGCTCTCCTGGAGCCATCTGTCCCCACTCTACCCTTCTTTTCTCTTAGGTTGTAGTGAGTGGAGAGTTGCTACAGCACAGCCAGTGGACAGTGGCACATTAAAATGTGGAATTAAATCATGTATGAGAATCTTGTGGCTGTGGGCAGCAGTGTGTTCTGTCCTTGTAGAAAGGAGTGGTTTTATACCCAGGGAGTGATCTTACAGTCAAATATGTGCTTTGCAGATGTAACACTGGGGATCAGCACTTAATCCCTTCATTGATTTATTTGTGCTGTTGAAAATTCTTCTGCTAGGCAGTCCTAGAACTGACACAGATGGGAAGGTTTGGAGCACCTCAAAAACTCATATATAGGGAAAAGCTGTTGCAAACCCTTCCTAGAAATACCCAGTTGTCTTTAGTTGTTTGTTTCCCCACTGCACTGCTGCTTCTTTATGCTGCTGAAAGAAATAAAAAGGGTAAAACATGTGCACACACCCTGCATTCTGTTAGGAGTTGTTACTGACAGTCATGTTTCACAGGGACTGATGTCATGGTCCGTTGCCTTAAACTGCTAAAGGGATTTCGGAAGAAAATGGAAGATTATCATGATGATGATGAAGAGGAGATCATCACAAAAACTGTTCAGCCTGTGGATATTGTTTGTGAGAGGGACATGCTCACCCAGGCTTATGAGCTAAGTAGGTGCTGTAGTAAGACACCCTAAGACTTTTCCAATGATCTTCTTATTCCTTGTATGTATAAAAGAAATGTATATATTGCAGGGGGGTTAAGTTCTGGTTGCTTTTGTATCAGAAAGTATCAATTTTTCATAGCAAAATGAGCTTTATATCCAGGTTAGAGTGGAGTTTAGCCCTTCCTGGGAGCTTATCAACTACTCAATACCCCAAAAAAACCCAGCATGACAGAAACAAGGTGTTGTGGTGGGATGAGAAAAAACGATGAAGAAAACAGTGCTCCTTATTCTTCTGTTGCCTCCAAACCTCCTTCTGCTGGGCACTGCTTCATGTAAAATTGTGTTTTGGTTGAATATTCTGTACGTCTGTGCAAATGTCTTTAGTTAGTGGGGAATCTTGAATTTAATATTCTGGCACATATGGTTGGTCAGAGCAAATATTATATGTGTGTGTATATATACACATATATTTGTGTATGCACATGTGTATATATACACAAATATGTATATATACATAATATACACAAATATATGTGTATATAATTGAGTCAGATTATTTCCCTGAGGTATCTGTTGGTTTTCCTCTCTGAAACAGTTGAAAGCAGAGGAACCAAAGGCATTTCTCAGGCAGAGATTCGCTTGGCTATGAATGTGGGGAAGCTGGAAGCAAGGATGCTCTGTCGACTCCTGGACAGGTACAAGGTTGTCAAGGTGAGGCAAAAATAAAATTATTTAAATACTTATTGAAGCTGGAGATGCAGTTGTGGTTACTGCAGGAATACATTTTAGCATTGTTAACCTCAAACATTGGAAATAGCAGTGATTTGAGACTGTAACATTCCTGATCCTGTAGCATCCCTTTGCTTTACTCCTTCCTGAGCAGCTGCCTGACATTTAATAGTTCACTGGCCCAGATGTACAAGTATTTTACCTTGGTTTTTAACTGGGTGCTTAATTAATAAAGACCTGCCTTCCAAAAAGAGACAGGGCAGAGAAACTGGCCTCCACCCTGCTCAACCTGCCCTCAGCAATCTAACCTGAGTCACTCACCGTGATCAGTGGGAGCTCAAGTGACCTGGGGGCTGCTACTTCATGAACATAACTGTCTCTCAACTCAGAAGAGCCACTTTGCTTGATTTTTGACCATAAGACAACCTCTATTTTGCAAAATCCTCTACTGGAGGATCTTCTCAAAGACCCTCTGTGCATTTAAAATCATTAATCTACTTGTCTTTTGAAAATAAATTCCGGAACAAAACATTGATTTTTGTGAAGGTTGTGGTGAATAAACTTCTTATTTCCAGATATTTCAATATTTTTTTCATTTCACAAGGCAAATCCAGCTGTCATTTCTCGCATGCACCCATCTTGCATGCCCCTTTCCACAAAGGCAGGATAACTGCCATCTTCCCTCAACAGAGAATTTTTTTAGAAGGATCTTGTCATTTTGTTAAAAATTCTGTAAATTTAAAAACAAACAAATTACATAAACCATTAGAATATCTAAGCATACTTTTTCCTAGTCAGCTGTGAAGATGAAATCTTCCCTCATTGATTGGTGAAGTGTTTGAGTTTCTAGATCCTTGGAAGCACCTGTTGTAGCACAGGGCAGCAGCAGCTCCTCAAGTGAGTCACTCAGGTACCCTTCTGCATTGCAGTTATTTCACAGAGGTGTTTTTTTCCCTGAAAAAAATTTGATTTCTAGTCTGAATACGTATAGTTTGTTCTTCCTTAGACTCTTCTACATCCCACATACTGTGGGTGTTTCCTTCTAGTGTGCAGGTAATGCAGATTTATTTGGTTCTCAGGCACAGAATGCCTTCTGATTTCTATATGTTAAGGTTTGTGACATTGTAGTTACTCAGAAAAAAAACAGAAGAGCATGATATTTTTGGATGTGATGGGAGAACAGGTAGAAGATTTTCCCCCTGTTGGTGCTGGAGAACACTTCAAGAATGGAGGAGTCAGGTGGTAAAATAATGTTCCAACTGTTTCCTCAGGGTTTTATGGAGGATGAAGGTCGGCAAAGGACAACAAAGTACATTTCACATATCCTCGCAGAGGAGAGTGATTTAAACAGGCAGTTTGAGAGGGAGAAGGCCAGGAGTGAGCAGTTGGCTACAGTTACTTTGGCTCTGGTGCCTGAAGAATCCCCACCTGTGGAAGAAGTGTCTCCTGGAGAAGATGATACTTTGGTCTCAGAGTCTGACATTGAAGAGGAAGGGAAAGATGGCAAGAAGAAAGGAAAAGGGCAGAAGGCCAACTCTGGTTCTCTCTTGAAATTAAGTTGCCAAGATGATGCCCATCAGTCAACACCAGCTAAAGGTAGATCATGACTTTGAAATTCAGAGAGAACCCTGCATTTTTCTTGTGGATCCTTTTATTAAAGAAAAAGTAATCTGCTGGTAGCAGGCATTACAATTTTTTGTCACATTTTTTATTGTTACACTTGTTTGATAATTTCCCTGCTTTTCCTCCAGATTGTTACGGTTTGGGACACTGAGTGTGGTAATCTCTGGAGATTCTCAGGGCTGAAGTGTGCTCTGGTGTCTGTGTGCCAAGTGGTGTTTCTGGTGATCACTAATCACCAAGAGGATAATCTGCTTCTCCTTCCCCTGTGCAAATGAAATGGGCTCGTACAATGTGCTCCTTGGACATTCAGGGTGTTTTTCTGTTGCCTTGAAGGGCTGAAATGATCCTGCAGAGGGTCAGACAAATTCCAAAACGGCTGCAAGGCAGGAGGAAGGACTGGGGCTAAAGACAGGCAGCAGTCGGGCTGGCTTAAGCTGCTGAGAGAAACAGCATCCTTGGGTAATAGTTTAAACTGCCTTGGATGTTCTGGGATGAACTGACAAGGAATCTGTCACGGACTCTTTTTCGAGATGTCTTAGAACTCAGGCTGTGCCCATCAGAGAGCACCATCTTGGCAGAGCCTTAGTTTTTAAAGTCCTTGAAGACTTCAGAAGGGATTTGAACACACTTTGTCTATCTTGAAATGTTTTATTTCTTCCTTACTAAGGAAAAATGTGGGCTGTGCCTCTCATTAAAAACCATTGTTTCATTCCATTGGATATGTAAATGTCAGCTTAGGTGTGGGAAATAGCACAGGAGCTGACAGACCAGCCCATTAACTTTTCCTTTAATATTGTAACATATAAAAACTCTTCCCCTTTAAGCAGTGGGGTTTTTTTTCGGTTGGAAATGTCTGGTATTGAGCCTTAGAGTCTGTGCAAAATACGTGTTCATGCACTGATGCAAACCTTCGAGTGGGATGAGTGTATACAGAATAACACTGACTTGCTGGGGGAGACAAGACAAGATCAGAAGCTTCCTACTTCAAAGGAGCAACTGGCGGTGGATGATTTGACCCTCAGCCTTACTCACCTGAGCATATCGTAGCAAAAATGTCCTGTCCCCTGAAGCTATTTGCTTCAGCTTTTCTTTTTAAATTTTTTGGAACACCTTACTGTGAAAGCTGCCAGCCTGTTGGGGACATATTTTAAAAAGGATACGGTGGTTTATTTTAACAATTTTATTTCAACTGTTTGAATTTGTACTGTTAAATTCAAAGGGAATAGAGCAGAACTGAGCTTCATTTCTTGTGTAGATTATCTTTGGAGTAATACTAAGTCCTTGTTCTGCTTTGAGTCAGAAAAGTCAGGTTTCTTGCAGAATTTGAGAGTCTTTGGGACAGAAACTCTCCTCTCTTCAGACAGCAATTTGTGGATAAGCTAATCTGACCCTTCATGGTCTTCCAAGTCTGCCTGTGAAAAGGCTCTTGCATATGTTGAGAATTATTTGATAGCAGGGAGTTCACTTTTTTTTTTTAAACTGTACTTTTGGAGGCTGAATGCAGGTTTTCATGGTCAAACCCCTGCTGCCAGCTGGGTAGGATGTGTGGAAAATGCAGCAGAACGCTTTGAAGTGCAGCTACCTGGGTGGATGGGGAGTGGCTCTCGGAGAGAGAGAAGGTGAACAGGGAGAGCAAAACAGTTACAAGGCTTTTTGCTCTCAAACCAGGCTCAAAGCCCACAGCTGGGAAGTCTCAGGGAAAAAAGCTGCCTTCCCCTCAAATTCTTGAAGATCCTGATGAGCTCCCAGACAACATTTCAGGGGAGAGTTCTACCTTGGAAACCCTAAAGCAGGAGTTCAGTCTTTCCACCTGTGCTCATTCCACTGATGAAGATGGGGATGTGGCTGTGGTGGAAGAAGTCAGACTAGAAGATCCTAAGGTAAGATCTTTTGTCTTAATATCTTCTTATTGGTATGGCTGTCTGAGCTCAGTAATGTACTTTTATAGCAAGAGTTCAGGCTACAGTTTTTGTATTTATCTATGGGATTATTTGGGGTTTTTTAATTTGATTTTAAAGTACATTCATCATTTGGCTGCACTGTAGTTGTAAGTGAAAATTATTGCAGGAGATATGAAGGTAGATCTTAAATTACAGTTCTGGGTTAGTTCCCTGGTGCTCTCCAAATTGCCTGGGTTGACTTAATGCATGTCATTATTTAATGTGGCACACAAGTGTTGCATATCATCTGCTCTGTCTCCCTGCCTGTGGAGGGGAGATGAAAGATAATCTTGATCTGACTAGTTTGTTACAAAGAAATACATGAAAACTCTGAATTCCTCAGCTGTTACAGCGTGAGGAGTCAACGTTAGGCCGAAGACACTGGACAGTTGGTGTAAAATTTTTGTTTTGTCCATGCTGTGCACTAGAAGGTGTATGGGCAGAAGAAGAAGAAGCGTTCCAGGGCCACAGCAGTGGAGAGGTCCCGCGAAACCTACCGGCTGCTGAAGCGGCGGAACCTCATCGTGGAGGCCGTGAGGAACCTGCGGCTCATCGAGAGCCTGTTCACGTGAGTGCTCTGGCAACGGGGGGCTGGGGACAGGCTGGTGCTTTCTGGGAGGGGAAGCACCCTGTGCTTATTCCCGTTTTGGCTTTTCTTGCCCCTGAACTCCGAGCTGAACCTGATTGGCAGGAAGCTGAACCTGAGCCAGCGTGTGCCCAGGCGGGCGAGAATCAGGAACAGCGTGGCCAGCAGGAGCAGGGCAGTGATTGTGCTCCTGGACTGGGCACTGGGGAGGCCACCCCTGCAGTGCTGTGTCCAGCTCTGGACTCCTCAGTTCAGGAAGGATGTTGAGGTGCTGGAGTGTGTCCAGAGAAGGGCAACGAGGCTGGGGAAGGGACTGGAGCACAAGTCCTGTGAGGAGCAGCTGAAGGAGCTGGGGTTGTTCAGCCTGGAGAGGAGGAGGCTCAGGTGACCTTCTCACTCTCTACAACTCCCTGACAGGAGGGTGTA
>JAWMRA010000033.1:2909868-2980057 GCA_035584735.1 Pseudotriccus pelzelni | reverse complement strand
CCACCTTGTCACCCAGCCCATGGCACTGATGTCACATCCAGTCTCTTCTTAAACACCTCCAGGGACGGGGACTCCACCACCTTCCTGGGCAGCCAATTCCAGTGTCTGATCACTCTCTGTAAAGAATTTCTTCCCAAAGAGGTCCTTTAACCTCTGATTTGTCGCTCAGACCGAGGCATTAAGCGAATACTTCTCTTTTTCCAAAAATGCAAAAAAGCTGTTTCAGTCCTCCATGCCTCCCACCCTTCTCCTGCACCCTTGGGAGCAGCTGTAAGGTGAGATGTGACTGATGTCAGGCTTGAGTCCCAGTTCCAGTGGGAAAATCATGCTGGAGTTGCTGTTCCAGTTGCCACATCTGAAGGATTCAAAGGCTCCGAACATTAGAGGCTCCTGGGAGTCAGTAATTTTGGACACTTGGCCATCAGACTGTCCCAGGAAACACGGGCTGTGTTAGCTCTAGGGGGGGTATGTCTGTTTCTGGTATGTCCCTGCTAATTTAATTTGCCTGTGCCAAAGCCTTTCAGGTAAGGCCAAATTCACACAACATATAAACAATATATTTGCTCTCTGGTGTAACAGCTACTCTGTCCAGTGGGGTGTTTTCTACAACACCAAACTGAGTTTATTCTAAATTTGAAGAAAGAGTGACTGACGCCTTTTCCTTATACATTATAGAAATAAACCCAATTTGAACAGCACTAAAAATAACTTGTCCTGGACTGCCTGTGTGTCTGGCCACCCTTCTGGATGGTGCTGCTTTATGTGGCACTGTGGATGGTGAGGAAAGGCTGGCAGAGAGCAGCAGATGAGTTTTCTGATAGTTTCTGTGCTCAGTGGTGGAGCTTGTTAACTTCTTGGAGCATTACAGATTAAACACAAGTTTCCACCTGCAGCACTGAGCAGGTTAGTTTTGTCCTGTCCTTATTCCAGAGCTACTGGCTCTGTGCATCTGCAGTCACAGGTAGGAAAGATGCAGAGTCCATAAACACATATTGTGAAATGCAGCTTCTTTCAGGTGAAAGAAACATTGGAAGATTTTAATCTGTTTTTGTCTTGGCATTGATTGATGTTACTGGGTTATTTTTCATGTACACACACGACAGGTAAATGTAATAAGTGCAGAATGTGAATGACAATATCTGTTTGGGGAGATTAATGGGACAACTTGCCTTTTTCTCTTAGGAGGTTTAGCAATGTCTGATCCAGTCATGAAAGTTTAATGATTCAAAATTTCCCCCCCTCCTGTCTGAGATTCCTTCTATTAGAAGATGTAGCAGTATTGGAGACCATAATTATAATATCTTTGCTGCTTCTCCCACTTTTTTTTCCCCCATTTGTTCCCCCTTCTATTTGCGTTGAACTCAGATTTTTGTTACTGCAACAAAAAAATGAAGTTAATGACCAATCTCATTTGTAGCTGCAGGGAGCAAAGAGTACGTGGACAAGCAGGCTGGGAAGCGGATTTGGACTAGTGTGGTTAACGCAGCTATGGCTATAGAAGTATTTCTCTTTCCTGTGGAATGTCCTTGTAGCTGTTTCTAATCTTTTATTAACTGGTTTGGTTTTTGCTTGCAATGAACTTTGGTGTAAAGAATCATTGGAGCAGCTTCCCCAATGTCCCCACACTGCAGCTGGACATGAATAAGGCATTTCCTGCTGCTGTTATGCTTTGTGGCAAAACACACCTAAAACATGGACTCTGCCAATATGATTATTTAATACTCAGCAACTCCCAGTGTATGGCCTTAACCTTCCCCCAAATGAACACATTTGTAATTATAAAGGGAGTAATCATTTTCCTGTTTTTTTCAATGGAGTGCAAAAGATGAGCACGTTTCAGCTCAGAAAGTACATTTAAATCCCTGCCATCTGGAAACCTTTCAAATTGTTCAGTACTTTTAAAATAGTGTCATCTTGCTGTCAGAGCATGATACAGAATGGGAAATTGCAGTCTCCCTGCTCTCAGAGGTATCAGGGAAGCTTTTTGATGGGAGATGTTACATCTAAAATGGAAAAATTAATCATAGGCTTGTTCTGCATCTTCTTTTTCAAACCAAGTTGAAAGCAGGATTTTTATATGTTACATTAGAACTAAGTTAATTGTAGGTAGTGGAAAAGCACAATGCCTATCAGCAGCTGCTGTTTTTGAGGCTAACTCAGATCCTTGGTGCTCACCTTGTAATAACAGCTGTGAAGCAATTACTACTCCAAGCTTTGGAGCAACTGCTGCTCCAGGACATCCTTTTACCTTTGTTAGCTTTGATGAGCTGTGCTCTGTTCAGGGACAGCCCCAACTCACGACTCTCCTGGGTAACAAATCCTTCTCAATTGTGGCCCTTTCCCAACGTGCTCCCCTGGGGAAAGTCGGGCTTGGTCTTTGACTCATCTTTTGGTGTCTTTCTCATGACTGACAAATGTTCGTGGAGTTTTACCCTCCCAGAATATATTTTTAATCTTTAATTTGAGTCAGAAAAAAAAAACCCTCTGATTTGCCTGGGGTTTAAGAAGTGCCTGGCGTGTTTGTTGCTGTGGAATGCCATGGGGATGGCATTTGTCACAAAGCAGCACCAGGGACTGCAAAGACAAGGAGGCAGGTTGCAGATGTATGGACACAAGGGATGTACCCAAATGTAGTCTGCAGGCCACTGCAAAGGAATTTGACAGAAATTTTTGGCTGTTTGTGGAAACAGAAATGCCTCTGTAGCCCTTTCTGTTTATTTTAGTCTTGCCTGTGCTTGCTTGGAGGTTCCTTGTGAGTCCAGTCCTGCGGCCACTGGAGTAATTCAAAAATCACCCCTGGACTGGAAAGGTCTTTGGTCACCTCTCATTATCTTACTTGTCAGGAATCATTTTCTTTCTCTCAACCATCAGGTGTTCTCACCTCTTTACCTCCCTGATGTACATCAATTATTTACCTAATTTTATGATCCATAAGTCATTCTTCCCAAAAGCCTTTCTGTGCTGACTCCAGCTCTGCTGCTTCAGGCCATTCTCATGGCTGGGATGGTAATAGCTTTAGGGTTGGTTGATTTTCCTTTAAGGCTAAAGCTGAGAACTCCTGAGCACTGATCAGTTCTCAGGGAATGCTACTTTGGTCACCAATTTGACCTCAGCCCCAGCTAAAGCCCTTGGAAGGTTTGAACACTCTGCTCCTTAACCTGAACGCACTCTGGAGAACATTGTGACATGAGGGAAGGTCCATTGTAGGTATGACTTCAGTGTGGTTTTGTGTCTTGTACACCTTTTTTGAACTTCTTTTCAGTCAGAAACATTGTCTTTTGAAATCTGTAACAGTGCCTCTGGGCATGCTGTATGGATAATTCACTGCGCTTTGTCTGAAATACACAGTTTTCCCAAAATGTACAAATCTGGTACATTTATACAACAGCTACTTGCTATTTATCTGTATTTGGGTTTTAACGATGCTGTTGATGGGTTAAAATTCCCCGAACCACATACACTGCTGCCTCTGTGGAAACTGGCACTCTGATATCTGTCATGCCTACAGTAATTTCCTGGGGAATACTTGGAATACAGGCAGCTTGCTGTAGAATTTTCTGTATTCTACTACTTTTCCCCAAGTAATGAGCTGTACTTAGCACAGAGCTGCAGCTGTTTGAGAATATTTATCAACCAAGATAAAATGTGCCACTCTTCACTTCCACTTCCACCCACAGGTATTTCAGGATCAAGCCTTGTCTGCTAAGGGATGTCTGTTATTCTCATATTATTTTAAATCTAAAACATTCAGCACATTTATTACTGGAGGTTGTAACTGGAGCAACACTCAGTAACTTACAGAGTGCGTAGAGAATACAAATTCTTCTGATATTTGGTTTCAACAGGAATTGCTACTTTATCAAAAAGTGAAAGGCAATAAAGAACAGGTTTGAAACTTTCTGAGCAATCACTGTTACTTTGCTATCAGCAGTTATTCTTGTTTCAATTAATGGTGTTAATCATGACCATGACAAGCTACAGAGAACACTTCTGTACCAAAAAATCTTCTACCCCACCTCACCTTTCTTCCCAGCCTCCAAACCCTGTTAAGAAGCCCTCCTGGTATGGTTTTGCCAGTGTTTATTTTCACTCTGATCAGAGGCAATTATTGGAGCTGTTTAAGGCTTCTGATCACTTTTTGGATGCCCTGGGGTTTTTATTTGGATTGCTAGAATTGACCTTAGTTCTCATAAAACAAGCCATTTGATTCTGATAATAGGATACCTTGAAAGTAGCTCAGGTAGCTAAAATAACTGCCTGCAGGTATTGTTCAATTCCGTATAGGCAGAGGGGTGGAATGCACCCTTCTAACTCTTGGGGGTAAACACCTTAAATAAAACAACTCTTGAGATCTCTCAGTGAAATCCATAAAGCAGGTGGAGTCTTCTGTACACTAAAGCTCAGCTGTCCTCAGTTGATCCACATCAGTGGTGAGTTGAAAAGTTCACTTTTAAAACACTTGGCAGTCAGGCTTAGCCAGTCAAATTACCAGAGAGCTGTTTTCTTTCTTTATTTATGCTTTCTCATGAGTGACAGGTTGCAGTGAAAGCGATTACGGAGAAGTCCTGACGAAACCGTCAGTGTGGCAAAAATCACTCCTGTCAAACCAGTTGCGCTTCAGCAATCCCTCCTATTCGGAAAATATCGAGGGTGAGAAGCTGCAGAGGAGGTGTGAGGTGGGCAGGCTGCCTGTCCCTGCTGCTAGCTGGACCTGGGGCATTTGAAGTCAGCTGGCAGCACTCGGGGCACAGGCTGCAGGGCAGAGCTCTGCCCATGTCCCTGTATCGGTCACGACACCTTCAGGTCACCCAAGGGGCACCAGGTCTGTAGGGCGTGGAACGGTGTCCTGACTTTGGGAACCCTGTGGGCACCTCTCAGCAGTGGCTGCTCTGCGGCTGAAACGTCAGCCACGTGTGCAACCTTCACCCCTCAGAACAGCCCTCGCAAGAGCAGCGCTGTCTGATCGCTTCTGTGCACTCTTTGATTTCATCAGGGGATATTTGGCTTTTTCCTATTTGTTTTTGTTTTGTTGGGTTTTAACTCGTTCAAGGCTGTTGCAGTGACTTTTTTTTTTCTTGGTGCATCTTAAATATATCCCCTGAAAGCTTCTCCCTGCCCCTTTGTTCCCTGCACACTCGATGTGTCTGGCTGTGCCTGCCACACCCCAAGCACAGCCACTCACTTTCCCGAAGCTCAGAGGGCATCCTGAAATCAGATTCCAACATGTATCAAACTTAGAATGTAACCCAATTCTTGTGATTTAATCTTAGCACAGTTTTATTTTAACTTGTTGTTAATTTTAATATGGTCTTTAATTTGACCTGGAGTCACAAAAGGTTTGCAAGTAACGTATCCCTTTGAGATATTTTCTCTTTTAGTATCCCTGTTTTCACTGTATGGCTGCATGAAAACATTCAGCCTGTCAAAATTCTGGTGTTTTCAGCACATTGGAGAGTTCTTTGAGATGTCCAAACTATGAGGCTTTTTGTCAGCTTCTTGTGAAGAAAAGCAGCTTCACAAGCTGCTTCTGAAGCAAAGCAACATGCAGGAGGCACTTCTGTCATAGTCTTAATTTGGGAAGGCAGCAAACCCATTGCAGTGAATACTCCATAAAGGCCTAAAAAAGAGTTCTTTGTGAGTTCCTCACAAAGTGGATGCTCAAGGGAGTGTAGGGTAAAGCATTATTCCTGTTCTACAAATGGAAACCAAAAATGGGTGTACTTACCTAATTGTGTTGGGAATTGATGACAGAATTAGGAATTTATTAGACTTTCCAACTCCCAGAGTGGCACTTCAACAATAGTCAAGCTTCCTTCTCTCCACCTTCTTTATTTGAACATTTTCAGGTATATTTCCTAGAAATAAAATATTTTCTTTAAGTTTCAATAGGAACACCTATTTATGTCATTAATGCTGGGGTTTGGTGTACATGTAAATGCATTGGGAGTTTGCAGCTCTTGAATATGTCACAGATTTATAAGGATGATTTTAAATGCAAAAAATCCCAAACTGTAAAAGTCTTCTATCATTTATTTGTTCTGCAGTAAAAAGACTTCAGCCCCTAGATTATATAATTTCCTGTACTTGACTGGCTATTAGGAATTAGTTCTTTGGATATCCAGTACTCTGGGAACAAATAAGTTGTGTGTGAAGTTGTGTAATAAAGCTACATCCAAAAAATTTCCGTTATTAAGATTTTAAGTGATTGCACTTCTCATTAATGTCACTTTCTCACTTGATATTTAATAATATTTTTTTATTGGGAAATATTTCACCATACAGAATGATGAAAGTGTTTAGAAACATGGTTTGGACAGAAGTTTTTCTTTCCTTTTGACGGCGTTCTAAAATGATTGACGTTGGTTTTCAAATCTAATTTGGTGAAACTTTTTTACCACTGGTTTCATAGACTGACATATAAGAGGTGTTGTTGAGTGTAAACGTTTTTTATTTAGGTCTAAATCTTATTTTTCCATAGTTCATGTGATATTTTAACGACGTGACTCTTAAATAGATGAATAAACTGGCCCAAAAATGTGCAGACAGATGAGAATATTAATAGTTTTGATGGATTTACTGCATATTTTTTTAACCTATGGATTTCACCTCTATTAATAACACTTCACTGCATTGAAAAAAAACAAACAACAAGCCATAACTTGGCTGTAAGGAGCTTATTTCAGGCAAGCTTGTCCTCTGGGCTGCAAGGTTTCATGTCCAAAGTGTAGCAAGCTGTTTGCAGCACAGTTCATCGGTTTAAGGGCAGTCTGTATCCTCATGGATGCTTTATGCATAACAAATAGGGAAAAGCACTTCAGAATCAGCTCCGAGGTCATTTGATTTCCAGCAGTTGTGCAAAAATTTCATCTGTATTTTAAGCAAAGGAGAAGTGTTGGGCATAATCCTAATTCTGTAGGAATTAAATTTATGGTGTTTTGTGTGGGCAGGATTCACTTTTCTGATCACCAGAACAGGTCCTTTCTGAGACTGTTGTATGTTACTCTCTTCTTAGGTTAATTTTCTCTTTATTGGCTTTATATGTTGGCTTATTTAGGTAGAAGGGAAAACACCACGGAGCTATTTTAATATTTGTAATCTCTCTTTTTACTTGTTTGTTTTGTGGTTTGTTTTTTGTTTTTTTTTTTGTTTTTTTTTTTTAATCGGATTTTTTAAGGCAGTTTGGCAATTGCTGGAAGAAGGAATAGACAAAAAAAAAATACTTCAACAGCAGCCTAAGTTCCACTTTTGCTCAAAGTCTCTTGTAGTTATTAGTCCCCATGTGCACCAACAGGTAGCAAGAAAAGATGTGTTTGCTTGACATAGTAATTGCTGATCTTCAGGAGGTTTTTTATGGCTTAAATTAGGTTTCAAAGTCCAGCTGATGTGCTGAATATTTTTCAGTTGATAGCGTTATGGCAAAAGTTAAAATCAACAAATATTCTGTTGCTTTCTCTCTCTAACAATGCCTAATTATTAAGTACCTAATACAGAGTTAGGAGAAGTTATGAATTAAAAGAGTTAAACTGCCTTTGTTAAATCTTCAGAAATATTTTCTGTATTTGTACTCGATAATCCTGTATCTTTGTCATAGAGTTGGAAAAGTGAAGAAAATTGGTTTTCCAGTAATTTCTTGCCTTGGGTAACTTCCTTTAAGGTTCACCTGAGAACAGTGGATTACAAAGATACTCACCAGACAACCCTGCCAAAGTGATAATCACGCTCTCCAATGCTGTGATAGCTCTGAGTTTGAGCCTGGTGTTACTCAGTGGAGTAAGAGTGGTGTAAAGTTGTATTAGAGCCCAGCTCTCAATGAACTGTGTAGCCGAAAGTGTGGCTATTTCAGTAGGTTATTCCTCGGAGGTGCAGGAAAGACTAACAAAAACACAGGTGTCATTATGCAGTCACCAGCAGGATTCTGCAAACTGTTGGAGGAGAAGAAATTCCTCAGGAGAGAAGTTACAAATCTGGGGAGAAAACGATGGATTTGACTCAATGTATTTAGAAGCTGGAGTTCAGGGTTTATGCTGGTTCAGATGTTGCCACGTAGCGCTGACAAAGCTGAGATGAACATCTCTGAGGAGACTGAAAGAACTGAAATCAGGCTTTAGCTACCGAAAATTTGAGCTGGGGCCTAAGGTGTAATGTCTCCAAATTATGCAATTGTAAGCCAGTTTTAACACGAAATCAAACACTGTATTTTTGTTTGGGGTGGAGGTTTTTTCATTCTACAAAAAATTCTAGTGTACCTTGTACCCATTGCTTTGTGCCACAGACAGATTTAATTAGATGCACAGGTTGCTGAAGAAATGCAGCATTACTTGGTGTTACCTGGAACGTAAAAAATTCTATTAATTAAGAGAACCAGTGAAAAATATTTTCATTACATGAGGCTCTCTGGGAGCAGATTAACAAATTGATTCCTTATGGTGTCCACACTTTTGAGATGTGGCCCTGTGGAAAAAGAGACACAGAACTGAGCTTGTCAGTGCCTGTGTGATAATCTCATACAGAGAAAACAAAACTTTGATCAGTCCATAGCCAGTTCCTCTGCCTTGTTGATCTATACAAACTGATGAAGTCTGTGCTACCTGGATGAGGTAATTAATTTGCAGAGGTGATGAATGGCTGTAAATGAATTTTTGGGCCCCAACTGACTGAGAAAGTTTATCTACAAAGGTTTATTAGATCTCCCAGTGACAGTGGAATCCCCTGGTGCCTCTCCAGGCCAGCTTGTTACTGTGCTGAAGGTTTATTTTGCTGCTCCTCGTGCTGTACCTGGCCCTTGTGCAGATTTGTGATGATTACTGTAGATGGCAGCAGAAGCTAAATAAAATACAAAGATTTAAAAAAATAATTAATCCCCTCTCTGATGGTGTCCTAAGTGTGGTTTTGCCTTGGTGCCTGCCAGCTGTTTGTGAGGATTGAAGCAATTATAGGCAGCAGAAGCCAGATTGAATTACATATTGAATTATAGTTTGAATTAAGGCTTCACTCATAGACAGTTGTGGGCTTTTGTGTCTGTGGCTGTGTTAGTTCTTGGTGTGCACTGTCTGAGGTACTAAAAGCCAGTTTTAAAGCTCTCCTGATGATCTCTGAATCCCCCCTTCTATCTCAATATATGTCAGAGAAAGAGCAGCAGCAATTCTGACAAACCATCGTGCCTGTGGGAGGACTTTTATTTCCCCCCCCTGTAATAAGGCTGCTGTTTGCTTTCTTTCATTGCAACTAAATTACTTTGCTCTTTTGCTGTCCTTCTTGCTCCCTTGCTGTGCTCTGTCTGTAATCAGTGTCCTTGGATGCCCCTTCCTCTCAGCGCTCAGAACACATAAGGAAAAATGTTTTAATGTGCCCTTATGCAAATGAGCTGCTTACTAAAACAGCTGATTTCCTCTTCCCAATACCCTGGTGTGTATAAAAAGCCCAGGACACTCTCAGGACAGCCCTTGGCCTGTTGGAAGTAGTTCCAGCATTTGGAATAGTGGATTGATCTTTAACGGGAAATTACTCCCAGCATTAAGTTTATTACACAAAGCAGTAGATGCCTTGTAAATAATGAAAGCACATAAAACCCAAATGACGATGGGTGAACTTAAGAGCAGGGTTTAGGGGCAAGCAATAAATAATAAATATACCAAAAGGTCCATATGTGATTAGCAAAACTGCTTGAAAAGAATGAGCTGCCAGAGCTGAGGTCTGCAGTCTTTGTTTTTACTCTGAAAATCATAAAACTCAATTTTCTGCATGGCAGACATTTAAAATTAGGCAAAATATCGTGCATCAAAATGACTCTGTCCTTTTGAAATACTTGTGAAATCCCTTTGTTACAAAAAAGGACAGGCAAGTATGGAACTGCACTTTGACAATTGTGTTCAGTATACGATGGAGGTGGGCACAAAGCTCTAGGTATTAAAGTTTATGAATGTATTAATGCACTGCTTTGGGGGAATTAAACTTTAATATTGATGATAAACCTTCCATAATAAAATGTGTCAAGAGTGAGAGTAAATGTCTCTTGCAAAGTCCCCAAACTATTTAAATAACTGCATGCAAGCTCCAGCATCCCCTGAGATATGTTATAAATGAACTTCTGCATACGAATGTACATTGTGCATAAAGTGGTTTTCCAGCAGAGTTGCTTTCTGCCCTGGAAAAGATACTGTCCCAAAATGACTGTATTTCTTTTAAGTGATTGATCTCTGGCATCGATCTCACAATATTTCTCTCAAGATATACATCATTCACTACCCAGAGTTCAGACCCCAGGGAGATTTCCCTTTGACGGCTTTGAAACGGCGTGAAAAATTTCTACGCTGGATTTTGATGCCAGTCTGATGATGTTATTTTCAGATAACATTGTGGAAGAGGGATTCTGGGGCTTTAACATGTGAAAAGTTGAAGAGGCCCAGGAAACTGTAAGTTACAGTGATCTGGAATGGAGCATCAGACTATTGTTGAACAAGTATGTCTGGAAAAAAAGATCACATACTGGTGCTTCCCACTGAACTGGAGAAGGAATTTTAGGGAGCCATTGTGAACTCTGAAGGTGTTTTGGGAAGTTGTCCTTGAACTGCACAGGAGCTGACACTCTAGTCTTTTTAATGCTTGCATACCAGAGTACAGGAATGCAAATGTAGAAGTTTGCCTTTAGAAGAGCTTGTGTGGCAGGAACAGTTACTGATCCAAGCAACTACAGTGATATGTTGATTTTTTTAGGGTGTTGCTCTGTCAGTTTAGCTCTATATCCAATAAGCAGAGGAGATCTGTTCTCACAGAACTGCAGATTTCAAAGGGTGTCAGCAAAACCTCAAGGAAAACAAATGTGCTCTTTCTTCTTTGCTCAGTGTCCAAGGTGTAAAGTTGTAGGAGAGAGTCCATTGTTTTTCCACCGGAGGGGAGAAAATGTATGAAAAGAAGGGAAGTTAAAGCAGGAGGCAATTCCACAAACCAAGCCCAGATACGCAACAGACCTGACAAAGGAGCTTTTTGACGATCTGTTGCAGTAACCCAACACTAAGTCTATTGCCTACTGCTGCAGCTTTTATTTCAGAAGTTTTACTTCTTCGTGTGGGTTTGTTTACTTTGACATACTGGGTTACTTCCAGCATTTTGTGTTTTCTGTTCCTGTAAACGTGGTTATCTTCTGGTACCTCTAACAAGTTGAGCTGCGCAGTTGTTGAAGGATCCCCAGTGCTGTGCACATGGAAAGTTCTCCCCCTGCTTAACTCAATTTTTTTGGGACATGTCCTAATGACTTTCTAAATCAACAGAATGGCCAGTGGAAAACTGCAGCCTTTTCATTTATGCTTCTGCAAAGAGAAAGGCATTTCTTAATTATGATATTGGAAGAAATATTTTTTCAATTTCTGCTTAACAGGAAATCCTTATGTCTGATCAATCCCAGGCATTTTGAAGTAGTCATTGCTATTACTAAAGTTAATCAAAACTTACTGCTGTGTAAGAAAAATCAATGAAAACCAGATTGAGATCATATAAGTAAGGATAATTCTGCTGCAGGGCCTCTGTAGCTTCACCCGTCAATAAGCAGAAGTTTCATGTGTCCTACTGATGTCTTTATTAATCAGCTGAGTGCCAAATCCTCCTGATACTGAACTTCACGGGTCTGTTCTTCAGTCACATGGGAGTTTTTTCATGAGAATGATTTTGTGAGTACAATTAAATCTGGATTATTGTGCCACTCAAAGGGTATAAAACTTGCCAGCAGGATCTTTCAGCAGTTTCCAGGTGTTTTTAATACAGATTCAGTGTAGGGATCCCAACTAGATCTGGTTTGAAAGGGCAGTTTCATTGAGACGTTGCTTTTTGCCCAGAATGATTTCTCAAAGGGGAGCTGTGTTCACATGAGTGGTTTTGTTTCATTTGGACAAGCCCTGAAGTTTGTTCTCTACTCTACATAATGATATCCTTTATTATATAATTATAGTCTTTATTACTATATAAAGAGTACGTAATTATAGAAAATAATTTGATCATGCAAACCTCAAATACATAAGTATATATTGATAGATTACAACTATAAATTTGTATTTTATATCTAATATTCTCCACATATACAAAATTTTATGTATTCAATATTTTTTATGTCCAGTAAGCACCCTATCAAATAGAGTGGTGGCATTTCAACAGAAGGTCAGACTGCAAAGTGATTTATGATTAATGGCAGAACTAGGGAAAATGTGCATTACTTCGACTTTGTGCCATGTCTGTACAGCAGTTGTCATTGTAGGCAAATAATTGGCAACCCCATCTGTTCCAAACCCGGACTTAACCTCTGTGCATTCTGACTTTGGGCACAGTTAGACAATTATTGACTTGAGGAAATGATTGAAAACAGTATTTGCTTAATATACAAATGACTTTCCATGAGTTCATCATTTTTTGGTGTTACTGAACTTTTCCTACACCTCTCCCTTAGAGCTGTGTGCACACTGCACTGGAATTTAAACATTTGAGGGCAGACTGGGAATTTTCTAAATCAGCTCTCAGTGTCTGTGTCTTCTTCCTGAGGGCTCTTCCCACCCTGTGTGTGTAGTCACATGGATCACATGCTAGGGAAAATGCAGCGTTGCTTTGGCTTTCATTTTCCCCCTCTCTCTTTTCTTTAGAATATGTTTTATTCAATCCCTTTGGGAATAGAGTAAAGCTGTAGTTTGCTTTTAATCTGAGGGAATTTGTCATTTCTTCTGACTTGATTTATTTGTGCTCAGGACAGGCAGCAATTGCTTCTGTCTGGATTGTCCACGTGCAGCCACTGATGAGCTGAACCCAAACCACCCAAATGTCTGTGGAGATAGACTTGATGCCCTAATTAAGTGTAGGACAGAAGGAATTTTGTGTGCTGTTCGTAGGCCATGACAAAGGAAAAGGAGTTCCAGCTTTTGCCCATTTCTGAAAGCACTGCTCATATTGAGCAAAAGATTTTGGGACAGTGGAAACAAGTTCATTGAATGTGCCCTTTTAAAATGGTTACTCTCGAACTTGCTCTAATTATACAATTTTGATTATTTTAGGAAACACGTTAAATGGTCTTTTAACTCTGCAAGCGGACAACATTCAAAATAGGTAAATGCACACATATTTGCATGCATTTTACTGTGCATATCAACGTGCAGTAAGAGCATATTCAGTGGAGTGTACCAGCATCTTCATAGTCATTAGGAACCACTAATGCGTGGTTAAAAAAATAATAATTCTGAAGCACTATTTACCTGATTGATTTAATGGTCCTGATGGAACTATTAGAAGCTAAATAACAAAGCTCTTAAAAGGTCTTAAATGTTTCTAAAAGACCCAGTGGTTCCTAAAGGAGCTCCATTTACAGTTGGTCTGGCAAGCTGCAGATGCCATTTAAGAAGCCAATGCTCTATAGGAATGAATAATCTATTTATGATGCGTTGCATGCATCAGCAGGGCACCCTGCAGTTGTGGAATAAAATAAATCAGCTAAAATGAAGCTATCTTTAATAAAAAAAAAAAAAAAGAGAAAAGAAAAAAAGACAGGTATAGCTCTTGTAATCACAAAATTTGGATGTGGGTTTCTTTACGTTCTCTCAGGACAGTAGTTATTAATAAAGTTTGTAAAGTCCCACTGAGGTGGCTGTACCAAAAGCAGGCTGTGGAATGTGAGGCAGGTGTAGCTGATGCAGCTACTCTTAAACCCAATGAAGGAAATATATTGAGATTTTTCATCCAGGAGGGCAGGGAGATCGGTATTATTGCAGAACTTGTAAGGAATTCCTCATAATGCCTCGTTCTTTATCAGCTCAGGGTAGCAGCAGGTTAGTTTAACTGTCAGTAGCACTGGTTTGTGGACTGAGGGCATTGCTCCCTCAGGTCCTGTGTGTGCTGCTGTCAGGCTGCACTCAGGAGAGGTGATGGGTAAACAGGCCATGGGCATGATGAGGATTGTACTGCAGGACAGCAAGACTGTACTGCAGGATTGAGTCTCAGCCTGCCTCTCTTACATCCCAGACTAGATGCCTGTTAGGACCCACCTCAGAAGGGGAGGGTAATCCAGGTTTCCTGTTAATAAATCCCTTGGGGTGGATTAGAGCGAAGCGACACTGAAAAATTGGTGTTTGCAAACATAAGTACCTAGGGTTTATTTTAGAACAATTTTGTAAACAGGTATGTTGCCATTTTGGTTATCACCTATAATAATATAGCAACATTACAGAAAAACAACACTTCAGAATATGTATGAGGGACAGAGAGAGGGAAAGAAAGGGTAAGGGTCCTAAGGGAAATACAGTCACCGCCCGCTGTATCCAGCAATGAAATTTGGTAGTTACAGCTTCCATGTCTGGTGGTTGAAGTGGTGGTTACAGTTCTGCCCAAGTCATGGAAAGCCTCCCAAAAAACCCCCAAGATTATACATTTCAAGGTGAGGTGGGAACACCTTGTACCTCCCCTGGGGTGGTGAGTTTTTTGATGAATCACGTCAGGGCACATGCCAGAACTCTGTGATGCTCCCCAGAGGGGTCTTCACAGCAGAACCATCATGTAAGGGAGGACACTGGCATGAGAAGAAGGATTATCCAACTCTGCAGGATCTGCCTCTTCCCTCATCTGACAATCCAGTTTGTGGCTTCAGGTATGCCCTTTGGCCCCTGGGATAGTTGGACAGGAGCCACTGACCCATCTGAAGGTCCTTTCCCAGCAGGCATATTTGGGCAGGGTTGGGCTTTGCTGGTTGTGCAGCTGTTTCTTTTCAGTTTGCTGTAGTGGACAAAAGTCTCTTGGTGATCTTGCAATGTTTAAGCCCTTAACTATTTCAGTCTCTGACAATGTCCAACCTTTAATTAAAGTTCCCTGCCATCCAGCTGCTTAATTCCCTTCCAGGCTCCTGGTGGGCTCACCTTGCCCAGCTGGTGCTATAATTCCCATTAGGTGTTTTTCCTAATTTCCATTTCCAGTTCACCTGCAATAACATTTTCATAAGGTTGCCTTTTTCCTCCACCGCACAGCCTGAACTTCTGTGAGAGATAATCCATATTAAATATAAGGATCACTGTAACCTGAGAGCCTTGATCCATGTAATGAAGGGAGGTCTGTTTAGGCAAGCGCCTTGGAATGTGAATTCTGCCTTTTAAGAGCTTAGGAGTTTTCTTCTTTACTTCAGCTACAGATCTTTTTCTCTCACCACATGAATCATTAAATGTATCTCAAATGAATCTCATTTCATTGAGATTGCATGCCTATATTTCCTGAAAAGGTGTAATACTTTACATTTTTTTCTTTTATAATACAGAAGGGCCTTTTTCTCAATGATCAGTGAAGTACCATGTGAGAACTGAACTCTGCTGTGACACCAGCAGCACTCCTGGTGTGGCTGGGCAGCTGCTGTGCTTTAGCAGATCCTTGTTTTACCAGATTTAGTCTCTTTATTGTTTCCCCAACCTCATTCTTTTCCCTGCTGTCTGCTTCCCTTTGTGCTTACATTATCCAAGACAAGGATCCATGCCAAGCACAGCGGAGCCCTGATTTCTTTCTTGAGGCCCCGTGCATCACTGCTGGGCAAGGAATATTCTGCAGCCAGTCTTTAGGTGACTTTGCTGCTCCTCAGGCTTGCTGAGACAGCCGCTTCCACCTCAGGACTTGGTGGCTCAAACGACATGTGAGTAGGAGAAATTTCTGATCTTCATTTCCAACCAAAGAAAAATTGTCCTTGATTAATAAAAAATACCCAGTGGTTACATAGGCCAAAAGATTTTTTATGCAATGAAAGAATTTTTTTGTTGTTGTTATGGCATGGATAACTTCAGGGATATTTTGTTATTCTCACACTGTGCTGCTAATGAATATAAAATTAAAACCTGCTTGGCATTCAGAGTTGTAAGTGAATAGCTGTAGGAAGGCACTGATTCTGGTACAGAACACGTTTGATTGTTGGGCTGTAAAGAGAGTTCATTAAGAAAGCTAATCCATAATTTGAAGTATACTTCCTTCTAGTTGCCAGATTTCCATGGTTGAATTCTTAGTGGGTTTGGTTCTCCCTTCAGTCTGGCACAGGTGACCAGCTCTTGGAAGGAGTGGAGAATTCTATCATACAACTATCATGTAACAGCCTAGTGTTTAATGTCTACTGCTCTTCCCTGGATAAAGCTTTAGGAATGGTGGTGTTGGTAGGTATAGATTCGGTGTGTGTGGAGTCCAAATAGCAGAGTAATACAGACACTATGAGTAGAACAAGCTAATGCAAGTACAGACTTCTCTGGGTCTCATTATACAGGAATAGTCTTCTCATTAGCTCCTCTGACTCCGGGATTTCACCTGCTGGGTTGCTATTTCTGCCTTCAAAGTGAAAAAAACTGAAAAGGACAAATAATGTGTTGGCTCTTTACTGCCTTTAGTTGTTAATTATGTTCAAAGAGTTATTTCTCTAAATAAAACCCCTTTCTGTGTGAGTATTTCCATCTGTATCAGCTGCAGTGCTTATTTGTCGAGAGTGAGACAGAGCTGTTAGGGAGGAGTGGCTGTGAGGAATTCAATATTGGAACGTGCAAAAAGACGTGTTTTCCTGTGTCCTTCAGTCTGTTGCTCAGAGATCCTGGATACATGGCACATCCAGGATCTCCAAGGACAGAGCTGAGAGCAACTGAGTTTATAATGTGAAAGACTGACCAGATTCAAAATTTCTCACTTGTCTCCGCTATTATGGGCCAAATGAAGGCTCTGCATCTGAAGGGAACCGTAACTGGTGCTGGAGCCAAAAGTTGCCATCTGTGGTCACGCTTTCCAGACTTGAATAAAATCATCAGCTCCTGAAAGCTGAATAAACCTCATGTTTGGGAATTTTGAAAAGACCATTGCGCTCAGAAACAAGCCTCTGGTCCTGAGGGCTGGCTTGGCTGAGGTGAGCATATGTTTAGAAATGTATAGGTATGGAAATCCACTCAGATTTGATCCACCAATGTTAAAATACCACAAAAGCAAAGATATGTGTGCATATGTGTCTATAATAGTTCAGGTGCTATGCCACTTTCAAAAATTCTTGACAAATTCAAGATCTTTCACATTCTGGCTCAACTTCAATTCTTGTCATGCTTCTCCTGCCCAAACTTATGTAAAACAGTGACTCTTATACATTGTCTGTGAGTTAAGGTTGAAAACAATTGGGGGTTGCTTAGTATGAGGAGGAGAAAAAGGCATGAAGCTGTAGTAGCAGTTTTAGATGCATGAAAGGTGGCTGCGGAGATTCAGGTAATGATGATAATGCAGATCCACAGGGAAAAGAGCAAAAGGTAATGGGTTTAAATTGGAGCAAAAAGAGATTGAGATTTGGCATTAATAAAAGCTTTCTAACTGAAATAAATGGAATAAATGACTTGGGGAAAGGGAAATTTTCATAACTGAAGGCTCTTAAAACCCGGTTAGATGGATGGCCCTAAGGAATGACTCGAGTTGCATATCCTCCTTTTTAAAGTTAATTACTGTCTTATTCTTCTGGTTCCACTGCTTATTTTCTCTCTTTTTCTTTTTTCTCCTCTTTTTTTTCTGTATTTTCTTTTCTTTGATCCCACTTCTCTCCCTTTTTGATTGTTGTAGTGTTCAGAAAAAGTTCTTGGCCAAAGGTATTACCAAAGGAAACCAATTTATCAAACATGTTGTTTTAATGGCAATAAATCCCCAGATATTTTCTTGGTTACTTATTTTCATTAAATAATGAAAGTCAAGACAGCCCAGTGAAGCCTTGTGCTGGCAATTCAAATAAGTTTTTTATTTTTTTTAATTAAAAAAAGCTCTAATTTTAAACAAGATGCAGGAAACCCCTGTTGCCCACTGCACTGCTGTTAACCACCTCACCACCTGTAATGTAGAACCAGCTTTTGAAATCCTTGGACAATCAATTAATTAGAAAGAAAATAGTTTTTATGAGCTTTGTGTCAAAGCATTTGCTTTTGTTGGCGCCTGACTGTGCAATCATTGAGCCATCTCTGTAATTACCCCTGAGCGTCTCTTCAATCAGAAGACTGCCCTGGGTTGGACATTGTGACTCTCGAGACAGACTCAGATATGTTATTTAGAAGTGAACTCCCCCCATCAAATCATCCCTTGTTGTTACTGCATTTTTAGCTCCTGCTGCCTCTCCCAGCAGCTGTTCCTGCTGTGGGACCATGCACTGGCTGCACTCAGAAAGTTGGGAATGCCTGGAGTAGGGTGGTTTTCCCACATCCCACCCTTCCAGCAGCCACTCCAAAGCTGTGTAGATGGGCCAAAACCAGTGGTATGAGGTTTAATAGGACCAAAAGCTGGGTCTTGCACTTTGGCTACAACAATCCTGTGGCTGGACAGGGCCAGGCAGAAAAGGACCTGGGGGTTCTGACTGACAGGAAGCTGAACATGAGCCAGAGTGCCCAGGTGGGCGAGGAGGCCAATGGATCCTGGCATGGATCAGGAACAGGGTGGCCAGCAGAAGCAGGGAAGGGATTCTTCTTCCCCTGGACTGGGCATTACTGAGACTATCCCTGGAGTGCTGTGTCCAGTTCAGGTCCCTCAGTTCATGAAGGACACTGAGGGGCTGGTGAAGGGACTGGAGCACAAGTGCTGTGAGGAGCAGCTGAGGGACCTGGGGTTGTTCAGCCTGGAGAGGAGGAGGCTCAGGTGACCTTCTCACTCTCTACAACTCCCTGACAGGAGGGTGTAGCCAGGTGGGTGTTGGTCTCTTCTCCCAGGGAATCAGCAGTAGGACAAGAGGGCACAGGCTAAAGCTGTGCCAGGGGAGGTTTAGGTTGGACATCAGGAAGAAATTCTTTACAGAGAGTGATCAGACACTGGAATGGGCTACTCAGAGAGATGGTGGAGTCCCCGTCCCTGGAGGTGTTTAAGAAGAGACTGGATGTGGCATCAGTGCCATGGGCTGGGTGACAAGGTGGTGTTGGGTCACAGGTTGGACTTGATGATCTCAGGGGTCTTCTCTAACCTCGCTGATTCTGTGATTCTATAGGCTATAATGTTGGAGAGGAGGCACATGGCAGGTGTGAGGGATTGAATCTTAAGAGTTGATCAGCTGTTTGGAAGCAATAAATGTACTTTAATGCAGTGTATGTCCCATAAATAGAGATAAGAGAACTTTTTTATCCATTTGCAGTATGCCAGTGCTTGGGGCCACCACATTCAGCACTTTCATCTGCATAAGTTTTATCTCTGCATCATTTCAAAAATCGTTGTTGTGTTGTTCTGTCATGGACAGCAGAGACTCATGTCTTCATGTCAGTCATTGCTGGTCACTGGCATTCTAGCAGGGCCCTTAAAGTTTGCTTTTCTTTGCAGTTTTTATGTGGTATGCTTATATGTCTTCTCCTTGTCTGGAGTAAAGATACTTCCTTAAATGTTATAATGTCTTTCAGTCTTCTAAGATTTCACCTCCAAAAAGAAATGGAAATTCTGGTGCTCTGCTGGAGTCCTAAATTGGCAGTACTTTGTCACAAATAGGATTGCACCATCCATCTTCTGTGGCAGCACATAAGATCCTGGCATGTCAGTACACACAGGGCTGCTTGGTATGGGAATTTAGTAGGAAATCATGGCCTTATTCTCCTCTGGTCTGAGAATTTTGAAACCTTCTGTCAACTTGTTTAATTGCAGTGTGTTGTAAAATTAGAGCCTCATTTGGCACCAGCCTTATCACTGATTGATTGAGTCACACCAAGTGCAGGCTTGGAAGATATTTCAGGTCTCTGCTGTCTCCTTCAGTGCTGCCAGCAGGTTCCCTCAGAACCAGTGGAAGTTCTGGCCCCTGCCCAGTCTCTGCCAAGGAAGTTTGCTGGTGTTGCACTCCCTTTGTTAGGGAACAGGATGTTACCAGGATGTGGTAGTCAGTCAGGAAAGTTGAAGTCCATGTGTGCATTCAGTTATTGCCTCATTCCTTTACTGCCCTTCCAGATCTTTTTCAGAATTGACTCCCCAGGATTGAAAGAGTCCAGATTTAGGGCTTGGGGCATTTGTGAAGAAGGGCATGAGAAGAGGCATTATAGGAGAGTAGGATGTGAGCACATTCCTACCAAATGCAGCAAGGGAAGAAGGGAGCTGGCTCCAAGTGATAGGATATGTGTATCTGTACTTATGTCGTGAATGCATGAGTGTTTCTGAGCTCTGAATGCTACTGAGTAAACTTTTTCTGCCTCAAGCTGAACTGAGCTCACAACTGCAAGTACAGACTGCATATGTTTAATCACCACCTAAAAGAGCTGTAGGTTTTCCTGACCTTAGGGAGACTGGATTCATAGTTGCACTATAGCCATGCACAGAGAAACTAGGCATTGAGAATTCACTGTCATCAGAACAGAAGTTCTCCCCTAACAAGGAAGAGCTCGAGTACAAAGAAACTGGAGCTGAAATGTAAGGCAAGGTTAGCAGTTGTCTACAGCAAAAGGGAAAAGAGAGCAGGAATTGCTCGAAGGAGGGAGACACCCACTCACCCCACATCCTCTAACAAACTGTTTAAGTAGTTTGAGCATCGCTGGGCTTAAAATGCAAGGTATTTTTTGCATCTTTTAGGCTTCAGAAAATGGTCATGGATCAAGAGAAGCAAGAAGGTGTCTCCACTAAGTGCTGCAAGAAGTCCATTGTGCGGCTGGTGCAGAAGCTGGCGCGGGAGGGACTCCTGAGGCTCTATCGCACTACAGTCATCCAGGATGGCATCAGCAAAAAGGTGACTGCACAAACACTGGCAGCAGAACCGCCTTTCCTCACAGCCTTCTGAGTTATCAAAGTGTTCTGGGCCCCTTTACTGAAATACATGGATGACTTCACTTCTTGCAGCAGAATCCACAATCGAGCTGCCCAGAAGCTTCATGTCCCAAGCTAAGCTACTGTGAAAACCAGATCACAGCTTTCAATTATTGTGCTGCAGATAATTGTGAGACCAAGAAATAGTCCAGAGATCAAAGTCTCTGAATCTCCCTTCTGAGAGGTTATGCTGCTTATCAGTTATGTGGTTCGTGGTTCTCTTCCTGCCCTGTCAGGCTGCACCATAATTCTGCTTAAACCTCTTTTGAGAGCCAAGAGTGTATGAAAAATCCTGAGTGAGGTGAAATTTGTAGAGAGTGATCTTTTTTTTTTTAAAAACAAAAATCCACTGTTAGTGAGGTTTATGGAAGTAAAATGTTTGGTTGTAAAGCTGAGATGTGTCACTCACTCTAGTGTGAAATAAGCAGGGAATTGAGTCTTGAAAATTATCTGCAGCACAGTTACTGTAGGGCACATACAAAATCTTACCAGTCTGAATTGTGTGGGGGCTTTCAGCAACAGTATGTATTAGTTTGGCCTTGCAAGGTCTGGCTTTTCACTTATCCCTCTCAGCCTAGTATTTCCAAGTCAAAGTGTTTGTTCCCTGAATACTTCAGATTTGAAAAACCCCCAAATCCTGAGGCTCGGAGGTATGTTGTTAACTGTTTATTGGTACAAAGACCGCGTGCTGTGGCCTCTTGCTTAATACAAAGGTGTTAATGTTGTGTGAGTTACTAACCCTTCATAGGATTCACTTATACAGCTGGTTAAGAGCCCACATCTCCATAAATGCCTTTGGTTTGTGTTCTGCTGCCCGGAACAGGCGGAGTTTGTTGTGCATCCCTCAGTGAGTCCCAGTGATCCCCTGGTAAAAAGTGCCATAGAGCAGGTGCGGTTCCGAATCTCCAACTCAACCACTGGAAACAGGCAAGTCACGGGGATGGGTGGGATGGTTGGGATGGCCTGGGAGGAGCTTGGCTTGTCTAGAGCATGCAGAAACATGCAGGGGAAATAAACACAAGGTAAGCAGAAGAAAAATATGTTCCTTGGCAACAGAGAAATGGAGGCGCCAAGGTGAGGCAACGTGCTGGATATCTCCTGAAGTCAGGAAAGAAGAGGAATTGAACTCTGCTTAATTCTTACCAGAGTGCTGTGTGGGTTTAATACAGGATTAAAGTTCCCCAGACACCAACATCCCAGGACCATGGTGAGGAAGAAAGCCTGGGGCAAGAGGCAGTTCCTGATTCAGGAGAAATGCAAGAGAGCTCATCTAAAGCTGATAATAGTCGGACACGAAAAACTGATGAAAAACTGGGCATAACACAGCTAAAAAACTATCACCCTGTTACAGGTACAGCCAGCTTGGGCTTTTCTGTCATCTTTCACTTTCCCATTTATTAATAATAATAGTTTTCAGATGTTGGGCTGTCCTAAGACATAAGTGGGGTTTTTTTCTTCTCCTATAGAAGAAAAATTGTATTTACGTTAAAACAACCTCACAATCCAATGTTTCCTTAGCTGCTTTTTTTTTTTAACAATTGTGAACTGGAGTATTTGTATTTACTTCTACTTCTTTACTACTTGTAAATTATATTTACTTTCAGCTGCCCATCTTGCCTTCCAGCTTTCTTCTCGTTAATTTTGCACAGGTAGCTGTTTCTCCTGTTCTAATCCCCTTTTTGTTTCTGTTTGGTACTTAATCTTCCCTTCCAGTTCCAGGACTTGGGCGCTCTCTTGGCTTCCTTCCCAAAATGCCCCGTTTAAGAATGGTCCACATGTTCCTCTGGTACTTAATTTATGGCCACCCTTTAAATGGAGCGCAGCAAAAAGGAGGTACTGATGGTGAGCAAAAAGGCAGCAATCAAGGGCTGGATGAGAATGCAGCTGTAATTGAAGCACAGCCAGCTGGGACCTTAGAAATTGTGACAACTGTGGTGAATCCTGAGACCTCTGCACAGGAGACTGAAGTAGAGCTGTCTAATGAAAAGGGTAAGAACTGGCACGTTCTGACTTTACTAGATTTTGCCGTGGCTCAACATTGAAAAATAGGTAGAAGTCTGCTTCAGGAAGGATTGAAAATCAACTGGTTAGAGAATTTTCAGGTCCTTTTCGATTTCCAGGCTACGAACTGCCAGTTGTGTTCTGCTTGAACCCTCACGGTAAAACTCGTGGTGTAACTGTCAGGTTTGGGCCGAGTCTGAGCTGCTCTTTGTGTTCCCAGTGTACGTGGACGACTCGTCGTGGATGCGCTACATCCCCCCTCTGCCAGTGCACAGAGAGTTTGGGTTTGGATGGGCTCTTGTCAGTGACATTCTTCTCTCCTTGCCTCTCTCAGTCTTTGTCCAGATAGTACAAGTCAGCTACAAGGTATGGTGCTTTTTGGTTTCCCTTTAAAGTCTGGTGGTGTCAGCTGTACCTACAGCTGTAACAAATACCCCCTTCATCTGTTTCAACAAAACTAGACCCTCGAGAGGAGACACTTCTGTCTTTTACAGAAAAAGCAGGTGCTTTTACAGACAACACACTGAAAAAAATGTATAGCTCTGTAATACAGCAACTCCTTAAACTACTATTTTGCCAAGAGCTTTTTATAATCCCACTGAATCTTCTGCCTCGTTGATTAACAAGAGTAATGTTTTAAGTATTTTACAAAAGCAGTAACATTTGCTTAGAAAATATTTTAGTAGACAGTTCTGGTAGAAAAGCTTTATACTTTAGAGCATAGTTATATTTTAGATATGCTTCCTTATATTTTGCACTTTGATTAATTTCTAAAATAATTCCAGGTGGAAGGTCTGGAAGATTTTTTAAATGATCCACTAAAAAAGCACACCCTGATCAGATTTCTTCCAAGGTCAGTCCGACAGCAGCTCCTCTACAAAAGGTAAGTAGATGAGTCACAGTAAGTGGCCCTAGAGAGGAAACAGCAGTGGCTGATTGTTTTCTCAGTTATTTCCTGTTTGTGTCAAAGAGAACTTTGGTACTTAAGACAAGGATCATTAATCTTCAGAGAATGGTGTGCCAAATTGTATTTTTCTCTCCCAAATAGAAGGTAATAAGAAACTAATAAACAATATTCATGTATGCTGTCAGGCAGTGTTTGAGTGCTGGGAGGTTCTGTCCTTCATAACTCATCAACAGGATGTTGCCTCTCTATAAAACACACTCCTGACTGCTGCTAAATTCAGAATTTAATAGGGGCTAAGTGTTGCTGTCCTTCATAAATCTTTCAGAAGGCGCCACATTTCCCAGTTGCTGCCTCTCACAGACACCATTCAGGTTCTCCCTGCGCTCTCAGTGCCATGTCTGCCATGCTTTGCCATTCCTCATCCAGGAGATTTAAAAGTTCAGATGGGACTGAAGACAGGGAGGGAAAGCAACAGTAAAGGAAAGTGATGTGAATGTGTGGAATCGAGAGCATCATCTTAGTCTTCCCAGAAAGTCGTTGCTGACAGTTTGGATTTGGATGGGCTGATGTGGCATTTTACAAACCTGCAAATGTGCCATTGGTGAGGGAACAGGGCTGGGCAATATCAGCTGCCAGGGCTTATGCTCAGCCCAGGTTTACAATGCCTAACCTGTTGCCAAATCTTAGAAACAAGGAAACTGGATTTATTTAGGGTTTTTTTTTTAATCTGCAGGCTTCATTTGATGGGTTTATGCAAAACAGTATGACACAAAATCAAGTTGTCTCTTTATTCACTGAAACTTCTAACTCAGCCACATTTGATTCAGTATTTCTAGGCTTGATCTTTCTGACCTCCAGAGAAAACTCCTGCCAAAATTCCACTCCCACTTAACTGCATTTAATTAGACATCTTAGTGAAGCTAAATGTGGGTAAAGCTTATTTGTTACAACTCTCAGAAACTTTCCTGCAGAAGTTTCCTGCAACTTCCAGTGTTTTTCCACAAAAGTAGATATGCAGGATGGAAAAAGTTGCATTTTCTGCTCTGCTGAAGCTATAACCTACTGAAAGCAGTTTCTTGCTGCAGTAATTCTAAACAACCTGAACTACAGGAATCTTTGCCCAGTTCTTTATATGCACACACATGAAGGCCTATATTTAGCAGTCGTGTTTTCTTACTCCTGTCTTCTTTACATAACATGAAATGAGCTGCAGATCTGCTGGTGTTCTGACCATTTTTAGCTCATTTTTACAGTCGTTATTTCTGGCTAATTTTCATCTTTGCTAGCAAAATATTGAGTTTGTGATTTGAGGACGGAAAATGTGGACCTTTGGGCTATAACATGTTTTCCATAGGCTGACAATTCAAGCAAAAATACCACCTCAGAAATTCTACAACTCAGTGGTGTCCTGAAAGTTCAGGTTGTGCATGAAAATGTTGTGTTTTCTGGTAATCATTTTTACTGTTTTCATGAGTGTTAATTGTCATACTCCCAATATTGCTGCAGGAGGTACATCTTCTCAGTGATAGAAAACCTTCAAAGATTATGTTACATGGGACTGCTACAGTTTGGCCCAACTGAGAAGTTTCAAGACAAAGACCAGGTAATTTTAAGAAAAAAAAATTTTTAAAAAGCAGTTATTCTTCATGGATTTGTTTTTTCTTGTGAAATAAACGCAGGATTTGGGATTTGAATTACCTTAAATAGTTAAATGAAATACGGATGTTTCAGGTGTATGTGCAAACCTCCAGATCCAAGTGACACTGTAAGTTGTGTAGATAATTTTTGCCTTTCTCTTGGAAGGACGCTACTCAAATGCATAATGCACACAATAATGATCCAGGAGGTTCCAGACTGGCAATACTTATGAAAAATGAGCATTCCACCTTCTTATCCATCAAGGTGTCAGGCTTTGGATGTCTGACACAGAATAAAGTCACTGGTCAGAGTAAAATAATGACATCCATATGCATCTCATTATAAATAGAGAGCACATGCAAAGGAGAAGGCAGATCCAACACATAATTCATGAGGATAAGAAAGATGATTAGGCCCCCAAATACATCTGTTCAAATCCTGAGTGAGGACTTGTTGGAAATAGTCACTCTCTGGAAATTTGGAATATCCTGTTATAACAGGGAAAACAAACTGTGCTAAATCTAGAAAGGAAATTTCTGGATTGCTGTCAAGGGAAATTTGGGAATACAATGCAATAGGGTGGGAATGGGTGTGTCTTCTCTGAGAGTGCTTTCTCAAAACAGCAAAGACAGAAAATGCCCACCAGTCCTGAACTAGACTGTGTGTGCTGTGAGTGAGGGAATTTCAGTGATTTTTGCCCACCAGCCTGAAACGTGCTGCGTTTGGCAGGTGTTTGTGTATATGAAGAGGAATGCAGTGATTGTTGACACCACCATCTGTGACCTCCACTACAACCTGGCGCAGAGCAGCCGCCCGTTCGAGCGGCGCCTGTACGTGCTCAACACCCTGCAGGACGTGGAGAACTTCTGGTTTGACCTGCAGTGTGTCTGCCTCAACACACCCCTGGGTATGGCAGCACTGCACCTTTACTGTTTCTTCTGGGCAGGCCACAATTGCTCCTCCTTCCCTAAAACGGGCCAGGCTCTGTTCTGTCGCTTCCCGTGTCTTGTCAGGTCGCCCTGTGCAGCAAAAAAAGCTCTGTCCATATCGTTCTGTGAGGTTGTGATCCACTTCAGATTCTCAGAGCAGTATCAAAACTGAGATTAGAAGTAACAGAATTGCTCATAGCCCTTTTTTGTGAGAAGGCAGCACCTTGTGTAGAGAGGGGGTAAAAATGTTAGTGCTGTTTGGGAGCAGTAGTTTGCCATAGCAGGGTGGATTGAAAGCGGGTTGAAGTCTGACTTATGCTGATCGTCAAGCCTGTCTGTGTGTCCAGGAGTTGTCCGCTGTCCTCGGTCCAAGAGAAGCAATCAAGGGGAGGAGACTGCACTGGATGTGGAAATGGAACAAGAGTCAGCAGTGAATAAACACAATCTGGAGCGAAAGTGCGCGATGTTGGAATACACCACGTACGTCACCTTCATCCCTGCTTTGCTGCTTGAATGGAGAGGGCAAAAAGAGCTGTCCTGGTGCTCAGGATGTTACTCAACAGCAAAAGCAGTTCAGACTCGAGCATCTCAGTTGGGTGTTGAGGGCTGTTCTGTGTAATTCAGGGAGTATCAGGTTAAAAGACATGTAGTTATGCTCCATGTTTACAAGGAACTTTACCAAGTGGGTTTTTATGCTGGAGAAATGGGATAAACAGATGTTGGGTTTCCTTCCAATGTGGTACAGATGTGTGTTGCAAGAGTCTTGGGGAAAGCAAAGTTGAGAGGGAAGGAGTGCTTCCTGAGCAGTGTTAATGCAAGGGATGATAAACTCAGAGATTCTCTGTTCCCATCCTTATATCATGGTGTCTCAAGCAGCTTCAGTAGCTGTCCAGTGTCACAGTCTTGATCCTGTCCTTCTGTGCTGCACTGACTGTAATTGTTTACAGATTAATTTCTAATATGGTGTTGGTGTACCTGTGATCTGGAAGTGATCTCTGGAGCACTCCACCTTCTGCCTAATCACAACCTCTGACAGCCAGACAGAACACCAGTTAAACTCTTTATGTTGTGCTGTGCACTGCGGTTCATCTTTGTCAATATTCTACAAGTAGATACCCCAAGTGATCTTTAAAAAATTAATGGTGTTGAGGGAGCCCAGTTCCACTGATCGTTGCTGATGGAAAAAATTCTGTTGTGTTCACTTGTCAGCTTCTGCATATGATCTCTGTTGTATGGCAAGAAATCTTTTAAACCGGATACCTGGTGTTCACTTGCAGTTAGGCTGGAGATCACTGCAACATCTTTAAGGTCAAGAAAGAGTTTTAGGATTCAATTGTTGGTGTAATGTTGCCCCCTAAATGGGAGGGCAAGGGGAGAGTTCTGCCCATTGCACACACATGCCTTGAGAGCAGCTGGGAATGCCCTCTGTGCCAAACAGTTACCTGTGTGTGTTGTTTCTCTTGCTATCAGAGGCAGCCGAGAGGTGGTTGATGATGGATCTATCCCCGGAGATGGGTTGGGAGCTGCAGGTCTGGATTCCAGCTTTTACGGGCACCTAAAACGCAACTGGATCTGGACAAGCTACATCATCAATAAGACCAGGAAGGTGAGTGTTTTAAAATGTATATACCAGAGTGACTTTTGCAAATTTCAGTATTCTTAAGGTTGAGACACTGACACCAAAATCTTACAGTGTGCTTTCTCAGTCACGTGTCTCAGTAAGGCTTTGCATCACTGGAAAGAAAGGAATGCCAAACATTGTCAAATCTTGGTGCTGAAGTGACTGAAAGAATTGGACATACATTTTATCTAAAAACTGAATTTGATAGTAAATTTGTTAGTACGTTGAACTAATGGAGAAATACTTTATTGAGCAAGCAGCGCAGATTATTCAGTGGTACCTCTTGCCTTTCTGGAATGTAGAACTTGTCAGGCAAAACCTGAAACATCCAGAACAAGGAAATTCATATGGACACAAGTAAAAACAAAAATAAAAATAGGGAGCTCAACATATGCAAATGAGAATGGCCATCCCAGTTCTGACTAATGTCCTGTGTATGATGGAAGGGATATTTCCTCAGAATGTCCTCCCAGCTGTCTGCAAGTGTTGGCCATTCTAAATCTGGGGCTGATGTTTCAAAGCAGTTAATAGTTTTAGGTTTTTTCTAGCATTAATTTGCCTGTGTTTTGAGCACATGTAAATCTTTACTATCCCCAACCTCATGTAGCAAAGTGTTTCAAAGTGCTTTATGTGTCCCCACTTCCTTTTGATGCTTTAAGCTCCCTAATAATTGCAATGCTAAGGGAAGCTGTGAAGAAATACAATTCTCTATTACCCTTTCTGTTTCACTTGATTTTTTTTCTAACATCTGTTTCCCATTATCATCTTCTTTTTTCAAGACTGTCATCTACTAATCCCAGCATGGACCCCATCCTGCCTTTAATCATTCTTGCCTTTCTTTTAACATGTTGTATTCTACTATATCCTTTTTAAGGTGCAAATGCAATCACATAGTGCTTTCAGGCTGTGGCCAACCATGGGTTTTTACACAGTGTTGCTTTTCTCCACTAAGAATTCCTTACATTTCCTTTGCTTTTTCACCACTACCAGGCACTGAGCAGGGACTTTCACAGAACTGGCTGTAATTACTCTCCCCTAAGCAGTGGTCAAATCAGAGCCTGTCAATGTATGTAAAATTAGAGCTGCTAATCTTTTCCCCTCAGGCAGGATCATTTCACTCCTAATTTCATTTGCTGTTCAGTCTCCTAGTTGTTCAGCTTTAACAGGACCTCCAGCAGTTCTTCAGTCTCTGCTTTCCTCTCCACATCTGTGACCAACTTCAGCCCCCAGTGAACTCCACACAAGAGAAATGGGGTTTGCAGAGAATGGCAAAACTCCCAATACACTGCAGTCAGTTCAGGCTCAGATTTAAGATGGGCAAAATACTGTAGGAGGCATTTTACTCAGTGTTTGTGTTTGCAGTTTGGTTTTGTGGTTTTTAGGAGTTCCTTTGGAATGTAAAATGCTTTGAAAAAATACTGGTTTACAGCAAGTTCTCCTCAGCCTCTGCAGCAATGAAGGATCCGAGCTTTTCTTTTCCAGTAATGACTCCTGTTAAACTTGAGGAGATTTGCTGAAGTTCTAACCTTCATATTCTAGTGGTCATTACAGTCTGATTTAAGAGAACCTCTGGAGCCATTCTAATATGTGGTAGTAATAAGACAAATGAGTTCTTCATTATAGCCAGGGATCTTTTCCTTTATGCAGAAAATTTCTTTCTGACACTGCTCACAGGATATAAATATTGCTAAAACCAGTGCACCCCTTTTGCATATCACCTTTTTTAAAGCTGTTTTGTCTTAGGAAAATACAGTTTCTGAAAATGGACTGACAGCAAGACTCCAAACCTTCTTAACAAAACACCCCCTGCCACTCAGTACTGGAGGTAAGGTGGGCTCTGAAACTCTGCTATAGCTGTTACTGTCTTTGTCAAACCCAGCATGAAGGATGTGGGTTATTCTTGTCTCCTTACAGTAATCTAAGATGCTTCTGGGGCAGTAAAATAGATAAATAATTTCATTCCCTGTTTCTAGATTTATAGAACAATAATTTTTTTATCCAGTATTGGTGACATGGGTTGTTCCTGTCTCCTTACAATGATCTAGGATACTTCTGGGGCTGTAAAATAGATGTGTAAATAATTTCTTAGAGAACAATCATTTCTATCCTTTATAATTTCTGTTGTGCAGTTTGCAGGATGTCTAGAGGGACCAATGTTTTGCAGCACGGTTATCCAGCCTAACGTTTGAGTTAAGGGGGAGGAAAAGCTGCTCAGTTCCTTTGTGCTTGTGCACTGTACATTAAACTTAGTAATTACTTGATTCCTCATTTAATGTGGGATTTTACTTTGTGAGCTGCTGAGAAGGGGCATGAAATGACGCGTCTGAAAAAGGGCAATTTTGAGAGGGCATCTGTCTTTAATATATTGAAACTTGGGCATTTGCTCTTTATACCTTAATATTGTAGAACGTCAGTGCTCTAAAGCTCCACTGCTGTCAATATGTGTCATTTTAGGCAACAAAATTAATATTTTGGGAGAAGCAAAGGTAGGATCAGAGTTACTTGTCCAGAAGGAGGAATGCTTTGAAATAAGTAAAGAACCAACCCAGGATCGAACGAAACGAGTGAGAGGTGGAAAAAGCCAGAAGAGGAAGAGGCTCAGGAAGGAGGTTGGAAAGAAGACAAAGAAGAGAAAGAAAGGTAAGAAACGGGAACAAGAAGCATTCTTTACTATGCTGGAGGCTGCTTTGGAAAAGCTGATGTGACTGGCACATGGTCTGGGCTCCAGGTGGGACACGGGAGCTTTACTGGCCGTGTCTTTGGGTTCCCTCTGTCAGGGAGGAGGCTCAGCTGCCCGGGGGCTGTGTAGAAGCTCTGGGGGAAAACAGCAGCATGTTGTACCCGTGACCTGTGTGTGGGCCATGGCTGCAGTGCTGTGCTGTACTGACTGGAGAGATCCTGATGGTGTCTGTGCCGGATCAGCTCCTTGCAATATTGCAATTCATCATCCACTGCTGATAGCTGGCTTAAAGGTTCTTCATGGAATGATGCTCAGTTTGCCAATTAAAGTGCTTGCTTTCTCATTCCTGGGAGAGGCATTAATGCATTTTGCTCTCTGAACCACTCCTTTCTTCCCTGCTCTTGTCTCTCGTTCTTGCAAACTCGCGCCGGTGCCGGGATGGCAGTTTGAATCAACCAGAGTACGTAGCGCTGAGATTTAAATTGCCTTTAATTCTTTTTATTTATGGGTTTTCTTAGGAGAGGATTCCGTGGAAAAAAGCAAGAAGCTGCGTTACCACGACGAGGCTGACCAGAGCGCCCTGCTGAGGATGACCCGGCTCCGCGTCACCTGGACCGTGCAGGAGGACAGTCTGCTCTTGCTGTGCAGGATCGCCAGCCACGTGCTCAACGCCAAGGTGCGGGACAGGCCCCTCACCCGGAGCACACCCCGAGGGGCTCAGCCTTGCTGCTCGCCATCCCTCGTGTGCTGGGGTTGAACTCCAAACGTTCGTTGTCCCCGCAGGTCAAAGGGCCCTTTGTGCCCTGGCAGGTGGTTCGGGACATCATGCATTCCAGCTTCGAGGAGTCCCTGGATAAAACCTCTCATTCCGTTGGGCGAAGAGCTCGTTACATTGTCAGGAATCCACAGACTTACCTTAATTACAAGTAAGAAGTTTTGTATGTTCTAGGCATAGGCCAAATTCTCCTGAAATGAAGTGAAGGGACATGGTCCTTCTTTGTTTTTTCTCTTGTTTCATATGACCTATAAATTTCAACTTTCAAATCTGTATTGAACTGGGAAAACTTCAACTCTGGGCAACACCTTCAATTGTATCTGTTGCAGAGTTTGCCTTGCTGAGGTTTACCAAGATAAAGCCCTCATCGATGATTTCATGAACAGAGAAAATAATTATGAAGATCCACAGGTAGGAGGGAAGGATTCCAAAAGGTCATGGAACACTTTATTCTGTTTGGATTACTGGGTGCTTGCACTGCTTGAATTACTGTGATTTCCTCTCTATCCCTCCCATGAATCCTTAGCCATTTTAAAAATAGCATAATTTTAAAACTGTGGCATCATTACTGGGTTGGGAGCAAAGTGAACATAGGCAAGAGCCTTCTGTACAACCAAAAATTTATGTTTTCAATATGTTTGTTTATAAACATCCATGACTAAACATCTCTATCTGCTGATTTTTTTTTATCCTCTCAGCCTTGTTGTTATCTGAGCAAGAAAGCCTTTTTGCTCTGTAATTTCTTATTTTTTACCCCAGCTGCATGTTTAAATGCGAGCAAATCTTATTAGACTTGATTTGATCAGCCAAAAGATTTTATTTCATTTTTTTTTACCTTTTTATGGCTTAAATGAACCACAGTTTCAGACTGAGAAGTTGTTTGCACTGAAAGTGCAAACAATTCTGTTTGGAATGTCAGATTTTTTTTAGAACTGGGTCAGTGTCACAGCAAGATTGTTTTAATCCAGGAATGACAGTTCATACTATTGTCACAGAAGCCCCTTAGTTCTGTTGGTAAAGTCATGCTTGTTTAAAGCAAGAGAAGCTGTTGACTGATGAGACATCACTGCAAGAAATATTTGTGTCCCCATCCCCAGAGTCTGTCTTTGGAAGCAAATAAAAACTTGTTTCCAGAGAACATTCCTCCCCTGTAACAGGTGTTCTCCAAGCCAAGCTTGTGCAAACAGACTTAATGGAGAACGTGGGAAAGCCTGAAGGGTATGATGAAAAAAAAAGACTTGAACAGAAGCTTAAACAAAGCTCTAGCAAGAGACTTTCTGCTGTAAATTCAGTAAATTGGTTTAGAACATATGTTCATGGTGGTTGGCTTGTAGCTGTGAGCATCATTACAGATGGAACCTGCAACTGTTCAGTAAATCAGCAAACACGAACTCCACGGAGCTTTTTGGCTGTTGCACTGTCTCTGCCTTGATAATTCAAACCCAGCTATTTCTATGAGAATTTTCCACGAACACTTCAGAAGTAGAGGGTCTTTTCCCACTCTAATAAATTGAGGTCGGTAACATTTCTATCTCTTCTTTTCTAAGGTTTGTGCAAAGGAGTTTAAGGAGTTCGTGGAAAGGCTGAAGGAGAAATTCAGTTCGACCCTGGGGAATCCCAAACTTGAGATTCCTGACACTTTGCAGGAACTGTTTGCCAGGTATTTCAGTTATGGTGCTTTTGACTCTGCAATGGGCTCAGGCAGTGAGAGGGGACAGCAAGTCAGAGCAGACCCCTTCTCCACTGGGCAGGACTTACACCCTCTGCTGCTTGTACTTTTCGTGTCAAAAGGAGTTTTACTGAATACAACAAGCAGTGCTTCTTTCAAACCCACACCTCCTGAGTATAAATAACTGATTTTGAGTTATTTGCACAAGTTTGCTGAAGAAGACCTTTAAACCAGAAATTCACAGTATCAGATGTTCCTAAATTGTCAAATCCTCAACGTTTCTGTTAGAGATGGTGCTGCTCAGGTGTAACTTTTCAATGCAATAGAAGACGTCCCCTTAAGCATTTTCCAGATTAACTGGCCCCATTTCATATCACAATTTGTAGCTCAGCTGAATCACCTCAGCACTGCTAAAACTGTTGATAAGAAGGGCACTCAGGCTTGTACAGCATCCTCCAGCTCCAGATTGTTAAACTTTTCGTGATAAATAACATTTGAAGAGCAGTGTGGAAAAATTGTGTCTCAGACCATTTAATGATTCCAAATTTAGCACCTTTGTAAATTTTCTTATTTTGGGAAGAGCTGTACATTAGAGCAGAAGTGCTGCTGACAGTAACTAGAAGTCCAAAACCCCAATAAAATCCTTAACAGTGCTGGACTGTCTCCTGTCCGTGAGTTTTATCTTCTTGTCAACAGATATTTTAGTGGAGATTGATCTGGATGGTTCTTTTAGTGTGTGACCCTTGTGCTGAGGCTGCTGGAGCACAGTCCCTGTGCTGTTTCAGCACTTGCCTCATTAGCAGTTGTGCTCATCAGCCTCTGGGCTTCAGGGCTGATGCGCAGTCACAGAACGTTGCTCTTGTTTCAGTGTTTTCCTTTCCTTCCCTTATCCAGATTTCGGGTGTTGGCAATCGGAGAAGACACAAATCAAGGCACAAAGGAGGATAATCTGAGCAGGTGAGGAGCAGTAGCACCGTTTTTCCCATTAGAACTCCCAAGGCCATGTCTCTCATCTGTGAAAGTCATATAAATAGTCTCCTAATTCATTAGTTTTTCATCTGTTGTAGTGTAAAAATTTATTAATAAAACAATACTGTCACAAAGCCGTGGGGACATAGATTTGGTGGATAAAATGGCAGCAGTGATGACCTCAAAATGTGGGTGCTGTATTTTAAGAGAAGGAGATGTTAATAAGGAGAACTTTGTTTTGTGTCAGATTATTTGGAGTAATCCAAAATTCAGGGAGGAAGGTCAGGGAAAATGTGACAGATTATATGAGTGATCCTCAGCTGTAGGATCTGATGCCTTTATGCGTCTATTTCAGAAGCAGAAGATGGAGTTTGTGTATTTTTGTTGGTTTATTGGTACTCATGCTCAAAAATCACCATGAATAAACCTTTTTCCTCTTCCCTTTTTCTTTTGTTTCTTTCAGTGTTTATGATATTCATTTTCTAGTGCTACAGAATCTGATTCAGAGCACATTGGCACTTTCAGACAGACAGATGGAATCTTATCAGTCATTTCAGGTACAGTATCTGGACCAAACTTTACTGGTCGTAGAATCATAGAATTGTTTAGGTTGGAAAAGATCATCATTGACCCAGCACTGCCAAGGCCACCACTAAACTGTGTCCCCAGGTGCCACATCTACAAGTGGTCATACAACCCTAAAGTTTCTCCTCCCTCCCTTGATAAATTCCTTTTTCAAATGAGAGAAAAGAAACCCAAAAACTCAGATTTCTGTCTGTTCTGTGAGGAGTGTTCTTGTCTGCTTTTAGGAAATAATATCTTCTAGGCAGATTTTCAATATGTTGTTTTCTTTCTGAGGATGAGATTAAAGGTGTGAGGTTGAAGCAGTCCCCAAAAACCATGTGAAATAAACTCCACATCCCTTCCACTGGGTCAAACTGTATCATGGATTTAGTGCCCTCGTGAGCAATTGGAATGATCTGGAGGAGATATCACAAAGACAGTCCTAATGCCCAGCTGACACTGGTGTTGGGGAGCCTGTCCTGCAGGGTTGGGGACCATAAAAATACATCATCTATCAGTCAGCTCTTAAATAAGGTCAGCAGTTCAAAGGAAGCTGAACGTCTCATCAGCAGGCAAGAGTGGAGCCTGAGAAAGCCAAGCTCAGAGAAGCCTGTGCTCCTGGTGAAATGAAAGCAGGAATCCACCAAAATGTGTTGCAGAGGGAGCGTTTTTCACATCTATAACTCTAGCAGGAGCCTGATTCCATTTTGAATATCAAGTGGTCTATAGTATTTAGTTAATTTAATTGGCATTTACCGTGGAAAGTCTGGAAGCCCATAAAAGGAACAGAACAGCAGTTAAGTGAATTTATATGTATCATTTACATCCTGGCTTGTAGGCTTCATATCCATTTAGTTAATGTGAACCTCAAGTAGGTTGAGCCTAACAGAGCTAAAACTGCCTCTTGCACTGAACAGACTTTTTTTTTTCCTGCAGACATTCCGACTGTACCAGGAGTACCAGGATGACATCCTGGTGAAGGCTTTCCTGGAGTGCCAGAAGAGGAGTTTGGTGAATCGCCGGCGGGTGAACCACACGCTGGGGCCCAAGAAGAACCGGGCTCTGCCCTTCGTGGCCATGTCCTACCAGCTGTCCCAGACGTACTACAGGTGGGTGTCACAGCGGGCACTGCTGGGGTCTGAGCAGGGAAAGGCTCTGCCAGGCTGGGTGTGTCCTCTGCTGGGCCTGGACAACAGAACACACATCAAGTGTCCAGAGCAAAGAGCCCGACCTCACGCTGAGGCTGCAGGGTGAGGGTCACGTCAGGTATGTTGGTCCTTACTGGGTGTGAGGGAGGAGAGCCCAGTGTGCCAGGCAGGGCTTCACAAAGGCACATGGAGAGGAAATGAGATGCAGCAGCACGGTTCTAGATGTGGTGGTAGGATTTCCTTAGCACTCTCGTGAAGCAGAGGATGACATCTTTGCTTTCTGTTAGCTGTATAGCCCCTGACTTTTATGTGGTGCATAAACACCCATTTCTGGAACCAGTCAAAGGACTGTGAAAGCAGGTGTAGAAGGTACTTGGTGTCCAGCTCTAATGTGGAACTTCAGCTGTGTGGCTGCTCTGTGCTATCATGGGTCTAAAATTCACACTAAATTTATGCTCAGTAAGAACAGCTTGTGAAAGGTTTGCGCTTCTTTGTGTTTTTGTCCAGAGTCTTCACGTGGCGCTTCCCCAGCAGCATTTGTACAGAGTCCTTCCAGTTCCTAGATAAGCTCAAGGATGCTGAAAAATCAGACCAGCCAGATAACTTCTCATTTAAAGATCAGGAAAACACACCCGCAGAAGGCATGGTGGCATTTCCCATGGATGGACCCGGGGGCCAGTGTGTGGCGATGCTTTCCCTGTTCTCCCTGGGACTTGTGACCCTGAACGTGAGAATCCCAGAGCAGATCATTGTGGTGGACAGCACCATGGTGGAAAACGAAGTGATAAAAAGGTAAATGCTGTTACTTCTGTTAGTTAACGTGGTTTGGGGATAACTTGAATGAAATTGGGTAGGCATTAGCATTTCCTGCACTGCACTGGGGCACGTTTTACTGTGATACTGTTTACGTTGTTATTTCTGAGGGAGTATTCTGAAGATTTAATGGCACTTTACTTAGTGCCTGTCATTATAGCCCTGGACTGCATTTGTCTTCACATGTGACATTTGAATTGCTCAGCACTTCAGAGCCATCAGAGCTGATGTGGAAAGGGAAGCACTTGGGTGCTGCATGAGCATTGTCAACATTGTACCTTGTCATTTCAAAGGCTGAGAAGGCTGGATAACAAGGTTTCAGCTTTACCAGTGAAACCTCTCACAGCAATATTGCCTCTGTGTATTGTCTCCTGTTTGATTTAATTTTTCTGTAAGCCTGCAGTAATGGCACACCACTGAAACTGGAACTCTCCCCAGGCAGCCTGAGCCTGGGAGCCCTTACCCTCACAGTCAATATCTGTTTCATCCTTTCAGTCATTATGTGTTGTCTTAAGAGTGCAACTAAAATCTCTTGCTTTAACCTGCTGCTTCCTGTGGTATATATACATGGAAAATACTTTGTTCTCTTGAGAGCAGCTTAATACCCATTTGAAGGTTGTTATTGCAGTCTTCTTCCCATAACATTCTGTTCTTTAAAATAAGCAGCCTCAGTTCCTTTACTTGTGTTTTTGGTACATTATTAAGTTTTTATTAAGTTTTCCAGATCTCTGTCTTTCTCATTATTTTCTTCTGCACTGAACTGTAATGTCAGAAAAGAAATGGCATGCTCTTGCTGGCAGGTCCCTGCCAAGTCCATCATGTCAGATAGGTGAAACTCCTGCTAATGCATCCCAGGATGCTGAATGGCCATGGGCTTGCCAAAAAGAACCCCAGCCAAACCTCCCCAGTGCAGTGGGGAGCTTATGATTCTCGTGAGTCACTCTCTACCAAGCTTCTTTTCCTTTACCTGGTTAATTGTTTCCTCTTAGTGTGGAGGCACAGATGCACAGTACTGTTGCATAAATAACAGGCATTTGTCATAGGAAATGGCTCCCTGCTCTTTTCCAGGCTGTTTCTCCAGTTTGCTGGAGATGTTCTGAATGCAAATCCCATCTTCTCATAGACTTGCAGTGTCTCCAGCTGGGTGATCCTGTGCAAACTGAATAAGCTCTTTGACCACCCAGGTCATTTGCACTGAGCCCTGGACTGACTCCACCTTGAGTTGTGTACTCACTATTTTTCCTAAATGATGTGTTCCCTACTGGTTTAAAATATGTTTTAAAAGAAGGTCTGACTCATCTTAGAAAAGGTTGTAAGGAACCTTTGGTTGTCTCCTGCTTAGAACAGAGGCAACTTCGGAGTTACATCAGGTTGTTCAGAGCCTTCAGCTTTAACCATTGTGGCTCTTGTCCTGTCCTGGAAAGAAACAGTGTTGGTTTGACTAAGTTTATTTCTGGGACGTTTATCCTGGCTGCTGCTACTACTCTTTTTTCACTCTGAGGCTGTCAGCAGTTTGGTTCAGCAGAACCTCTTTGCTTCAGCAGACACTTCATCCTGAGGGAACATCTGTTGGACGCTGAGACCATGAGGATGCTGCAGTGTAGGGCAGACAGTGTTTATTTTTAAGGAGGAAAAGAAGGAGAAAGAATTACAGACCAAAGACTTCAGTTTTAAAAAAAATAAAAAACCCTCCACCAAAAACCAAACTGCTGACAGCCTCAGAGTTAAAAAAGGATAGTAGCAGCAGCCAGGATAAATGTCCCAGAAATAAACTTAGTCAAACCAACACTGTTTCTTTCCAGGACAGGACAAGAGGCACAATGGTTAAAGCTGAAGGCTCTGAACAACCTGATGTAACTCCGAAGTTGCCTCCGTTTTAATCGAGAGGTTCAGCTGAGATATTTTGGGTTCATTTCAATATAATTGCAAAAAAAAATGGAAGAGTTTCCTCTTTCAGGGACTTTTTAGTGTATTTTCTTTCCTGTAGTTGCTCGTTCTCAGTGCTTTAAATCAGCCTGCTGTGGACATGCTGTCCATGACTAAAGACTGGCGTGCAGAATCACTGTGTTCTTGCTCTGCTCAGTGCAATGAGTCACTATTATGGAAAAAAAAAAAACCCAACAAACAAATAAACTCCCCCGTGTTTGCTGTAGTTTGGGCAAAGAAGGGCTGGAGGACGATGATGAGGAGGATGATGACCTGGATGACAGCGCTGGAGGCAAGCGGAGGATAGAAGTGAAAGCTCGTCAAGCTTCTCACACCAATTACCTGCTAATGAGAGGCTACTACGCCCCTGGCATTGTGAGCATGAGAAACCTGAGCCCCAGTGACAACATCGTGGTCAACTCGTGCCAGGTGAAGGTCAGGCTGAGGTGTTCCCCTGTCCCAGGAAGACTCAGCTCTCCAGGTTAGTTCCTGTTTGTCCCATCTGCCACAGAAGTGGGTTGGAGGTTCCTCACCTGCTGAGGAACTGATTTGAACAAAGCCCCTTTCGTAGGAGCGTTGTGTTTTCATCTCACATGAGCTCTGTAATGCTTTCTCTCCCGATTTAAACAGATGGGAGACTTAAAGGCACCTCTTGTTGGTAACAAGTCCTTGCCTGTGTTTCATGTTGTGTTAAATTGTTAATGCAAAGAGGAAATCTGTTCTCTGCTTTTCACCTGTCTGTTGCCCATTCTCCAGGAGGTTTTTCAGTCCCTTCTGCAACTTTAAATACCATATTATGTCACACCCAGGCTTTCTCTTCTGTAAAGAGAAAACCTTTCAGAGCCCCTTGAAAGGAAATTCTCATTTACTCATCTCGTTCAAGTGCCTGAAATAGTGGTGTCCAACGTCTGGCCTCTTACCTCGGTAATTTAAACATTTTTATAATATTTAGAGCTTGAATATTTGCAGTTCATCAGCACTGCTCCTTCTTAAAGAGCATCTTGCTGAAGGGTCTAGTGGTATCCCTGCCCTGTTGCTACTGCTGTTGTGGCAGAAGTAAAAGAGAAATCCTTTCTCATCCCTCAGCTGCCACTCATGCCCTCCAGGTCTGCTGAGCTGACTGCTCATTACAGCTGATCTCGTTTCTCCTTGGCTGTCAGGGAAGTGTGGCTGCCGTGGGTGTCCCACAAGGCCCAGTGTGGAGCAGCCTGTGGATCAAAGGGAGGGGAGCAGTGCCAGAGCTGCCCCCTCGTCTTCAGGGACTGGGAGAAGGGGTTATGTGGGTTCAGCTTCTGAATACTCTGTACAGGGCAGTGATGGACCTGTCACCAAACAGGGAGATGCTCTGTGAGACTAATTGTGCCAAGGCATTGTCAAGTGCTAGTTAAACCACATCTGGCCAACAGATCTGCCACGGATTTTTTGATTAATAGCATTTCCTTTCCCCTAGAATTTTGCACTTGACCTTCTTCAAGAAAAAAGGAGACGATTCCCTCATTAACTTAGAGCTAAGCTGACCCAGTGTTAGAGAGAATATCAGTAAGTCTGCACTGCCTTCCAGCCATCCTTCACTTTGATAGGAGGATAAACCTTTGTAAACCCGCTTGATCTTCTTCTACAGATCTTTTCAGACACAGATATGTAAGGCAGAAAATAAACAGGGAACTGTGGAGCAATGAAGATGTAAAACAGAGCTCTGTTTTTAATTGGGGTACTCCAGAGCACCTCTAATCTGTTTGTCCTTCTGCAGTGTATTGCACAGTACCCAACGGCTTCACAGCTTGTACTCCTGTGTTTTGTTTGCTCTGCAGTTCCTTCTCTGCTGGATAACATGGCTGTGGGAATCTCCTGCCTCCCTGAAACTTTCACCAGGCTGATAAAAATCCAGGAAGAACGTTACGAGGTTGATAAGTTTCTCCAGGAGTGCACAGAAGGTCGTGGTTACAGCCCCGGAGATGCGGAGGCCGTTCTGCAGATCCGTAACGCCATAGAGGCAACTTCCCACTTCGGAGTTTGCAAAGCTGAGCTGAGCAAACGTTTCTGCAGATATGAAGAGGTGGAAGCCACAAGAACCAGGAGCTTGGAGCAGTACATTCAGGTGGTTTTACAGCCAGCTGCTTTCCATACATTCATGTCTGCATGTTTAGCATTCCCCTTGCACGGGACAAGCTTCCAGCCTGCTGGAAGCGACTGTGAATTGAACAAAGCTGTTTATGCTGGGCAGGAGATCACATCCCATACCTGATAGCAATCTTGCCTCAAAGTTAGGAAGGCCAAAAATTAAAGCAGCACTTAATCAAAGGAAGGAACAAGCTGTTCCAGAAACCTGAAGTGCCAACATCCACCTCTGGAAGCAAAATACTCCTTCCCAGTTATATTTTTAACTTGACTTGAGCTGAAGAAAAATGTCTTGTGCTGTAATTTCAGGAAAGTTTAAGGGGTAAAACATCTTTTCAACTTTTTGCTCCTTCCTTGCTGCCCCAGATGGCAATTCCATAATACTTGGTTAAAGTGACATTTTCCCGTGAAAGCTTCTGAGATAATTTGTGGGTTTTTGTTTGTTTGTTTGTTTGTTTTTTTACAGGACCTTATTGAAATGCAGCAGGTTTTAGAAGTAGGAGGCCACACTGTAAGACTGGTTGCAGCAGTGTTTGCCAAGCCATGGCTGTTGCATTCAGTGTGTCTGAAGGACAGACCAGAAGATGCTGATCAGCAAGGGGCAGACACTGCCCTCCCAGATGTGCCACAGGAGTGCCTGCCAGCAGAGCCGGGCAAGGCAGAGGAGTGTCTGGGGGAGGAGGAGCAGCTGGGAAAAGGCACACAGCCTGTCAGCAATGAAGAACCCCCGAGGAAGAGATGTAAGACTGAAAATTATGTCCTTGGGGAGGACAGTCAGCTCTGCCAGGGCTCACAGGGCGGCCTGGAGGGTGCAAAGGGAAGGAACTTGGATGCGGGTGCTGCTGATGCTGTTGGAGCAAAGGAAGCTGTAACTGGGGGTGAAGAAGCAGGTGCCCTGGGAGGGCAGGCAGAACACCCAGCTGAACATCCAGAACCTGCTCCAGAGGCTGTGGATGGGGACACTCACAAGGAACGAGATCAACCTTGTCCTGAGGACAAAGAATTTGAAGTGGAGAACGATGAGCTCAGCACTGAGCACAACAAACAGATCCCCAAGCCTGAACAACCAGCCAGTGAGCAGGAGGAGGAGCTTTCCTACTTGCAGGAGAACCCAGGAGTCTCCAAAGGTATGTAGGAGCACTCTGCATCCAAGATATAGAGGCTAGCTCACCAGCAGCTGATCCCAAATGGACAGTGCTATTTTATAAGCAAATCATAGATTCTTTGTGAAGCTACACCAGGCAGAGGTTGTCATTTTTCCAGACAAATTGGCATAACACTAATTTCTGGAAGGTCTTGGAGGTTTCAAATACATCAAAGATTCCTTCAGAGATTCCTTCCTGTTCCTTTTGCTGAAATGTTCACAACTACTCTAAAAATACATTTTCCTCAGAAACTTGTTTCCATGTCTTGGTCTTCTTCAAAAATGTATTTGGATCTGAAGTTGCTCATGTCTGGCTTCAGTCCAAAGGCCAGACATCTCTAAGCATGGAAAGCACAGCACTGCTCGTGTGCCTATAGCTGGAATGTCCCTGGCTGAAAGTCCTGAAATCCTTAAACCAGGAAGCAGCACACGCCAGGGAGATTAACAGCCTCGTTTGTAACCCAATTGGACTCCATTTTCATTTCCTTTTTACTGCCAGTTTTCTTTTCTAATAGCCAGTAGTTGTTGCCAAGCTTTACATTAAGTAGTTTGTGGGGGATTTTATTTTGGTTTTGTTTCTATGGGCTCTGATTTCAGGCTGAATCACTGCCTGACTGCTCGCGTGGGATCCTGCCAAGCTCTGCCGGTACCCACGTTCAGAGGCAGCTGTGAATCAGTGCAGGCTGATCCCTGACATCTTAGAGCTTGGAATTGTTTAACTGGAGCCTTCCTGCAGGAAATAGATACTGTCTAAACAGCAGAGACCTCAGCAGTCCTTAAATGAAACTACCAAAGTGTTCTGGATTTAACTTCCTTCACTTGTTTGTAACACAGGAGAGAAAAAACAGCAGTTCTGTTATCAAACATGGAGTTCTTACTGGCCAGTGAAGGGTTTAAATGTGCTTAAGGCAAATTCCCCTCTGGGTATGGTAGCAATACCTCTGTTAAGTAAGTGTCTAATTAAAGCCCATGACATAATGTAATGGCAGTAGCAGAGAGACAACCTTTGCTTTGAAACTGAGCCCTGCTGGAATCCTGAGTTTGCATTCCCATGTCTGCAGCTACTTGGGCTCCTGCTCGACTTCCATGTGATTCCCAGGAGTCTGGGTGAACCAGAGCCAGGGGGGAGCTCTCGGGCTGAGACCCCGCTCAGCTCCCTGTGACACTCATTTCTCTCAGCCCATGCGGTCACCTGGGCTCCAGCCACATCATCAGACCTGGAGGAATGAAGCTTCTTGCTGGGATTTGGGAAGGGAACCACAAGGGGTGTGTTTGAGCAGAGAGATGTGGGTGTGGCAGGAGGTGTGGCAGGACTGTGCTGCAGGCAGGTCAGGGCCAGCTCAGAGCTCCCCAGAACTGAGCACAGTTTGCTCAGGCGGTTTTCTAACAAGCTGTTGCACTTTACAGCTTGGCCACCTTCTACTCTTTTTTCCACAAGATAAGGAGTTGGAGTTAATTAGAAAATATGTGTCCTTTTCTCTCCAGGCAGCTCCATGACAGATGCCTCCCAGGCAGCCAGGGACCGGTGAGTAACGGAGCTGTCTGCAGAATAACTAAACACTTGGCACTCCCAAAATGACACTGGAAGCAGTTGATTTGGAAACCTCAGTTTTCTGCTCTGATGGGCAGTGAGAATTGATGAGGGAGAAACCCCCGGGTCTTCCTCCATTGTTCATGTTACTCATGCTCATGTGCATGCTGAGAAAATTTCTCTGATACATGTTTTTACCCCAAAACCAACTGACTCCAAATATCAGAGGAAATAAAAATTATTTGACTTCACAAATAAATCCAGTGCCAGAAAGCCTCAATTCTAAGGTGCCCAGGAAAGGCCTGGAGAAACTGCAATATGAGAAATGGGAATTTCCATGCAGGGTCTGTCTTTTGACTCCACAGTGCTACTAAAAATAAGGAATTTCTTTCCTGTCAGAGCACTGTTGCAGATTGAAGCAGGTCTTGGACAACTTCTGGAGGATATTAGAGCCAATACCAAACAAAGCGCTCCTGGTCAGAGACTCAGGATAACTGCTGGGTGTGTAATGGTGCTAAAAGTGGTGAACCCCTAGTGAAATCCTGCAGGTCTGCAGCTGTGTGGTAGATCAGCACCAGTCCCTGCTCAGAGCAGCCACAGGATTTACACCTGGGGGGCAAACACTGCAATGGATGTACTGAGAGTCCCTGTAATGCAGAAATTCTGATGGGGGATCTTAAGTAGACAAACTCCTGACAGAGCTGAGCTTTAACTGTGTTCTGCAGGGCCTGTGAGGACGTGTGCTTCATTGGGAGACCGTGGAGGATCGTGGATGGGAGTCTGAACAAGCCTGTGTGCAAGGGGATGATGGAAGCTGTGCTCTATCACATCATGACCAAGCCGGGGCTGACGCAGGCGGCGCTGCTGCAGCATTACAGTGGGGTTCTGCAGCCCGTGGCTGTGCTGGAGATCCTGCAGGTACCTGAGCTTTAATCCGGCTCAGCTTCCACACCAAGAGCCAGGAGATCCGTTGCTGGGAGTCCCAGGACAACAGAAGTGTGAAAGAACCGTGAAAAACCACCTTGTCCCTTTGGTGTAAATGAACCAAAGCCAGAGCAAGTCAGTGTCCACAGTGAGGAAGGAGGGAAGCCTGATTTACCCATCCTTGGAACTACCCTGTTACTGAGTTCAAAATTTCAATTTGCTTATGAAATGGGTCTACAGGGAGTTGCAATTTTAGGTGGTTCTGAGTCTGGGGGCTTGTCACTGTGCAATACTGAGTGGCTGTTAAATGCAGCATTAATCATAGGATCACAGAATGGTTTGCGTTGGAAGGGACCTTAAAGATCATCTGGTTCCAACCCCCAAATCACCATAGATAATCCCAGTGTTCCTAGTTTTTTTCCTTCAATACCTTCTAGATGGGCAGTCTTTGAAGTAGGAATCAGACTGAAATGTGTCTGTGCTGTGTGTAAATGAGACCTCCTGTCCTGACACACCTGCCTGAAGGCCCACTTCACTGTGAAACAGTACATGGCAAGAAAATTTTGAATTTATCTTAATATTTTTCCCCATCACGAAGTCTGATTGCCACCACTGCTCCTTTGGAAATTAAATCTTGATTTACATTTCTTTGTCCTGTAAGAATTCAAAATCCTAAGCACAGCAGTGATACTGCAGCCCTTCCTGTAAGCATGAGCTCCCCTGAGGGGCTCAAGGGAAGCCACTTGTGGTATCAATTCATTTCTGAGAACACTGTAGGTAGAGCAGCATTCATTGAGGGTTTTTTTCTACAACTGCCCAAACTAAAATATGTGAATTTTTCTGCAGGGCCTGGAAACTCTGGGTTGCATCAGACGATTCTACCTGAAAAAGCCATCCCCTGTGTCTCTCTTCTCTCAGCCAGTTGTGGAAGAACAACTCAACAATCCCAAACTGAGTGAAACCCCAACGATCTACTACGAGCCCACGATAGACTGTACCTTCAGGCTGGGGAGAGTGTTCCCCTCTGAACTGAACTGGAATAAGTGGGTGCAGATTATCCCTGTATAGGAGGTAAAGCTGACTCATACCAAACTGGCCCAGCCAGTAGGAGGGAGCGCTAATGCAGACGAAACGTCGCAATTTTTGCTCCATAACTTTTTATTAAGTTATTTATCCTTTTTACTTCTGAATGTATTTAAACTGACAATAAAACTTGATGTTAAGGCAGAAGTAATATGTGATCATGCTTGAAGTATATTGTCTTTTCACCAGTAACTGCCTGCAGGGTGTAAAGTTTGTAGTTCCTGATTTAACGCGGTGTTTTCCACAGGTCCCATTTTGGTTTTTAACTCTCTGTAACACAGAGCAGAGTTTTGCATAGGGGAATTGTTGGGTTATAGACTAATATCTAGTAATTCTGGATAGTACATCTTGAACACTTTTAAAACCCTTCCAGTAAGGATTCCGTTCTGTTCAAAGTACTTGAAAGACTGGGGGTCTCTAAGAACAAATGTTCACTGCACTACATAATATGCAAACAGCTTGTTTTGCTGCTGGACTCCCTAGTTCTGAATACTAAAGCTGTGTGTACACGTTCACAATTCTGCCTTTAGAGGTGTTGAATTTTATTTCAGCAGACAGCATTAAGTTTTATATTTCTTCTGTTACATCAAAATCCCTGTGCCGTTTTTCTTAGATGATCAGTAAAAAAAATCTGTAGCACGGAGAGGAAACGCTTCACCTTTGCTTTGCCTTCTGTGCCGTGGCACAGCAGCTGGCTCAGTGCTGGGGTTTCATCCCCATCCTTCAGCTTATTTACCTTCAGGCCTGTCTGCATTTCGCACGCTGCTTCCTTGGCGTGCAGGGCACGAGTCCCGCTCCGTGTGCTTTCGGCAGGACCGCGTGAACTGAGGGCCCCGCACGGGCAAAGCACCCTGTTGGATCCTGTCGTTCCCAGCCGGGCACGGCGGCTCAGAGCAGCTTTAAAGCAACCACGCACAGCCGGTTCCTCGCACCCAGCGCCAGGTTTATTGCCGGAGCGGGACCCCCGCGCCCCATCCCCGCGGGCCCCTCAGTCCCGCCAGCGGTGCCCGCACTGCGGGCTGCAGCACTTGTAGAACGTGGTCATGGGCTCGTCGGCCGAGCGCGTCTGGATCTGCATGAAGTAGGCGCGGGGGTGCTCGCACTTGGGGCACGGCTCTGCGGGGCACGGAGAGCGGCCGTGAGGGCAGGGCAGGGCAGGGCAGGGCGGCCCCGACCCCCGCCCGGCCCCTCCGCGGCCCCCCGGCCCGGCCCTACCTGCCGTGGAGTCCACGTTCTCCCAGGCCGCGGCGCCGCCCAGCACATCGTCCACCTCCTTCAGCCGCGGGTACTTCCTGCTGGTCACCTGCGGGCACCGGCGGCGGCTCAGCGGGCACCGGGAACCCCCCGCCCCGGGCCATCCCCCACCCCCGCGCCCCCGGTACCTTCCTGGTGACATTGCGCACGTAGGGGCAGGTGGTGCAGGCGAAGCGGTGGCAGCGCGGCCCCTCCTCGGCCACCAGCACGTTCCCGCAGGCCGGGCAGAAGAGCAGCATCCCGGGATCCGCCGCGCCGCCCGCCCCTTCCGGCGATGGCGGCGGCGGAGGGGCCGGCGGAGGAGCCGACAGAGGAGCCGGCCCAGGAGCTGGCCCAGGAGCCGGCCCAGGAGCTGGCCCAGGAGCCGGCCCAGGAGCTGGCCCAGGAGCTGGCGCACGCCGAGGTGCTGGAGCTGTTCCAGGCGGCGCTGGCGCGGCTGGTGCAGGACCCGCTGCTCTGCGACCTCCCGCCGCAGGTGGGGCCGGGCCGGGCCGGGGCGCCGGGCGGGGCGGGCGGGCCGCGGGCTCACGAACCGGCCGGGCCCCCGCAGGTGACGGCGGAGGAGATCGGCTCGCAGGTGGCGCTGGAGTACGGGCAGGCCATGACCGTGCGGGTCTGCAAGGCGGACGGCGAGACCGTGCGTGCGTGCGGGGCGGCGGGGCTGCGGGCGGGGCTGCGGGGCGGGCACGGGCCGGGCTCTGACCGGCTGTGCCCCCGCAGCCGTGGTGGTGGTGCAGAACGCCTCGGTGCTGGAGCTGAAGAAGGCGCTGCGGAGACACTTCCAGCTGCGGCAGGCGCGGCAGGGCGGTGTCCAGCACCTCAGCTGGTGAGCGGGGCCGGGAGCGGGGTCTGGAGCGCGTCCCAACCCCGTCCCGCTCTCCCGTGGCTGCCCATGAGTGCTTTTCCCCCAGGAAGTACATATGGAGGACGTACCACTTGACCTACGCTGGAGAGAAGCTGGCGGATGACAGAAAGAAGCTGCGAGAGTGAGTAACTGGGTGTGTTCTGGGGGCATGAGAGGCCCCCTGGGTGCCCTGCAGCATCCCCCACGGGCAGGGCTAAGGTTGTGCCCTGGCTCAGGTGGGTCCTGCGCTGGGAATTGGCTGGAAGGTGGGACAGGCAGACTGAGAGACTCACTGCAGGATAGGATGGCCTTGGGGGGGTTCTCCAGCCATCACTGTCCTGTGCTGTGCTTATCCAGTTCAGAGCACCCCAAGGCACTGGGACTTGCAGCCCTTGGTCGTGCACCCCAAACTCCTGCAGAATAGGTTACACTTACTCAGCCTTGCAGAGCCGCTGATGTAGAACAAAGGAGGAGGGAACAAGAACTGGCACAGCTTGCCCAGGGAGGCTGTGGATGCCCCAGCCCTGGCAGTGTCCAAAGCCAGGCTGGACAAGGCCTTGAGGAGCCTGGTCTAGTGGCAGGTGTCCCTGCACGTGGCCCAGGGGAGCTCCACTCCAACCCCTTAACGTCCATGGAGAATGCCAAGCAAAGAGCAAAGTAAGGATATGTGTGTTGATCTCTGGACCTGCTCAGCCACCTCTCAGGGACCATCTGGTAACAACACTGGCAGGTGACTCCCACGTTTCCGTGCCTATTCCTGGGAATGAGGAGGGATGAAGCACTTTCAAGCATTCTGCTGTTCCACACAGCAGTGCCGGGTGTGCCAGCCTGTGTGCACATCAGTGAGAAAAGGTGGTCTGAAATATTACAAATTTAGCAAGACAGCAAAGCTGACCTTGGAAAACTGAGCAATGGCTGACATGTTGCATTTAAGGGGTGGCTGGAGGTAAAGGCAGATGATCAGATCCTTCAGTGCTGGCAGCATGTGAGAATTCTAACGTGTCCTGTGATCACAGGAGTCCATCTGCCCCTGGGAAAGGGGAGACTGTAGGATTTCAAAGGTTGTTTTTCCTGAAAAACTGGCATATAACAGCGTAACTCTCTGTTCAGGTATGGCATCAGAAACAGGGACGAGGTCAGCTTCATAAAGAAGCTCCGGAAGTGACCTGTTGGGTAAGTCCTCAATGTGCATTTAGAGCTCCCAGTTCTTCATCTTCTTCCCTGGGCCATGGTGTTCAGGCTCGGAGCTGCTCTCCACTGTATGGCAGAGCATTTCTGCATAAGCCTGTGGCCTGTTTCCATATCCTGGTGGCGGTGTTTGTGCTCCTCTTGGGGTACGGAGTGATAATTCAGCTGCTTCAGGTCACACACACTGGGAACAGCAGCGGGGAAATCTTAGTGCTGGCAGTGGTGTGTCTCTAACTCTACTTCATGTTTAGACTCTGAACCTGCTCCCACAGTGTCCTGAGACTTATTAAACATGGTGTTCCTTTGCTGGGATTGCTTCTAGGACATTGCTTTCTTTTAGGCATCTTAACTGTGTGGGGATTGCTGTCAGGAGCGTGGCTGGACGCTGATGAATCCCTGAGAGAGGGAACGTGTCTGTATGACAGATGATGGTCATCAGCAGGTCACTCAGGTCCTTCTGTGAGCCTCAGACTGCAATCCCTGAGTGCCTGCCAGCCAGCTCCTCCCACTCCTGTGCCACCCTGAGCACCTGCAGCCAACAGAAATGTCCCTCTGGTGCACCCAGGCAAATGCAATGAGCACACACTGCGTGTTCTTTGCCGTGCCACAGTGCATGGGTATGCAGCCATTCTCAGTTACTGCAAGCTATGAGGAATTAGGAAAGGGACCTCCGCTCACACAGCCTGTAGTTTTTGACTCCCAGTTTGTCCATTTTCTGGTTTATAGAAACTTGAGCTCAGCTGATTCGTTGTTCTCAGGAGACAGGACACATCACTGGGCAACTTTTGGTCATGATACTTCTGTGCAGCTGATGCCTTTAAGAACGCTTCCAGCACAGGAAGCATTAGTAGCCACAGGTATTTACCTGTTTGTAACTCATGCAGACATAATTCTGGTATTATACTGCTAGTTTTAGAAAGTTGTGCAAGCTTAGTAAGCTTATGTCTCTAAAAACAGAGGGGCCGAAAGAACAGTGGGAAGGGCAGCTTGTGCAAACCCTTGGGTTTTTGTTTTGCTGCTGGGGTAGCTGGGTTAGAAACTGTTGCTTTGTGACCACAGTAACCTTTTCTTCTTTCAACATTTGCAACATCCACGTGTGTGCCCAGCGAGCAGCCACCCAACTGCTCCAGGGTGCCTGTGACCACCCGTGGTACAGGCTGATCCCTCCTGGGCACTCAGGGCAGTGTGGTGGTAAGAGCCCAGCACGCAGTAACCATTGTCACTGCCAAATATTTTCCTTCCTTCACAGAGAGCGAGCAGACAAACCAGCCCTACCAGGACCAGACTGTGGATTCAGCACTTCCCTGGAGGAGAAGGTTTAAGACTCCAAAGAGGAGCAAACTCCATTGACTGGACATTCTCACATGATTTTGCGGTGCTGTTTGTATGTGGAATGCACTTCCAGGGACTAAAGAGACCCTCTAGTTTTCTGAGGCTTTTCAGGCCCTTATTTCCAGCTGCAGATCTGCATCTGGCTGGTTTTGGTGCTCAGAGGGGATTGATTCTCCTGGGACATGGAACAGTGTAAGTGAGATTAAGTAACAAACGTAGGCACAGACTATGCAGAACAATTAACAGTAGCTAAAACGCTACCTGTTTAATCACCACCTTAGCAGTAGTAAACAACTCTGGTTAAAAATGTAGTATTGAAACTAGTGTAATAAAAATAATGGCAGCAGAAAAGGTTCAATACAATTGAACAAGGCACAAACGTTCTGTTTTCAGAGTCTTCTGAGATAAGGCAAAACATGCCTGCCAAGTGCTAAGGAGACAGTTTAAATTAACCACGGGCAGGGTTAGAAGTGTCACTGGATTAGAGGCTTTGTCCCCATGGAACTGGCACAGCAAATGCAAAGACAGTCCATCTCCAGGGCCTGCTCGAGAAGCCAGTCTTTGCCTTTCAGTGGAGCTGTGCGTCCAGGTCGTACTTCTCGCAGAATTTGTCTGTGAATGGTATACAAGTGAGGAACTCGCACCACTCGCATTTGATAGGGTAGAAATAGAACAGAATCACGAGTCCTGAGAAGAGTGCAATGAAGATGAGCTGGAAAACTATAATTTGGCATCGTTTCCTATATAAATCAAACTTCCCAAAGCTAATGTAGGGCAGGAAGGCAAAGGAGAGGAAGAAACCGCTGATAAATCCTGAAATGTGAGCGAAATTATCAATCCAGGGCAGGAGGCCGAAGGCAAAAAGAAAGAGCACCACAGCCAGCAGCTTGAAGAAAGCCCTCCATGGGCGTGCCAGGATTTGCCAACTCTGGAAGAGCTCCACAAAGAGACAGGCCAGAATCCCAAACTGGGATCCTGCAGGGCCAACCTGCAGAAGAAGAGCATTACAGATAAGGTGAGGCTCGTGCCGTCTCCCTGGCCTCTGCAGCCAGCCCCAGGCATCAGTTACTTGTTACTCAACTCCTTGTTCAGTGTCTCCTGGGAAAGAGACACCGCAGCCTTCAACTTCATCCCTGCAGTGGGGTGCAAGGAGTAAAGGGGCCTGGTTGGATTTAGGACCAAGGTGTGAGGCCAGCAATCCCCAGAACAGGCTTTGTATTTAAGGAGGGCAGATCTGGTTTAAGTTGCCAGAGAAGAGAAGCCCTTGAAGGCAATCTCCTGGCTCCCCCCACCCACCATGCATTTTTCCTTATGGAAGCACCTAGAAGATGGTCCTGCCATGCAGTCTTATGTGGGCAAAGCTGAGCTCTGCCCTTTGCCCCTCTCGTGCCACTGGAGGGTCTCCGGCCCCAGCTACAGCGCTCGATTCCCAGCCTGCCTGAGGCCTCTCCTACCCCGTGGCTGGCAACTCCCCACGTGTTATGAGGCAGCTTTCTTCCTGCAGCCAGCCCGGGCCAGTCACTGGGAAAGCCCAGGGTACTCCGGGGGATGTTGCTGCTGATGGGGTGGTTCCATCTCGTAGCTACCAATCTGCCAAGGCTGCGCCACAGCAACGAGCCAGCTCTGGTGTCTCTGCCTCTGCCCCAGAGATGGAGAGAAGGGTTGTGTTCAGGGCAATTTACCAGGACCCTGGTCTGCAGGAGACCCACCTCTGCTCTGTAGGGTAGAAATATTGCACTGGCAAGGTTCCCAGTGATGCCACTGAGAAGGTAGATGATAGAGATGCGGTGCCATCCTGCCAGCTTCTCTAGGTCCCGCAGGATCGTCATTTGGAAACAGACTGAAACCAGACAGTGCAGGATCCTGCCAAGTGCAGAGTACAGGAGCTGAAGCAGCAGCCACTGAAGTCACCCCTGTGCTCGTGTGCTGTCCCCAGCCTTGCTGAGAGCTCCTGCTCTGGCCTTGCCCACGCCACTAATCCCTCCCCGCAAACACAGGATGGTAAACCTTGGCAGGGACCACAGCTCAGCACCCCTGAGTTCCCTGGGAAGGGACAGCCAGAAAACTCAGCAACCCCAGGGCCGAGGGTTCCCCATCCAGACAGGGGAAGTCTGACCCTTCTGCTTACCCAGCATGGAGGAAAAGCGAGAGCCAGAGGCGGTAGAACTGGTCGGGGACTTCTGGATTGAGGAAAGGGAGGAGCCCACAGACGTCATCCATGCAGTGCACCTAGGGCAGGAGCAGGGATGTGAGGGGCCCTTCACCAAGGGCAGGCCAGAGGCTGCAGGTACCTCTGGCAGAGGGGCTCTTCCTGCTCCTCTGCTGAACCAAGTCCCAACACCAAGTTACCCATGACCCCAGTCCTTCCCTGTGGCAGCTTTATGCTCATTCTCCACCCCAGCACACAAAACCAAGGCATCTGCTCGCTCATGGAGCAGGAGAGGTGCCTTCTCTCCCTGCCTACACACTGGTCCTGTGCTAGGCTTTCACAGCTGCCAGCCCAAGTCCTGAACTGGCTTCCAAAGAGAGGCAGATGCATCCCCAGCTCTGCCATTCCAGTCTGGATCAGCAGCTTCCCGCAGGCTCAGGGTGGGACAGGACAGAGGACTGCCACTCACACTGCAGCACTGTCACCCCCCAGACCTTGCCACGCTGGCAAGGGGAACTGGGGGCAGAAGGGCAGCCACACAACCCCCCAGCTCCACACTCACCTGAGAGCAGAGTGTTGCCTCCTCGTGGAAATAGCCCCGCATAAATTCACAATACTCCCGGGAGGTTATTTCACACCTGCAGGAGGCACAAGTCACACGTGGAAGGGACAGTGGATCACTCCTGTGCCCTCTCAGGCCCTTACCATTCCCCCTTGTCTCATCCCATCTGTGAGAACTGATGCCTTCAGCTGCTTTAGTGTCTCAACAGAGGCACAAATACATTCCCATTCAGCCCAGTGCCACTCTCCACACACCCCTCCTGTGTGGATTCCCACGGGGAATCCTGCCTCACCTCCACACACCGGCATACAGAGGCTCCAAAACAGGTGCTAAAGCTGAGCTATTTACAGCTGAGAACCACCACAGCCTGGGGAAGCTGTTTCAGGCTGGGGGAGTCTTGTGCCTCTGCAGCTGCCAGAGTAGAAAGGGGACTAGGCCAGGAGCATCCCGGTTATGACCTTCAGGGACAGAGAAAGTCCTCAGGACAGCACTAATTTTTCTCCCCAGTAGGGAAAGCCAGGCCCAAGCACTGGGTAACTACTCAAGCTCAGGAGCAACTGAGGAAGAACAGCATCTTCCTCTTTTGCAAACCTAGGGCCTGTCGTTTCCTGGCATGTCCTTTGAGTTCTCGTGGACTCCAGGTTGGGGCCAATGTAGCTGGACATTCCCAAGGGAAAATGCAGAACTCCTCAGCAGAATTATTTAATCCCTTATGATCCAAGTCCCTCCAAACTGCAGGACCAGTTGAGTGAGATACCCTGCTGCACCAAGGACTCATGCTGGCTGTTATCTCCTGCTCATCCCAGAGTCCTGCTCCGTCTGGGAGACCTGTCCTGGCTCTCTGTCCAACTCCCCTTCCCAGCAGGGCTCTGGGCTGTGTGTGGAAAGGACAAGGAGGACAAAGGGCTGTGTCTACAAGCTGAAAAGACTCCTTGTGTCTCACTCCAACACCCAGCCCCTCCATTCAGGTAGAACTCCTTACCTTCCTTTGGTCCCAATGCAGCAGGGCCGGCCTGTAATCACGCAGTCCATGTGGAGGTGGTTGGTGTAATTCCCAGCACTGTTTTTTGTGCAGATCTGGAAAACAACAACAGCCTGCAGTCAGACAGCCACAGCTTTGCTTGTTGCCTGGATAAAGTCAAAACAGCCCCTTGGGAAGAAGCCAGTTGCCAGACAGAGGCCTCCCTCTGACAGCAGGATGGTGCCTGTTACTCCATCTGCCTGAGCATCAGTTGCCACCTCCTCTCCAGCCCTGAGGCTGAGTTGGTTTCCATCCTCCCGTTCCCCTGGTAGGGCCCAAGGCTTTAGTTGGCACAGGGCAATTTATTGGAGGGCTCTGAGCCTTGGCGAGGCAGACCATGGCTGCCCTGAGCTGGTGCTTGTGACAAGTAGCAGAAGCTGCACCAGAGGCCCTGCCCTTGTAGCAGCACAGCTGTGACTCTGCCCAGGGGGATGGCAGTGCCATATTCCAGCTGCCCTGCAGGCTCTGTGCCTCCCGGGATGCTCACCGGCCACTTGGTGATGTCGTCTGGCCACTCGTGGGGCTCCATCGAGGCTGGCTGCTCACACACCCTGCAGCAACAGAGCACAATCAGCCTGAAATACCTCTGCCCAGCACCAGGCAGGATTCCCACACTGTCCCTGTCCCCAGGCTGCCATCCCACAGCTCCTCTGTCCCCCAGATCAGCCAAGGCCGTGCTCATCAAAGCCACAGCCTCCTTCCAGTCAGGGCTGCAGCACAAAGGCAGGAGAGCAGGCAGCTGCCCAGCAACCAGCTGGATCCCTTCCAGGTGGACACACCCAGAGGGTGGGAATTGAGCTGCTCTCAGCCCTACATCAGCCCACAGGGACTGTGTGCAGTGCCACCCAGCAGCTGGCAGGGCTTGGGGCAGAGGTGTGCCGGGAACTGCTGCACCCCTGTGTGTGTGTGGAGCAGGGGAGGACGGGGACTGGGATGGGGAAGGCACCCACAGCTCCCAACAGCCACTGTGCAGGTGGGGCAGCAACAACAGTGGAGACCAGGGGCGAGCAGATAAATATGATCACACTCTGCCTCAGCCTCCCCTGCCATCGTCAGGACAGGCAGGGACATCGCTGCCCCATATCCCTTGGTCTGCAGAGCAGCTGCTGTCCCATCCAGCAATCCACCGGCCTGGGACTGACTCATCTCAGCCCTGTCCCCCCAGGATGGCAGCTGGGCCAGGCAGGGCCTACCTGGGGTCCTGATGACAAACAGACCCGAACTGCCTCTTGTTCCCCGCCAGCATCGGTGTGCTGGGGTGATGGGGCCACTTCACCCACACGGCCAGCGTGGACTGCAGGAGAGAGGAGAGGTGCCACCATGAAGCCCAGGGAGGGAGAAGCACCAGGGGCTGCAGGGAAGGGGCCCAGGCACTCACTGAGCACTCCTCCTCCGAGGTCTGCACGCAGCCCGACTTGTCGTTCCGCACACAACAGGCCGAGTGCTTCTCCTTCTCCCTCTTGGCGCTGATGAAGCTGTGCACCTGCTGGTCCTGCCTCATGCACGGTGAGAACTTGGCCCCCAGGTGGATCAGGGCCTCCTGGCAGAGATGGAAACACCCAGCTCAGCCAAGGGGCAGAGCAGGCTGGGGGACTGCATGGGGTGTCCCTATCCTGACTAAAGGGACCAGGGACAAGTCGTGCATGATGAAGCCCAACACACACCAGGCACACTCTCGGAATTTGCTTGGAAGACAGGCCCAGAACAAAAGTTCAGGGATTTTCTTGCCCATGGCCCCAGAAAGGCCAGCACTGGCTGGGAAAGAAAACTTTGGGACATTGTTTCTTCACCTTTGTCTTTCCCCTGGCATCAGGAAAGCTGTCCACACACCATACAACCCCTGCATTTTCTCCAGCCCCAGGATTGGCGTTGTAGTGACAGGGTGCAAAGCAGGAGTGCCCAGGTCCATCCCAGCCTCAAGGCAGCCCATTCCGTGGGTGGTTGGGGCTGGGAGCACCCCTGCTCCCTGAGGGTTATGGCAGATCCCCAAGCTCCAAGCAGGGGGGGGGGCTCCAGTCCCTGGGATGGCACAACTGCAGTGCACAGTCCCCCATCTGCCCACCAACAGTGCCACCAACAGCACTCACTGAGCTGGGGCCGATCCAGAAGTTTTCCTGCTGAACGTACTTGACGTTTTCATAAACCCCTCTGTTCCGCAAAACCTGCAAGGAGAGAAAGCAAGAGCCCTGTGAGCTCCTGCCCACAGGGTCAGCAGGGCAAGCAGCAGGGGCTGGTGCAAACAGCCCCCAGAATGAACAGAAATCCCCACAGCCAATGACTGGGCCCACGGTTTCTCAAACAGCTCTTTTGCAGGATCACAGGTAAAAAACCCTGTCAAGACTTGGGCACCTTCATCTTAAGATTTCTCTTCAAATGTCTGTCTCTGGCTACTTCAACTTTCAAAAATTCCAAGGCCTGGAGACTTGGGAGTGGCCTGAGAGCCTGCAAAAAGCTTCACACACCTCAGCAGCACAAGGCAGCACCAGCTGGCAGTGCAGGCCCAGGTGCTGGTGGCAGTGCTCTGAAAGCTGTCAGACTGGTAGGTGAGAAACTCCCCAGGCATTCCCTGTACGGAGCAGGGGCACAGCTGTACCCCAGAGACCTTTAACAACGTGTGGGAAGGCTACCAACAGCTTCAGGATCAGCTCCTAAAGTCAAACAGGTCAGTTTTGCTCCTGGCAGGAGCAAAATCCTGCGACTGCTGCAAAAACTTAGCCCAGGTTTGAAATATTTCCCTGCCACGAACATCCTTCTGGTCTCCACCAGGAGGGGAACAAGTTGTTTGGAAGTGCTGCCAGCACAGCCAGAGCCAGAGCCTGTGAAGAGCCCCCCATGCTTTTTGTCAGATAAAATCTGCTGTCACGAGCAAGGTGGCTGCAGGAGGGAGAGATGACGGTGTGGGGGCTCACAGAGATGCTGCAGGCAGCCCCCCATGGCTGGACACCCAGAATTCAGCCATCAAGGCCCTCAGGCAAGTAGCCAATATGCTGAAGACTATGACACAAGAGCCAGCAGCCGGAAGCTGAGACACAATCACACTCCAGGCAAGTGAGGGGGAGTCACTTACTGAATCAACAGTTTCGTGTTGTGAGAACCCCACAGGGGCGATGCCGTAGATGCACACAGCCAGGATGGTGATGAGGGAATGCACAAAGGTGACCCAGTAGGTGAAGAAAGGCCTGGATGGAGGGAAAGGGAGAAGATCAGAGGCCGAAACCCAGGCATGTTGCACCTACTTACAGGACACAGGAGAAAAGCTGCTGCTTTTCCCCAGGGACCTCACCAAACCTTGGGTACACAGCTAGGATCACCCAGGGATGCACAGGAGTGGATGATCTAAGGCCTTGCAGGCAGACAGACTCTGTTTACTCCGACTGCCCCATTACACCAGACAACCACCCTTTCCCAAGAAAACGTCCGTGAGAACACTGAAGCCTGATGCCAAACTGCCGTGTGTCTGAAGTAACGACCCTCGGGGAATGATCGGAGGCAGGGATACCTGAGCCTTCCTGTTGATCACAGGACAGTGGTGGTGGGCCAGAGACCTGCAGTCCCTCCAGGCAGCAGAGATCCAGACACCCAAAGCAACGTGAGGAGCCAGGTGAGCTCACGGTGCACGGTGACACCAACACTGTCTGCTGCAGCTGGCCCTGTACCCCAGGGATGCACTCGGGGAGGGGGTCTCAGCAGCACCCCGAGGCAGTGACCTGAATCACCAGAGGGCAAGAGCACTCACCCGCTCCCTAGGTGTGCTGGGGACCTTCCCTGCCCGCAGCCTCACCTGTGATCGTCCATGTCCTCGATCTGCCGTTTGACGTAGCTGTCGATGCGCTTGCGGTACGTCCTGTTGGTCAGCTTGCCCACCATGCCCAGCCCGTAGGGCCTCTTCTCCTTGGCAAAGAGCTTCCTGACGGGCACAGCGATGCGCTGCCCGCGCTTCTGGGGGCTCACGCTCACCACCTCCTGCCGCAGGCGCACCTTGGGCTGCGCCAGGCCCCCGTCCTTCTGCTTCCTCCAGCCGCGCTCCAGGGGGCTGGAACCAAAAGCAGGACAGCCGTGACGGGGACCAGCCCTCCCCTGCTCTTTGGTGGCAGCAGACCCTCTGCCTGACCCACGGCTGAGGGCACACACGGTGCCCTGAAGTGGAAGGTGAATTTCAAAGGGTTGCACAGTGCCAGCAGATGAAAGCACGGGACGACACGCAGAAGGTGGCACGAGGCAGCTGTGCCAAACTAAGCCCCACCACTGAGGAGCTCTCAAGGCTTTAAAGTGTTTCAGTAACAGGCACATCTGCAGCCTCAGGCACATCAATTTCCTCCTTTACTTCATTCCTCTTACTCTGCTCTCTGCCAGGAAAGGGGAGTTTAGCCCAGCCCACCTTTAAAGCACTGCAGTGGGATTGGACTGGCAGGTCAAACCTCTTCTGCCCACCAAATCAGACAGGAGAATTCAAGCAACTTCCCAGATCAGCAAAGTGGCACTGTCACATGCTGCAAGCTGTGCCAGTTACCTCTCATAATCTATTCCCCCCCTTATTTGTACCAATGTGTGCGTTTTTCAGAACAACAAAACCAGGCTTCAACACCACAATAAAAACCCCAAGCATCCTTGAGCTAAAAGGAGGCTTTTGTACCAAAACAGATCTGATGAAGGTTGCACAGGTTAGTGGTGAATAGTACCTGCTTTGTAAGACTCCATCATCTCCAGACAGTTCTGTATTTCCTTGCTCTTAAACTGCAGTGTGGAGGTTCAGGTCTGCAGCAGTCAAACCCTGACCAGAAAACCCAAGTACCTCCCATTTCACCATCCTCACAGCCTGGCACTGTAGTAGGCACGTCCCTGGCACATGCTCTAGTCCAGTTTACCTCCTCTGGCTTCCTAAATGTCCCACTCTGCACACAGATGGGGGTTGTCAGAAATGGTGAGAGAAACCAGCCAACAAACTTTTTGCTGAAAGATCACCCAAGCATCTTGGAGGGAACATGACAGCTCTGAAGAATGGGCAGGCAACAGGATGAGGGAGGATCTGAACCTCTCTAGCCAAAATACCGCTGGAAACTTCAGCTCTTTTCAATATATTGCACCTTGCAGAAAGATGCATTTTAACACCCCAACTTCCCCTTGGGAAGTCCTTCTTCCACAGAAGGTGCAGACTCCACTTGCCCCCGGAGCTGAAGTTACACAGGTGCTGTTTCCCAGTATTTCCTGTGCTGGGCTGTGAGCCTGTGCCAAAACAAACACCTGGCCACGTGAAGGACACCCGACCGTGACTCTGATAACAGCCCTCTGAAGTGTGAAAGAAACGTATTTTCCTCAATAAATAAAGCTATTTGAGGAGCTCAAAGTGGTGCCAAGAAGACTGGAACCATCTCAGAGGAGCGACAACAAACTCCCACCATTCGCTGCTTCCCCTTATGTTAAGACTGAGCCAAGTTCTTGGAAACACTTGAAGGGAAAGCGCCAACACAGCAAGATGGGCTGTGAGCAGCAGAACCACAACAAGGACCTCCCTGTCTGCTCCATGTTCACACCCAGCAGAGCTCTGTGCTGGAGTGAGCTGCCAGCTAAGCTAGAGCTGACTCGGAAACGACACGGAGCGATTACTCAGTACCAGTTACTCAGGTGGAAAAAATCTAGGCATACAGTACAGTACCACCCACATATTTGTAGGGCTCTCAGCATCAGTGCCACACCTTTCTCTCGTTTCAAGTGAGGAATGTAGCCCAGCTCGACACTCAGCAATGCTTCACACTGCTCCTTGGAGCAACACAACAGTTACTGGTGACTGTTCCAATGGCAACAGCCTTGTCTTTGCTACGCTCTCCATAGCCAAAGGCTGGGCCCCCAGCACCCTCACAGCCGATTTAAAGTGTCTTTTGTTTCCTCAAGGCATTATACAATCTCTGAAACACTTTAGGTGAGGCTGGAAGTTGCTGGAGAGACTGCAGAGGTGGCCTCAGAGCCACCTTTCACACGCTTGGGTAGCTGGTTTTAAAGAAAACCCATCACTGAGCTCTGCACAAGCACCCACAGCACTCATATGGCTTCCTCTGCACAGGAGGTCCCACTCCAAACAGGTTGGTCACCCCATGTTAGGCTTTGGCAGCTTCCAGGAAGATACTCACAGTAGTAAGTGGCTTCTTTCGAGCTCATTTTTGTCCAAGGCACCTCCTGTGAGATCAGTCTGATCTGGAGGTTTCACCTCAGCATCTTTGATTGCAGCTTCTGACGGCGACTCAAACACTTCATCCGGGTAAGTAGAGAGCTCCTCATGAAGGACTCCTTCCTGGGCAGAGACACAGAAGTCCCATCAGAAGATGCCAACACCCCGTTTGTGAACACCAGCCCTGGCAGAAAGCGGTGCTGCTGCCTGAAACACACAGTCCTGCCAGGACTACGGTCTTGCCTTGCCTTTGGGGCCAGCACCAGGCCAGACCTGCCCCTCACCCGAGCGAAGAAAGAAGTGTCGAGCTCATCTGGAAAATCCACCGTGTCCTCCTCCAGGAAACTTGCCGGGGTGAAGCTGCGCCGCTGAGCCCTCCTGAGCGTGCTGTCCTTCACAGAGCGGCCCTGAGGCAGAGAGAGGGGCACCAGGTCACTGCCAGGCACAAACACTGCCACCCCAGCAAGTGCACAGGGAGCCCAAGAGCTGAGCTGCCTCACGCTTGTGTGTGGAGCACAACAGACTTGATGTGTGACACCCTCCTGGGTGAGACCCCACTCCTCAATCCACGGTGCCCATCCCCAGGCTCCTCCACCGCACTGCACAGTGACTCTGACCAAACCACAGTGATGGGCGGTACTGGGCACAGCAAAAAGGTCACTGGGCCCAAGAGAGCAGACACACGGAAGGACAAAAAGACCTGTACAGTAACAGTCTCAGGTATTTCTGCTCTTCCATGACTGCTCACCAGGAGCAGCTGGGCCGCCCAAAGGTCCAGGCAGACTGAACTGGACCTGCTGGAATGCTCTGAGGCCGCTGGCAAAAAAAGGCCCCACGCAAAAAAAAGGGAAAGCAAGAACCGAGCCACCGTCCCTGCTTCTTGCCAGTCCTGCCTCCTGGACACGTGGCTGAGACAGAACAGGAGGTGGCCGGGCTTCCTCCCCTCCGCCACGGCTCTCCCCACCCTCCCTGCCACCCTCCCCTCAGACGTACCTTCACCAGCGCCGCAGCCGCTCGGAAGCTCATCTTGGCCACCGACTCCCGCTTGCGGCGCCGGGGCAGGCGGTTGAAGCCGGAGCGGGAGCTGGTGAAGGAGCAGAGGGACGTGGCCCCGGGGGTGATGGGGGTGTGGGGGATGCTGCAGCCGTCCGTGTCCTCAGCCATGCGGAAAGCTCGGCCGCGGGCCAGGGGGTCTATGATCTGCAGAGAGAAGCTCATCAGTCCGTCCGCCCCCAGACCCTTCCCTGCCGAGCCCTCCTCCCTCCAGGCAAACACCGTGAGACCGTGACAGGCGCCTGCCTCCTGGGACTGACCAAGAACCAGGCTGGATGGACCAACGAGCAATTCTACAACAGGGAGATACAGAACAGCCTACTGCAAGCTAAGGCCTAGTTGTAAGACTCAAGCCTAAGTCTCCAAACCTCTCCCTCACTCCCTTTTTTTTTTTATTTTGTTGGTATTGACTGCTGTCACTCAGACTGTTCCAGAATTTCACAGGACACTTCAAACCTCCTTCAGCCCTTCCCGAGCTCTTGGTTTCACTCTCTCCTGTGCCAGTGAGCTCTACAGACAGAGAATGTGCTGTCTAAACAGGAGTTTGAGAAATCCCTGAAAACAGCCAGGTCCTTTCTCCAGCTAGTTTCCTTCCTGATACTGGACAGCTCAGCACTTAAACAGTATCCTGTTATCCTGTTGAAGCTTAACTGTATATTTACATCTGCTTCCATTAATTAGGTAACAGCTGGATGGAGCAGGCAAGCTTCCAAGAGCTGCAAGCCCTTCTTCGGGACTCCTCAGGCCAAAGCTCTCACTTATTCCAAACATACGAATCAACGTAATGAAAATATTGCCTTCAGCTACAAACCTTGCCTCTGTCCTTACATCATCACAGCTGTGGTTTCCATATGACCTCTGCGCTTTATCCTAAGGTTTTACGAGCCTTTTTAATACACAGCTGAACACTCAACGGGAAGCTTGATGGGCTTACACACCTACTGACACCATGTTCTGATTTAACGTAGCCCACAGAGAGCCCAACGGTATTTCTGAGCCTCCTGTGGCCGAAGACCAACTGCAAGACTCTTCAGCTGGCCAGGAAACAGGAAATAGGACAACAAGGTGAAACCTGATTGAAAAATGCACAATATTCTCCTCTGCTTCAGTGGTGCAGCCAGGCTGCAGGTCCTGCTCTGGCAGGAATTGCTTCCCACTAGCCCAGGCTGCAGTGGGGCTCACTAAAGCACAGTCATCAACCACAGCAATTAGTGTTGATGAGAGGAGCAAAGGGAAGGGCTGGGACGCTGTGGGTCAGTTCAGAGGTGCTGGTAACTGGATGTGCTCAACTGGGCCTTGTCCCCTGGGGTCACACTTGAAGGCAGTGAGTGGGAGGCTACCAGGTGCCCTTTGCAGGCACTCAAAACCATTCCTGAGGACCCAAGAGCGGAGCTGTAGCATCACTGATGCAAGAGACACTTTCCAAAGTCCTAAAACATAACCATGTTTCTACGAGGACAGTAGCTGTGCTATGGCCTGTGTTCCGCTCGGGGTTAGTGTCCTGTTAGCGTACATTTGGGTCCAGGATACCGACCACTCTGTACAACAGAATTTCATCTTTGCAAAACGGCAGCAAAAAGCCCGAGCTGAGAGCTCTTGGACACGCCGCACACATGTAATCACCACAGTCCCAGCGTGACAAACACAGCCCTCAGCCTACTGCTGGCACAGCTGAGGGATCTCAGCCAACGACACCAGAGAGGCTGCTGGAGGAGGAACTCTGCCAAACTATACCTGAGACGTGAGAAGTGTCTGAGAAAGGAGCACAGACATGTCTGGGCAGAGCTCAGCCCGCAGAGAGGTCACAGCTCCCGCAGCGGCACAGACACAGTGCAGGGAACCCAGGAGGGCCCCGCCTCTGTCCCAGGGCACTCACCTTCTGCATGCCCAGCTGGCAGGGTCCCACATAGAGGGGAGGGGGAGTCTCTGTGCTGGTTAGAGAAATATTGTCCTGACTGGGCAGGTCCATCTCCCGGATGACCTGAGGTTTCAGCTTCCCGTAGCGCAGGCTGCAGTGCCGCAGGCTCTTCCTCTGCCACTTCTGAGTCGCGTCGCTGTCTTTGCTCACCCCAAACCAGTCTGCTGTGCCTCTGAAAGATGCCAGCAGACAAGGGCTAAGAAGCATTTATGTTTGCTTGGATCGTGCACATGAAAAGAGAAACCCCCTGATGGTCACTTCCATCCCACCCCAATTCAAAGACAGGCTCTTCCCCATGAGCATCTTGCAGCTTGTCCTCATCTGGTTTTAGCAAGCTGACAGATGCTGGCCAGAACCATCAACAGCATTTTGTCTCTTAAGACAGAAGACAAATGCCAGGAGAGATTCACTGTGGGTAAAGGACAGTTTGTTCTGAGTTTTTCTAAAAATAAAGGAAAAGAGATGGAACAGAAATCCAAAAAATAACTTGGTGAAAGGTTTTTTTACTTTAAAAACCATGTTTTGCAAACACTTACCATCTTCAGGCCAGCTCTAGGTCCCTGCTGTGGGACTCTACTGTTTCGTGGCTCTGTAGCTTCTCCAGAATTCACTCTTCTCTCCCAGTCCCCCCCCAACACTCATACACACTCCCAGGATATCCCTAATTTCTCCATCTCATTCTGCAGGATTTCTATCCTCCTCAAAGGTGACATCAATAGCAAATGTTTGCTGTGGTCCTGATCTCTGCTAAGGCACACACACACAGTTCTAAGCTGCTGGGTGCAGAAGCAGGAGCACAGGTCTGCTGCCAACTGGCTGCTGTCACAGAAGAGCAGTGGATCAGAAGCAAAATCCCAAGAAAGGCAGAGAGGGATCAGGATAAATCACACTAAAAACCTACTTCAAATCCTGCAGGGCAGCTGCTACCCTAAACCTACGGAGGTCATCACACCCTGCCAAGCCTTTCCCACCACAGTTAATTCATCCTCAGGAGATGACAAGCTCTCTCAGCCTACAGCTGACTGGCCCAGGTGCTGAAACCTGAAAGTCCTTCCAAGACAAACCCAAAGCCCTGGCCTCAGCCCCCCTGCTCAGGGGCAGGATTTCCAGCTGCTGAGAAGCCGGACCTCACAGATCACAAAGTGAGTATTAAAACACACACTGGAGTAAAGGCTGGGACAAATGTACAGTTAGGCCACACAGGGGAACTGAGACACTACACTGAAGACTGGAAACTGGTCCTGTGGTTTTATACCCTACTGAGCAAAAATACCATCAACCTGCCACCTGCAAAATGGTGTGAGTTTGAAACTCACAGCCTTTCCAGCTAAAATTTGCAGGTGCAAACACCACACATTGCCCTCAGCCTTCCCTGTTGTCTCAAAGACACAGAACAGATCCTTCAGCAGGCATGAGGTCCTGTGGACCTGACCTCACTGTCTCCAAATGCCAGCCCTCAGAGATGGGGATACATGTCCTGGAGCACCACCCTGCTCCCACATCTCACCAGAGAAATCTTTGTCTCTGTTCAGAGTAGAAGGGCCCAGGGCCAGCACCTCAGCTGACAAGACTCCCCAAGCCTCAGCACAGACTCAGCGCTCTGGCTGTGCAGTTCACTGGCACAAAACAGTCTGACAACTCAGAAAACTTCCCACTGACTGCTGTAACCAGCATTTCAACAGAAAGGTGATGTTGGGTGACAAGCCCATACGTGGGGCTTCATGAGGGTCATTTGTGCCCACATGAGCCTGATAAGCAATGGCCCATTGCACCAGCAGCAGCCTCAGAGTCCTCCAAAACTCTGCTGCCACTTGCCTGGAAGGACAAGCACCACTGGAACTGTTTGCTCTGTGAGGACCATTCCTGAACTGCCAACACTACTGGGCCAGGACCACGGCAAAGAGCCCTCTAGCCAAGATAGTCCAGGAGAGCTGACTGCAGAGTTCAGGGCACCTGGAGCACCCTGGGAAGATGCTGAATGCCTCTGTTCAGCTGGGGAGAACCATGATGTCCTACAGACTCCCTGGAGCACTGTAACAACCAACATCAGAGGTCAGGTCTTGCTCTTCTGTTGCATTGAGCTGACCAGCCCTGAAAGCTCAAGACCAAACACAAACAGTCCCAAAGGTGGTTACAGTGCCAGAATGGCAGCTGGCCAAGGGCAGCAGTGAGAAAGGTGGCACAGGAATGGACTCCTGGGCATTAAGTCCAGTCCCTGCCACACACAAAATCACATCGTCTTGTCTGATTGAAAAGCTTACGGAGCTCCAGACTCAGGGTGGTGGTCAGTGGGCCCTGGACTCCTGGAATGGCTCATCTCCTTGGTGCTAAGTGAACAAAGACCTCTACCTCAAAACGAAAACAGTCACATTTGGATTAGAAAAAGCCACGATGTCAACAGGGTAAGAGTGGACACACTCTATTCCATTCACCAGCTCTGAGCCCCATCTGCAACAACATGACAGCATCTGTTCAGTGCTGCCTCCTCTCCTTCCCCTGCTGCCCCAAGGAGGCTTTGGGGCCAACATATGCACAGCCCCATGTTGCACTGATAGCCCAGCAAAGGCAGGCCGGGCTGTGGCTGCCCTGGGGAGATATTGCAGCTTCGGTGAACACCAGGAGGTTGACAGCTTGTTAGGAAATGCAGGAGGGAGTGAGGCTGGCAGGTGGACAGCTTGTTAGTCCATGCTACTTATTGACAGCTGCCTACATGTTTAGTAGGAGCGACACTTGGTTTTTGTTAGCAGCACACATGAACTTTCTCACTCCGCCTGTTCGCAGACCTCCTGGGAAGCCAACACGGTCTCGGCATGGTCTCAGCAACAGCCAGAGTCTGTGCAGTTCACAACAGCCCTTGCACACACATGCAGGGGTGGGTTTCACACTCAGTGCCACCAGTACCTGAAAAACGATCGGGGCAGGGACTGCCGCTTTCTCAGGGAACTCCTGCCCACCCGGGGCCCACGAGCGGGCAGGGTCTGACTCCTCTGAAACCGAACCTGTCTGCTGCAAAGAAAAGAGAGCTGAAGGCAAGGAGCCTGCAGGGCTGTGGAGGGGAGCAGCCACCTGCATCCAGCACCTCCCTGTCTCCTGCCATGGCCCCCCTGGCAGCGGCTGTGCCGCACTGCCTGTGGCAGGGCCCTCCAGCTGAGAGCATGACCCGAGAGAAACAACCATACTCAAGCCACACAACAGCATCTTTTAGCCCAGGAGGCTGCTGATTCCTTCTGGTGCATCTGCACCTGTTGACATGTCTCCCATTGCTCTTGAAGATACTAGGATTGCTGCAATCCCCTCAGACCTCTGTGACCTGCCTTTTCTGCCCAGACACTCAGCTACAGATCCCACTGGCCGGCTTTGGATACCTGAGTGTGAAACCATGGAGGTGTCAGCAAGTCAGGATCTGCTTAGATACAGGTGCCTGATGCCACTGGAAGAGCCCTGGGCCCATTCTGGTTGACCCTGGCAGGATCTTGCCTGGTGCACAAGCCTATCTGTGCCACATCTGTTGCCTCGTGTGGACACCCTGGACACCCCAGGAGACTGGAACTGGTGTTGGACGTCTTCACTCAGGCACATGAATCACACTTACGCCATGTTCTGCACTACACAGGCTTGACCTTAGGTTCACACTTGATCTGTGTCCCAGGGGAAAAAATGGTGTGGGGTCCTGCTGCAGTTTCGCATCCTGTGCATCCTGAGGGCTGTGTTAAGCAGTTAGCCTTCCAGGACTCACAGAACAAATCTCCAAGACACATTTACAGATGCAAGGTCTGCAATTCTCCACTGCACCCCTAGCTCTGCTAAACGGAGCACAGAATCTTAGCTCCTTCCTTGGTACCGTGTGTGTGTTTCTGATCCACTCATTTCCTTTACTGCTAGTGTTGTGTCATGTGTGCATCTCCTGCAGTTCTGCCCCTCGGAAAGTCCTTCCCGCTGCTGCACCTCTCTCCCACCCACCCACGTCCCACAGCTCTCTGTAGGAGGTGACCAGGAGGAGGAGACCTGGCCACCCCCCATGATGCACAACTGGGCACTGCAAAACAGCAATGAACCCCCCCCACACACAGAGGACACCCCCAGGCCTTCCAAAACTGCCTGTGCTCTTCTGGGGCACCCTGTGTGTACTCCCAAGTGCACATACATACAAGGACAAAATACACACAAAATACACAGGCAGCCACCAGCCTGAGCCCCAGCACTTCCAGCCTGGGAAGGAAGACACATGTCAGGGTCTGGTGGTGCAAGAGTCACATGTGTCTGCTCACCACTGGCATCTCCCTCAGTATGTGGGAGCTTCACCACCACTGTCCAGCACTCCTTCCTTCTCACTGTAGCTCCACGTGCCTTGTTTGTCTTACAGTGTAGTAGCACTGGGGGCAAATCTGTCACACCAGCACCGAAGTGTCCCAATCCCCTCCCCTGCACACAAGCTGCATGTTGTGAGGACCTTTGGGGGAGGGTACCCTGGCCCTCCCACCTAATGCTTCTTGTCAGTGCCTCCACAGCACCCTCCCAGGAGCTGCCCACGGCCCTGAAAAGAGCAGACGCTACTTCACAGCTCAGCCCTCCCAACCTCACAAGCAGCAGGACCAGAAAAGCTGCTGCGAGAGAGCTTCCCCACTGAGACAGCTGGGGAACGTCTGAGGCAAAGGCAAGCAGTGTGTGGGAGATCAGTCTCTCCCAGAGCTGGAAAGTTGCTCCTTTGTGAGTGGGTGAAGCCCGGCTGGCTGGAAGAACCCCTGACCTGTGGAGCTCCAGGGATGCTCCTGGGACTCAGGGCAGACCTGACACACGGCCAGAGATACAAACCAGTCATCTCAGGAGACCAGCTGGGAGAGCCACTCCCTCTGGACAAACTGGGATAAGCCTTTGCCACGGGGAGTGAGGGAGCATTCAGCTCTCTGGATGGGTTCAGAGACCACTGGGTCGTGGGGACAAATGATGACCAGAGCAGCCTTTCCCTTCTCTCCATCACCTCTCAGAGCCATGTCAAGGACCTGCCAATGAGTTCTGGTACGAGCCAAGCTGCTGAGAGCACTGGCCTGCTCAGGATGGGCTTCAGCCTCCCCCAGCAGTCATGTGCTCTCAGACACAGCACCAAAACAAGCCCAGCACACCACACTGTACCGTCACAGGTAAACATCAGGGCCTGAGGTGCCCAGTTACTCAGGAACAGCCAGTTCCCCGGGGCAGGAGGCAGCCAAAATCTGTCTGTAAGTGGCAAGAACTACTCACTGTCCTGGTCACCACCATCCTCCTCCCAGGACCTGTCTCCTCACGTAATAAAGACAGGCTAGACAGCACCACTGGGCTGATACACTGGCTACCTATTTGCACCCACCCTTCCACAACCTCACGACGGACAACAAGGGAGCCAACCTCAGCGTGCCGCCGCAGGCAGCGGGGCAAGAGGAGCACCGTAAATCCACAGGTGAAGGAGGGCAGCGGAGGGCAGGATGCACCGAAGCAGTGCCTCACCTCTTGATGGTCTGGGTGATTGAGGTCTGTCGTTGTAGCACCGGTCTCCTCCCGTCGTGGGGCAGGGACGGCACGCGGCTGTTGTCGGCCGGCATGCTCACGCTCCGCAGGAACGCCTGGCGCCGCGTCGGCTGCCGGGGGAAGCAGGAGGGAGTCAGTGCTCTCAGGGATGCTCTACGGGGCCAGCCAGGCTGGGGAACACTCAGCAGTTCAGCAGGTATCACATGAGCTCCTGCAACACACCCTCCCGGCTTTCGCCTGGCCAGAGAGAACCCACACCGCACGCTCGCAGACCACTCTACAGGGTGGAGAGAAGCCCAGTCAGGGAGATTTGCTTCTTAGGTGACTATTTGGTGACTCTGGATCTGCATTAAAAGCTGTGGTGGGTCTGTGCTGTAGCTGCTGCCTGCTGCAGGCTAAGCAAGCTGGGAAAGGCACACTGGCTTTGTTTAGAGCCTAATTGTCTGGAGCACACTCAGGTTTGAAAGCTCCTGGCATGTCTTCGCTAAATGTGACCTACCAAATATAACACAACTCACCAGCCTGTCCTCAGCTCATACCACTGCCTCCTCAGGGCTGCTCTGGATTAAATTTTTATCAGCTTGGTAGAGAGACCATCTCCCATTCGTACAATGCAGGCTGAACAGACTATCCCTCTGGAAAGCCAAGCTCTGAGCTACTGTTTCTCTGGTCAGACACTCTCTGCCTCAAGCCTACTCCAGCCCCTCTAGCCCAGGAAGCTCAAGGTCTTCACTAATGGTAACAATTTTGCTGTTTTATGTAAAAACAATGCACAGATACTCAGGTTATAAGCCAAAGAAGCACAAGACACACTTTTATCCTCGGCTATGCACACAGGACCCTCAGAGAACATCACCTCCATCAGCTTCCAGCACAGAGTCTCTCCAGAAGTTGCCCAGCTGGATTTAGAGATTTCAGATGAGGGAACATCCATCATAGCCTTAAATAATTCATTCAGAAGCTTTCAACCTGCACTGCTAACAGCCTGTAATTCCCCATTTAATCTCTGCAGACTGACCCCTGATTCTTTTCCTTCCGAGGGGAGACCAGGACCCAGGTTTATCTGCCAGAAGCTGTCACATAATCAAAGCACATTTTAGTCCCTGGATCACAGAATGGTGAAGGGGACAGTCCTTGCTATTCCAAGTGTAGTATAAGTTCCCTCCTAAGCCCAGCCTGTCCTCAGCCCCCCTCCAGGGAAGCTGTGCAACCCTCCATTCCTCTGATGGCTAAGCTGTTCTTCCACATAAGTGACTGAACCCAGTCCTGCACCCACCCACAGAGAAGGACAGCAAGAACCCTCCAGCTCTGCCTTTGGGGCACAAAGTCTCCGTTCCTGCAGCAAAGCCACGTGAGCAGCCAGCGTTCATCTCACCCCTGCATCACTTTTTGATACCTTAGCAGAAATTCCTGATATTTTTCCTATTCCCAGGACAAATAAGGACACTTTACTCTCAGGCTCTGCACAGCTTCTATTAACCTATCACCTCATCTCTGCTTCAGCACTCTTCGGTGTTATTTATTTCTCATCCCACATGGTTTTCTTATGTTCCTCATGCTGGTAACAGCTTCGTGTTGCCAGTAACTGTTCTTTCTCTGCTGTTACTGATGAAAGTCTGTCATTATTTTGGCTATTCATAAGTCAGATTCATTCCCAGCTCATTTCAACACAAGCTGCAGCACTTCCAGGCCCTCATGTTAGTCTAGGAGCCCTTCACTCCCCCAGTCCCCTTAAGAAATGCTTGTTTGAATACCTCACTCCCATATCCCCAGCCAAGACAGTTTTCACGATGCCCACATCCAAACACTCACATCTACTGATCTGAGCACATCAGCCACCCACCCTCACCCCTCCCACACCCCCTTCAAGGGGAGATAATTACCGATCACAAATTCACTCAAAGGCTCTGCCCTGTCTCATGTGGCCTCATGACCTGCCATCACACGATCCCTCCCTCTCAGCCAGGACTGTCAGAGACCCCAGGCACAGACATGCTCCCAGCACAACTCCTTCC
>JAWMRA010000033.1:2873992-2909768 GCA_035584735.1 Pseudotriccus pelzelni | reverse complement strand
CATCACACGATCCCTCCCTCTCAGCCAGGACTGTCAGAGACCCCAGGCACAGACATGCTCCCAGCACAACTCCTTCCCAGCTCCTGCCCCACCCTCTGTACCTGCACAGGCTGGGGGGGCTCTTCTGGCACTGGCACGGGCACTGGCACCGGGATGTCCAGTTTCAGCCATGGCGGCTTCTTCCGCTGTAAACTGCTCGTGCTGTCGTGTCGCGCCTCCGACATCGTCCCGCGCTTGTCCTCAGGCCTAGGAGAGGGAGAAATCAGAGTCAGGAGGGAATCCAGCTCATCCCTGACACGCTCCATGCTGAGAGAGGCTCTCTGCCCTCCTCCAGGCTGTGGCTGAGGACCCAGGCCCCACGCTGGATGGATTCCCAAAGTGCCCCATGAGGGCTCAGGCGTCACGGCCTGTGACCGCACCGGTCAGCCAGGACCCGACACTCGGAGGACACGGCACATTCCTCAGGCCCACAGGACCTCGAGCCAGCTGCTGAGACCGCAGGCACCAGTTCGAGAGGTGCCTCCCATTAGGATTTTTGCTGAGACTACTACGAGATTCAGATTCCTTAAGAACCAGTTATGAATTAAATCTTAATGAGGTCTGGATCCAGTCCAACCAGCTAAGTGACTGCAGTACCAAAAGCCACTGACCTCCCTCTAAAACCAGCTTGTGACTCACAGGCAGACCTTCCTCGCCCACCCAAAGCTGAAACACCGCACTGTCCTACCTACCTACCATTTAGAAATTAGCAAGTGGCCGTTTCTCACTGCTGCTTCTAATCTCTTTTAAATGCAGTCATTTTCTAGAAACACAACACAGTGCACAGAGCAATACCAGTACAGCATGAACATTAGAGAGCTGGCACTAACCCTGAACTAAGAGTGGTTTTCATACATAAATAATAATGATATGGGATTTAAATAAAAACCGCTGTGCTACCAAAATGCCAAAGCAAGCAGAGTGACTCGCTGTCATCTTGCCCACTCTCCTGCAGTCTTCCCCTCCTGTTTAGGTCGCAGGCAGTAGGACCACACAACTCTTTCAGACTGGCAGAGCACCTACTTCACTGTGTATGCTCAGAGAAACAATTGAGAAAACAGATTTCATTGGAGGAAGATCAGCTCAGATACTCAAGATACCTCCCCAGGTACTTTCCAACTAAATTATACTACAAGCCCATATTTCTTCCTCTCCTAGCACACACACAACTGCAAGCCAGCAGTGGGAAGCATGTGTGCTGACTGGGATAACAGATCCCACTCCCTCACAGCATTGTCCTGGGCCACAGATCCCATAGGCGACAAAAAATAAATGAGGTGTCCCAACCTCTTCCCCCACCATGATCGACAGAGCAGTCAGTTAATTTAGCAGGCACACATGACTTAAAAAGGAGAAAAACTGAATTAAAATTCAGTGCTCTAAAAAATCTTAACACAGTCCACTTATTTTAAATGCAGAATGAGTTTAATATGCAAAGACTCTAACATGCAAAGGACTCTTCCTTTAACTTGCAAGGATTCTTCCCTGAGAGAGGTCAAGTCCTAGGCCAGGACCAAAGGCAAAGGGACCTCCATCCTTCGAGACATTCAGCACTCAACAAAATGAGGCCCTGAGCAGCCTGAATTATGCCAGCCACAGCGGCTGAGCCAGACAACCTGCAAAGGTCCCTCCCAACCTAAATCAGGCACTGGTTGTCCAAAACACGTGCTGCCTCGCATGGCATTTCCACCATATTCCCACAGCTCCCTGCAGCTGCTCTGGGAAGGGAGTTGCACTAACAGCAAAGCTCACCACTGCAAGAGATACACAACAGGGCGGGGGGAGGCAGGGGGGAAATAGGTCAACCAAAGGGGGAGGGGGATGATCTGGATGAGGCTGGGAGAGGAGAATCTCATCTAAAAGGAGCTGAAGGCCAGCTGCCGGCTCGGACGCGCGAGCCGGGCCGGCTGCCAGGAGCGCCCTGCTCAGCTGAGCCGGAACGACAGAAAGGGAGGGCTCAGCTGTAGGTGGATGAAGGTTGGGTTTCAGCAAATACCACAGGCCCCCAAAAGTCTGGGAATTCATGACCCAGCCTGTACAGACATGCCCTTCGTACATGCACCATGGTCCTGTGTGCACAGGCGCTGTGCTGAGCATGAGAGGGACATAATTCCTTCCTTCCCTCCACCCTGAGCCACAGGGGTGGCCAAATACAACTGTTCTGACTTCCTATAAGATGGGAGTAGTGAGAGTATTAGGGGAACTCCTGCCTGCACTTGCTGAGGGTAAGTCTGCTACGAGACATTTACTGAAAGGTCTTGCACACAAAATGGGCAAACTTGTCTTCACAGTGAGGTCAGAAAGCAAAGCAGATTTCTCATACCTGAAACACTCCCTTGGTGCAGTGCAGAGAGCTTCAGCATTTACCCCTGAGGATCACAAGATCTTCCTGAGATGCTCTAATCAGAGACCAGCCAACAAAGATAGAGCCACCACTCTGGCGTGACCAAACACAGTCTATTTCACACAACTCAAGAGCCTCCTTTCCGTGCCTTCAAGGACAAATTTCAGAGCCTCTGAACTAGAAACTCTTTTCGCAGCATCTCTTCGCTGAGCCAACATCACTCAACTTCCTTCCTGTCCACCTACAGAGCTGCCTTTGTGAGCAGGAGCTCTCAGTGTAAAGAACACAAACATGCAAGATCTGCAGCTTTATCAAAGCGAGGCCAAGCCAGGAAGGCAGAGAATGAATCACACCTGTATTGCCCAAAAGCTGCTGCAATAACACTGCGCCCCATGGAAGAGTTTCCAATTAAACCTGTTTTCAGTTTCCCTTCCAAAATTGCCACAGACAGTAATATCCATGTATCCCTCAGCGGCTCCACTGCCACCCTCGCAGAGCAAAGCATGGGATCCTCAGCAGTGTGCACACATGTCAAAGAGGAGGACAAGGGCATGCGCACACAGAGGGGCAAGCCTGTGGCCTTACAGTTATCCCCAAAGTTGACCCAAGTTTGTACTTTAGGCAAGGAGAATACCTCAGGGAATATCTGAGGATGTAATTCACATCCTGACAGAGCAATGGATTGCTCTGCTTTTTCCCCAACTTCAGCAGTTACAGAGTTCTTGAAATAGCAAAGCACCAAAATGCACATAAAATAATTGTCTAAGTGCATTCAGTATTTAAAAGCCAGGTGAGTTTCAAGGGTGACAGCAGAGTACTGAGGAGCAAATCCCTCTACCAGTCCAACCTTTTTTACTTACTAACATGTTCACTTCCCAACACAAGTATGCAGTTAAGGCAAAGCTGTTCAGCATTCCCAACTCCCTATGTGCATTTGGAGCGGCCAAAAATAAACCTTACAAACACACCTAGGACAGAATTTTGCAGAGCCTGATCCACTGTGAATACTCAGCCACAGCACAGGCCAGGCAACTGTCTCTGCCCCTGGGCACAGAAAGGGCTGGGGTGTGGTCACAGGTCTCCAGGGGGTTAACAGGGAGACTGAACGTGGATGCAGGTGTGTACACAGCTGTACAGCCCAGCCTTACATGGATGTATAGCTGTGACACAGACGTACAGCTGGATGGTTGAACAGTCTGCATGGCAGGTAACACCCCTTCTTCACCCGGTTCTCACTCAGAGTGCTGCAGTCACTGATTTCTATCTCAGCATTGCACTGAAAGCACTTGCTGAGTTTCCCAATGACCCCTTGGTTATTTTTAGGGGTTACTGTTTCAGGATCCAGTGTCCATGTATTTGATCAGGCCAATGGGGTTTGTTTCAGAGTTGACTGCAGTGACACGTATTTTGTTTGAACGGTCCCAGATCGTCAATTCCAATTTCTCAGTGCTGCCAAGAGGTCACCAACAGCAGCAGGATAGGAATACCCTCAGCACAGCCATGCAAGGTCAGGCCAACTGTCCATCTAAAGCCAGTGTCTCATTTCCAGCAGAGGATGCCTGGCAGGGGGTGCAGAGAACAGGATCACTCGACAGTCCTGTCTCCCAGGACAGAGCCATGGCATGCGCCATGAATAACTCAGAGGCTTCTTGTAACAGAGATGTCTTCACGTTTAACAGTTCTGTATCCATCTCCATGTCCATCCAATTCCAGAACTTATCCAAGTCATTCTTTAATCCAAGCAGACTTTTAGTATTCATAACTGCACGTGAAAAAGCTGAAACATGCTGCATGACAAGCCCTATTCAGTTCCTCTGCAAATCTGCCATTTCCTGGGGTCGCTTGTTGCCCTGTAGTTCTTGGGCTAGAAAAGGGATCAGCTTTTCCCTATCCTCTTTCTCCATGCAAATCCTGACTCTACAGATCTCTTCCATGCTGTTCCTACCAGCCCCTCTTCCCATGAACACAGGGGGATCCACATTCAGCAGCTTGGAGAGGAGCTGTTTCAAACCTCTCACCTGAGGAATCTGGAAACACAAACTCTTTTCCAAAGCACACAGGCTGAATGCAGGGAATTTGCAAACCTATCTTCTTCTAATGGATCAGCTGCGTGTGGCAGCAGCACTAAAATTATTAATAATGCCAACTTCAATTAAAATAAACAAAAGGAAAAAATGTGCAGATTGCGGATACTCTGGGAAAGTCATCTTCAAAAGCTCTGTGCCAAAGCAAGGTCACAGCACCAGAGTGAAAGGCAAATCCACTGTGCTGTGGGTCAGGCTGGGAAAGGGGGAGAGTACATTAAATTCCAAAGTTGGGACATGATCAAGAAAAGCTGCTTAGTGAAATCCACTGACCCAAACAGTGAAGGAAAAGCCTTGTCCAGAAGCCTGAGCATGCCCCTAAAACTGACAGGCATCCTAAATACATTCAGGGATTTGTAGAGTCATTTCAAAGACAGTCCAACCTTCCATTTAAACAGACAACTGAAGTTATTCCCATGTTGACTTCTTTTCTTCCAAAAATTCCATTTTACCAGCATCTAAAATAAAGCTGGGGTTGTTTTTTTATTTCCCCCAAGAAACATTCCAAACAAAAACCAAAACAAACCCCCAACTTCATTCAACCCAAACAAACAACATCTGCTTTTTCCAAGACCACTGCTCCTCTCCAGCACAGCATGTACGTGTTCCTACAGACAGCCCCAGAACACCAGGGCTATTCCACTGCAATCCACTCGATGGTCAGGCTCCGGCTGCTTTCCTCTGGATTTCAAACCTCCCTCACTGCATTTGCAGTGCCTGCTGCAGGGCCCCGGGCAAGCCCTGTGTACCTGAAGGGCACTCTGGTTGAGGAACACCAGCAGGCACCTGGAGGCAGCAAAGACACCGGGATCCTCAATGTGTTCTCCAGACAGAGCGAGCCAGAGGAGACAGCAGGTCCCTGGCTGTGCCTCTCCCCAGCAGGATTGCTGCTGGCACAGCAGGGAAAAGGCAGGAAGTCCAAGGAGAAGAGGAGCAGTGGGGTTTCAGTCTCGTGGCTGCCAATAAAACCATCTAGCATGGATCAGACCCAGAGAGAGACACACGGTATCTCAAGTATCTGAGCCAGCCCTGTAAAACGAGGGAGATGGAGGGGCTGAGGGCAGGCAGGGATGGGGAAGCTGGAACAGGCCTGTGACCCTGCACTCTGGGGAAAAGCTGCTGAGAGCACAGCAACACCCAGGCTTGGGCTGAGACCACCCTGAGAAACTACCTTAGAAATGAAACCATCAGCACTGCCCAGGGCCCTCTCCTGCTTTCCAGACCCTCACTGCCGAGCTGGGGGGAGATGCCATAAGGCTTTGCAAACCCGCAGGCTGCCCAGCAGAGGCTGGGTCTGAGCAATCCAGGCCCCTGTGGGCACAAGCCTGGCAGAGCCATGCAGACACACTGCCCTTTGGGAGCTGGCAGCGCTGCCATTCCCACACACTGTCCCTCTCGCTGCTCTCTGCCATGCACAGGCTCTGCCTGACTGCTGGTCCAGGCTGGTGCTGCCTCCACCAGACTGCACCAAATCACACAGGCAACAGTTCCCCAGGGCCCTGCTTCTGCTCACAAGCAAACCACCCTGCCAGCAAGGTGCTGCCCAGAGAAGAGTATTGCCTTACTCCACTGAGCCACTTCAAGGTGTTCTACCAGCACAAAATTAACCCTAGCAAATTATTTCCTGTTGATCTGGCAGCCTGAAGAGGCTCAGACAATTTCAGATAAGCCCTGTTGCAACCTGGAGTGGAAGGGTAGACCCAGCACACTCAGTGATAGCTCAGCATGGCAGCAGCTCAGCAGACATCAAACACAGCCCCAGCCACTGTCCTCTGCCTGGGTGAAACTGTCCTTCTCCAGCCCGGCATGTCAGTGCCCAGGGAACTGCATTTGTCCCTGCTACATCCATGGAGCCCCAGTGCCCTGCTCTGGAAAGGGCCCAGACAGGAGCACTGGGGAACAGCCAACCTCTTACTAAAAGAAGTAGCTTCCCTGCCGGTCACTGTGGCACACTGGCACATTGCCTGTCCCTGCCTTTTAACTTCACGTCAAAGCAGAAGGAAGAAACGAATCTCGGGTAGAAAAAGTCTTTCAGATGGAACAGAAAGTGAATCAAAGGGCTCAGAACCGTCCTCCTGAGAGTCTTCTTTTCAACCAGAGCTCCTGAAAGATCTAGAACAGGAGCTGCACACAGGTGACCACAACAGCACATGCAAGTAGGACAGGGAACAGCAGCACACGAGCACCACCACTGCACTGTGCCAGCAGGAACCCACCAAGGAGGGGTGGGTGCTGTGGGGAAGGTCTTTAAGCTCCGTGGCTACCCAAGCAATCAAGGCAGCACTGAGGGATCTCACCGCGAACCATCCGGTTAGCTGAGAAACACCAGTAGGAACTGCCTGGTTTGGAAGAGGCCAGGCAGACCCCCAGACAGGGGATACATTAGAAGATACACCAGAAAAAATCCAAGGGTTGGGATTTCATGCACAGCCTGGTAGGGTGATGGTGTGAGGCACACTGAGAATGTAAAGCTTCAGCTGGGACCCAGTGAACATGGACAAGGTTCAGCTGCACACAGAGCCAGAGGGTTTTAAGTACAGGTAATAAAAACACATGCCAGTGAAGTCTGACTGTATGCGAGCCAATCCCATGACCGGGAAAGCAGATCTGATATCCCTCTGAGCAACAGGTTTTCTTGATTTTCATAAAAACAAGGCAGGTCATGATGGAAATCAACTGTAAGTGAGCTCCTGTTGGAATGCCAGCATTAAAAGATTTCAAAGCAGCTTCACCGGGGATCTGAAGGGTATCCAGGTGTGGTGCCCTCATATAGAAGAGGGAGCAAAACCAGGGAGCTCAAAAAACTCTTCTGATTCCTTTGTCCGTACATGTGTAGTTGAATTTCTTCAAACACAGGTTAAAAGGTGACCCCTAACTGCAACGTGCAAGCGCTCACACAGGCAACAGACTCTGACCTTTGAAGTCCTTTTGTTACAGCAGACAAAAGGCAGAATAGTAACAACACAGAAACTAACACTCAAAATTCAAGCTATGAAGATGTCACAGCCTCCTGAGAGGCAAGAGAACAGAAGAACCAGTGCCCCAGCCCTCTGTGCTGCCCTTCTCCTCGTGCTGCTCCACAGCTGTCGGGTGATGCACGCTGGGAACCAACCCACATGAGCTCAGCAAAGGAAACAGCCTTTTCCAGCCCAAGCTCCTTCCCACATGGCTCCACAAACACTTGTGCCAGCAGAAGGAAAGGGGAAGAAGCAGGAACAAACAGAGCAGCTGGAGCCAGATGACTGGACTGCTTCTGAAGTGATCATGAAAACAGGGCCAGAAACTCTCACTTGTAGCACTGTGGGAAGCCAACAATTATTTCGGGGAGGTGGTGGGCTCAGCAGCTCTTGATGCTTAAAGAATCTTTTGAGAAGTGCCCTCAGTGCAGGTGTTGAGGGCAGCAGGAATAAAAATACTACTGTATCAGCAGAGGCAGAATGAATTTTTTTGGTGGGGTCATTGGATGGGAAAACATCCAAACCATTCATGGATTTCTCCAGAGATGACAGCCAAGCCTCAAGCAGGGGCAGCTTCTCCTGAGGGGTTCCCAAGGGAGGAATTTCTCCTGCCTGGAGCACCCACAAGGAACTAGGTGGAAGGGAGCCAAGCAGAGCAGGCTGGGCAGAGGGGCCTTTTCCATCTCCTAACCACGTGTTGCCCCAGTGACAGAGGCAGGTTCACAGCCCCAGCCAAGCACACAGGGCCCAGGTGATGAGCGTTCATCAACTCCACCTTCCAGAGCAAACCCAACCCAGAGCCATCTACAGCCTGCCTGGACACCAGCAAGCGGAAGAGCCTGCACGTAAAACATAGCCAACAAGGAGAGAGGGAGTGGAAGACCTTCTGGAGTACTTTGGTGTCTTCAGCCCGTTTGTGTTTCTCCATGAACATGCCCTGCAGCTTTGCCCAGAGAGCACCAGCCTGCCACCACATCCAACAGCCTCAGTGCCAGCAAGACAGCTGGTTTCCACCAAGAGATTCATTACCAGCTACCAGATGGCTGCTGTATCTCAGGAATCCAGGATGACACCACGGCTCCAGTGCCACAGAGAACGCAGCCAGAATGGATAACAAGCGTAGTCACATTAACGACTCAAATATTAACCATTCCAGCTATAAACAACTGACTGCCAGCACTGGAAGTGCACCCAGAGGAAGGATTATCTTGTTTCTGAATGCCACTCAAAGGTAACCACAGCTGCCTGCTGGGTTAGTGGAGCCCTCTGCTCTGGGGTCCCCAGCAGCCCCAGCACAGTTGTCTCAGTGCGTTCAATTCTTCAGCTCCTCATGAACAAAGAAACAGGAAAAAGTGATCTCAGAAACTATTTCAGTGCACATTTAACTCATTTAAACAATTCAATGGGGCTTCAGAAAACCCTGTTTCAGACTTACTTCCATTACTAGTAAAATAGATGCCCTGTAAAGTACTGGCTGACCCACAGGTACCACGGACACAGTCACTACCTCAATTCTACAGCAAGGTGAGAGTCACAAAAATGCTTTTGTCAGTGCAGCCATGACCCCACTCAGGAAACAGGAGATAAACGCAACAAAGGCATCCTTTTTCATTGAAATACTGCATTTTGAAGTTTTTTCTACCAGCTCTCATATTCATCACAAGTACTGTAAGGGTTCAGGACACAAGGAAAGACAGGAAACCATCACTGAGGTGAAACTCAGGAGAGCAGTAAACACTGGTTCTGGTTGCTTTTAGAACAGCTGATGCTCATGCACCCACCCCAAGAGCAATCTTCTCAGTAAATTAACGTCTCTTAGTGATTACAACATTGTTCATTTAGAAAATAAGAGATCACTAAACAACTGATGGAAAAGCAACTGCCAAAACCAGCAACCTCCCCTGAAAAGATCACAATAGGCCAAGACAAAAATTATATGAGACCAAAAGCCGCCCATCCTCCACAGCCAAAACTCTGGGTACTAAAAACAGCTAAAAATCACTGTTTGTTGTGCTAAATAAAAAGGCTTCAACGGCAAAGCAGATCAAAACTACCACAAATGACAACATTTCCTATGGAAAGTTACATAAAACCACGCTGAATAGGAACCTAAAAAAATCTTAGAGGAAATAACAATAACAAACGCTGGGGCCACCAGAAGACACACTTCACATTCAGGAAGGATGGAAGCTGCAGAGCCACTCGGAACAGCTCGCTCTGTGTGTTCCTTTCAAACTCAGAGCATCCTCACCCCCTGCCACACACCTGCTTTCTCCAGCACCACCACGCTTCTGTCCACCTGGGTACCAGTGAGAGAATAAGTAACGAGGCCCAAAGGAGATCCTTCAAAGGAACAATTAAACAGCCACGGGCTCGGAGCAGAGCTGGTTTGGCTGGAGATGCTCTTCCTCAGCATTAGCTAAAATAGCAGCCAGGGACACAGGAGAGCTTGTCTGCCACTCTGATGCTCTAATTCCTACCCTGGCTAGTGCCCAACAGCCAGGCACACACATCTCCTACTGGGTCTAACTGGAAAGCAGCTGCAGGAAGAGCTTGTTCTGCTCTGTGGGAGTGTGAACACCTGTGTATGTCCATGTGTGCCCAGTGCGCCGACTCAAATAGAAATAATCATAATTCTAACTTGGTTTTAGCAAAAAAAACAGTATTAAAAATCCAAGCGAACCGTACTTCTTCAGTGTGAGCGACTAGCACAGTCCTTCTCACCGTTCTGCCTGAAATTACAGTCCCAGTGCAGCCAGAGGAAAAGACGGAACACTCGCACGTTTTGGCACAACTCACAGCCTGCTGTCTTCTACAGTTCATTTCAAGGCTTTGAATTCAAGCAACAGAGAAACCTACCTCACATGTGCTACAGGGCAGTAACTCCCGAAATACAGAAGCTCTATTTGTCAATCCTGCCGTCTGAGCCCTCAAGATTTTAAAATTCAAGCTGTTCTAACTTTCACTGAGCCAAAGCCAAGTAAGTGCCAGAGCTGAAGAACAGTAAATGCAGCGTCCTGTGCAGCTTCAGGATGACCTCATAGGGATTGTTCCTTTTTGAAGGAAAGCAAACCTTCAAAGCAGGGATTGCTGCTGACCAGCAGAGCAAGGGGCTGGCTCTCAGGGAAGTGGAAACAGGAAGGGGCGGAGGAGGCAAAGGTAGGCTTTCCAGAAAAGGCAAGATCAGGCATGTCCTGCTATCTCTTCTCCCCTTGGGAAGGCTGTGCCGTGCCAGGGAAGTATTGTGCAATGATACCTCTTAGTTCACTGAGAAGAAATTACATTTCCTTTAATAAACACTGTGCTTTACAGATGCTCTGATTTCTAAGGCAAGGTCTGTTTGTTGCTGAAGGCCCCAGAATTTGAGAGCATATCCGCTGCTCAGGTCTGTATCACCACAGTCCTATGATGGGCAAAAAATAGCTTTAATTATATTAGAAATAAATTGTTTATCTACATAGTTGAAGAGTGCACCCAAAGGAAATTACAGCAAGAACAAGCCTTATGTCAATCTGACATTTGCTGTCTCTGCAGCAAACAGAGCCCACAAGCAATGGAACATACACTGTCTAGCTTTAGGAGATCTGACAGCTAAGGTTAATGTGAAGAATAAACTCTCTGCCTTCACCAAGTGGGAAACAGCCACTGTTTGTTATTCAAAAGGATTTGACCATAGTTTGGATGATTCGTTCAAAAAGTAAGCTACCGATTTGCTCCTTGTGGCATCATCTCAACACACAGTATGAAAAAAAAAATCCCACTTCCTCATTCTTACAGCAGCATGGACTGAAACAAGGATGAGGGCTGTGATCTGAAGCGGGCATCAACTGGTCCTGGACAGCAGCTGGATGAGCAGGACAAGAACCAGGAGCAAACAGTCGGAAATCCCTGAAGTTCAGCTAAAAAGGATATGACAATAGGCAACCTCAGCACAGACGCAATTTCCACTTCTCCCTGTGGAAACCTCACTTCCCAATGGCACAGACAAGCCTGTCTGTGGAAACACAGAGGTTGGCAGGCAAGCCCTGCCCGCCTCACAGGGCACTGGAGGGAGGGTCTGCACCACTCTGTGCAAGCTGGCCTGGATGGCACGAGCAAGCATCACGCACCAAATCACTCTGGGGTTCTCCAAGGACATGGAAAACAGAGCTGCCAGCATGACCATGGGAACTGCTACTAACACATCCATTTCCTTCCAGGGTTAAATCTTGCCTGCTGCCCACTGAATCTCCTGGGACTAACAGCTGCAGGGCTAGGACTGTCCCTTCTAAACGCTTTTCTCTCGAAGGGGTGTCACTGGACACTAGCGGAGTAAGCAACAGGTCCTGGTGTCCATTCAGTTCAACCGGTTCTTCTGCTAGTTCTGAACAAACCAAAAAATAAACAGAAAAAAAGAGGAAAAAAAATAACAAAACAACCAGCCACAAAGCTAAAAACAACTCCATCACTGGGGAGACAACTGCCTGCGTGACTGTGTACACCAGGGTTTCCCCTCCTCTGAAGAACCTCCAGCAGCACTGGGATGTTTTACCCACCAGCCAGACACAACTGCCACTAAATTCAGATTGCAGCACCCACAGCACACACTGAGACATTGTCACTCAGCAGAGGGGACAAAACACAGCTCTCTGAGGAGGCAGGCAATGCATGCATTCTGTGAGTTACTTAAAACTACACCAGATACATACCCAGCAGCAGGGAGGCCACCTCACAGTAACAGAGAGATCTGCTCATTTCGTGTCCCTTTTATACCAACTAGACGATGATAAACGTTAGATTTAGAGCTCAGCACCTCTTCTGCTGAAAAAGAAAGGAAACTAATCCACGTCTGAGATCAGGGAAAATGCTAAGGAAGGAACCCATCCTCGAGTTTTAAGTATTTCTACTGAAATGGGTCATGTACTGGCAACAGGCCGGTGGCTAAAGGAACATCAATTAATAGAAGTGTCACGTCAGGCCACAATTAATGCTGGAACCTCTGAGAAAGGCACATGCTCTCCAAGGGATGCCAAATGCTCCAGAGACAGCTAAGGAAGAAAGGCAGCAACCACAAGGGAAGAATCTTATCACGGACTGTTCTGCTGGATAAAAGCTCTAGAGTTACAGATAGAGAAACGTCAGGATCTTCAGCTCACAGCCAGTCCCACTTGGCAGGCACATCCCCAGCAGCACGTGGTGTGCTCTGCCAAACCTTTTGCTGGATACACTGAATGGAAGAGGAAAACAACCTGGTACTCCTGGTCATGTTGCCCATCTCCGGCCTTCAGCACTAACCGGGCTGTGCTTGAGATCCGACACACTGAACGGAATCAAACCTTTACTAATTATATCTGAGCATGAGGGCTCTGTGCCCAGAATAAACTGTCCTATCATGCCACTCTCGGCAGACCCTGCCTCTCCCAGGGGAACATGCTGGGACTTGCTGGCTACTCTCCGGCGCTGGATTCCAGAGGAACAGGACTGATGACCCCAAAAGGAATTCCTATTCCTGCCTGGCGACCTCGCTCAGCTGCAGCCTCGGTTCAGTCCCCGCCACGAAAGTGAAACGAGCCGCCTGCCAAGTCCAGTGACGAGGAACATAACTCCTGCCTGAGGTGACACATCAGCACCAAGCCACGAGAGGGATGAGCTTGCTGCAGAAGAGGTGTCTGCTCTACTCTGCAGGCAAGCAGAGCTCTCCCATATCCAAAGATCATCCCCCCTGGCTGAAGCCTATCCAGCACAGAGCAAGACATTCCCGAGACCAGGGCCAGCCCATGGCTTTCCCCAGAACCTGAAAAGCCAGTTTGTAGGCAGATCTCCTGCAAGTGGATTGCTTAAAAAAAAAAAAAAAAAAAAAAAAAAAAAAGGCCTGTCATGGGAAGTCCCAGAGCAGAACTAGTTTTGTGGGAGTTGCTTTTACGCTGCACAGCATTAACCTCCTTTCATGGGAAAGCACAGAAGCAGGAACACCATGGACACACTGCTGTCTTCCTGGGGGGGAACACAGAGACCAGAACAGAGCTGGGGACCTGTTCCAAACCCACAGCACCTCCTGGAAGGCTGGCAGTGTCCCCCCTCAGGAATAGCACAGGCTCCCCACAAGCCCACACGTGGACAGTGCAGATCTGGGCTGCCCAGTGGCAGCCAGGAAGGTCTAAGGACGTAAGAGGGATGCGGCAGGAGGGAGGGATGATAGCTGTTATGAGAACAACAGAGGGTTAAAGAAAGAAAAGGCAGAGGAGCCCTTTCAGAAAGTCCTTTTAACAATCAAAACTTGAAGGAAGTATCTGAAAGTTCATCTTTGTCTTCCAGCTGTATCAACCGATCTAACACGAGTCATCGCCTCCTCCTGCAAAGCCCGCGCCACTGAGGGGAAGAGCTGGAGAGCAACATCTATCCATACACTGGAGTGAAAATCCCATTCTCCTTCCAAGGCTCTGCTCCCCAGCTCGTCCCAAGCGGGCCCTTTTTACCCCCGTGGTCAGAGCACAATGGCAGCAATTTGTCCTTGCTGCTCTATCAGCGTTATTGCAGTTAACACCCCGTGCTCCTTCCCTGTCCCATGATTCATTCAGAAGCACCTTGGGCTTCGCTGCCTTGTCCCTTCCCGTTACGTGTGACTATTTTTTCCCTTTACTGCAGAATGCAGTTTTCTTCCCAGAGGAAATTAGCAGGCATAGGGACAAAAACAGGAAGAAAGGAAACAACTTCCTGCTCGCTCTGAGACCCGGCCTGGAGACATCCCTGACCAACGCCGTGCACCCCGCCACGAATCCAACCTGCGAGAGAAGCAGCAGCCACAGAACCGAGTCGTGCACAAGGGCAGGCACCGGACAAAACTCCTCTGTGCTGCCACTCACCTCTCCCGAGTTACACTGGAGAAAAGCACAAGGCAAAATACGTCCCAGAGGCACTTTGGCACTGCGGGGACAACTGTGTGCGTGCGGCGCGATGGGGGAAAGGACTGGTCGCTCGCTGAGGAACCCAGAAGGACTTGGCACTGAGGGTGCAATCCTGCAAAGCTCTGCTCTTGCTCGCGTCAGGCTGCTGTGATCCCCTGCTCCGTGCCAGCAGTGCACAGTGCGAGAACTCCGTCCAGGGGCTCGATCCAGCAGGAAAACTAACCTCTACACGTAAAAAGCCGTATGTTTTCCAGCAGACCATCTCCCAGAGCGGCTGCCAAACCACGGGTGCCAGCATCAGGGGAGGGATAGGTGGGAACGCGTGGAGACGGGGTGGACCCGATCAGCTGAAGCAAGCCGTGAACGCGCACCTTCACCTACAGCCGAAAGCACTCGGGATCACCGAGCTCCCAACATCCAAACGCAGGGGTCGGGGGCGGCACCTGCCTCCGGCCGCGCTCTCGCCCCCGCGGGCCGACCGGGGCCGCTCCCTGCCCGGCTGGGGCGGCGCGGTCCCGGTACCTCCGCCGGGCAGGGAGCGGCCCCGGTCGGACGCCCCTCCCGGCCGTCCCCCCGCTCATCCCCCCCGGCCCCGCTCTCACCGTGCAGGCGGGCGAAGCGCAGCGGCCGCTCGGGTTCCAGGCGCCCCCCCAGCGCGGCTTAAGGCACCGGCGCCGCCGAGCTCGGCCCGCGGAGCAGACTCCTCCCCCGTGCCAGGGGCCGGCCGGGCGGGCACGCCATTCACAGCCTCGGCATGCAAATGGGAGCCGGGACCCGAGCGCGGCTCGGCGGGGAGAGTCCCGGCGGGGAGCTGCCAGCGCCCGGGGCCGCGGGACGCCGCATCCCGCCGCGCCGCCCTGACTCACGGGGTAGGAATGCGCCGCGCCGGGAGGAAGCCACCGGCCCGCCCGCGGCCCCGAGCCCCCGCCTTCCCCCGCGGCCGGCGGGGGGCAGCGCCCTTTGGCCCCTCCGCTGGGCTGGGGTGCTCGGGTTCAGCTCCCGGGCCCGCCGGGTGTTCCCGCGGCTGCGTGGGAGCGCTGCTTCCCCGGAGCGCTGTGCCCGGGCGATCCCTGTGCCGGGAATCCCCTGGGCTGGGCACCGCTGAGCTGCCGAGCCCTGGCCCCGCTGCCCCTCGCGGGAACCTTCCCCACTGAGCCTCGCATACGATGCCACCAGTCCCCTCAGTCTTTCTTGCTCTTTCGCTTTATCTTCTCTTTGCCCCGTTCCCCCACTTTTAGTCCTGTGTTTCCCATCAAGCCTTCACACCTCCTCCTCCAGCCATGTGGTTAGCGCATCATCCCTTCCCTAAGCAGTTCCTTTCCTCCCAGCCTAATCGTTTTCCCCTTTCTGGAGGGCATCCTCCCACCCCGATTGCTCAGCCGTCCTCGCCTTTGTCCTGGGATTGCTGCCGAAGGTTTCTCCATCCATCCTCTCCAGAGCACCAGTCAGCATGTATTGCTCACGCAGAGCTTTGCTGGAGCTCCAGCGAGGCCTGCAGCATCCTTCTTTGAGCAGGTCCCCAACCCACAGCTCCAGATGCTTTCAATATTAGTAATAACCGAGGGGATGATGTTCCTTACCATCCTACTGCGTCTTCCCCGCCGACCTGCGCGATCCAGAGGAGCGGGAGAGCCGCTGTTGCAGGGGCCAGCGCTCCCTGCGCAGGGTGAGCTCATCGGCACCGCACCCACCCCTGCGTGTGCCCACGCACGGCAAACAGCAGCCACACGTCTGAGGCAGCCCCCCAGAGAGCCCTGCTCACCACGAGCGAGTGTGTCTTGTCAGCTAATGAGCAAACACAGAGCAGCCCCAGCTAGTCCTGGCTGAGGTGGAGACCAAATTGCACGCAGAACCCTGACCGGCCGCAGAGCTTAACAAGGCACAAATTATTTTCAGATGTTTCTACCACATAAACAGGGGAAAGGAGCGTCCAGTAAATGCAACAGAGCAGAGATGAACTCACAGGGCCCTTCAGCATCTCCCAGGAGGAGCGCTCTGGAGCTGGAGTGGGAATCTGACCCACCCCTGCTCGTTCTTTTGCCTCCTGCCAATAGTACGTGCATTTTGCAAGGAAAGCAAAGCTCTGTCACCAAAACGTGACTTCTCGCTCCTGTCTGCAGCACTATTGCAGACAGCACTGCTAACCCCATCCCACAAACTCCCATTCCCCAAGGGCTTCCCTGCCCAGCCCCCAGGGTCTGTGGGGTGAGATTCAGGGTGGGATTCTTTTACCCAAACTGCAGGCATCTGCACTGAGGTGGATAAAATTAATTCCCACGGTAAAGAATACACTTACCTTGCTGCCACTGCCAGCTGGGGTGTTTCTCCTTCAGTGCACTGAGTCCTCCCAGCCTAAAATAGACGGAATAAGGTGACTTAAGGCCAGCTTCTGAGTGCTCGAGCATGAGATGGTGCACGGCAGCAGTTTTTTGCTGCGGACCCACAGGTCCTGGTCTGGAGCAGGTCATCCAGCCCAAGAGCCTTGTTTGATTTTTTCCCTCATGAATGCTTGCAGGGAGTACTTCTGTTTGAAATGTGCCCTCTGAGGACCAGCTGAAGGAGAGCTCTTTCGTGGTGCTTGTTATGTTTAACGTGAACATGTGATTACATGAATTTGCTTCGTTCTTCTCCGCTGGTAACTGGAATTTCCTCCTTTCTGCTTGAAACCCATGTGAAACTGTGATCTTGCCACAAGACATGGTTAAGACCCAATGAAATAGATATCCATCAGCATGTGAAGTGCAGCACTTTCACTGCTGCAGCTTGCTAAAACTGCTTCAAAGCCTGGTGAGCCACACACCTGCCCATTACAGCCAGGCAGTGCTGGCTCTGCACCTGCCAGGAGTGGTGCAGAAAAGCCCACGGGCACTGCACAGGATTGTTCAACACCTCATCTCCATCGGCATCCCCTCCTGCGTGCACATGCAGCGCTCCTTGGAGCACTGATCCCGTGTCATCGGGTGTTAAGTGGGGCTGTGCTGTATATGGATTATAATCCAAGCAGGGAAGTGGTGGTGTTGGCCTGTGCTTATGGCCACTGCTGGCCACATGTGGCCCCCGGGAGCCCTGCAATGCTCTGAGTCAGCACAGACCCTTCTCCTTTATCTTCTTACAGCCTACCCTTGCCTAAATGTTGTGTGAGCACAGCTGGGATGCACCAGGAGCACAGAGGCCTGTGTTTATCTGGATTGCTGGTTACCTAGACAGATGATTTGATTTTGACCTGATTTGTTCAGTGTTTATGCCAAGAAAGCATCCCAGTATCCGGCAAGCACAGCAGAGAGCATCAGATTGCAGCCTTTGTGGGCAGAGCCGAGCTCTCCTTACCCTCTGGAAATACACGGGCTTTGCAGTGCCTCCTGTGCTGACACGAAGCAGCGGCACAGCCCTGGCAGCTGTCCTAGCAAACAGGGAAGAGGTCCAGAAAGGCCTGGGATTTCTTCTGGGAAGGATTAATAACACAGAAACCCGAGCAAAGTCCCACAGAGTTTCAAATGCAGGTGGCCTGGCCAGGAGCCAGAGAGGGAACTGCCAGGAGCGAGAGGACAGGGATTCCCTTTGGGGAATGCCTTTCCAGGGTGGATCAGTGGACCTGCACCCCCTTGTTAGGGAACAAACCAGGTTCCTGGGTGCCAGCAGTTGGTCAGGTTTTCATCCCCAGTGTGTGTGGGGGGAGGTCCTGTGGACAGGAGAAGTGGGGTTGGTACTGTGGGATCTGTTCATCAGAGCTGCTCAGAAATATCTCCTCCTCTTCCTCACTCCCCTGCAGCTCCTGGTGTGCCACTGCAACGCTGCTTTCTGCCCCAGGGAGAGCAGTGTGGGCTGCTCTGAGCACCCAGCCCCAGCAGTGCCCTTTCTCACACACTGTGGGAGTGTTGGTGCAAAATGCTTGGAGTACAGATGCCTCCAGATTGGATGCCAAGCTGGGAATGGTGCTGCTGACTTCCAGAAAAAAAAAATGTTGACATTTTTCGGAGTGCAAATGAAATACCTTTTGCTTTCAAAAAAAACCCCCAACATCCTTTCTACTAACAAGCAGCTGTGTTGCAACTGGAATTTCCTACAATCCACTCAATTTCTATGAAGTTCAAAAACCTAACACTGGGTGGAAAGCCTTTTGAAGCTTCTGTCACCCTCAGGCACCAGCAGACAGTGCAGACATTATTTGTGGGGTCACTCAGTGGCCAAGGAGGGACACAGAGGTGACTTTGGCCTGGCAGGTCCCTGCACCTGGTGAGGTGCTGGAATGTGCCACGGGCTGAGCTGGCAGCAGGCCCACAGGCACTGGGGGGGGTTAAGCCCCCAGAAGAGGTCCAGAAATAAAACCAAGCCCTGCCACCCTTGTCTGCAGCTTATTCAGCCCAAACCAGGACAGGTAATTCACTTCACAGGTATGTTCAGCAAGTCCATGCAGGGCTGAGGACCAAAACCAGGAGAGGAGGAGGAAGAGGAGCCAAAATGCTGAGGACCTGAGATGGTGGTGGTGCCCCAGATCGCTCACAGCCACAGGAGCTGCTGCCCAGCAGAGCACAAGGAAATCACATCAGAACTCAACCCCTTCATTTTCTGCCCAGATTAATTGATCATTCCTAACTCTAGCCACAGGGAGTGTGTGTGTTTGCAGTGCCAGGAGGAGGTGGAGGGGTGGAAATGATATACAACTAGGATTTCATGGGCAGCTCTTATGGAAATGTTTATTTTCAACTTTTTTTCACCCAGAAAATCCACTCAGATCAAAGTGGCAATTTTCATTTTGGTCAACCCAGAGGGGGAATTGACCAGAAAAAAAAAGCAAAAAAGGAAAAAAAAGCATGTGTAAAGAAGGCTGTGATTTCCAAAATATTTAGGAAATATCACTTAACAAAATAGCTTCCTTCTCCCCAATCTACTTCAACACAAAAAGGAGCTTTTAACATATATATATATAAAACATATATATGTATGTGTGTGTTTCATATGGAAGGAATAAAAATGTCAGGGAAAAAGTAAGACGAAACTCCCAAAATATCTGTTATGTAGCGTGAAAGACTCTTATCATTTTCCAATCCACTCTTGGCAAGAGATGAAATAATATTGCTTCAGAATTTCAAAACTGGGCAGATTTATTTCCAAGAGGCACACGAGGACTCTTACAAAGCAGTCAGATACAGAGTGCAGTGGCCAAGGGTGTGATCAAACCCTTGCTATTGGAATGCAGGCCTGGAAGAGCCTGAATCCAAATTGGACAAATTACCTTGTAGTTGTTGATCTGTAATTCTGGGGTGCCTGGGTTTGGAACAGAGACTTTCATCTAAACATCCAACTTCTGCTAACGGGGAGTGGATACAAAAGGAAAAAAGGAGCCCCAAGGAGTGTGAGCTCTGTGACCGGTCATGGTGGTATTTGGGGTCCCTGCTCGTTCCCCCACCAGGGCTGGGTATCAGCCACTGGTGTCACATTTGATCCCAGTACTAAGAGCCACTCCTGCTGATGAAGAAGGGGAGCACAAGAGGTAGGAACGAGCACATCAGCTTGCAAATGCCAAAGAGGCCCATCCCCAGAGCACAGTGAGGAATGATGTCAGGTGGACCAGCAAGATTTTGCAGCCTGCAACCAGTCAGTGCATCCTCCAGGTGGCTTCTGACCTGCTGCACAGGACAAGCATTGAAGGAGAACATTCCCAACTGGCAGTGAGGAGTGATCTAGTTCAGCTCAGACAGAAGAACATCATGGAAAGGGACTCAAACACAGCATTAGCCACAATGAAGTTCAGCATCTCCTAAGTTCCTGTATTAACTCAAAGGGAATTGAATTTAAAAAAAAAAAAAAAAAAAGAAAGAAAAAAAGCCTTCCCATTCAGTCACTCATAAATGAACTGAAGGAGTTCATGAAAGAGCTGAAGAATTTTGGTTGGTCTGTCAGCAATAAGCTACATTTTTGAAGACACAGATATGCTATCTTGATGTAAAAAGATGTACTTGGTAATTGGAGAAAAAATAATTCAGTTACTGACAACAAGCTTGCAAAGAACTTAGCTAAAATAACAGGGCTTTGTGTAAATTCAGCAAATCTTTACACAAATCTTCAAATTCTTTAAGAATAGTTTTGGCATAGGCAAGTAACAGACAAAGTAAGAGGCTGAAATTTCAAAGCAAAATCAGCTCTGTTTCAGAAACATAGATCAGCTGTCCAGCAAACACTAATTTTAGCATGTCAAACTGTAGTTAGACTTAAGGAACAATAATATTTAGTGTAAAAACTATTCCAAACAAATAATTTCATGGGTTCTGATCCAAACTTTGTCAGTTCCCCCTGTGCTGCCCAGTAAGTGGGAAAAGGTGGCTCCTCTCCCCAATCTCTCACTGCTTTGCTGGTTTGATCCTTCCCCACTACTTCTGATTTTTCAGGTTGAAACAGGAGCCATGGAAGAGGAGGGGATTACCAGCTTCCAAAGGTTTTATGAGCTCTGTCTCTGGCCTGTCTAGAGCGTGGCCTTGCCCGTGGATTTTGAAGTCCTCCAAGGATGGAGTCCCACCAGCTGTGTGGGTCCTGTCCCAGGGATGTGTCCCACCTTTGCGAGCAGCCCGTTTCCCCTGTCACTGCTGTGGGGCCTCCTGCCCTTGCAGGGTCCCTGTCACCCCCATGGGACAGTGCAAGTTGAGTTTCAACCCCCTCCACCTCATCCTCCAGGGTGAGCAAAGCTGCTCTCCCAGCTCTCCTCCGCAGCCATCCCAGTGGCCCTTCCCTGGGCTCTCCAGTTTCTGTGCCTGTCCCGTCTCCTGAGGATCCCACATGGGGTGCAGTGGTGTTCACTGGAACGCTGGTGCTGCGTAAACAGGAACAGAAGGAGCATTTGTACTTTAACCCCATCAGCAGGGAGCCTACAAACATCTGTCAAACACGCTGAGCTGTAAAGGCTCCCTGTCTTCCAGCAGAACTTTTGGTGCAGGAACTAAAGAAGCTGTGGCTGCCCTTACATGAGGAAGCGCTGGCAGAGCTGTCTCTGCATTCCCAGCCCTTCTGTAGGACATGGTTGAAAGAGGAAGCTGCCAGCAAAGTTCTTAACTAACATTGTGTTTATGATTGTCATAAGGTGCCGAACCAGGGGAAGGCAAGAAAGGAATGAAACCCCAGAAGAAAGCAACTGTTAATCTTGACTCTCACCCAAGCCCCCTGCATGTATTACATTTTAGTACAAACATTTCTTACAAAAAGTCCACACATGGAGCAAATGATCCCAGTGGAGCGATATGGTTCAGCACCAGCCAACCTACTAATATCTGCCTTGCTTGTTTTTCCTTTTTCCTGGCACGTGAAGCATTTTGAAATCATCTGGAGCTTCACTACTGCTTCAGGACTCATGAGGTCCCAAAGCCAGCCATTCAGAAAACTCCTAAGTCACTCTTTGGAAAACTTTTGGGTGTATGTGCGACCAAGTTTTTCTCTCGGAGCCTTGGCTAAGGCAGACTGGCTGCCCCAGAGACCTGTTCCCTCTGTCACTGGATGTGATAACTGTGCCAGTGAATATGGTCAAAGCTACACAGACAGCAGGCAGCCAGCATCCCAAAGGGTTTGATAAAACAGAGCCTGTCTTCATTCCAGATTACTAAAGAGCCCCTGGATTTCCAGTTGTCCACAAAGGAAAGATCTGTACGAAATATCTAAGCCGTTCCAAAAAAGAAAACCCGCAAATGCTTGGACGCAGTCCATTTTTAGTGTAACATACAGAAACTTCTGAAAAACTGGGTGGGGAATTGTTTCAGAAAAGGGCAAGACCTTCCAAACTGCTTGATTCCAAAACCCCTCCGAGCCCAGCAGAGGAGGTGGACAGATACTTTGCTGGAGTCCCAGCAGAATCACCTCAGGGTGCACACAATCATCCAGGAAAGGGCAGGTCTGGGGCTTTGCTGCCCCAGTCCAGTCCCTCCTGCAGCAGACAGGCTGCAGTCAGAGGGACCAGCAGGTCACCCCTGGGCTGTGCAGCTTCCCTGGAGTGGGGTCTCTCCTGCGCGCCGACATCCACGCTTTGGATCGCAGCCCTCAGTGCCAGCAAGAGAAAGAAGCTGCTCACTGCCTCATTCCTATTCTCCCCTGAATAAAGCCTTGCAGGAAAGGGAAGGGATCATTTCATTTCTTAAAGGGCAGCTGAATCCCCTCTAAATGGCCACATTCTTGTCCCTTTTGCAGAGTGCGGCTGGTGCCAAACTTGGTCACAAAGGCGTATTCACGGCTCTTTCCTTCCTACACATTCAGGAGCTGAAAGCCAGTTTGGTACAGACTCCCCAAAATGACTTATTCAGCAGCTGCTCGCCAGCTTCCTGTTTGCAGAGCAGGGGGGCTGGAGCAGGGGCACGAGCCCCGACACCACTCATGGTGCCACAGGGAGATGCTGAGATCCTGCTGCTCCGGCGCTCCCTGAGCCTGGGAGAGGATCAGCCAGCGCTGACCGGGCTCGGCCTGGGCAAAGACCCCGTCACCAGACCAGCCTTTTCACCTCTGCTCTTGGTTTCATCACCAAATTGGCTTTTTCTTGAGGTCACTGGTCCCTGGGATATGTTCCAGCTGTAATGAGGATCTTTTCCCTAGTAAATAATTCCTCCTCTCACCAAGGCAATGGAGCAAATGCTCAGCCTCAAGCTACTGAGCACTGACGGCAGCGAGCTCCTGTGCTTGCCAACAGCCATGGAAGTGATTATCCTCCCCGGGATCAAGAGGCTCAATGTCTTGTCTCAAAATCCACAGGAAGGCTTTGGGAGAACAGGGACAAAGTTGCCCTTCAGCTCTTTCATTCATTTATAGCGGGGAAATCAGGAAAAATGGACAAACCTTACTCACCAAAATGCCACTTCCATACTGGCACCCACAGATCCTTCCTGGTATCCTCTCAGCTCCATCATTCTTGACTGTCCAGGTGCTTTTCATGTGGGAGCTGAGCTCCCAGGAGTGGTCTGGGGTGGCAGGATGTCCCTTGGGTTTGCCAAGGAGAAGAAACCCCTGGGTCTGTGCAAACTCATGTTAAAACAGTGCTGTGAGCGGGTCAGTGGTGGCTCCTGGTTGCTGGAGGAGGTGATCAGGATGTTTTCTCAAGGCTGGCTTTTGGTTATGTGGTTTTTTCACCATCTGTGGCTTCAGTGTGACTGCCAGCAGTATGGTTTGACTACTCAGCCTCCTACATGGCCCTTTGCAGGAAAACGCCCGTGTAGTGTCTGCAATCCCTGCAGCCACACTTGCTGCTCAGCTCAGGGGGAGGAACCAAGAACATCTTCACGTCCATGACACCTCCAGTGAAACAACTTGCCTTGTACAAGAGACAATGCTCATCCCAAGAGCACGCCACAACCTATGGGAAAGGATCCCTGTGCTACTGGATATAGGCGCATTTCTTCCACAGTGCCTCCAACTTAGGTGTTATAACTGAGCAAGCCTGGGTTTCCCAGCAGGCTGGTGGTGACAATGGATTTCACTCCTGTGGCCCCACATTCCTTCACAGATGAACACACCACACTGGTAGACAGGTGGGAGTTGGCCTCTTCTCCCAGGTAACCAGTGATGGGAAAGAGGACATAGTCTTGAGCTGCACCAGGGGAGGTTTAAGTTGGACATTAGGAGGAATTTCTTCCCAGAAAGGGTGATTAGATATTGGAATAGGCTGCCCAGGGAGGTGGTGGAGTGACATCCCTGGAGGTGTTTAAGAAAGGACTGGACGTGGCACTGAGTGCTGTGGTTTGGTTGACATGGTGCTGTTCGGTCACAGGTTGGGCTCAGTGATCTCAGGGGTCTCTTCCAAACTAATTGCTTTGTGATCCTGTGGTAGGCTCAGACTGGAGCTATTTAATCGGCCATGTGCTGATAAGGTGACCACCAAAGCTGCCTCCTACTGCACAGAGGACCGTTTGCAGCAGGTAAATGAGCTCAGATGTGGTTTCCTGGCAGCAAGGGGACCCTTCCTGCTCCCTGAGCGTTTGTTCTCCCGATGGAGGCTGTTTGTACGTTGTCTGTGTTCACACCTGAGCCTGGCTGCAGGACATAAACATTGCCTTGCTGCAGCATCCTGTGTGGGGCTCCCTGTGCCAGCCGTGGGAGTGGGACAGACAACCGGCCACACGGCTGCATCCTGCTCTGCCATGGAGTGCTCCTGAGACGAGGGGCAGAAACACCTCTGGCAGGAGCAGCAAGTGCTGCTGAGGGTGGATTAAGCCAAGAACATGGAAGGATTTGATGGCTCAGACAGCAGAGACGAGGATAGGGGTGCTCAGGCAGGGAGCCCAGGCATGTTGGTGCTCACATCTGGATCAGGCCTCCTGCCCCAGCAGAGGGGAGCCAGTCCAGCCCTGTTAGTTTGGAAAGTGTGGATCCCTCCTTTCTGGAAATGGGCCTATCGCCACTATCATCCTTTCCATGAAGTTGCCGTGGAGGTAACAAATGTTTTTGTGCCTTCCCCAAGTTGGAGTTTGGGTCCAGCTGCAAGTGGAATTGATTAGTAAAGGTGACTTGGTATCTTGCTTGAAGGATCCACAGGGTAACACTCCCAATCCCAGGTCTGCACCCATCCTCTGTGCTCATGGCATCAGCCCCACTGGCATTCAAACAGTAGCATGGCTGGGACATGCAGGAGGGATCCCAGGATACTGGGACAGAGCTCCTTGACCAGACATGTCTCCAGCACAAGCTCTCCTTGGTGCTGAGCTGAGATTCGCCTTCAGCACCTTAAGCACTGATCTTGTATAACCCACTGGGCTCACATACAGACTGTGTGAGCTGCTGATTCCAGATGGACATTTCCAAGGAAAAGCATTGCCCTTGGCAATGTAAATTCTCAGCAATCCCCAGAAGGATCAAAACCCAAGAAGTAAATCTCTCCAGGAGAAGCGTTTGAAGGGCAGAAGGGTGCCAGCACAGCACTCCAGACACATCAGGGACCAGGGAAGATGGAGGGACCACAGCATCCAGTGCTGCTGACTCAGACTCAGCCATCACAAAGTCTAATATGATTTTGCTGCACATCATCACCCCAAAGGAGCCAGCACAGTAGGTGAGTGGTGTTGCAAGTGAGGCCAGTTTTTCACGGTATGTGCTGCGTTCTTGCAGCTACTGATTCAGCTAAAAGCGTGTTCCGCCCTGGGGCTGGGCAATTACAAATTCAGCAGCTACAGTTCTAGGTCCAGAAATATCTTTGTGGTAACCTTCCTCATGGCATCTGGGAAGAGCTCAAACAGGAAATCTCAGGTAGAAATGGGAAATGAAACCTCATAATTTGAGTCATCAATCATATGGTAAAGTTAGGAGAGGAGTTAGCCTGAGTACAAAGGAGCTTGTCTCTGGCAGGGCTCCTAGAAATAGAAGCAACAATTTCTTCTGGTTTCCTGGAAATCTTCTATCTGAACTTGCTCTTATTTTCCTCCTGGAAAAGGACTAACATCTGACCTACTTTTGAGCAAAAGAGCCACTGGGATCAGAGTCCCAGAATAGGCCTGGGCATAGATGCTTCCTTGGTGCCCACTGAAGCTGGTTGTTCGGTGGGATGAGATAATGCTGCTCTGGAAGAATTTCAAACAAAGACATTCTGTAACCAAGGCTTCAAATAAAATTATCTGCCTTGTTGTTTAGGGCTACAGAGTCCATCATAATATTGAAAGGCAGCTGTGTTTTGTGTCTAGAGCCTGAGTTTTGTCATAAATTCTTTTTAAAAAAAGCATGACCCTGGTAACCAAACCGCTGAGGAGCCACTGCTCCAAGTGAAGTCAGACTCTGAAATCAGCCCTCACAAACAGTTGTTTTTGTGGCCTTTTGAAAATGACTCTTTTCAGATGTGCGGTTGGCAAGTTGCCAGGCCGCTCCAGATATTTCCCCAGAGGTCCAGATGGTACAAAAACGACATGGAAAATAAGATATGTCATTCTTAAATAGGATTAGTGACACTCTTGCCTCGCTGTAGAGCACTCCCGTTGCTTCAGTTTGTGGGTTTGGGGTGCCTGACCCATCGGTCTGCAGCCCTTTGCAAGCAGAGGATGCCATGAGGGACTTACGCACCCCATGTATCCAGGGGGTGAGCACACCCCAAGCAGTCCAGACACTGGAGGAGAGGAAAAGCATCTTCCAAACCAACACCATGTTGGGTTTTTTTCGCTGTAGCACTTAAAGCACTGTTAGAATGAAAATCCAATCAGCCTCAGGGCACCCAGCGAGCCCCCGGCTCAGCCCCTCAGGGTGAGCCTGGGAGCTGCCCTGTGACAAAATGCTTGAAATCTGCCTGTTTGCTGTGGGTGAGGAATCCCAGACAAGGGGGTTTGGAAAAAGTTGCCACTCGGTTTCACAATGAAGACCAGATTTTGAAGAATTCCTACTGAAAGGAAATTCCAGCACATTTGGAAACTAATTTTGGAGAACAGAAATATTTCCAGGCGTTTGGGGGAGGGAGGCAATACATGTCCCACACAGAGCACAGTCCCCTGCACGGCTCTGAGCACCAGAGTGTTGCTCTGGAGGATGGGGGGTCCTGACCAGCTGAGGACACTTCCCAGTGCCCTGGGGAGTGCTTGGAGATGTCCAAACAACTCCCCGGTAACTTGGTAGCATCTGCCTCACATTTTTGTTTGTATATCTGCTTTCAGTCTTGAACAAAAAAATGAAACAAGCCCGAGCCCTGCAGAGCACTCGCTCAGTGTGTCTGGGCAAAGCCGTGGTAAGCCTGACCTGGCAGGCCGTGAGAGGGAAAGCTAAGCTGCTCCCCAGCCTCCCCATCCCCAGCAGAATGCCCCCAGAGCCCCTCAGGACATGGAGCTGGGGTACAGCAGGACTTCAGGAGCCTCCTGTGGAGCAAGGGCTGCCCAGCAGTGCCAACAGTTCATCCAGCCTTCTTAGACTCCTTCACCTGCACCAGAACTCCCCAGAGCACAGCCCTGGCTGCTGTTTGGAATTGTGGGAGGGTCTGCACCGTTCTCCAGCTGCTGGAGCGTGGAGCTGGGGCCTGACTCATCTCCCTCTGTGGGATGGAGCTGGGATGGAGTTGGGATGCAGCTGGGATGGAGCTGGGATGCTGGGCAGCCTAAAGGCCAGTGCTGGCCCTCACCCCCCGTGCCCCGCTGCAGAGCCCAGGAATGTTTCCTGGGATAATGATAGCCCAGTGGAATCTGCCTGCCCGCCACGCTGCTGCCTGCAAAATCCTATTTCTGGCACCACCGCCATCCTAACCCCCAAACCATAACACTGCAGCCGGAGTCTGCCCCATTCCCAGAAATTCCAGCACTGGACGAGGCAGGGGATTTTTCTCACACACCCGCACAGGAAAACTTAGAAAAGGAAAAGCTAAATACAAATTCAGAAGCTGCTGGTGGTGGTCACCTGAGCCTGACCTAAGCATCCAGCCTGGAGAAGCTGCTGTCTCCAGGGATGTGGAATGCTCCCCAGGAACTACCTCCTGGCCTCTCCCCTAGGGTGGGTCTAGGCTGACCCACTGTCACTGAGCAGAAACGTGCCTGCCACGTTGTGAGGAGAACAACTCATTGTGCAGTTGAGGAATCTGAGTTTCTCCAGGGATTATTCTAATTAGACTCTGCCTATTTTTACCCCATATCATGTGTTGGAAGTACAACTTTAAACCCACACTGGAGCAGCCAAGTTAAATACTGTAATAACCCTGAAAATAGGGTTAGTGACTTTAATGGCTAACAACAACATTTCCAGCAATAACTCTGAACCAGGGGGATAACTGCCATGCTTCTTGGCACAAGCTGCACTCCAGGAGAGTCAGGGATCAATCTGCAACCCTTGACAGGAGCCCATGAGTCCATCAGCAAAACCACTGTGGATGATCGGTGGCTGAAGTCACTCAGATAAACCCTGTCAAATCCTAGAAACAAATTACATTTACAACAGCTTCTGAATTCATGGATAACACTACAGCAGGTCTCATAAATTTTCCAGCAAACCAGTGATTATGGCTAATGGGAAGGAGGCCAGTGGCTCAGTGCCCAGAGGAGCTTGGGAATCCTGGGCTCCCTCACAGCTCACGCTGGGACCAGGAAGGAGCAGCACCAAGTCCTGCCTGACCACAGTCCCACAGTGCTGGGCAGCTCAGCAAGCCCAGGAGAGCCGTGGGCCTGCAAGCATCCAACGCCACTGGGCTTGAGCCAGGTTTGCTTTTCCCAGGCCATGCAGCAAGCCCCGGTTACCAGGACCTTGCTGCCTAAGCTACATCCTCATGCTCAGAAACTGAGGTTTGGCAAAAGCTCTGGGGGAAAAAAAAAATCCCTTCTTGTTCCCAAAATATGACACTTGCTCTACAGTGGTCCAGCCTGGCACATCTCCAGGAATGTGGGCATGGGTTTGGAAGGACTGGGGTTAAACTGAGCTCCAGATGTACACAGAGTTTAGAGCTCCTTTGACAGCTGTAGAACTCCTGCTGGGTTTAAATCCTGCACACCATCCCCAAGGCCCTTTCGCTCACAGGGGCCCTCCAAAAGAAGAGATTTTCCTGAACACAAGAGGACCAAGCAATTTTGACAGCACAGAGATGGTTCAAGACAAAGTTTGGAGCTTTGGAGGTGTTTTTTTTGTCGTTTTGCTAAGCTTCCTGTGGTCTGGAAATGCAATGCCACTTTGGTGCCTGAGCTTCGGGAACACCCACCCAGCAGGGTAAAATGCTGCTCATCAGACAGTTTCTTTAATGCCCCAGGTTTCTGGCCACTATGCCAGTGCCAGTGGCTCATTCCTTTCTCGTTGGGGAACATCTCCATATCCCAGGTCTGTGGCTGCAATCCCACATCGCTGGTCCCACCCCCTCTCTGCTGGTGTCCTCCCCTTTCCCATCGCTCTGAAACTCGCTTGACCTTCCTTCCAGCAGTCCCAAAAATAGTTTAAGTTCTTCCCATTTTTAGAGGCCAGTCAGGCTTGAAATCCGTTGTGGATTCTGGCAGCAGAGACCCAGATGCCAAAGTCACAGGATGAAGGTAGATTGGGAGCACCTCACTGTGCCCTGGGAGATGGTTCTTCTTGAAGGAGACCCTGGCATGGAAGCTCAGCTTGGAGCTCTTGCTGCCGATCACACTGAATCCTGGATATATACATTATCCCAAAATAGTGGGATCAGCCACGTGCATGGACTTCTCTTGGGAAAGGGCAGGCAAGCAGCATGCTGCAGGGTGACAGGGCAGGACAGAGAAGTTACTCACAGAAGCATTTCCTTTCTCATGATAACTCGGTTTATCTTTGATTAGAATAGGGTTGTGGGTTTTTTTTTAAACCAGTCAGCCTGGGAAAACAGTATGGCAGTTCCTCTAACTGCCCTGCAAACTGCTTGTGGAAAGCATTTGTGAGGGCTTAGCTAACCCACAGAAATTGCTCCAGACAGGCAGCACTGACTCCAAAAACGTGTTATGCAACAGTTAATTTCTAAACCTCCCAGTCAAAACCCCTAAACTCACTTCCAGTAGGAACTGGCTGGTAATGGCTTTGGTGTTGATGCCAGTGTGAGGTGTGTAAAGAGCATGTGCAAATAACACCTTGGCCTGTTTGGCTGTAGCCACTGCAGCACATACATCAAGATATTGTGCTTCCCCTACGAGCCTGTCATCACACACACCACCCCAGCTGGCCAACCCCCTGCCTTTCTTTTTTCCTCCCCAGATGTTCCACCCTCCAGTTTGAAGCTGACATCTGGAGAAGTGATGTTGTAGAAACGCTACACATCAGTAGGCCAAATATGGGATGTGCTGTGGAAATGAAAAGGTAGTGACAGAACAAAATTAATGGGTGTCCAGATGCAAGTCAATAAGTGATATAGGGCCTGTCAATGGCTTCCTAGTGCAAAAACAGGCGAGAAACCTTGTTGTACTGAGAGGCCTCCCAGGAGGGATGTGACATCTGGGCAGCCACAGTTTCTGAAAAAAGGCACTCTCTGAAATCTGACTCCCCCCAGTTAGTCAACATCTCCCAGTGCTCCTCTCTGCTCCTCAATCCCACATCCTTGCTAAGCCACCCTCTCCCATCTTTTCATCCTTTGTAGCCATTTCTGCCAACTACCTCTGAGATATCTCCTCCACGGTATTTTGCGGTCTTAGCCTTCTAAAGAGATGAGCCTGCAGGCAGGGAGCATGCGGGAAGGAGATAGGAAGTGCTCCTTTCAGTGACAGATTCACAAAGAAAGGCTTAGAGTACTCCCTCGGGGAACAGGCAACTGCTCTTCGAGTTCCACCATGGGCAGAAAGTGCGGATTTTCCAGGAGATCTTTGTAAGAAACCTGTACCCATCAGGCTGGTGAAAGATGACCACTTCTGCTGAAGCAGCAGTTACCTTCTTATTGGTGAATTATGAAGAAAACCACTGCTGTTGGGACTCTTGCAGCAGAAGGCCTGCAAAGCTGTGGGTTTTGAGCTGGGCAGAGTGGTGATTGTGTCTGACAGCAGCAATGGACCTCTTGATCCTTAAGTCACACCAAAAAATACTGAAGGGTGTTGGTGGAACAGGAGTTCTGGAGGTCTCCAGTCCAACCTCCTGCTCCAAACGGGGCTGGCTGCAAAGCCAGAGCAAGTTGGTCAGGGCCTTGCCCAGCTGAGTTTTGAAAAATCTCCAAGGATGGAGGTCCCACCACCTTTCCAGGTCCCGTGTGGTGCGGGGGAACAGGAGCTTCCCGTGTTATTACCTGTGGCTTCCTGCCCTTACAAAGTCCTTGTAAGCCCCATGAGCAGCACAGGGAATGATCTGATCCCCCTCCATCACCTCCTCCAGGGTGACCAAAGCCACTCTCCCAGTGGCCCTTCCCTGGACTCTCAGTTTTGTCCTGGTCTCTCCCATACTGGTTGCTGCACTGTCCAGGAAGGTGGAGAGAAAAGTGAAACAAATTTATTGGCTGCATTAAGGCAGTTTTCATTTTTTAAATTTTTTTTCCTGTGGGCATGCTGAGGAATTCTCCAGAAGCTCAGACCAAAAAAAGAAAACCCCAAACCCCAACTTTGGTCATTCTATTTACACAAGGAGGAATGCAGGAATTTTGACTTACTCCAAAGTATCTTCGGTTACCCTGTATCACTACAAATTTGTTAAGAGTAGAACTAACCCACAGTCCCACTGAAAATGCAACTGCAAGTTCTAATTCAAATAACTACTGGAGCCCACAAAAGACACAGGTCCTGCTGCACTTCAGAAACACATCAGCAGGGAGAAAACAGGTAAGTAGGAAAAAGCCATGAGCTAAGCAAGTGCAATAAATTTTCAGGAAGCAGGAAGAAATAAATTGGGAGTTTAGCTATTTTCAAAGTAATTCCTATTTTTTCAGTGGATATTTATATTGGCTCTGTGTTCCTGTCTTTCCAGTCAAAGTTCTGTTTCTCACCACGTGACGACGTATTTTAACATGAGGCCAAAAGGGACTCATATTCCAGCTAAAGCAACGTGGATGTGCACGCTGTACACACACGATCTGCCTTCAGTAAGGCTGCCTGGAGAAATGCAAGAAAGTTACAGCTCATTGCAACCAGATGTGGTGTCAGCCTCAACCAGGCCCTAGACTAGAAATGGAAACCAACCTCTGACAGGCAGCAATCTACAGTAGGGGAAAAGGGATTTCTGCTTGGAAAGAGATCATGGCTCATAGTCCCTTATGGGAATTTATGTATTCTAAAATGGGAATAAAACCTGCTTCTGATGCCAGTGCTTGCGTGTCCTCTTTGGCCACCCATGGCAGTGGAAGGGAGAGCAGATGGGGCAGAGGCAGATTCAGCAGACCTTGGTCAGGGCATGCATGCCCTAGGGAATTGCTGATTTCAGTACAATCACCCCCAAACTGCACAGGAGTTCCAGGAGAGGCTGCCTTAGCCACAGCACTGCTTGGCAGAGAAGGTGTCTTGGTTTAAATTTGGTTATCTAGACAAGGTTGTTGGAAAGTTGGTTGCAGAGAGGCTTGGAGGTGCTGGAAGAGCTGGAGCCCCGTCACCATCTTTGCCCAATTTCAGGAGCCATTGTTCAGCACAGAGGATTCCTTAAACATTTGATTTACCTTCAAAGCCTGCTAAAAACCACTTACAGAGAGATCAGGCTTATACTGCCAAGAATTGGTCTTAGTTAGTTTGGCGGAATTACCACCTCAAACAGAGTAAGATCCCTTAGCAAAGGGACTCATTTTTCATTACCAATTAAATTTATACTGGGGTTTTCCTGACATAGTTTCATTGGGCAAGATACAATGTTTCTTCTTTCTTTCTTTTCTTTCTTTTTTTCTTTTTAAATTTTTTTATATTCCTAAAGTAAAAGCCCCAGTCAAGCTGGAACACAGACCTGTCTTGACTGAAGCAGCGGGTAAGGACGGAGATGCTAAAAATGAGTGAGCACTGCAGAAAGCATTAGTGATTTACATGTAAAAGCCAACTTTACCTATACTGTATTTATGCCCCCAGACCATTTCTTTATTTTTCCCTGGGAATATGTGAGTTCTCATCTCTTCAAAAGGAGGAGTTTGTTTTCAGTGGCAGCTCTTGGAACTGGAACTCTGAGTCCGATGCCAACTGAAAAATTGATATGCAGAGGGTGCACCCCGCTGCTTTCCAGTTACTTAAATTCTTACCCCGGAGCTCAGGCTGCCTGCGTTTTTCTGGGAAGCAAATAATCACATCAAACCTCAGGGATTTGTTTGAAGACAGATTTGAGGGTTCAAGAACCCTTTTGTTTAAAGGGGGCCTCAGACAGAAACTGGAGATCCTTCATGTTTAAGTTGCTCTTTGAGCAGCAGAACAAAGTACAGTTTCCGAGGCTCTCGTGTCCCATTTCCCTTCCTTTCCACAATAACCTCTGTCTCCTCTTGTTATCCTGAGGACCTGGTAATGCTGACAGCTCCCCTCTGCCTCCTGTGTCCCACAGGCAGCATGCACTGGCTGGCCAGTACCTCTGTGCTGATCCCCCAGAACACTTCCAACAGCGCCGGGAATCGCTAAGCACATTCTCCCTTCCTTTTGTAAGGAGGGACATGATTCCAGATCTTTTCCCTCTACCCAGAAATCAGGTTTTATAAAATCCAGGGGAACTCAGTCTGAAGATTCAAAAGGGGAGCAGATAGGCAGTGTGAGCGTGTAAATTTCCTTACTCTGAGGAAGAATGTTAACAGGGAAATGCAGCAGCATTTGCGATAAACTTGAAACGCAGACCCCAAGAGAAGGGGTGTCTGTCTCTTGCTCTGGCTCGTGAGCCCTAAGATGAGCCTCTCTCTTGCAACATTTATGAATTTCCTTTTAATCTAAGACGACAGGATGGAGTTACAAATGACTTGGCCTATAATTAACATGCAGTGAATGCAGAGCTAATCTTCGAGTTGCCAGCAGAGTTACAGGCAGTAAAGCCTTTCTCAGATCAGGTCCCGGGTGCCAACACTTCTGGTCAATGATTATCCCTCACAGAAAGCTCCCTCCAGTCACCTGTTTACATCCCAAAGGTTCTCAAGTTCTGCTATTTCAGGCTTAACTCTTGTGACCCTAGTCAATGATACTCAACCCAAGCCTCCCCACCATATCCTGCAAGGCAAACAACTTCAGGCCCGTTTTAGTAACCACTGCTATGTCATGCCTGTGGTCAGTGACTCTAAATATGCCCACGCCCATGCGTTTCCTAAATTTGGATGACTGTGACAGCAAACACCAGGGGCTGGGGTGGGCAGTCCCGTTTCACCAAAGAAGAATTTGGGGCGTTTTTGCTCTTTGAACATTCTCTTTCACCTTCTGAGCATTTCCTGGATGAACTTAGATTTATTAGAAGATATCGGCTAAGCAGGATAAGCAAAACAATTGTGACTCCTGCAAAATGCCTCTAAGAGCTGGATGAGTCAGATAACAGGCCCGTGGAGCAGAAGATATCTATCCCCAAGAGCGGTGAATTGTGAAAGCTTACAGACAGTATGGAAACAGGTCAAGTATAGAGTCATATTTCTCCTAAATACTTCACCAGACCCAGTGGTTTGTGGCTCGGGGACTTCCTGAGGCAGAGATGCTGTGTCTGTGTGTAATAGCCTGGACAGACTTTTCCTCCTGGTATTTCTTTAATAGGTTCTTGAACCCAAAAGGTCTTTTAATACTCATGGTATCCTATGGAAATAAGCTCCTCAGTCTATGTAGGAATTGTCTCTCTCTCTTATATATATATATATTTTTTATTTTTTTTTTTTGATCCTGGCACTCTCTAGGCCACTTTTTTTCCTATTCAGTCTCTGCCTCACTCTCTCCATGCCAAGGTTTATAATGAACCCCTAAGACAGACAGTGAGTGGGTCCCATTCAGTACATAACTTCTGATCTTCATTGGAAAACGCTCTGATGTTTTCCCAGGACAGCCAGTCTTTAGTCCACTCATACAACACAAGGATCACCTTTGAAAGTCCCCTCCCAGCAGCATTTCAGTATTGCAAAGGGTACAGGATTACTCCTGTAAAAACAACTGCATCCTAATTTCCACATTTTCTGTCTGCTATGAGACACTGGTGGAGCTTATCTGAACCACTGCTGTCTGCTGGGCTGCTGACACTGCACAGGATGCAGAAACAAGGTGATTCCTCGGTGTATTACCCTGCCCCCAGCTTTGCTGAGGCACCTCATTGGTGCCTGTTTCTCCTCTTGCTGCTCTAGGCTATACCTGTCAAAGGTGATCTGTTGTTCAGTCTGGAGGGCATGGATGTGGTGGCAGCAGCACAGGGAAGAGATTTTAACCTCAGCCAGGTCAGGGAGCGGTTTTAAGCACAGCTCTACAAGTTATTGTAGTGGTACAGTGATGGGGAAACTGTTCTGAAAGAGAGAGGCAAGAATAAGTGGCTGGGGGCAAAGAGCCAGAGGAATTTTTTTAATTGGCTTTTTCCTGCATCCAGCACATTCTGAGCACTCTCAGCAGAGCTGAGAGGGGCAGAGCTGGAGATGGTTAAGAGCTCTTGGGCTTATGCTCTGACTCAACATACATATATATATATATGTATCCACAAATCCCTCCACACTGTCATGGATACTCTTTCTCTGTTTTTACTGATTTATAAGCACACTGCAGCAGGACTCCTCTTGATTTAGAAAATATACTGAGTAAGCTGTATTTAACCCCTTCAGAAAAGGAAACCACCATGTTTTTAAAAAAGCTTGGCTGATTGCTGGGGCAGCTCCATCTCATGCCTCTCAATCTCCTGCCAGTTCAGCCGAGCCTTTGGTCTCATTCTCCAGCTTCCCTCTGCTCCTGTGCAGCTGGGAGAGGCCCCCAGGCACGGCTGTCCTTATGGCACCACCAAAACCAGTTTCACTGGAGATATCATGTCAGCAATCAGTCCTACAAATGTAAGGAGCAGAGCCCATCAGTCACTTGGGCTTTTTATAATTTTTTTTTTAATGGTTTGGGTTGAAAGGGGCCTTAAGGTCACCTAGTTCCGAATCCCTGCCATGGACAGGACACCTTCCACTAGACCAAGCCTTGTCCAACCTGGCCTTGGACACTTCCAGGGATGGGGCAGCCACAGCTTCTCTGGGCAACCTGTGCCAGG
>JAWMRA010000033.1:2821550-2871101 GCA_035584735.1 Pseudotriccus pelzelni | reverse complement strand
CACCTTCCACCAGCCCAGGTTGCTCCAAGCCCCGTCCAACCTGGCCTTGGGCACTTCCAGGGATGGGGCAGCCACAGTTTCTCTGGGAAACCTGTGCCAGGGTCCCGCAGAGGGAAGGATTTCTTCCCAATATCCCACCTAACCCTGCACTCTGTCAGCGGGAAGCCATTCCCCCAGGCCCCGTCACTCCAGGCCCTTGTCCAAGGTCCCTCTCGAGCTCTCTTGGAGCCCCTTTAGGCACTGGACGGGTCCCTAAGGTCTCCCTGAGCCCCGCCAGCCCCGCTCCCGCTCCCACCGCCGCCGCCGCTCTGCCCCCTCAGCGCCGAGCCCGCCCCGCCCCCGGCCCCGCCCTCCCCTCACGCGGCTCTGGGGCTTCCGCGGGGCCGCCGCAGGGGCTGCGCGCGCCCCGCCCGCGGCGGGAACGGGCCGGGCAGGTGCGTGAGGGGGGGCCGGGAATGGCCGGGAATAGCCGGGAGTGGCCCGGGAATAGCCCGGGATGGCGGGTGAGGGAGCTCGAGCTCCCAGCGCTCGGGCCGGCTGCGGCCCCGCCACCGCCGGATGGGCCCGGCCGGCCTTGCCGAGCGCCGCCGGGGCCTCCCCCTCTGTCGGCCCGCTCCCCTCCTCGGTTCCCGTCCAAATCACGGGAGCCCGCGACCGAAACGGGGCGTAACTGTGCTGTGAAAGCTCTGGGTTTAGGTGTTTAGTCGTCCCTCGTTTTTACGTTTCGTTGTTCTTTACAGAACGGGTGAGTGAGTTTCGTTCCGTAAAGGCTCAGGATGCTCGGTAAGGCAGCGGGAGCGAGGAGTGGAATTGCAAGGATGTCTTGCGGGAAATGAGATCCCCAACACTCAGTAAGGTGAATAAAAGCATCCATTTCGGCATATTTTTGAGTTGTTAGGGTTGGACATAGTGTCAGAATCTGTCTCTGGAGAAATCGATTTAAGGTTTATATTTCTGGTTTCGTTAGTTCCTGCCTGTACCCTTCTTTCAAGGTTGGGTTTTTTTCCGGAGGATTTGACTTTATATTTGTCGTTATATCCACTCCTGCCTCTTCTTTCAAGGTTTTTTTTCCCTGCATCTCACACTGTTGTCCAGGAAACTATACATTATTAACTTGCTTCTGCTTACTAATAGGGTAGACTAGACAGGAACTCACTGAAGGATTTGGCTTAAAATGAAGTGTCTGTGTAAGAGGTTATGGAACAAATAGACAGGAATAACAGGCAGGAATAAGTTGCCCAACAGGCAGAAACAGGCAGGAGTAAATTGCCAAACCAGATGAAGCCCCCAGGGACAGCGTTGGTAACGATGGTCTCAGCAGCAAATGTGTCACTAATTTTTAAAAAGGGTTCTAGGGGAAAATCCATGGACAGCAGACCTGGAAGTTTGACCACCAAGTGATTTAGTAGAAAATATAGCAAGGTAGGGTTATGGGACAGCTGCATAAATCTAGGGGGAAAAGGCAGCGTGGGTTAAAAGTCACGCCTTAAAAAAATGTTGGAATTCTCTGCAGGTCTAAATAAACATGTTGAGAGGTCTGGCTTACAGTCTGTACTCAGATTTCAGGAAGCTTAAACAGAAGCCCTCACCTGAGCAGCCCTTGATATAATAAGGGAGTTCCCTGTCATAAATAGTTTTGGCAGAGATAGGAATGAGGATGTAAGTGGGCAGCTCTGGTGGTGGCTGGAGGTCACCATTGGGGTGCCACAGGATGGTTTGTAAGGGACCTGGAAAAATCCAGCTGGCTTTACTTTATTTGAGGTGATAAAGAAGGGGGCTGGGGGTGATGAGTTTGCAGGTGTCAAGTAATTTGTGTGGGTGGGGAGTAGTGCTAATTCCACACACAAAATGAGTGAGTTTTTGGAGGGGCGATAACTAATTCTGTGAAGTTTTCTTGCTGCGTTTTGGTTGTTCTACAGAGGCTCAGGGAGGAATGCATAAGCTGACAGTTACTGAGCACACAAACACTGTCCCTGGGTCAGAAGGTTCCAGTCTAGAGGCAGGGAGGATGTGTTTTATGTGCACCTCTTCATCCTGCTGTCAGGGAGACAGATGTGCCTGAGGAAGGCTTTGAGAGTGTCTGGGCCTGTGAGCCAGAAGTACAAGCAAATTGCTGCTGGGATTTTATTTTTTTACCTCCTTTTAGTGAAAGGTCATTAAATACCTAAGGAAATGCCTGCAAACGCAGTCTTGTTAGATTAAAAATAGTCTCTGTAGACTCTGTTGTGCCTTGACTGCGGGGTGTATCTGCTGCTGAGCTGTGCTTTACACAGATTTTCAGTGTCTCTCTGATTCTGGCTCGCAGCATCCTGAACCTGAGATAAGCCCTGCCCTGAACACTCCAGGCACTTGTGCAGAACTGAGTCAGCTCTTGATCTTCCTTTTCTGACTTCCATACTTTTTTTTTTTTTTTTTGCTACATGTGACTACACACGTACTTAAAAACTTGTGGTTAGTTTGGTTACAGCAGGGTTAGTAAGAAGTGATTAAACCCACGGCTGGTTATTGGAGGCCCAGAAGTGGAATTTGTTTACTACACAAGCAAGAAAATCTAGATAAAAATGAAAAGTAAAGTTGCAGGATTTGTCTGTGGACTTAGATGTGAGGGGGTGATGTCTCTTTATTCCCGAATACACAGGGCTTGGCTGTGTGGTAAGTGCTGTCTTTTACAGTGTGTTTTTTCCTAGGCAAGAAGGGATTTGGATATACAAGCAACATCCTTTACTGAAGGCATAGGTGGGCTTTGAGGCATAGGGTTTTCTGTTTCATATCTTTCATATCTTCATAAACAAGCAGGGAGATAGAGGGTAGATTGGGGTTTTTTTGGATTCTGAGATGATACTGCAGCCCCCTCGTTCTGCAACCCCACTTCTGTATGTGACCCATTTCTCCTGGCACTTTCCTACCGCTGCTTCCAACGAGAGTTGAAGATGCTGAGATGTGTGTAGGATCAGCCCTCAGCAGTGGAATTACAAGTGCTGGTGGAACATGTGCATGAGGGCCCTTGCAGCTTTTAAGAATCATTTAATTGGAAATGCAGTAGGTGCCAGGCAGCTCGGATCCTGTTTCTGGTGTGCTCTTATGGAATGAGACAAATTACCAAGCGAGTTAATGCTCCGCTCAAACCAGCCATGTTTGCAGCGTGTCTTTATCTGTGGCTGATGAGCTGGAAGTTCCAGTTAATACTGTCAGAGAAGCCTGGAGGTTTTGTCTTCAGTGGGAAGCATTCCCTTGACAGAGTGTTTCAGAGGGTCGGTCTGATATGGGGATGTGTGAAGAGCCCTTCCTTCCTGCAGCACTTTTCCCTATTCTTACCCTTCTCCTCAACTGGACTCTTTTGCCAAAGGCCTCCAGGCACTTTTGTCTGAGACAGGCTGCTGAATTTTGTCAAAATTGTAAAGAATTCCCACCAGGTGAAAGCCAGAGTTCAGAGCAGAGTACCTGGCATGGAGGTTCTCTGGCAAGTCTCTGACACCACTGAATTACTGCAATAGAGAATTAGCTCTTTAAGGAAAAAAAAAAAAGAAAACCATCCCACCTCTCTGCCAGTCATGCCAATGTGATTTTTTTTTTTTGCTGCCTATTTTTATATGTTTGTGTCTGGATTCTTCTGAAGTGAAACATAACACTGTTGGGGAATTGGCACTGGTGATTCACAGTGTAGCAATGCTGAATTTGTTTCACAGTAGTTCAGGGAAACTGTTGCTGGTGGATCTTTCATTGTGAGAATCATCAGAGCAAGATAAAGATTGGGTTTGATGGTGGAAGTTTTTGTGGTCATTTTTAAAAGGTGATGTTCTGGTGAAAAATGTGTGACAACACCTAATTATTTACGTGTATACTTCCCTTGCAGGCTGAGCTGTGTGTAGGATTCTTTCTCCATTTCTAATCCTGTGTGATGTTGAACCTCTGCTTTCTTCCCTTCTATCTACAGGTGGATGAACTTCAGAACCCACGAGGCATCTTCTAAAACCTCTTGTCTTTTCATTCCCATTGCGAAGTCCTTTCTTTGAGGCTGATGCTTTCCAAATTTAGTGCCGCTGTGGGGGAGTTTTAAAAGTTTACTTTCAGCTTTCTGTGGATTCATTCAGTGCATTCCCCACTGCTTTCATGGCTTTTGTATAAGAGAGGGTAAAGAGCATCTCCAGCACTGCCCAGCTGGAAGATGGTGTTTTGCTGGACCAACAGAAAACTGCAGATTGTTCTGGAGTTTGAGCCAATGATACACTGTTGGTATCACATCTCCAGCTCCAGAATCTCACAGCCTATTTCAAAGTGCTTTGTACACTGAATAAATAAGTTTTTTTCCTGTTCTACAGGTAGGACTGAAGCACTGAAAAAGAAACAGTAGATTTTTGGAGCTGGCATAGACAAACTAGATGAAGAATTTTGTATTATGTAGTTGCCTCAAGTGCATACTGTTGAGTGGAGCACAGGCTGCTCTTCATCCCTCTGGTAGGTTGAATTTAAAGTTTCCTTTTGGGAGGTTCTGCAGAAACATTTCGACAGCATGATGAACACCTTTGTGACTGTGAATGGTGCAGCTCCCAGCTCAGATGTTCTGTGTCCTGTGGAGTTGTACATTCTGATCTGGCTGCCTTCCTGCTCAAAAACATTGATACACAACCTCTGGGCTTTCTGAGGCAGCACAATTTCTGAAGTGGTTGTTTGCTGTTTTGTCCTGTCTGCTTAAAAGATTACATTCATTTGAGTTAAAAAAGCACATAGCACTGGTTCACCTTTGCTTGCAATTTCTCAGTTTTCTAACCTATCTTATTTCCAGTGCTAAGTGGAGCAGAGTTGCTTTTTATCTGCAGTCCTTAGCAGATGAATACTCAAACTGCCGTGTTCTGTTCGCTTATCAGTAGAGCCCAGTATTTGCCCAGCCTGGTGTAAACACAGCTAAATTTGTCACCTGCTTCTGTAGTTTGCACAGGTTATCCAAGGAGCTGTAGATTTCAGATTCAGGGTGGTGGAGAGAAGCATAAGAACAGCAGTTTGTGGAGACTCTTAAATAAGCTTCATATTTCTAATTATCTTTATATTTTTCTAGAACTATGCCAAGAAAAAGAAAGCTGTTGGCTCAGCTAAGTGCTCTTCAAAGCAGCTCCAGCTTCCCTCAGATCGATGCCCTGGAGAACCTGAGCACTACAACTGGTGGAGATTGTTCTCCAAAAAGCAGCAAATATTTTATGACAGAGAAAAAAAATTCTTCCCAGCTGGAAGCAGATTTTTTCAACCAGCCCTGTGTTAGTCTGGCCAAGTCGTTTCTGGGACAGGTAAGACACGAATGCTGAGATTCCTGCTGGAATACTGAAGCATGTGCTAGCTAATAACTTAGTGTAAAAGGATGAAGTTCTTTTTCTGCCATTTGACTCCTGGGCTTGGCTATTTTAGGAGTACAGCTCTCATTCCCTCTCTTGTTAAGTGCAGTGGAATTTAAAGACTAGTAGCCAAATCTATTTTGGATGAAGTCAGAGGAGTAGTTTTCCAGGTTTTGTTTACTGTCACATTTTAGAATTGGTTTCTTGTGGAGTTTTCCTCCCTTTTTTCTGTTTGCTGTAATGTACTTTGTGGTTTGAAGGTTGTTTCAGGCCCATTATTTTCCTTTCAGGTATTGCTTTATTTGTTTCTGGCTCTTGCTTGGCCCAGTGGAAAGTAATGTTGTGCAATCAGCATCATCTCCTGTGCCTCGGTTTTCTGTCTTGTGATGCCAAGGACTGCAGAGTCCCACAGTTCAACTCTCTTCAAACATTGCCATTCCCAGCTTTTGTTTCTGAGGTTCCAAGTCACACGGGGACCTTCTCCCTTATCCCACTGCAGGAACTTTGAGGAGTCTTTGGACCTTGTTGCAGGCCTTTGGAAATCAGAGTGGTGGAGATTAAAAACATGTCTCTTCAGCTTAGTGAGCCCTTCAAAAAACTCTCCTGCTGTTTCCATGGGAGGGAGTTCCTCCAGTGTTTTCCCTAGAAAAAGTTCCAGCCTGGGACTTTCTAAACCCAACTGTGTTTAGTTTCACTGCTCTGGTCTTATCTTCTCTGAGTCTTTTTTATACCTTCATTGTCTGCAGGCTGAGCAGACTCTCTAGGTTCTCACGGGTTTAGATAACTTCAGGAATTTGTTGCACAAACTGTTGGTTTTGGCCTGGTTTGCCGTGTCTGGCCTTTTCTTATTTTCTAAGGATATCGTTGTGCCTATAATTGACGCCTCTGCTCTGCTTTTTAACCCTGCTGGGTTTCTCTCTGGTCTGCCTTACCCTCCACGTGTCTCTACAGACACCCTGCTAGAGGTTTGCCTTTCCAGCCTTAACCTTTGGCTGCCTCTGCAGCTCTTCCCAACGATTTTCCTCACTTTTCGTAGTTTCCTCTTCTCCCTGCTAAGCAGAGCTCCGGTAGATTATTCTTGGACCTTTAATGCTTGTTAAAAGACACAGAACCTCATCCTTCGTGGTCGTGATACAAAGTTGTTTGTCAGGGCCAAGTCTGTGGGGGATACTTTGTGTTTTGCTCTGGCTGGGTTTGAGAGTTGAGTCTTTTCTTGTGAAAGCCCCGATCAATCACTCGCTCTGAGAAGCATCTGATGGTGTCTAAGGAAACACAGGCCATGTCCTGGTCTACCTCAGGATTCCTGAAGCCTCCCATTACTGTTGCATTTTTGTTGTCTGAATGCATTTGGTTACCTGGGCAGATGATGTTTGAGTCCTAATTCTGTATTTTTCCTTTTAGTCCTAGAATTACAAGCCAGGGGTTTTCTGTCCTAATTTTGCCTTTTCTTTAAAGTGTAACCCTCAGTCTCCCATGACCCAGTCTGTTCTCTCATTTTCTTAGAATGATAACACTAAAGGTAATTTAATGTGCCACTCATTATCTTCACTCTGCCAAATGTAATGTACACCTGGTATATTAGTCTTGCTTACCTTCATGATACCTGAGTTGCTGGAAGAAAAAAAAAACAAACCCCAAAAGTTACATGCAGTAAATGAACATCAGGATAAATCCTCAATGAGAAATAAAAAACCTCTGTGAAATAGTTCACTGTGAGGTGTTGGGAATGATCACCATTCTTAAACTGTGAATATTTGGTATGTCTGAAGAGTCAGGGAAATGAAGTTGAAGTCATAACTTCACCACTGCATTTCATCATACTGAGAGAGAAATGTGGCCCCAGGGCTCTGCCTTCGGGGTGTTCACAGGCAGTTGCTTTTCTGAAGTCACTGCATTTTTCCTAAACAAAATAAATTGATTGTTTTCAACAGTTTGACCAGTGCTGTAGGGAAACTGTGATAGACAGCATTGGAAACTGAGTTCTGGAGCATCCATACTGGATCAGATCAATATCTCCATGAGCCATCCAGCACGGGCATCTGTTAGGAATTAAGCTTTGTTTCCTGAAGGTCATTTTTGAATGGCTGGTTTGCCAATATGGAAGTGCTGAATGTCATCTAATTAAACTGAGAGCTGTTGCCTAAACGAGGCTGGGCTGCAGTATTTCGTACACATTAAGTAAAATACAAAGTTTAGAAACCAGGTCAAACCACAAAAACCTTTGTACGAAGTTTAGCGGTTGTTTTATTTTGAAAGAGAATCTTTTCACTGTCGTGTTTTGTTTCCCTTGCATCTGCTTTGTTTTATTTAAGGAGGTACCAGCAGCAAGGAACACACTGTAATAACAAAGATCTGTTGTTGTCTGCCCGGAGCCAATTCCCAGCTCTCCCGCACTGCCCCTCTCTGTGGCACAGCAAACACAGAAATAGGAGAGTGATGCTCACCCTCGTGCTGATTATCTCTGTGATTACGGACTGGGACTTGTTTGAAACATCTCTAGGGAGAGAAACTGTCTAATCATAGCAGTTATTTAATTGTGCCACCGTCGTATTTCTTCTGATCTAGAGATTACACATTCAGGATGCCTCAAGGTTGATACCAGTGGTGATTTTTTGCCTTAAACCTGATGGAGAAGACAGAAAATAACCACAAAAGCAACTCCATGGGATGCAGGATTATAAATTTGCTCTAATGATAGTGCCACATCTAGACACTCCAGGCATTTTGTGGGGTGAATGACAGGTAGGAATTCTTTGTCCTGGGGCTGTGGCCTGAACAGTGGAAGCTGTGTTAGCTTACAGACAGTGCTGCTACATGGAGAGGAGAGTATTTAGTACCACCGGCTCCTTTTCTTATCCCTACTCCTTTGTTTCCACAGCTCTTACTCTGGTTGTTTTGCACAGAGGGCTGCAAACCGATGCACTCTGACCTCTCTTTTCAGATTTTAGTTCGCAAACTTCCTGATGGCAGAGAGCTCTGGGGCAGGATTGTTGAAACAGAAGCTTATCTGGGTGGGGAAGACGAAGCTTCCCACTCGAAAGGTGGGAGGCAAACTCAGCGGAATGCGGCCATGTTCATGAGACCGGGAACTCTGTACGTGTACCAGATCTACGGCATCTACTTCTGTGTCAATGTTTCCAGCCAAGGTAAGCTGGGGCCGAGAGAGATTCGGTGCCTGCAGGACAGGGCTGGCATTTCCTGTGGTGCTGCAGTGAGGCTGTGTGCTCTGTGAGGTCAGTGACTGGCTCCCAGCATCTCTCCTTGGGACCCGGGCTTTGCCACTGGGAGCAGGATGTACCTGTGGACAGGCAGCGTGGGAAGCAGGGCCCATCTCCAGGTTGGTCCCAGCTGCGGGAGCTGGTCAGGCACACAAATAAAGACTAAGAACTGGAGGGGAATCTGGAGAGGATGGAGCTTTCAGTTTTGATGACCTGGGGAGCTGCCTCATTCCTGTGATTCAGTGAACTTTGTTCCTCAGAAGTGCTGATGTAGAGGAAATATGTGGAGTCATTAATGACAGCCTAAATCTTGGTGTCTGTTCTCATGACAAGAAATTCTTCTGTCACCTGCCTTTATCTTCAGAGGCTTTAAATGTTGGGGAAAACAAAACAGTCTGACATGTCCTAAGCTTAAGCAAGGAGTCAGTGTAGGAGCATTTTAGCTGCTTTGCTGTATCTTGAAACCAAAAAAAAAACCCATCCAAATCAAAATACTCAGACTATTACAGAATCTTCAATCTTCCTTTATTATTCTCAAGATATAATAATCAAGCTCTAATCAAATTATTCTGGAAGTTACTGAGACTGTCCTTCCACAGCTCCTCTTAACCTGCAAGTGTTACTGCTATAAGACCGACAGTATTTGCCTTGCAATAAAGCTGCTGGTTAATGAGACACCTTGAAATGGCAGCAGGTATTTCCTGGGTAAATACCCACTGTTTTAGAAAAAAAATCTCAAACCCAATTTACTTTCTTTGTCAATTTGAAGATCAAGGTTAGAGAACTCCACAGCTTATGTATTCCTAAGTGGAAAGGAAGTGTAAGAGTGACCATTAATCCTCAGGTTTTGGCCTTTGGACGGGAGCCAAGCAGGAAAACAGTGCTGGGTTTTACTGTGGGGGAAGAGCCTGACTTTCCACGTGAAAGTCTGGAGTCTGGGGGATGAACACATGTGAATTTCATTACACTGGCTCTGCCAAATCTGTTCAGATAATGAAAGCAGATGGGTCATTAGTCAGTGTTTGAAATATTAGGAATAATGATTTTTATTAAGAAATGCATTTAACCTTTGAATTCTAGAAAGATTTCTTTGAAATAGATACTTTGGGAAATTTTTCCTTATATACCTTTGTTTAGTTTTGTACCAAATCAGTTAAAGAGCTCACTGTGGTGATGGAATTCCTTGGATTTTTTGTCACAAACTCCCTCCCTGTCAGCCTGTCACACGTGCAGCTCCTCTGACACCAGGCACAGCTGGCACTGCCAGCTTTGTCAGGGCACTGCAGGAAATGCCGGGGCTGTGCACTTGTTACACAAGTAGGAACTACTCCTGTGTGTGTGTCCCTGTGCAGATGTGGGGACAGAAGGACTCTGGGGAGGAATCGTACCCGAGATGCCTTTCTCAGATGCACAAGGGCTTGTTTAGTTGTCCTGTTGTTTAGTCTGAGGAAGGATTGAGGAAGTTGTCTTTGTGGTGGCACCTGGGTAGAAGGGAAAAATATTGCATTCTGTGGATATGGGACAGACCTTGGAAACTGGTTTGGATCTGGCTGTGCAGAAAACACAAGGAAACATTGGCAACCCCCTGTCTGTTGTGGCACAGCTTGGTGATCCTTCACAGCACAGAGCACACTCCAAAGGCAAACAGCTGGGAGAGCCAGTGTGTCCTGAGGCACTGACAGTGTCTGCTGCCCTGCAGCTCCTCAGGCTCCTGCAGAGTGACCACAGCATGGATTTGGAGCTGCCAGGATAACGGCTCTGGCACTGGGAGCGGTGGGAACGCTGCACTGTCCCTGTGCCTGCCCTTCTGGCACAGACACTGTGGGGCTGTTCCACACACCCCCTGCTGGGACCAGGCAAGCAGCAGGAATGGGGCAGTTGCAGCACAGTTTGCTTTAAGAAGTAGTTTAACTCTGACTTGAATCGTGCTGGGGGTGCCTTGGTCCCTGACCAGCCCAGAATCTGCAGCCTCTCCAAGACAGACCAAGCTTTCCATGCTGCTCCTCTTTGCTTCCCTCTGCTGAGCTCCTCTAGAGTGGAGAGTTTGGCTCATGAGACTCTGGCTCTTCAGAGATCACTTGTTTGGATACACGGCCTCGTAGCATTGTCTGGTTTTACTCCAGGTGGAATAAACCTTCCCCTCTGTTTGCTGTATTGGTTTATGCTCAAGTTCAGGCTCAGCAATCACTGAGGGATAGGAAAAGTGTGTCCCCAGCAGCACTGTGTTCATAAACCATGAGTTGAGGGGTGGGTTCCAATATTTTTTGTCACTGAGGAAGGGGAAATCTCCGTGCGTGTCACTAGATAAAGCTGCATCATGTGGGATTTCACTGTGAGAGGCCTTCTCATCACGGAGTAAAATACTGCAACTGCCTGAAGCTGTGGCAGGCATCACTACCTTCGGAGAAATCATGGATGATAGAGGAGAAGAGCTTATAGAAAAAAATATAACCAATGTCTTTTAGTGTGCATGAATCCTACAGTATATCCTGAGCAGCACAAGAATCTTAGTACAAAGAGCTTTCCCTAGAGCTAAGAGGGATGTTGGGCTTCCCTCGCCTCGGGATGAGGATAAATGCCAGTCATCCTCCTCCTTGATTAGCTGTGATTTGTTTCTCTGGAGTGTGCCAAGGTGTGTGTTTCGCTGCCAGATCTGAAAGAGCAGCTCATAAAACCGAGAGCCCAGTGATGCTCAGCCCAGGGTCACACTGCATGGGCTTCTCCCTACCTTTCAGATCCTAGACTAGGACTTGGAAGGAAGTGTTTTGGGAGCAGTGAGTCACACGGGTGAAGAGAGGAGAAAATTGTCTTCTCTCCAGTGGCCAAGAGCTGTTTCCAAGTGGGAGCTGGAGCCGTTTCAGGGAAGGAGCAGGAAGCTGCACAGCGGGGGAGTGGGACTTCACTATCATTTTATGATTTCTGGCTGCTCGGGGAGAGACTTGGCCTCTGTGCTGTTGTTAAATCTGAACGCTGCTCATTACATGGATTGACTCTTGGGCATCTCCGACTGGCCCTGCTGCCCCTGGCGTGTCAGGGACCACATCCGTGTGGGGCAGATGCCAAAGCCAGGTGAGGAGGGCAGGCTGAAGCACTCTGGCCGGCAGGAGCTGAGCTGCAAGGATTCAGCTACTCTTTGGGAGTTAAAATAAAATTTCTGATATGGAAGGATGTTCAGGAGGACCCAGGATAAAATTTCTGATATGGAAGGATGTTCAGGAGGACCCAAGGGTAGGTCGTTGTGGCACCCCTGCACTCCTGTCCTGCCTGCTGTCTCCACCTCTTCCCAAAGCTCTTGGGGAGCTGCTGACTGGGCAACGCATGGTACCTCCTGCACACAGCTGGAAAGAGCATGGAAACTTCCAGGTGGGAATGCAGAACGAGCAGCCAGAGACAGAAATGCCTGGTACCCCCTCCCAGGGCTCTGGGATGCTCTGGGAGCACCTGCAGTTTCTCCAAGTGCTTGTCTCTCTTCACATGAACTCCCAAGGACTCGGTTCACTTCAAGCGTGACTACAGTTTCCACTTGCATTTGTGATGGATGAAAGCAAGTAGTGTAATTAGTGATTGTTCAGAATCCCAGAGTTGTTCCTGGCAAGTGAGGCGGCAACATGATGTGAAGGATGTTTCTTTGTGCATGGATAAAAAGCAGAATTAGGACATGGAACATGTTCTTAAAAATCTAAAATGACCTTTGAGCTCTAAATCACTGTAGTCCAGGGAAGCGGCTTTTGGCTGCCAGATTAGCATCAATCCCCCTCCTTGGAGAAGGGAGTGCCTGGGAACAGATTGCTGACAGCTGTTGGAAATCAGGCTGTTGACTTCACCAAGCTGCACTGGGGGCACCAGGGGCTCGCAGAACATTTTGGGCAACAAACAGCACCTCCAGAGCCAGGCGGGTAATTTAGTGTGGGATTTGTGCAAAGTATGAGAGGGATTCTATTTCTGGAAATCACAGGTCCTTAGGGATCTGTCAGTGCCTACAAGAAAAGCCTGTGCCAGGCATGAGCAGGGCTCCAGATGTTCCAGGCTGGAGAGGGAGCCGGGATTCTTTTGGAGCAGGCGGATGCCGGCGGCAGGAATGCCGTGGGCGGCCACGGCACGAGGGGAGCTGTGTGGGGCAGCACAGGCTGTGCCAGGGACTCGCCCACTCAGGGCCAGGAGAAGACCTCCCTGCTGTCCGCAGGAAAACACCAAGGAAGTGTGTATGTCCCTCTTAGGCTGGAGATCCTTGTCCCAGGGAATGTGTGCTCAGAGCTGCATCTTTGCTTCACTGCCACCAAAACCAGGGAAGGCAGGTGGCTGCAGCAGCTGGGAGGGCAGGAGTTTCTCTAAGGCACCTGGCAGGGTGGCAGATCACATCTGAGAAGAGACTCCGTCTGTTTTCCTCAGTTCTTGTCATAGAAAGGTCTTCTCTGCTAAGTGCTGCTCCCAGGGCTGTGCATCCACAGCCAGACTGTGGAGCCTGTCCTGCCCCAGGTCCCTGCCTTGGGAGAGCTGCCCTGGCACGAGGGCTTGGATCGCTCCATGCAGTTACCCAAGGCCTGTCACACCTCCATGGGAGCTTGGAATGGTACCACCTGCAGCCCAGGCTCCCTCAGCAGCAGCTGCTCCCAGTGCCTGCAGCTCCTTCCCAGGTTTCTCTTTGTCCAGCCTAACTCTGCAAGCTGCCTCTGTCTGCTGGCAGCATCCAGACTCATTCCTCCTCTCCTTTATTAGCTGGAATTCTTGTAATCAGAGTTTATTAGAAATCCGCTGGGTTTGGGAGCAGCTTTGGGTAGCTGTGCCAAAACTGAACCATATGTGTGTTTATTTATTCCTGAACATTGTGCTGACAAAAGAAAAACCTCTTGCCCTCTGGCAAGTCTCAGTAGCAAGACTTGGTAACATCAAGTGGGGCTGGGAAGAGCAAAGCAGAATAAAGAGCACAGAGCTGTGGGACAGTGGGAGGAGGCAGCGGAGGGCACTGCCCTCGGCTCAGTGGCTGATTCCAGAGGCTGGCACTTGGAGCGAAGGGCAGGAGCTGCAAGCAGTTCCCTGCTCCCTGGGGCTGAGCCCCTGTGGGCTGAAGGCTGAGGAGTTCCCAACCACCACCCTGCCCTAACACCGCGTTCTTGTCCCGCACAGGGGAAGGGGCTGCAGTGCTGCTGCGCTCCCTGGAGCCTCTCCAGGGCCTGGATGCCATGAGGGAGCTGCGCAGGAGCTCCAGGAAAGCCCCCACCAAGCTGCTCAAGGACTGGCAGCTCTGCAACGGGCCCTCCAGGCTCTGCCAGGCGTTTGGCATCGACAAGGCTTTTGACCAGAGGGACCTGACTCAGGACACCGACATCTGGATGGTGCCTGGGCAGGACCTGCCCGGGGAGCAGGACGTGGTGGCCACCACGAGGATCGGCATTGGCAACAGGGGGGAGTGGACACAGAAACCACTCAGGTTTTATTTACGAGGGAACAAATTTGTGAGTGTCGTAGACAAGAAAACGGAGAGAGAGATGGCAGCAAGGGGACACTTGTCTTGCAGCTGACAAGTCTTGCAAGGGTGCCACCAACCAGGACTTGAGCTGTGCTCTGTACAGGGACCTCAGGCTGTGTCGTGGCAGATACAGGGGCTGGGGGTTTTTAACAATAAATGTACTTTGTCACAATGGTGGGGCAAGGTGGAGTTTATTTGCAGGCAGACTGGGACAGAGTTGATGTTGCGTTTGGACACTGAAGGCCGCTTTCTCCCTTACCAATGGATCCAGGTTTAATTAGGGTGGGTGAGTGGAGACGGTTCCCAGCTCTGAGCTGCTGTGCTGCTCCCACTGCCCCAGCGAAGGGGAATAGTCAAAAAATGGGATGGCAGCAGGGCAGAGTGAAGGGATGAGAGCTGGGAGAGGAGGCGAAGGAGGGATCTTACTGTTGTCTGCAACTGCCCCATGGGAGCGTGTAGAGAAGAGACAGCCAGGCTGCTGTCAGACAGGATGAGAGGCAATGGGCACCAGCGGGAAAACAGGAAATTCTCATTAGCTGTGTGGAAAAAATGTTCACCATGAGGGTGGCCAAACACTGAGCCAGGGGCCCAGAGAAGCTGTAGGACATTCACACTACAATGGGACGAGCTGCTGAGTGACCTGATCTGACACCTTTCCTTGGAGCAGAGGTTTGCACAGACTTCCAGAGACCCCTCCTAACCTACACCCATCCAAAGTGTCCAGCCTGGAGACCAGAATGGGTTCTGTTTGTTTTCCCAGCTGCTGGACCTCCCCCAGTGCTTTGCTGCTGGGTAGGTACGTGAGATAAAGCTCCCGGTGTCACCCAGTTTGTGTGGGCAAGTGAGGCTCTCCCGAGAGTCTGCAACCCTGGGAAAAGCTCCAGCTGCTGTGTGTTGGGAAGGACAGCCTTTTAACAACAAAGCCCTGCAAGCTGCCACTGTGGAGGTAAAGCTCTCCCTGCCCTTCCCTGGGCACGCAGCAGGGAGCAGCTGTGGGAAGTGGCCTCACAAGGCCAGGCTGAGCTGACACAAGTCCTGCTGTCCCCAGGACTGGGGCTATCATCTCTCTTGGCCCTGGCATGGCTGGAGGCGCAGTCCCAAACCAGACCAGGAAACACAGACCCCTATCTCGTTTTTCCCTGGATAGATTTAACCCAGGCCAGGGTCCCTGTCTGGTTCCAGCATACACAGCCATGCTTGGGTGAGGAGAATGGCAGGACGCAACAAGCACTGGGGGACAAGCCTGAGTGCCCTCAGTACCAGCCTCTGGCTCTGTGGAACACGTGAACTTGCAGTTTGGCCTCTCATTTCAGTCCTGCTCAACAACCCAAAAAACCTGGAAACCCTGAAAACCCGGGAGCACACAGGAGACAGCCCTGCTCCAACAGACACTTGGGAACAGGATACTGGGGTGAGGAAAGAATGAGCTGAGACACAGTGAGCAAGTCACTCATTCATTCGTGAAACTGTTTACTTGTGATACTTTGCCTTCCTGTCCACGTCCTCCGGTAACAACGATCAAACAGAATTCCTGGGTGCGCAGGGTCATTTCCCTGTAACCCAGGCCAGCTCCGCTGTGCCTGGAGCAGAGGCTGTGCTGTGGGGACGTGGCTGAGCGGCCCAGCAGTCGTGCTCGGAGAGCAGAGGAAGCACTTCCGATGCACCAGCGTCCAGCCGAAGGTGACGTTCTGTCAGCAGCCCCACAGAGGAGCTCTCACAGGCCCTGGGGGGCAGCAGGGGCAGGGAAGGGCTGTGCCCGTGGCACAGCAGGAATCAGGCACGTGCTGTCCTGCAGCAGGCCCAGAGCCCGGCACAGTGGCCTCGGCTGTCACCACGGGGAGCAGGGGGGACATCGAGGAGGGGGAGAACCCGCTCTGTGCCACGTGGCAAGAAATCACCTCCTTCAGTTTTTAGGCATCTTTCAGACATGGAGCGCGTGGCAGGTTCCCTTCCTGTGCCAGCAGAGTCACTTCAGGAGGGACTGAAAGACGGAAATCACGGGGTCCTCGTGGCTGGTGACCACCAGGACACTGCGGAACTTGTCGAAGAGCATGAGCAGCTGCGAGCGCCGCATGTTCTCGTTGTACATGATCTCCTCCAGGTGGTGCCGCCCTCGGAAGTAGTGCAGGAGCCTGGGGGAGCAGAGCAAGGGGGACACGTGGGCCAAAAGCACCTGCACACACCTGGAGCCCATCCTGCCACCCCCAAGGTGTCCCCTCCTGTGGGATGCAAAGCAGAAGGTGTTTGGGTTGTGTCCCTCATTTACATGAATTAAATAATGGTACCATTCAATCATGCCTAGCACAGAAATGCCCAGGAAAAGCAGGGGGCTTTGCCAAGGTCCTCCTTAGATCTAGAGGTTTCCTAGCCTGTGGCATTTCCCAAGACTGGCAATTTTCAATGTAGTTATAACTCTTGAAGAAGTGGAGAGGCACAAGTGCCAACAAGCCTTGAGAAGTCAGGACGTGGCAGATTTACTTCTGCTGTCTCTTAGCTGGGCCTGCAGTGCCCTTTGTCACAGCTCTGCATCAGGGGCCTGGGCACCTACACTGGCTTTTGGAATTAAGAGGAACTGTTCCCTCACAGCAGCCCAAGGGGCTTTGCGAGTGCAGGTTACAAAACACAAACTCACTCAGGGTTGGGGCAGCTTGGGTTGGGTGGAGCAGTCACAGCACAGAGCTGGAAATGTTGGTGACGGGCACCACTGAGAAGCTCTGGGAGTTACAAACCCCCAAACTGTAAAGCCTAAGCTCAAACTATGCTGGCTTCTTAAATTCTCAGTTCTCTTTAAACAGAGACCACAGATATCGCCCACATGCTACAGCCATCAGATAAGCTCGGCTCTGCACAGTCAGTCACAGCCCAAATTTGCTGCTCAGTCTCTTGTCCCACCCTCCCAAATGTCAGAGCCATCCTGCACGTGTCACTCCAGTACTCCCACCCATCCAGGCCCAAATGCCAGAATCCCTGCCCAGCTCCACAGGCAGATGTGCATCCACACATGTTCCACATCACACTCTGCACTCCAGCCCGTGTTCCATTACCCGTGTGCAGCTCCATGCCAGCTGACAGTAAAACTGAGGGGAGATGACATGATCTGTTTTCCAACCCATCCATACAGCCCTCAGGCAGGAACAGTCTTAAAATACACCAAGTATCCACCAGAGCGTTCCTGTCTGTTCTCACAGGGCAGCAGGACGGGGCCTCTCATGCCTTCCCTGCAGGACCAACACCTGCCTGGCCACCTTCTGCTGCTCAGGCTGGAAAGTGACCATTCCCAGGGACACTGTCACTTCTTGTGTCTCAAAACCAGGCTGTTCCCTGAGGCAACAACAGAACTTTTTGTAAATTTGTGCCACTGTTCCCAAAGCAGTTTTGTGTATTGTCTCCCTGTGCCAGCCCCACGTGCTCACCTGTTCTGTACCAACAGTACAGCCTGGTTCTCCACAGCAACACACACTGAGCAGCTTTCCAACAAATAAATCCGTCCTATATTCAGAAAGTTTCGATCTGTAATGGGTCAAGAGGAAATACTTTCCACTCCAATAAAAGCTAGGGAGGATATTAAAGAATATCACAGAAATCTCGGCTGGAAGACACCTCCCCAGTCCAGTCCAGCATCCTGCTCCAGCAGGACTCCTGCCAATGCTGCAGCTTTTTCCAGCCAAGCTCAAACCTTTCAGAGATGGAGATCCCCCCACATGCTTGGGCAATCTGTCCTGGGCTGCACCACCCTCCCAGGGAAGAGCTTTTCCCCAAAGTCCAGCTGGAGTCTACAAAGCTGTACTTGGGGCTCACAGCTCCAGTGCAGATGAGCACTACCTTCACCTTTCTGGGCAAGGAACATTTTTGGGACACAAAGAACACACTTCTTGGGGCAGTGGCACTGCATTTGGGTCCCTCTGAAGCTGCACAGATGTCTCTGCTGTGGCCAGATCCAGATGCTTTCCATGGCTCATCACTGTTCTCCCCTCTGCAGGTTTTAAGAGCTGCCTCTGTGACAGCACTGTGGTGTTCTTACACACTAAAACATCCCCACAGTTCTCAGACCAGTCACTCAAACAGAACTAGCTTATTTTTGGCCAAGGAGATGTCCCTTCCACAGCACTGCCTGAAAATGGAGCAGAGCCGTCCACAGCTTGGTGCTGCCATGAGCATTCCAAGAGGAGCGAAGGATCTCACCTCCCCACCTGAGAGCAGGAAAAATAAATCCTGAAAGCAACTCCACACCCATGGCTTGGGAGAGGAGCCACAAGTGAAGCCTCAGACTTCTTCAAAAGCACTGCTTAACCTGCAGTGAGGAATGCTTTGTGTACATCCCCCAAGACCTGGCTAAAAAAGGAACTTGTTTCCTTCTTAAGCTTCTTCTGGAAGGCCATGCCAACCCTCCTCCAGCTGCACCCAAGGAAAGAACTCGGATTTCCTCCCTTCCTCCCTGCTCCTGAGAGCACCCTGAGCACTTGCCAATTCAAGCTGCAGCACACTGGAAATTCAAACCCAGCAAGGCCATCCTGGGCATCTGCAAAAGACCCTGGTGCAGGAGCAAACTGCATGATAAACAGCACTCAGCTGCCTGGTCCCAGCAGCTGCTTTCACTAAGGAATCAGAGTCATTGTCTTGCACCTGCACTTCCAAAGCTTTTTCACATGGCTGCTTTGCCCGGCTGAGGGAAGTGAGAGGGGAGCAATCAGGACATGATTTCGTCTCCCTAGGATAAATAAGAATCTGCACTGGCACTGAACTGGTCCAAAGAGTCCCTCACGAATTCTGCCTTAACATAACGCTAAATGTGATTTGGTTTTTACTTTCTTTTCAACTGGTTTTGTAATGACTTAACTGGTAAAATGGAAAAACAACTTCAGAGTTCTCAAATGGCCAAAATGTTGCCTCTCAATCAGAGAATATCCTCTGAACAGTTGCAGAAGATGAAGGCGCCAGTGATTCAGAGAGCAGTAACTACCCACAAGCATTGAGGGCTCTGTCAAAGTCCCTGAGCTGCACTCTGCTGCACACAAGGGAAGGATTTTCCTGCTATTGCAGTTCCCTGGGCTACCTGACTGTGTCCACCCCAGGGTGAGAACCAGATTTCCAGGGGATTACCAACTGAACCCAGGAGTATTGAACAGCTGCAGCCCTTGCCTCGGGTGCCTTTCTGCTCCACAAGTATGAAAACCAGTGAAAGTTGCATTCCAGTGATGCCACTGAGTTTTGCAATCCTTAGGAAGAAAAAGCATTTCCTCCCCTCCCTCCCTCCCTGCTTCCCAGATGGCTGCTCGGGAAGTGGTTCTGCTTTTACCACGTGCAGAACCACACTGTGTGTGTTATTGTTACGTGGAAATTTGCAACAACAAAATGTGTGCTGCTAATCACACCCCCTAATGCCTTTAACCTAATTAACCCAACACAGGTTAATTGGTCACTGCTGCAAAACACACCTTGAAACGTTCGCAGAGTGCTCTGCAAAAGGTTTCAAGGCTGGCTCTGTGTCTCATGCTCCTTGTCTCAGACTCGCGCGAAGTTTACAAACCTTAAAATGAGCACAAGGGCAGCATCAGCATCACGGGGTTTTCTTCCCTTTGCCTGCTCAGAAGGGTTTTTCAGGCTGTGCAGTTTTGTGTCTTTCACGTGTGGACACAGGAAAAACTGGCAGGCAAACAGTGGAGTCCAACCATGGGCCCTCTCACCCCCAGGACTCTGTTACCAAGTGTTCCTGTGCCACGTGCATTAGTTTTTGTCACAAACTGCTGTGCACGGATGAAACAGATGGAAGGGGGACTAACCCTAAGGGATGTATCCTCCAAACCCCCAGGCTGATGGGATTGGCTGAGTCCACACCAATCAAGCTGCATTCCCACTCCTCACCTTGCAAACATGCGAAGATCCTCAGGATTTTGGGCAGCAGGGACGTTCAGGATCGCTTCCCGCTCGTGCTCCAACAAGCTGGCGAGGAGATTCTCCGTCATCCTTTTATTCAGGGGGGAGTCCCCACCAGGTATCAACTCAGCACTGGAATTATCCATGCTAGGGCTTGTCAGAGTCATGTCATCACTACTGGCTATCGGGGGGAGAGAGAGACACACACAACCTTTATATTCCTCAGCATAACAACACAAAGGTTACCAATTCAGGCTGTTTCCATGCAGCCTTCCCAACTAATCCCTTCAGAGAAAGTGGCTCCCCAAACGCCCCGTGAATCTGCAATTGGTCCTATGACAACACGGCGATTTTCTCAATGGGAAATTCCAAATGTTTCAACAAAGTCGACGATTTGTGTGGAAAACTCTACTTCTGGAGACCATAAACAGTCCATAAAAAACATCTGACGAGAGAATTCCCAGCCAGCTCTGCTGGAATACCGTGAAGTAGTAACACGAAAAGCCTAACAAGCACAGAAGGTGGGAGCAGGCAGAAAGGCCAAGAAGCAATATCCTCTTGTGAGCGAGCAAGAATAAGCAGATCACAGACTTATCTGACTCACATTCCAAGATTTCTGCCCTAAGTCACGACTTCTGTAAAGCTCTAAGTTGTACAGAGGATCCTCCCCATACCCAACTTGAGAACACTGCTCAGAACAGCACAGGCAGGAAAGTTTGGGGATTTCAGCACTGCATCTGACTCATGCTCTTGAATGCTTTCCTGGAATCACCGTGAAGAATGGCACTGAGATTAAAGAAGGCAGGAGACATAAACAGAAATCAATCATTTGTGAGAACAGCCAGCTCCGTGTCTCCTCAGGTGGCTCCACAGCCCACAGAAACCAGTGTTTGAAACAAATTCCCAGTTTTCTTTCTCTCCTGAAATGCAGAGCTTGGGCAGTAACAGTGGTGCAGCCAGAGGAACACGGGGGTTACTGCTGAGAGCAGAAAGGGAGGAGGGAGCTGCTTCAAAAACCAAAATGGAAGTACCTCTCATAAAAATCTTCCACGTGACCAAATGAGAACTCGGCAAATTACAAAGAATTGCTTCTTTTTAAAAAGAAGAATTCAAGGTCTGCTACTCCTTAAGACTTTCACCAGTGGCCAGTGTGCATTTAAGAAGGGCTGGGCCTAATTAGCAAGGACTCCAGCCAGAGCAGTGTTCTCATCATCAGGGCCTGCTGGCCCTTGGCAGGGCTCAGGGGAGCTCTAGGAGCGAGCTGGAGTCTAAAACAGCAGAGACAAGTGTGCTCGTACTTGGAGAACCAAAGCTGAGGGCATTGGGGGTGCTCAGACTTCGGCCTCCAACTCTGGCAGTGAAGGGCATGTCTTCATCCTGGGCCCGGAGATCCTCCTCGTTCGGGGGCACCATCAGGCACACATAGGTGTGGAGCTGGATCAGGAGCCTGTGCTGGAGCATCCATATCACCATCTGGATGAGCTGGGTCTGCAGAGGGAGGATTAAACACCCAGGAAATGAAATACAGGGCCAAAACAACACACAAGGGTCCGACTTTGTGACTAACCAGTCAAGGAGAAAGGCTTTTCACCCCACAGGGCAGTTTATCTCTTTTCCAATCAGGAAAAGGTGGCCAGGCACAAACATTCCTCACACCCAGAGCCTCTGTGGGTGCTCAGGCTGCAATGGAGCCTTTAATGATCAACATGTCTTCGTGCAACACTGCCCAGCACAGCCAGTGACCTCCAAGGAACCAGCCCTGCCCCAGTTTGCTGCTTTCTACACAAGGGCCACTAAAATAAATCAGCAGCGGGTCAGTCCCAGGTGGGCAGACTGAAGGGCAGGCTCCCCTGGAGAGCTGGGAGAGGGCAGGGGGATGGGGCAGAGCTGAACAAACCAGGAGAGGTGCCCAGGAATAGGAGCCATTTGCTGTGAGATGGGAAATTGCTGAGTAGCCATGGGAGAGGCTCTGGAGATGAGAGCCTACCAGGGCTGGGAGATACAGAAACAGCACCACCAGCAGCAGCAGAAGCCTTGGCAAGGGCCAGCAGGCTGTGCTGCCAGGGAGTCCCCTCTCAATGGAGGGCCAGTATCCCTCATTTTCTGCTATAGTAACATGCTTATAAAGGCACCTGAGCTTTCAGGGCGCAGGCAGGCAAGAGGTTCACAAGCCCTGAGAGATGTCTCTGGTATTGAACACACACACCACCTGTGTCAGAGCAGCTGCCCAAAGCTGCCCCGGCTCCACGTCCCCCGAGGCTGCTCTGCAGTGGGCAGAGACAGGGGCAAGTGTCTGTAGGATCTTGGCATGGCCCGTTTCCAGGAGCTTGGGAGGGGCGTTCAAAATACATCATTGTGTCTGATTTCTGCATGAAAAGCCTTTTCATATCACTGCAGGCAACCCTCCCCATAGCTGAGGGCTCTGAGAACACTGATTCACTGACGAAGCTGTTTAGGGATTTCATAGCAACCAACACTGTTTTGGTGGGAGAAACACATGCAGCATGAGCTCAGGCTCTGAGAAAGAAGCTCACTCTGCTGCATTAATCATCAGGGTAACAGGCCAAATCTCAGTAAAAGCCCCAAACCCAAGTTCATCAGCCCACATAATTTTCCTTTTTCCATAAATCTTGTAATTCTCAGTTCCTCCTCTGCTATCAAATCACAAAAGAAGCCTCTTTTGTTTGCAGACAGACCCACACCCTGCCTTTTCAGGGATTACCACTTCGGGGGGCTCAGTGGATTTTAACCTTAAAACACATTATCTGGGATCGCCTTCAAACATGTATTTTTTGGAAAGGTCATAATTCATTTTACATGTTTAATGAAAAATCTACAGGAGAGGAAGGCTGGCAAAAGACACCAAAGACACAGTGCTCTGCTAACATCTGAAGTCAGCCTGGAAGAGTGAGGAGGTTTATCCAGTGATTATTTTGCTGAAAACCTTCCTTCCAGATGCAGGCCTGGATGGAAAGATGTCTCATTTATTTTGCTTAATTTTCCAACCTGCTGGCACACAGCGATGTCTGATTAGCAAATGAAAGAGGCCTGCACATTTTACAGCACAAAACAGCCCTGGAAAAATCCAAGGCAACTCTAGGAGATGGTAAGACAGGCTCTACCAGACCTGCAGATGCCTGACCCAGACCCACCGCCACTGGTCACTTCGGTGGTTTCATGAGTTACAGAAAGAGGTTTAGTTACAGCTCCAAGTGCATGGAAAGTCTTATCCAACGCTCTGTAATCCTGCACCTTCACATCTCTGCGCTTGTGGAAATATCTAGACAGCCATCTGGAAATGGGCAGTGACCAACTCCAGAACTAGAGGAAACTTCTTCCATACTGAAGTGAGCCTGAAAAATCCTCCCTACACCAGAGAGGCTGATGATCCATGATCGTTATCTGCACTAAGCCAAACTTCAGCAGGAATTTGGTACCTCTTAAAATCCAGTCCTAGGAAAAGCCCAAGTGCTGCAGGGTCCTGCAGCTGCGTCCTGCCCCAACCATGTGCTCTGTGCCACCACTGCAGATGTGCCTCACACCATTCCCACTTCTGGGTTTAACCCATTTCTCAGCAGCAGGAGTGTTTTCACAGATAAGGTCTAGCAGAGGCTTTGCTAACACCTTCTGCTGCATGGCCTTCTGGACACCAACACTGAATTTCCATCTGCTCCTCCTGGGCTGATGGAGTTTACAGACAGGTCTGCAGGAGCAGAGGCTTCCTGAGCCACCTGTGCTGTGCTGGCTGTTGGAAACGCTCCTCCTCCCCGAGCAGTACAGGGTCATCTTCGTGTCTGGTCTCAGCCTACTTGGTCAGAGCTCGGCTCCTTGCTGAAGCCAAAAGAGCTGGGAGTAGCTCCCCAGGCAGGGTATACTCCAGGCCCAGGACTGCCTCTGCTCCCTCAGCCATCCTCTGGCATGGCAGGAATCCACAGCTGGCCTTTTCTGGCTGAAACACCAGGAGCAGGAGGGAAACACAAAGCAAAACATTCTCTGTTGCTTAATTTAACTACCAACCCACTCCAAATTTCATCCATGTTCCTTTTCATCCTTCCCATCTGCCCATGCTGCCTCTTCCCAGCTCTGAGAGGTCCTGTCTGCCACAGCATCTGGTCTGTTCCTGCTGGCACAGAGCAGCCCAGGCTGATCCCATCCCTGCCTCTCCCATCCCACGGCACAGCAGGGCCCGGGCACAGGGACAGCCCGTGCAAGGCAGCACAGAGGGCACTGGAACAGTGCCCTGCTTTGTGCTGACTGCTGACACAGGCAGAGATGCTGCACTGGCTCCCAAAAACATGGGCACTGCATGTCAGCCCAGCTGGGCAGGCTGGGATGGCCAGAGGAAAGCTCAGCCCCAAATGTTGGAGGGACAAGATCCAGCAGTCCTTATTCTCTACCCTCTGGAACCAAGGGGAGCACTTGTAAAACTCCTGAGAAATGTGTTAAATAAAACAGATTTCCTGCAAGGATTCTTCAAGGCTGTTTTCTTTCCCTGAGCTAAAATGCTAAGGATAACTGGGAGCAGCAACAGGTTCAGGAAAGGGAAGGGAAAAGAGCAACCCTGGTGCATTCAATCCTAGCTTGTTTCTCACTACATGAGGAGACACTCTAAGGTGAAACACAGCTTGTTTTGCCTACTGAAGCACACAAGCCCCTTTCTCCAGCCTGGATCATCCAGTTATTTGACACATGGTCACACATTTGACTTCAAGGTCCAACTTGAGAACTAAGGGCTGCCTTGTAGGATGGTTCAGTAGGATGGCTCAGTTCAAAGTCAAGAGGGTGCAGGGATGTTGGCTGAAATATGTTTCTTTAGCATTCAAACCAGGCTGTTTTATGGAAGGCAGATCAGCTATTAAAGCTTCTCCCTATTTTACTGAAAACAGACACTGAAAACTCCTACTAATGTAGTATGAAACATTTACTGCCCAATCATTAGGTCACAGCTCTAAATCCTCAGCTTAAACATTCCCTCCATTTAGGCCTAGCAAGAACATATTTTTTTAACTGACTTTATACCCCGTCCAACCGAATATAAATGCATCTTAATACCACTTCCCCACCTCTCCCAGCAAAAGCTCCCGTGACTCCTAATGCCTTCCAGATGCCCAGCAGAGCAGTCCCATGAGCACTGTGGCTCTCTGAAGACACAGCTGCCTATTCAGGGTGTGCAGGCAGCTCCCCTCCCACTCCATCCTCCCCTGACACTCAGGCTCATTTTCCACCGAGCCCCACACAAAGCGCGGCACGTTTTCCGGATGCAGAAGGCAGAGGCCTCGTCCCCCCGTGCCTGACTCCCTGCAGGATGGCCAGACTTGCTAAAACAACAGGGAAAAGTTTAAACACATTTAGTTCAGCAGCAGCTGTCGTGCTTTTCCATCTGTTTTTTCCTGCAGTTTTATCCACGTCCCACCAAGGGGGAATTACAGAGCTACAATAACAACGTGCATTATGGATGCAGGGAGGAAATGAGATGTCTGGTTCACCCAGGAACGCTCCTTGGAACCTTGTGGTGGAAGGATCCCTCCTGCTGGTCCACCTTTGTTGAAGGCAGGGTAGGTTCATCAGCCTCTCCTGAAGCAGATGAACTAGCTGAGGTTGCTGCACAGATGAGGGGAAGCCACAAGCACCATTCCCTGCTCTTGGTCTGCAAAGAAACTTAGTGCAGAGCAGCTGGGTGTAAACTTTGATGTTGTGCGAAGAAAGCCTTGCACTGAAAAGCAGGTTAAATGAAGCCTTCCCATGCACCAGTGGCAGTGCCTGGTACAGATCCTGTCCAGGCTTGAGGTCACCATGAGCTCCTGTGCTTTCCTAGGAGGGTTTGTGTGCTCTGTGCTCACATCAAGGCTCTGCCACAGGGACAGGAACCAGCAGTCACAGGCAGCACAACAGGGACAGTTTCTTTGGGGTTGGGATGGAGTAGATGCAAACGGCTTCTTTTCCAGTAAAAAACACTAAAAGGGAGCAGGAGTTCCCTTTTTATCAGCTCCCAGGATCCCCCCACCCAATGGCTGCATCCTGGTGAGATCCAAGAGACAACTCCCTGTGGGAAGAGAACAACTTCTGCTGCCCTCACCCCCCAGCTGCACAAGGCCTGCAGAAATCACCCCCCTCGCTCTGGGCCAGCCCACGGATCTCCCCTGAGAGAATTCCACCTGCTAACCTGGCAGAAAACTAGTGCAGCTGAAACAAGTGAAATGAATGGAGTCAAGCTGGACAGGAGCCAGAGCTGTAGCAAAGGGAAGAGGGAAGGGAGGAAGGTGTGTGTGTGCACGCACCTGGGAGTGGGAAGGCAAAACAGGGCCTGGGCTCAGCAGCACCCAGATATCATAAGATCAGCAGAGTTGTAGGTGTGGGCTCAACCTCACGCTGCTGCCACCCCAGCATGGCAGGGAACACAGAGAGAGGGTAGCAGGCCCAGAGCAGTGCAGGAATAGCAAAATCTTCTCAGCTGAGAGATACACGACGACCAGAGTTCAACTGCAATACACTGCTCAGCATCACAGGCGAGAAAAGAGACCAAGATGGCATGATCAGGGATTCCTGTGTCTGGCACAGGGCACAGCTGAGAGCGCTGGCAGGGCTGCCAGACACCACTCCCTGGAGATCTCCCACCCACTTGACTGGCAGACACCAAAAGCAGATTGCCGACATGCACTCCACCTTTCAAGGCAGTCCTGTCCTTGCAGGTTGTTGGTACCTCCAACCAGCCAAAAAATACCACAGCACCCCAAGTATAAAAACGAGTGTCACATTTTGTTCACCCACCCAAAGGAATGGAGAAATTTCACCCATCTAACAGTAATGAAACAAAAACAACTTTGTCCCCTTGCAAATACTTTTGTATAAAAACAGGGGGAAGGGCTCTGAGACTATTCTGTTCCTTATCCTGGGCTTTAGTAACACCTTCTGTATTTTCTACCCATCCGGAAGCAGATGCCAAAAGGAGGGAGCCAATCCCACACTTAAGACAAGAATCAAATGGGATGGATGCCATGAAACCAATACCAGTGTCTGCAGAAGATACACCCCCTCCCACAGTGCTGAGCTTCCAGCACAAATGACCTTCAGAAGCACCGGCAGTGCCCTCAGCCTGATGGAAAGCACGAGATAACAGGCAGCTACTGAAAACCTTCAAAGTAAAAAACCCTCACATCCCCCCCTGTGCACACAAAGAACAAAACTACAGGCAAAGGTCCCAACTTTGTCAAATTTTTTCAAAGGCAAAGCATATTTGACAATATTTACAGTTCAGAGTACAGCATCTTTTATCGCTGCACCATGGAACAAAAACCCATTCACATCTCATTAGATTAATTGTATTGACTGGATCTCTGTTAATTACAGTTGGAGCCTCATCACTTCAGGACAGGGATTGGAGTCCTCTCTCTTAAAAGGCAAAAATAGTACAAAAAATAGTACAGGGTCCTACATGGGTAAATCAAAGAACAATAAAATGTACTGATATGAAGACATCTAGAAACTCTCCCCAACCTAAACTCCTCCAAGAGCTGTCAAACTTTACCTCATGAAAAAGCCACTTGCCATGGCTCTGAACAGCCCACCAGTGCATGCTGGGCTCCATCTCCAAACACACCCCCCTTCCCAGCGTGGCCCCAAGTCTCCTGCAACCACGGTTCTCAAGTGTCTTTTCAGCCTGTAGCTTTTCACAGCATCATCCTTCATCCTTCCACACGGGCTGAAAGGATGCTGAAAGCCAGCCTGACCTTTGGGGACCCCACCATGGACAGGTGAGCAGCTAAAAAGCCACATTAGCACTCCACCAGCTCTGGCCAGCATTTATCCCACTGTTTTTTCCAGGCAGAACTGCAGCAGTAAGTGGCAGATCTTTATTTGTGTATTTTCAACAAAAGTAGGCCGACTGAAAACAGCCAGAAGTATTGAAGGAGAAGTATTAGGGCAAGCAATTAATTTTAAAAGAGGTACTGACAATGTCTCCTGCAGCTAGAATAAAATCAATGCTATGATTTCAGCTTCAATTTTCAGGACACTGATTTGTCTGTACCAGCTGTGAAGTCCTGCTCCTCCCCTGCCTCCCAAGGTGGCAGCTGACCAGCACATGCTATTGGGATTAGACCTACATCATGACTTATCTAGATCTCTGATCATCATCTCTGCCAACCTGTAATTACAACAAATTCTCCCCTCCCTGTCGTGCCCGAGTGCGCAAGTGATGTTAATCTGCCCTGGCCCCGAGCAGTGGCTGAATTCACACAGCCAGCAGGGCCCCCCAGCCTGAAGGCCAGAAACAACACCAAGAGACATCAGAGGACCCAAGAACTCTGCCTGTGCCTCCTCTGCCACCCTGAGCTGCACTCAGAGGTCCGAGCCCCTTCCTCTGGGAACAGAACAGTGTCAGCCAGGAGACCTCTCATCACTGAGCTCTTCCTTGCACGTCACCAGTTCCCAGAAGCACCATAAGCCATGACTGATGCGTGAGCAAAACAGCTCACAAATCCCAAATCCATGCATTATTAACCCAAATCTGAACACTAAAAACCTAATGCTGGAACACATGGACTCCTGCTGATTCCATGCTGAGTCTGCTTCCTCCAACAGCCTTTAAGCAATTCCAGTTTCACAGCAAAATTAAGTGAACAGACAGTTTGCTTTCAAAACCAGATTGTGAACTTAGAGCAGATGGAATATAATAAAATTAAATGTGATTGTGAGGAATCCACAAACTTGCACTCAAGCCCTACTAATTTATGACAGTTTGCAAGAGATCAAATGGAGTTTCAGTTTCCCCTGCTACATCACTCCAGGAAAACAAAGATTCTAATAATCTTTTAGGGCTGTGCTTTGGTTTTGTTCACCGTGAACATCCCCACCGCTTTTTGGCACGGGGACATGAAACAACAAATCATGAGCTTGGAGACGCGGTAATTGGAAGCATCTAAACCTGCAGTGGGAGGTTCCTGAGCAAGCACTCCAGAAGCAGCACCATTCCTGGCTCTCCTGAGCAGGACAAGGAGCTGCTGTGCACTGCCCAGCTCACCTCCTGCACGGGCGGCGCCAGCGGGTTCTTGAACTCCGAGAGGGACACAGGGAGGGAGAACTTGGAGAGCATGGATGGCAGGTTGTGGCCACGGAACTGGCAGGAAAACGCCTCTGCCAACGGAGAGTAACTGCAGGAGAGAGGGAAAGGCAGAGATCAGTTCTACAGTGCCGGTCAGGGAAACATTTATCCATGTACGCGTTACAGAAGTGCCAAATGCCAAATGAAACATTCTCTGGGATCTAGGAAAACCCTAAAGGATATTCATGGCTTGTGGCATCCTGCAGAAGTGACTAGAAGCTTTTGCACTTGCATTCAGGTCCAGGACATTATTCAAGGTGTGGAGGGAATCCAGAGGAGGAAAACGTAAGTGATAAAAAGTCCAGACCTGCGCAGTCTCTGGTCAAAGTGACAGGGACTGGGCAGTCCAGAGAAGGCAGGGATGGGCAGGATATACACACAATCTCTGGATGTGCAGCTGCGGCTGTTCCCCCTGCTTTTGCTGACAGGACAAGCAATATGACTGATTAGAAGTGAAGGAGAGTCAAGTTAAATACTAGGAAAACTGTTTTAAGATTTCCATCTCCAAAGGTCTTCAAGAACAGTGCTGCCATATATGACACAGGCACATTTGTTCCTGAATGACCTCAAGGTCCCTTCCAGCCCTATTTTTAAACTTCCATCAGAGAAGTTTTGATTTAAAACTATTTTCCTATAACCGAGTTCCAACACAGAGTCTAAAAACGTCTCAAAATCCAGCACAGGAAGGGTTGCCAACCTTCAGCAGAGCGAAAATACCCACCCCTGCCTCCACATCGTCCTTGCAGTGCCTCTGCCTGCTCTCCAAATGGCCACGTTGCCTTCTGTCTGTGAGAAGGCACGCAGTGCAAAATGCCAACACGTGACACAATACAAAGTGATGGCAACGCTGGCTTGATTTGATTCCATCCAGGTGATGCTGTGTGCCAGACATACAGATATAAAACACCCCTTTAACTTCATCATGAAGCATTTTGTATTTGTAAAGTTTCCCTCTTGCTCCAGGTCCGTACAGCCTTCCGGATATGGACATTCAGTGAGCAAGAGCACTAAAAATACTAACAGCAGCTTCCCAGGGTAAATAATGCTCCCAGGGCCCACAGCACCACAGGAGCACATTGATCTGCTCTGCTGCTCCTGCCTGCCCACACTGGCTGTGCAAGTCCGGGCACAGGTAATGGTTTGTGTGTTGTAGAGGCTCAGCAAATTCACACATGAAGAAAGATCCCACTCTGTGTCCAGCCAGGGGAGGAAGGTGCCTCTGCACTCCTCACCCCTCTGCTGCTACAGACACTCATCTACTTACAGACAGACACTGGCATTTGGAGAGAGCATGTAGACGTTGTTTTCACAAAGAGGGTAAATGATAATTGCTTTTCCCCAGTAAACGAGGTGTGCAGCAAGCTGGAAAACCTGCATTGAGACAACAGGGAAAAATTAGGGGAGCAAAAGCAAAATTCAAACTCTCGGCAAACGTTCCACACAATGACAGAAAAACCCTGTCTTGAAGTGAAAGGAAAGAAAAATGTTCCATCCTTTCACCCTGCCTTCAGAATAAATTTGTGGTTCAATATAACATGTGGCACATCAAAAAGCATTTGACAGGGTTATGAATCTTCAGATATTCACTTCATATTTCTGAGCAACTTAGTATTTCCTGCCTCAAAGGAATTCCTTCAAACTGTATCAGTAGAAGTTTAGTTACTTTTCATGCCCCAAAAACCTGTTTTTCTTTATGCACAAAATGCATTAAGTGTTGTACATGAAAAATGAAACAAAAGAATCATCCTCTACTACGACACAAACATAAAGGAAACCAACACTGCCTTCTTACTGCACTGAGGTATTTCAGTAATGAACTACACAAAGTATTTTAATGTGTTAAACAAGTCAGTGGTTGCCAATGGCTCTAGAGAAGCCACATAAATAGTGTCTACGAGACACAAAATCCAGCCTTGTATCATTAGATGCATTTAACTGTGCTTTTTTGTGGAGAACAAAACTACAGAAACAGAAGGGAATTTCCAGAGTTCATTCATCCCAGAGCTCAGTAACGCCAAGTAACACCACAGACCACTGTAGGCAGAGCTGAAGTTCTATTACAAAGCAGGACCTTTCCCTTGGTGCAGACCTATGATCAGGAGCACGTGTGATGATGAGCTGTGTTCTTCTCCCTGTCACACAGATTGTGTCCCTGGGTCTGAACCGACTCGTAGCATGGAGAGGCTCTTCCCTCTCATGGAACAACTCATTCCCAATGACCCCAGTCATCCACAGGGGTCTCTCAGCAGCCTCGTGTTTCCTGTGAATGCCAGAGTCTCATTCCCTCCACTGGCACAAACTTGCCTTTCCAAGGGCTCATCACATCACCTCCAGCAATTCAGGTTTCAGATCTGGGTGTCAGTATTGGAAAGGCGTTTGGAAAGAGCTTCTGGCTTGGAAAAACTGGCTCAACATTTTCGCCCAAGCCTAATCTGGAGCTTCTTCCAGGGACTCCGCAGAGTCCGTGCACTCATGGACTAAGGGCAACTGATATGTAGGTTTGCACAGGCCTCCAGAAATCTTTGGCAGGAGAGATCCTGGCAGATCCAGCAGAAGCAACCTGCTCGGCCATGGCAGCTGTAAATTCTCACTTGCAGTTTGGGTGCCTCCATTTGCACATCACCATCAACGTGGCAAACCCCAGACAAACCACCGTGGTGAGTCAAGAGTATTACCTGTTCTGCTTTGGGGAACGTGGGAAGGCACAGAGAGGTCAGAGCAAGTCTCCTCAGAGGGGCACAGGGATGGGACCGGAGGCAACACACACGAGGTGGACACAAGGAATGTTGCTGGTCAAACGCTGGACCAGAGAGGCTGTGGGAGGCAGCCCTGGACACGCTCACAAGTCGAACAGACAAGTTTCTCATGAGCCTGTTTTAAGGGCCTTGCTCTGAGCAGGGGTGGGGACCAGAGACCCTCAGGCACTGCTGTCACCCCGATGTGGCTGCAGGGCTGTGCCCTTCGTTTCTCCAGCCTCTCCCAAGGCTGGTGCTCTCCCCGTGCCCTCTGCTCGCACCAAGGGAGCCGACGTGCTCGAGCACCCCGCGAACCCACGGGCACACACAAGAAAATACCTCGTGAGTTAAAGGGATTTCACAGCTCCCCGTACCTGCAGCAATGCCAAGTCAGCATCTTGAGCCAGTTGCTGCAAATTCTTCACAGCAGAGGTAGTTTTAATTACTCTCACCAGGGCAGGAGAGCAGTCCAACGGGAGCTCATTAAGCAATGACTTCTCATCATTTAAAAGTAATAAGGCATGGTAAGGCCTGCAGAAAAATAGAATACATTTGCACAGTAAACTGCAGCTTGTCCTGAAGGCTTAGTTATTCCCACACCACGATACCTGGGGTCAGTCTAATGGTAAAAAAAGAACTTCTAGTATCATCTTTTTGCTCTAGCTGGGTTCAAAATGACCTTATTTTCATGTCACAGGGAAGGATGCTCTCTACAAAAAATGGGATAGAGGATTATATGGTAACTGGATACCCCAGTGACAAGGAAAAAAAGACTGCACTGTGCTGGCAGGATATGAAGAACTAGTCTGAAAACTGCTCATCTGCATTACTGAAATACAGAGTGGAGTAGAAGAAAGGGAAAAAGCAAGATTTAGTTACTTTTGCAGGATAAAGAGCTGCGAACACGGAATGCAGGAAATGAGGTGCCACAGGGCCTGGGCTCTCTTTCTTCTAAAAGCAGAGTTACTTCTGGGTCAAATACTAAAATGAGCACACAGATCCTCTGACTGCAAACTGTGCAGGCGTCTCCTGCAGCATCACCTCAGTCCAAGCAGCTGATGTGAACACAGAGGCTGTGGCTGCACAGCACCAGGTATCCAGCAGCTTCAGGACTCAGCCCAGGGCCCCCCACTAGTACAGCCCAGTCACACCATTGCCCCTGCTGTGCCAGCGGGGAGGTTCGCTGCACCACCCTCAGAACTGAGGAAGGACTGGCCACACCCTGAAGAACAGAGCTTGCTCTCACCTGATGGATTTGAGACTCCTCTCGATTGCTTCGGGGGGTATGAAGTTGGTGGCAACATAGTGGATTTTGTGAGGGAGGCAGAAACTCACCTCCAGCCAGTTGTTGATGTGCAAACGAACCACCCCTGTCGTGCAGAGACTAAAACAGCAACAAAATAAAAGCATTTACCACGTATCACAAATGAAAGCAGTGGTCCAGATTCACTCCTGCACAGGAATTGGATCAGGACAGGAAAAGACTGAATGCTCCCTGCCTGTCTCCCAGGCTGGCTGAGGACCAGCTGATTCCCAGCTGCAAGGGCTTCCTTAACTTGTACTTTCAGAGCATCATCCCCTACAGCATTTTTGGGGAGGTTTGAAAGACTTCACCGCTGAACTTCTGCTTCCTCTGCTCTTAACACCGCAGGAGTACCTCAAGTTAAAAGAGTTTCTTGAAGATCTACTCCAAGGCGAAGGAAAACTCCCTAGGCCAGAGCTGCAAAAGGGCAAAGATGAATTGGGCACATTGTTTTCACCTCCAATTTCCAATCCTCCCCTCCAAGGGAAAAGAAAAGGAGATGTCTGTACTGGGCAAGGGCTGTTACAAGCAGCACATTTCCACAGTAACAGCCTCCTTCAGTTCTGCTCAGGTTATTTGTTTCCTACTAACCCGTTCCTGCTCATCACATGAAATCACAAAGGTGCTTGCTAAATGCTTTCTTCACTCTAGGAAACCACAGGGACTGCGCTAAGCCCTTAAGCTGAATTCAGACAACAGGATTGGAGTGGAAATGATGGACATCTCGGGAATGACAATAAAGTCTGACCCTCGAGTTCAGCCGGAAAGCAAAGATAAGCCTCTTTCACGGACAAAAACCCAGAAAGCTGGAGATTAGAGCCATGAACGTCACGCAGGTGGTTTTACAGGAGCCTGTAAATCTGGACAGGAGTGGAATATACCTCTGGAGGGAACTATATTTGCTTAAAACGGGCAGTGTACCACAAGCTAAGCCAGCACCACGTTGCAAACCCTCACAAGGCTGCCCAACCCGTGGCCAGGGAATGCTGGCCTGGGAACAGCTGAGCCAGAGGCAGTGGGAATGTGCAGGGAGGAAGCAGCAATCTTTTCATGTATATTGAGCTAGAAACACATACAAACAAATATAATACAAATAATACCAATCTATCTTAAGCAACAGCTAATCTTGTCTACACCAGAGAACTGGATCTCTGAAGATGTCCTTTGATTTTAAACTCTCTTCCAAAAAGAAGGGGTTTTTTTGGCCTAAAATCACATTTCAAAGGTTGCACTCCGAAAATGCCAGCCCAAATTTTAAATTCAAGTGTGTTGAGACTCGCAATATATGTCTTTTGTGTCAATAACTCCCACGAATTTCCCCTCTACACAAAACAGTTTAAAAAACATGCCAGGAGCAAATACACGTCTTAGAAACTCTTTATGTGGTGATTTAGCCATTTATAACTAGCATTCAAGTGCAGGCCACAAACTAACATGCTCTTTTTCAAGTTCATCTGGCTGCAGAGAAGGTTTGGAGGGACCTGAAAATTCAGCTTTAAACAAAAACACCGGGTAGCTCTGGCTGCTGGGGTAACTACTCACCAAACCACAACAGAGTGGTGAGGGAGCAAACACGATCCCCTCCTGCCTCGTGCATGATCAGACTCATTAGGGAAAAATCTCACTGCAGACACTGCTTTTGAAAAGCTGAGGCCGTGGGTTTGTTCTCATGTCTTGCACTGCACTCCAAAAAGACATTGATTTTTCCAGCTGCAAACGCAGCAAACAGTGGATGCGTTTTCCTTTTTTGAAAAGGAACCGCAAGGATGAACCCCCTGTCTCTCTGGCCCCACCACCTCTCGTCTGCTCAGAGGCCCCAGACCCTGCAGGAACAGGCAAAGCACAAACACCTCCGTTTTTCTTCATTAAAAGCTGCAGCTCCAGCACCACTGCTCATCCCTCCAGACATACCCCACTGGCAGATAAAGCTGGATTCCCTCAGAATGCATCAAGGAAAAGGCACACTGAAGCTGGGGTTGCCCACACCTTCTCCCAGGCCAAATCCCCACAGCAGAAAACATGACAATAAATGTCTGGGACCAGGGACTTAAAAGGCCACCTGACAGCTACTGGGGTGTTCAACTGGGTTACCCAAAAGCAGCACAAACACATGAGAACATGATGTTTTCCCTGCATAGTGGAACATTCACGAAACAGAAAAAAAATCCAGTTGCTTCCTTTCATTCTTCAGTCCAAGTGCACCAAGGCAGAAGCTTTAATTATGTAATTAACCTCTCCACAGCATAATTTTGTCTACAGTGCACGGTACAACAAGAGTCTAGAATTAAAGACAACAAGAAAACCAGATTTTCAGTTCTGATCTGGATCTTAATTTCATTCTTCTGCATTTGCATTCGACTGTACAATTTCCAGCCTTCATTATGGCTTTATGCACATGATTCCTCCTTCACCTGCCCCTCCTTGGATGGGAGATAATTAAAGTGTCTAATAATTTGACAAAGAATAAGCTACACTCTCCAGCAGCAACACATGTGACTGCCCTTGGCCAGACAGCAGTTAAATAATGTCACCAACAGAGACACACAGATTTATGCAAAAGGATGGATATACAGTCAAGCCTTGGAAAGTGAAGTTCTGATCCACATTTGCCTTCACTTTTACACCTTATTGTAGGGGAGAACAGCAAAAACCAGCAACAGAATAGCAATAAACAAGTTTCTAGAGTCATAGTTCTGCAGTTCTCCTTTATTCTCCTTAAGCAACTCAAACTGTGGAGCAAGGAGTGCAGGACGATGCAGGACTTTGGGAAGGTGAGAACACTGCACACCCTGAACCTCAGGGACACAGTTTAAGTAGCCCCTGACAGCAAACCCAGAATCCCACCAAGATTCCAAGGTGCAGTAGGGATCACCAGGAATTTACAGATGGCTCTCCTTTGTTCCTTGCTTCTTTTCTACAGAGCCTTCACATTTTGTGGGGATTTTTTGCAGTGTTACTGCACCCTGAGCTTCTCCACGGAGTTGACAGTTCACTGAATTATCAGCTGGTAACTCCAAAAGCTCTTTTCAGAGCATTATGTTTGGCCTGACAGGCATTATTTTACATTCTGAATTTTGCCTGCTGTTCTACCAGTTAACTGCTATCCAAAGACCCTGCTGCAACTTTTTCCTTTGTCCTCACAGATTTTAAAAATAACTGGGCAAAACCAGCTTCATTCCCCACACTGGCTATTAACCCCTCAATGACATTCCATTTTATTCCCTGAAAACTTAAGTTTCAACACTTGTTTTTAATATCTGGTTAGATAATACCTGATGATACATGGATCAGGATACTGAGAGGGGATATCAGAGTCTAAAACTGAGACAGGAAGAAGCAAAGAGGAAAAGGCTGTTTAATGTCTCTCCATCATAAGACCCAGGAGACATCTCACTGCACACACAAGGAGCAAAGTTCAGAAGAAACAGAAGGAAACACAGAAACCAGTTACGCCACGGACCTCCTTATCAGGGGGTGCTGTGGTGGTTCAATATTTGCTCTGGCTCACAGGCTCATGGGCTGATTCCGGGAAGTGAGATCAGCTGAAAGCTGCTCCATATACAGAAATCCCCCCCCAGGGCTGCAGGGCCCTGGGGAATATTTGGGGGACTATCACTGCTCTTTTGCTCTACTCTGCTGTGCCCTGAACAGCAACTGTCCCAAAATGGGAACCCAAAAGCTGAGCATTATCTCAGAGAACTGCAGCTTTTTTCACAGCTGTTGGCAACACAAAGCAATCTCACTTTAGGTTTGTAAAGGAGTCATGAATTTTTGCATACACGCCCCTCATTCTATGGCTATTCTATTTCCACCAGAAATTAATAGTAGGCTTTCTAGTTTGGTGGAGCTTGGAGCTTTGGAGTTTGGTTTTCCTAGAGGTTGTAACTGCTTAGAGCTTTGAAACTATTTCACATTTCCTTATAAAGGACATGTGGGCTGTGCTTTGATGAAATAACTGTAGCTGGATGATATTTTATGTACAGCTACATCTAATAATTCATTAAATCTCATCTAATTATTCCACTTCTCCCTGAACTGCTGAGGTAGGCTAGATCTACCAGTCAGTTCATATCCCACTAGATTAAAAATGTACAGAGGCTCTTTGTGTATTAAAAAGAAGAAGCAAACGATTCAATCCTTGCCCAAAAAATTCTCCAAGCTTTCACTTTTATTCCCATCCAAAGCTAAGAGAAGTTTGCTAAAACCAAACAGGCTATTATCAAGCTCACACATTATCTGCAGCTGCAGATAAAACTTAGTGAAACCTCTCTTGATTCCCTAAATTGAACAGTGGTTTAAAAGAGACACACCTTGTAACACTAATTTGGTAAATTTGTCAGAGTTGGAAGTGCTGGCAACTGGAGTTTCTTGTGCTTAACAATTGCTTTTTTGTCTCCACACCAATGCTGGAGTTTAGGGACAAGCTGAATGAAGACTTTCCATTTTCTGATCGAAAAGAAACATTCTGGTTCTCTCCATTAGAGTCCAAAAAGGTCCCAGGAACTGGATATTGATTACAGCTAAGCTCCCAGTTTAATAACACTCCATTTCTAAAGCAGCAACAGTGTTACAGTCAAGATATCCTGGCTACTGATCCTGCCTGGTGAAACACAGGCCTTTCACTCAGAACACAAAGAGCATCCTGAACCACAAAAAGATTCACAATCTTGGGGTTTTGCACAAACCAAGTTGCTCAGGGACGTGTTGGGTCTTGCCTGAAATACCTCAGCACCATCTACAGGAAACCAAGGGCTCGGCAGCAGCTCCGGAGCAGCCCTGGAAATGGGGCTGGAACTGCGGAAAGCAGCAGGCACCGCGAAATGCTGGTCTGAGCAAATCTCCACTGCAAAGCTGGGCTCCATCTGCAATTCAAAGTGCTCTCTCCAGCTCACTCCCTGTTCTCCTACAGCCAAAGGCTATGCCAGAAGTCTCTGTCAATTAAACCAGCACACTGTCACTGCGTGCATTTGAAGGTTTACCCTTCCCAGCAGCCCTTCCTCCTCTAAGAGCAACAGCGCAAATCTTTCTTTCTCTCCTCTGGGGTCATTCTCACTCCTCCACACTCTCTAGGTGGCCCAAATCCCTCCTGAAATGTGGTGTCCAAAACTGGATACACTATTCATTAAGCAGGGACCTTACAATCTCCAGCGGGGTTAGTTCCTATCTTAGAGACAAGACTTTTATTTTGTGCATTCTTGTCTAGCTTGCCTTTTCTGTAACCCCAAGTCACTTATGACTAACCCTCACTTTCACAGAAGACCACACAGACTTCACTCTAAAGCTGCTGCCACACAGGAATAATTCATTCAGCCTGGACTGGCAGAAAAAAATCTTATTTCTAGACCACTGCTACCTTACAAAAAAAAAATGTTTAATTCTATGCCTGCCTGGCAAGGTGCTTCAGCTCCTCTCAGCTCATCTGATATAGGTGTAATAACCACATTTCTAATTCTCTCACAGGAAATATTAATGGAAAAACACTGCAGAACACCACCTTATCACCCAGCCAGACAATCACACTGTTAGCTACTCCTCAAGTACAGCTTTACAATAAAGCACACGGGCACCTCATATTTTTACCAACACAAAAAGTGTCAAAATCTAACTTGCACCACTTCTCCCCCCCTCACAATGCCTAAATGAGGGAGAAACTGCCTTATTTTACACCAAGGGGGAAGTACCAAAATGTGTTTCTCCGTGGTCAGTCCTCCTTATCTCATGGGTCATATCAGCACAGTCCGTGACTTTGGGCTGTGTGTTGCTCCAGTCACAGCTAGATGCCACAAGATGTCACTGTGTCCCTAAAATGTTTGGAAACAACATCAGAATTTGCCCTGTCACAAACACACAGCCCCTGGAGGAACAGAAAAATGTAAGTTTAATATCAGAATCACAGGCTACACAAAAAGTGCCTTTAAACTTTTAGTACCTGCTTTGTGTGAGTTGTGTGGAACAACACACCACGTTCCTTCAAACAAGCTGAAATTTAGAGCTCTTAAACATAACAAGGAGCAGCTTATTAGTTTTCTAATGTGCTTTGCAACCATTAAATTCTTTAGGCTCCCAGTGCCTTACCCTACATGGCTTTGCAATGATCCCCTTTGTACAAGGGGAGCCACAAGCCAGGGAGGAGAAAGGGTTTGTCTGTTATCATTCCATGTGCCCTAAGGAGCTCCAGCCTAATTCTCTGAATCCCTGACAAACACCCCAGTCAAGGGGCACAGCATCTTCCTCCCCACCCAAGCCTTCTGTGCCCCTTTGTCAAGGCCCTTCCCCAGGCACATATCCTGGATGGAGGTGCCTCTCTTCCCGAGGAGCCGGTCGGCTCCTGCTCAAGTTCAACACCGACTCCTTTGAAATCTTTGCCAGAACTTCGGATCCTGTCAAGAAACAGCATGTTACACTTTCCATGCTGCTGAAAGTCTCAGCATCTGATCCAAATCCGCTGTCCAGACATGCACAGTGTAACCAAACCAAGCCAGGGCAGTACCTGACATGCCATCGGTGCTCATGCAGCACTTCCCTCTCAGCTGCAGGTCTGCGGCACTTCTACAGTGATATAATATCCATGTTATGACACTTTTCAATTCTACAATTCACTTGTCATTACATGCCTCCGTGCTACGGAAGAAAATAACAGTTCTTAAAGCTGTGACAGACATCACCAGCTCTGAGGAACCACAAGATATCAAAGACAGACCAAGGTGATGATTAGGATAGCAGTTCTGCCAACATTTCACCTGACTGCTAGGCTTCACATTGCTCTGCCTGGTGTAAAACCCAAATCCCAATGAGTCAAGCATAAGGAGGTGGATAATACCCTAAGGAATAAGGCCAGAAGGTTTCAGTGAGGAGCAGCATATACTGTGAGCTAGCAATAAAATCCCACTTACCTGTCATATGTCTCTTTGAGATCTCTGGCCAGTTTGCACTTGGGTAGGATGTGATGAAAAGGTGACTGTGGCCCTTCTGTGGCTATAGAAAATTTCAAAACAAGAAAGCAAGCAACTGATTTCAGAGCCTTTCAAATGATTTCCTCTTCTCCCACCACTATCTGAGGGACAGAAATCATCTCTTTTTAATCTACAGTTATCTTTCAAAGCTTTTAGAGTAACCCCAGTTACATGTTAAAATAATAACAGTGAATTATTGCCAACTTCTCCTAAACCTCAACTCAGTTAAGCACATGTAACTGTGAACTTGACAAATGATGATTTTAAATGCTTTGTTTTTATATATGTTATTTTAATTTTTAATGCTTGCAGCAAGATGATGCATCACTGTCAGAGAGACATCACCTTAAACAGTGCATGTTATTACAGTGCATTTTCCTTAAGTACAGCCTATAAAAACTCTGTAACTATTTGCTAGCCATGGTAACAAGGTGTAAGAGTGAAGCTTCCACACAAGAAGTCTGGTGACTCAGCACACAGCATGGAAAACTTGCTCTGGGTTGGGTGAAGCAGGTTCCAAGTGAGCTCTTCCACCTCAGCCTGACAGGCAGATCCAAAGGGGATGGCTCAGTGCACAGTCTCCAGAGACTGTGCTGAGCTGAGCTATAAGGAAAGCAAACCAGACACTTCACTTCTAAACTCACATCTCTGCATAAGGATAGTGATCCTGGATGAGGTAAAATACAGTCAAAAGCTGTCAGAATGCTGAAGAGCACCACAACCTGTCCGTGCCGATCCCGGCCACAAAAGTAAGGCGGCACAGTCAGCGCTTCCCTGAAGAATGCTCCCAGGCAAGCAGATTCCTGCCTGAAGCTCAGCACTCACTTTCTGACATGGCAGACACCTCGTCCTGGATGGCCAGGATGAGCTTGGCCTCCCTGGTGAGGTACTGGCAGCGGCGCTCCTCGTGCTGCAGGACGATGGCGATCCTGCGCGACAGGTTGTGCAGGCAGTTTATCACCGACGGGTCCGCGTTGGCCTGCGGGGCACAGGGGACAAGCACTGAGCCACAGCCACGGCCCTACAGCCATGCAGAAGTACTCAAATAACGGGCTTCCACTGAGATCAAAAGTCAGCCTCTTGGGCTGCTGGCAAAAAATGGAATTTTCCCCCAGCAGCAACCAAGCTGAAGCTCAGAGATGTCCAGATGTGAGGGGAAGGCTTGTGGATTTCTGAGCTTGTCTGTGTGCATCAAATGAACACCACACCTGGAGTGTCATACTCCTACCTGGTTTATTTTTCCACTTGTTAATGGGCCTTCTGGTAACACAGAGCAAAGGACTCAATTCCACACAGTGAGAAAAGAAAGTGTGTGCTGTTTGAAAAGGCCTTAACACAGCCCACACGTTGCTACGCTGATGCTTATCCCGTGTTTATCCTATGGAATAACCAAGTTAGAATTACCAGCACATGACCAACAATTTCATCCCAAATGGATTTGGATTTACACTCCCAAACATTTCACAAATATGGCTTGTTACTCCCACTGCATTCGTGCAAGTCCCTGGAAAAATCTATCATGAAAGTACAGCTGCCAAGGGGGGTGAGGGGGGGAACGGTGGCTCCAGTATGAGTCAGCAGCTGTCTCATGTTTGTTAAGACATTTAAAGGAATTTAAACTTCTGGCAAATGATCCCCTGGCATGTAAACTAGCAAACCATGACTCATCACTTGTTTGATTGCACTGTTCTTGCTGAGTCACGACACGTTGGTAACCCTGAAGCTCCAACACAGCAGGGTCAGTGCTGATTATGGCACTTGGGTCTTTGCCTGCTCTGTCTGCCCACTGCAGATGGACACTCATCTTTATCTCAGAGGGCCCCCACCCACCCTCCGGGCTGCACTACACCATCCTAGCAAAAAAAATGTCCCCTTGCTTCTTGCACAGCACTTTCCAGAAACTCGACAGCTCTCTGTGGACTAAGAGTGTCTCACTTGGCAAACGGATTCAGTGCTGCATCACACTCACAGTGACATCAGTGTCATCACACAGCTGAAGGGCGAAAAAAAAAGAGGCAAGTTTTCCTAGAACCACTAGATGTTACATGCTGGAAAAATGTGAGCTAGATAAAGTCTTCACTGCACTTCACCAGGCTCTTGGGAATGAAAGAGCATTGGTTTCATCCTTTCTGCTGCCACGTGACTCAGTGTGCACCAATGTTTGTGTTTGCACGTGCATCTCAACACACTTCCCTACAGCCAAAGCACAGGGCTTCATCCACACACCAAAACAACATCTCTGCATGTGTGAAATGCAAAATCAACTCCTGAACTGCAAATTCAGCACTTCCTGACCTAAGTGTGTCCCAAAGCGGAGCTCAGTGAATGATTTCCTGCTTTATTTACACTGATTGCCGGGATAGTTGTCTTGTGTGAAACCTGCTCCTCAGCTGAGGACAAGACATTGGACCGGGGCCATGTCCATGTTATTCACCACTGGAAAGCCGGGGGTATAAAAGGTAACAGTGCTAAGAGGGAAAAAAAAGAAGGCACTTGCACAAGAAAGGAGCTGGAGGCTTTTAAAGCATGACATTATATCCAGCTGAGCAAAAACCAACCATTTCCATAAAGACAGCTATTCCAGATCCCTCTTTTATTTTTAAAGAACCAGTGGGCTGGGAAGAGAAAGCCAGAGCTCAGAAATCAAATAATACTCGAACATAATGAAATTTCTAGGGCTTTATACTACCTAATGGCCGTGCCAGGATCCCTTAACACCAACATTTAGTCAACAGAGTAGGCCTGAAAAAAACTCCAAGCAGAAACTAGGTATTCATTCCAGGTTTCTGCAGAGCATCAAAACCTCTTTATTCCTCACTTGTACCTTCTTCTCATGTAGCTGCTCAGCTGCTGCTCCCTGGCACTCTCCGTTACAGTGATCTCACTGCTAAGGGGAGGCAGCTTTCAAACACTGTCCATTAATTATAAAATAAGCCTGGAGGCACTGGGCAAAGGCACGTGTCTCTGTATCACACAGCATGAGTAAGGGCTCAAAACAGCACCCAGAGCAGGCTCCTGACTGCATGGGGCAAGCTGGGGTTGGCCAAGGCCGTGGTGCGGGGCTGACTCTCCAGCCTGGCCAGGCACGAGCCACTGCCCCTGGAGCAGAACCAACTCCCCAGGTCTGAGCTGCACAGTCACAGGGCTCAGCATCCTGTTGCTGCAGCTCCTGGGCAGGAGCAGCGCACTCAGAGAGCAACCCCTGACACCCAGGTCAGGCCCTGGCTGCCCTCTTTTACAGCTTAGTGGGACAGGACTCACCTGCAGGGTCTACCAAAATCATAGCAGACTGCAGCTCACTCATGACAGGAGACAAGACACACACAGGGCTTGCAGCTGGGTTCATATCTGTTTTGCAAAGTGCTTTCCTGCCGTTACACTCTGGGTATTTGAAACCAAAATCTCTGGAAAATGTCCTGAAGCAAACAACTGAAATTGTTTTCCACTAGGCTGGAAAATTTCACAGTTCTCAGTGTCATATTCTACGTATTTAGGTTTTGTTGTTTCAAATTAAAATACCCCAATAAAATCAGGAATTGAATGTTTTGGAAGAGATTACTGGAACGTGAGCCTACTGCACTTTGTCGTACATCTGAAGCAAATCCCACTGTCAGATGGAATGAAAACAGTCCTTACCCTTAGTGCAAATACCACGTTGAACAGAATCATAGTGGGCATCTCTCTCTTTGGTGAGGGATCAGTTTTGGACACCTGAAAAACATTTTATAAAAAAGCCCACAGGCTGGTGTCAGCTGGAGAAGTAACAAAGGGAAAAAAATTAAAAGAAAGAAAAGCCTCAGTTATATAACAAGTTTGCTAAGAGAGCGCACAAATCAAATTATATCATCAAATTTGACTTGTAAAAAAATAAAACTATGATTTATTTTTTTTAATTGAAGTGTCACAGTTATTCTGCAACAACTGCCTTTTGCTGAGCAGCTGTGAAGACTGTGAAAGCATTTTGGTCATGACAATGGAAATTGGTAAGACAGCAGTCTCACTTGGTGTCTTTGCTATTGCATTTGAGCATCGTAAGGGTCATCCTTGGCACAGTTGTCATTTATGTATTGTTAACTACAGAGAAGCCCACAGGATTTCTCATCCCAGGCCACACCTATTCTTTCCTTTCCTAAAACCCCCATTCAATTTGCATCCTGTAACAAGCTGTGGCTTTTCTCAGAACAAATATGCTCTAGAACAGCAGTGCTAAACTAAAAGGTTTGATTTTCCCTTCCTGCAGGATTCCAAACACATTCTCCAGCCCCTCTCTTCCCTCTGCAGCACAGAGCTCCATCTCTAAGGCAGGCTCAGACTTCCTGGTGAGGAGGAGCAGCAGGAGCCAAGACAAGCAGGTGGAATTTGCACATCCAGACCCAGGACTGCTAATGGAGCAAGTGTCGCCACAAGATGGAGCACAAAATGCAGAAGACATTCCTGCCTGCCCTGAAACTCCCTGCTGAACCCAATCCCAAACAGCTGGAAGCTGTGAGGACAAATACCCAACCAACCTAAGGGTCAGTCCCAACCCATGGGTAGCACCTGAGATGGGGCAAAAGCAGAGCAGCTGGTAAAGGCCCAGCTGCACCCACCCTTCCCCACAGCTCCCAAGTGCCAGCAGTGAACTGCTCAGTCCATCTCTGAAATCTCAAAAATAAGAAAAACTAAAAGAGGTGATACATATTTTTTGTTGGTTTCTTTTTTTTTTTTTCTAAAGTGAAAATGTTCTTCTATCAAAGAGGCAGTGAGGGGTGGTAAAGCCACTCTGCTGTGTTTTCTTTGTTCTGCAGTTACAGGTTCCAGGATTTCTTGTGAGTTTCAGGAAAGACTCAAAAGTAGTTCCACCTGTAAGGACTGATCCTGTTCCTTCCTTAAAAATCAAAGAAACTACCAGCACTAACATCAATTGGGATGCAGGCTGGATTTCATATCACCTCCTGTCCAGAAAAAAAACAAAAACAAAAGAAGAAAAGACTAAGTTTGCAAACAAAATGCTGAAGGAATTTGAAGAATTCAAAACATTGCTACATCAAAGGCAGTCTGGCACTCAGGAGGAGGTATTTGTGCTCTTGTGACTCCTGAATCTCATCTGAGTAAGAATTTGCTGAGCTGTCCCATGGATTAATTTACTGCAGAATGAACTCTGAGGAAACCCAAAGCAGAGGCTGACAAGTGACAGTGTTCCAGTGTTCCTGCCTGTGTTCCATGGGAAAGGACCTCCATCCAGCTTCCTCCTGACTCCAGGAGGGTCCCAGGTTTAGACTGAGATGAACTAGCAGAGATGGTTGCCAGGTCTAGAAGACTCTGGACTCTAGAAAGTTCTGGGGTGCTCCAGGGCTGATAAGACACACCCAAAAAGAAGATCCTACAAAAAGTAAAGAAAAAGTGTTTACAGCACTTTATAACTTTGTTTATTTACCCTAACTTAATGTACTTAGATAAACTGAAATGAAGTGACATTTCATGCAACGAGGATTAAGCTGACTGGAAAGTGGAAAGAATGTATACCATGTGGTGAAAAAATGCAGATATGAATTTTCAACCTCATGCTCTCTGTGCCTGTCTCCTGGGTGGAGCTTGGACCTGCTGTATGTGCCTGTCTCCTGGGTGGTTCAGCACTGCAGCCCTGTCCTCCAGCCCTCTTTCTCTGCTCCTGTCTCCTTCTGCCCCTGGCTGGGGTCCCTGCACACACCCTGGGCCTGGTTCATCACTTGATTGTCTGATGGACTTGCACACCTTGAGCACAGTTGAATTCTGTCTTCCAAGACAGTTTAAACTTTTCAGGACTTAGTCTTGGTCATCCTCCATCACATTTCCTGTAGATTCACAACTGAGCTTCAAAGTGGAACACCTGCATCTTCTGAGGCTTCAGGCCAGCTCCTTGCTGGGATTGAAGCAGCCTGGTCCTCTAAATATCAAGAAGCAGTTACTAACAATCTGTTTCTACCTCTAATTATAACTAAAAAGCATGACAGAATTGGCAAGCAGATTTTTTTCCCTGAAAAAAGCAATGACTTAGCAAATTTGATGAAAAATGAGACCAAAGCAGCTCAGTGACAGAGATCAGTGTTGGATTCAGAAATTACCAAAGCCCAATTCATTCTTACAGTTGATCAGGCAGAAGGAACAGGACAGGGGATATTTGGCACCCAGAATCATGTCAATTCTTTCCTGGATCTATGCGGGACCTTTTTAATAGCCTAGGTGGCAAACTGCTTTCATTCCAAGCAGCTAAAACACAGGCCATGGAGCAAAGTCTCAATGCAAACAACAGCCTGAGCTGGTCCACAAGAAAATTTTAGACCTCTTTCAACATCCTACATATTCCACCTGAGTCTTGTGGATCACCTTCAGGAAGAGTTAAAAGCCAAAACAAGGCTGATGCAGCTTTTAGCATTTGTAAAGGTTTTGGGTGGTGTTTTTTTTAACTGCCACATTAATTAGAAGTGCTAAAAACCTAACTTGTGGTAACTAAAATAGTTAGAAACAGCTTTTTTGAGCTGGACTGCTTTGTAGTACTTCTCCTTACCCCAGTGTTTTCCACAGCAACCAGAAGAGGGTTTCTGTGATCACTGACACAGCCCCCTCAGTTTGCCACTCACCGTATTTCTCTGGGAGTAAAAGACAGCTTGGAGCGTCAGGAAGTAAAAACAGGATGAAAAGCCAAACAGGCACGTTCTGAATGCCAAGTTTCCTCACTAAAGCCAGGCAGTTTGTGAGGAGGGAAGGTCCCCAGAGGGGAGCTCGGACCGTACCTGCCCGAGGGCGTGCTGGAGCAAGGTGGGATGGCCAACGAAGCGAACATTATCGATCTTCAGCTCGAACTTTTTGCCACACATATCTGACTTGGTAGCCAAAATTGTTGCCAGGATGACATCTGAAAACCTTGAAGAGCAGAAACAGAAGTTATTATGACTTTCAAAAAGCACACCCCCAGAACACTCCTCCAAATGCTTAACTCAGAAGTTTATAAGGTGTTGTAAATTGTAAGCAAATTGCTGTACCTGGAGTACCACCAATTAAGTAAAATTAAGGACCCCTAAATTACATCTCTCAGATCATCACAATTATAAAACAGGAAGCATTCACGACAAAGACTGCAGGGTCATGCTTATTTAATTACATGCTTGGCAAAATACATTGGAAAGATTAGAGGCAGTTTGCTTAAATACAAAAACAGCTGGAGTTAGCCATTGCCTGGATTTAGCTGCAGGTTAATGAACTTACTAAGCAACTACATATTGACACAGCCTGTCACTCAAGCACAACAGAGATCTTAAAAGCCACCCAGTATGGCAGAGGGGAGGGCAAGAAAGAGCTGATTCAATTAGAGGAAACATACAGCCAACACTTGTCCTTCCTTTCCCAAAGCTCATCAGTGAGACCCCAAGTTTCTCACTTCACAGGTGACCTGGCCTGGTCTCACTTGGAACTTCTCATTTGATAAATCAAATTCATGGCAGGGAAAGCCCTTCCCAACACCAACCATGGTGTTACTGGGCCAGTGGTGGCAAGAAGGGAAATACCTACAAGGAGTCTGCCCTGGAAAACACAGCTGCTGCTGCAAAAATCGGTAAGAACCCAGAGTGATAAGGGAAGAACTCTGCCACTGCTCTTCCTGATGGTCTCACAGCACTGGACTGGTCTCTACACACACCTGTTTTCCTCAGGGTGTCCCCTGAGACAGTGAGGCTCAAACCCACAGGGAAGAGAACCTCAGCTGCTGGAGTAAAATTGTTGTTCTATATAACAGGAGCAGTGCAAGGCTTGTTATTAACAAGTTCTTTCCTCATCTGATTTTCCCAGAGGTTCCCATTTAACCAAATGAATTTCAAAGCAGTTTCTGATGAGAGTCGGTTTTTTAAGAATGAAAATGTTTATTTCATGTGCTTTATTTACGTTCAGGGATGTGTGCCCCTGGCAGACCATCCCCCTCCAGCAGGCAGGTATCCCAGATAACCCAGTATCACTCAGAGAAGAGGGCAGGCGTGGGTGTGTGCTGCAATCACCTTATCTCTTGGCCACAAGTGAGCCCTCAGTGCCCACAGAAGGAATTAATGCACCATATTCCTGCTTCTCTCTGAGTTACGGAGTACTACAGAAATTAAGACAAATGCACACAGCCAGGTCTTTAGTGGGACCCAGGGGAAATTTCTTTTATTAGACCTACAAGTACTGGAGATGAAGGACCACACAGGGGCTTTATAAACTGTCAAAGCCTCTGGTGTTTGTACAAACAGCTCCCCCTGACCACAGCACACTGCTCACGTTTGGTTTATGCAAGGAGCAGCTGCGTACAGACTTCCAAATCCCTGAGTGCCCTGCTCCAGACTCCAAGCTAAGGGCAAGCAGAGACATGGGGACACTGGTCAGAGACTCCAGAGCCCACACTCCTCAGCCACTGCACTGGGCAGTGCACAGCTCAGGAAGTTCGGGAATAAAGGGCACGACCTGGACTGACAGTCCCTGGAGATCCCATTCAAAATAGGATAAAAGTCCCCATGACAGCAGTGAGTTTTTCCTCCTCTTTTTGCCCTGTTCAGCTGTTAAAATAGGCTTGCCACGGAGCCAGGAAGATGATAATAATGTGGATCCAAAGTCAGCATATGTTTGGGGGGTGAAGGGAGAAGGAGGGCAAACTAGAAAATGTCGGCTTGCTGGTTAAGAAATGAGTTCCCCTTCCCTCCTCCAGCCTTGGCAAAGGATACCTTGGGAGGTGGAAAACTGATCCTTATGATGACTTCCACCAGGAATTACACCAGCAGATCTTTTAACAGATAAACATGGTGCTGAAGGGAAGAGCTCAGCAGTTCCCCAGGAGAGCTCATGACACCACAGTCCTGACTGCCCTACCTTGTACAGGACTCTCTGGGGAGGCAGGAGATTAAAAGGGTGATTTTGGCGAGTCTTCAGTATCTTCTCACTAGCAGGGACTTCCCTGCCTGGGAGAGTGCTGGAACTGCAGCCAGATGACACACTCAGGACAGACAACCCTGAGACAGGTGCTCCCTGATGGGTACAGACACTTGGGATCACCTCTGGCTCTCCTAAGATTCACCTGGACTCCAGTCCCATTCTCCTCCTCTGACAGCCTGGATTTATTAGTTTGGCTGGTTTGGGTTTTTTATTTCCCCCAATGCTCTACATAATTTAGACTTTTCTCAGGCCTCAGGACAATAGGGAGATTGAGGGACAGCAGATATGTTATTCCCATCATTTCAATTCATCATCTCGTCTTAGAAAATAACACTTTTACTTTAAATATTTTAAGACTCATTTTCCAATCTCTGGAGTTTATTAAAATGGCCTAAAAATACTGGCTTATCAGAGCCCAGGAGTTTGTTAAAAGCAGATTAGGTTTTGCAATTGGGCAGTAACAGTCCCTTCTCCTTTTACGAGATTAGTCTGAGCATTGTGAATTCCAGAGGGAAGCAAACTTCTCCTGTACTAAGGAATTCAGCAGGCAGAAAGTAAATACAATAAACAAAAGCTTTGCTTTGCCCCAAATATCCTACCACTCCTGTCACATAGCAACAGCACATGGAAAGGGGGGGGGGGGGGGGGGAAGAATAAATTAAAA
>JAWMRA010000033.1:2793221-2821540 GCA_035584735.1 Pseudotriccus pelzelni | reverse complement strand
CCCCCCCCCCCCCCCCCCCCCCCCCCCCCCCCCCCCCCCCCCCCCCCCCCCCCCCAAGAAGAACTTCAAACACAAATTCATTTTTTCCCCAAAGCACAATAATAACTTTTTATGTGCCACAGGAGTTCAAAGCAAGGTTTTTATAAAGAATTCTTCTTTGAAGGTGTTCAGGACTGGACATGAGTATCCAGGTGAGGTTTATGTTAGGCAAGGACTAGAGAGGCATTTTTGACTTCTGGGGCCCTGGGTAGTTAAGCACTTTTACCTCACATCCCATTTAGCTTAGTGGGGCACCAAGAGCAAGCAACCAGCACAGCTGCTCAAACCCAGGTCTCTGAAGAGCTCTCCATCGTTACTCTGGGATTAAATAGTTGCTCAGTGAGCTGTACTTTTAAGTCATTGCTTATCAGAAAGCAATTTGGTTTAGGGCTCCTTGCTGGAATGACTACAATGCCAAGGCTTTATTTGTTGCATTCTCACAGCTCTTCCCAGTTCACGGAAGGGACAGTACCAGACCCATCCTGGATTCCCTACAGGAAGCACAGAAATGTTAGTAGGACCTTTGTAATTATCCTGGCACAAACCTTTAGCAATACATTTCCTACAGACACTGTGATTTAGCATATAATTATCTCATCATTCGGTGTAAAACAGAAACCAGAAACAAAGCACAATTAAAAGGATGGTGAGAAAGGAAAGCCATTCTAGACAAAGGTGATTGTTTAGAACGTTTGGTCTTACCCCGAAACCAATTGCTCATCAGTTAGAGGACATTGGTCTCTGAAATGGGAACATGGCCATAAACACAAAACAAAACACAACAAAAGAAAATAAACGAGGCAAGTACACAAAATACAAAAGAAAAAAAAAAGAGATAATATTAAAAACTAGGATGAACTATTAAGGGTTAAACGCCTGTAAAGGAAATATAATTGTTGAGAAGAGTCAAAAGTTAATGGAAGGTGAATTCCAGGGATATATTGCAGGCTTAGGTTGACAACAGGGAGAAAAGAGGCTGAGGCAACGTAGTCCTTGCACGAAACACTGGCTGCTGCAATGTGTTTTCTCACAAAACACTGCATTTATGGAGCTGGATTTGCACCACTCTTTTTAATTCACGCTTACCTGAAGAGAAACAGGAGAGGTTGCAGTCTGATTTAGAGCAGATCCTAAACTTCAGTTTATTCCAGTCATTTTCACCAAAGACACCCCATGCAGCCCCAAATGACCCACAGCTTTTCCCAACTCATTCCGGTGCTTCCATACCCACAAGACATAGGAAAAGAGGATGCCCAGTGTTTATTTTGTAAAGGCCCACAGAACCACTGCTGCTCCCCCAGTGATCCACACAGCAGGTACAAGTCTGGCCAGACTTGCAGCACACGTGAAGTCATTCTCTGTCTGCCCCAGGCAGTAAGTGCAAACTTAGAGAGAAGAAGTTTTCAAGGCAAAGAATCCAAAACCTTTCCATATAACAGGCATACAGAGCAGGGCTCTGTAACCAGCTGTGCTCACTTTTATATCAGAAATACCTGTTTCCATTTTAACAGTCAACTGCTCCACCCCCACCCCCCCCATTAATGAAAGAACTTGCTTCCTGAAACAAATATCCTCAATATACTGAAAAATTAATCTGATAAAAGCCTTATACTGTCCACACTAAAAAGGGGAGATACAATGAAAACCACCAACATTTACTTCATACAGAGCACAGCAGATTTCTGCTGGTCATGCTGAAAAGAGAACTCAGAGAACCTAAATGACAAACTACACAAAGGGGGTGATATTACAGGAAGGGTGTTTCAAGGGATGGGTGGATGAATGGAAAAGCACAGGCTGACAGAAAGGAAGCCTTTCAGAACAAATACAAGGAAGAACACTGGAGTCCAGTGAAAGAGGGACAGAGGAGACAGAAATGTTATCACAGGAGAACTACTGTTTGTTAGAAAGGGACAGTCAAATCCTTGTTTGTCACTAACTTGGGTTTTTTATAACAGAAACGTTTGGCCAATTAATGACATCAGTGCTGCCAAATTCGCTAAACCTCCTCCTGTCAGTCAGTTATGCCACTAAAAATGCAGAGTCTGGTGTAACATATGTTACTATACGTGCCTCTTCATTAGGATTTTTGCTTGCTGACTACACCACCTTCAGAGAAGCAACAAAACCCCATTTCAAATCAATTTAATAAAGCATCATCTTAAGGCTTCAAAAGGAGTAATTGCCTCACGTTTTTTTCAGGAAAAAAAAAGCTGGCAGGCATCTCCATAAGCTGGGGGGGGGCAGTGTATTCCTGGAAAAGCACTCAGAAAACTGAAAGATGTTTTTTTAAAAAGAGCAAATGATGAAAGGCTGAGAAGGAGCCAACAATGAGAGACACTTGACAGGAAATTTGTTTTGACAGTAGCAGTCTTCTGAATACCTTTTTGTTGCATGGCCACCATCCACATACCTCAGCCACTTTTGCTGCTCAACTTGCTTTTAACAGGAAGTAAAATCTATATTCTGAAGGCCCGATACAGCTCCATTGGCAGAAATTAATACAAACAAACACACACCAGTAAGCTGGAGGGGGGATTATCATGAACAGGCTGCCATTGTCTACTAAAAAAAAAAATCAAAAAGCATAACAATGACCAGGAAATTGAGAGTGGAGGCTAAAAGAAATCCAATTATGTATACAAATATGTTATAGGGAAATGGAGTTAAGGCACGTAAACTGATCTAATTCTGTCCTTTCTGAGGCCCTAAAGAAATATATACACCTCAACTGCTGCAGGAAAGGTCAGCTCAGAAGTAATTGATCTGGGTTCCAATAGGTTAGGGAAAAAGCAATAGCAAACCTTACCTAGGACACAATTAGTGCTAGACTGCTCAAAAATTAAATACGGCCATTCAGTATAAAAAGGATTAATCCAGACCTCATAAGCACTATTGCAGCTACAAGATAAATCTGAAATAACATTTGCTACTAAACATGGAAACATGAGACAGACCCAACCCTACAAACGTTATCCATCTTGCCATACACCACCAACTCAACCTACCAGTCTGCCCACTCCACAGCCTCAGTCTGTGCCACCAAAACCATCCACAGATGCTACTGACACGCAGTGATTTAAAGGAATCTTTTCCCAACTCTTCCCTCCGGAAACAATACAAAACTCCTTTCCTTTCCTGGTTTACAAATCACGTGCACCTCACTCTCCATGGGGGATCTGCACCTTTTTGCCTCCACTGTCCCCTCAGAATCTCTTCTCCTACAAGGCACCAATTTCTGTTACTCTTAAAATGGTCTGACACAAATCAAACTCTGAGCAATCCGTTGCACACAGTTTTGAAGATGTGTTTTTTTGTTCTCTGCTGAAAGAAGTGTCTGTGTACCTAAAACTTGAATATTTTTTCCACCTGTACCAGTCAGTGAAAGATATCAAGTCTGCCTACAAACCTTCTCTTGTCTAATACAAATGAACAGCTTCTCGATAAACAAACTGGAAACAAATGGGATTTTGCAAGAGCCTTTGAATTTTGGAAAGCAGATGCCCAGCCACGTAAGCAGCACAAGTTGTGTGCTGGACCCCTCTAGGAGAACCAACATTTTCAGGGCAACAGAAATGCTGCTCCTCTTCTATTTCCCCTTCATGTGCATGGTAGACACAGACAGATCCAAATAAATTCTTTTAAACACTGAAAGTTTAGTACCAAGTACCTGACCAGCACAAACTTTCAAGCCCAGGGTCCTGGACAATGAAATAACCTCAATGAAATAATCTATTTGTTTAACATAGGTTATGTGCCAGCACATTCACTCTATTTAAAACCAGCTTCAGGAAAACAGTGCCAGTTTTCTCATCATTTGAAGGGATAAAAGCTTTTTCCTACATTGCTGCAGTAACCACATATTGTATCATACTAATTCAGCAACACAGGCAACATCCAACAAACAGCTACATATGAAGTGCTTGGTCCAACCTGCCAAAATGGCAGAGCCCACAAGAATCAGTATCAGACAGAAGCTGGCATCATTCCAACACCATCTTAACCTATCTTAGGGAAATACCAGAGCCAAGGGCTCAAACAGCAACCAACAAAATCCCTGGGATAAGCCGTGCACTGAACCTTCCTGCCACCCACAGCCCAGTGTGAAACACCTCTCACCAGTTACCAAAGGCGCTCCCACTGGAGCTGTGCCCTGTTTGTACTGCCCTCACTCGACGGGCACCAAAAGGCTGTGTTTGAAGGTTTCAAAGGCACCAGAAAAGGCAGGAAATACAAATGACCTCAAGCAAAATGTGTTTCCATAAGATCCCAGTGCTGGAAAACCAAATTAATTGATGGTGCTTATTGTCATAGGTGATTTTTATTTCAGCTACAGCATCCTCAGCCATAAAGTTAAGAACAAGCTTACATTCGTTTTTGGGGAAAAGTGATGATTACTTCTTTTGTACTCTGAGTGAACATCAGCAACTGCCCCCTTTTATTAATCCTGGAGATTAAAACACGAATCACAAAAAAGATCTGCAACTCAACTATGGGCCAACAGACAAAGAAACCCTTTTCCTCTCCCAGATTTATCTCATATCTAGTAGTGATAAATTTAGAACTATGCAGCAGATTTCAAATGTTCTACCAAAACTAATTAGAGGGTCCATCCATACGTACATACACCACACCGCCTACTTCCAGTGCAAATGTTACCCAGTGATTTCCTGTAATTAAAAAACTATCTTTAAGTCTCAGTTTCCTTTTACTATGTCACTGGCACAACGGCAGCTCTATCTGGAGGAACAAAATTAGTTATTCATTAGTGCACAGCAATTCCATACAACAATTACACAAGCTAAGGAAGAATTTGAGGCAACTGAATAATGTGTCCAGTTAGAGGTAGGCAGGTAAAGAAAAGTGGAATTTTGCCAAAGGATTAATACCCCTAGTTTTGAAAGGATAGGACTGCCTTTCTAACAAGCACAAAATACCTGACCTACACCTTGTCCTGAAAACAACAGATTCAGTAGCATTCCCTCATGAGACTCATTACTAAGCACCAAGTTGCTCGTAACTTGGTGTTAAAGCATTTTTTGGCAGGTTGTCTCCTACACAGCCAGAGAGAACGTGCCTAGAAACTAGGAGGCAAGAGAGCAGGAGGCCACCTCTGCTCCTTTTCAAACTCTTAGGCAAGGAGAAATGTTTTCCCCCTACCTGGAGTCCCCATCTTGATCTTCTGTGGTGTCACCAGAGCCATTCACAGCGTATCGACTCCTTGGTTTGTCTGAAGCAAAGGATAAAGACAAGTTGATCAAGGAAATACCTCCTTAAATAAGTGTGATTGTGCGTTTTTCTGTTCTCACTCAAAAACACATTAAAAAAATTGGAGAAACAGGTTTTTTTTACTCTTCAGGGGATGAAGAGGGGAAAGTAAAACATTTACAGAAATTGACACAAGTACCAGTTTGCAGATCGAGAGAGTGGAAAGTGGAATTCTCACCACCATATTTTTCCTCATTATTGCCCAGGTTTGGGGACAATGGTAATGCTACAGAAGTGCAGTCATAGGAAGGGAAATCCCTTACCATCAAAAAGCAAGAGCAGGGTGGGAGGGAAGCAGTCAGCCAAAAAAAATCTTTTCAGATTTTAGCTATAAAAATGAAAAGGGACCTAAAGACGATCCTCTCCTGGTAAAACGTGACTCGCAGCCCAAGCAGGGGTGTCAAACCTCTCGTGACACACAGCAGTCAGCACAGGACCAAAGCCAAACAGCCTCATCACTCCACAGCACCTTTAGGCCCTGCACTGACACTGATCCAAGTCCAGCCCCAGGCACTGTCCTGGATCAGGAGCCTTGGAGGAAGAGATACAATCAGGGCTGACACCCAAACAGTTCCATGGTCCTATTTTTCTGGAAAAATTAAACCTCTTCCAGTCCATTATTCAACACCAGGGACTAAAGTTAAGTAGTTTCCACCCATTGTTGGTTAAAGCTCAAGGGGTCTTCTGAACCCTCTCTCCCTAATAAGTGCCTTCGTTTCTCACCCTGCCTCCTCCTTCCCCTGCAGCTCCCAAAACCCACGGGATTCATCCACCCCAGGAACAGCAACAAGGCCCAGGGTCAGTAATAACACCTGGCACTAATGTGGCTCAGTAACTGTGCGGCGTGAGGGGTGCCTGGGAACCTGGAGGTATTTGAGGGGTACCAGACTCCCAGAAGGCGTTGTGAGGAGTGTCAGGGCATTCCCGGGGGTACGAGGGGTGTTTGACGGGAGCCAGGCCCCCATGGAGGGTGGGGGCGTGAGGGATGCCAGGTCCCGATGGACAGTGTGCGGGGTGCCAGGTACACACAGACGGCGTGAGGGATGCCAGGTCCCTGCAGACAGTGTGAGCGGGGTGTGTGGGGTGTCCAGTACCTACAGATACGTGAGGTGTGAGGGATGCCAGGCACACAGCGACGGTCTGAGGGGTTTGTGGGTGCGGGGGGGCAGGTATACGCAGACCCCCACGGCAGGTGGGTATGTGAGGGTTGCCAGGTCCCCGCAGACAGTGTGAGGGGGGTGTGAGGGTTGCCAGCTCCCCACAGACAGTGTGAGGGCTGCCAGGTCCCCACTGCCAGTCCGAGGGGTGCGGGAGGGATGCCAAGCCCCGAGAGGGCCGTGAGGGCTGCCTGTGGAGCACCCCCCCCTCCCCGCCGAGCAGGATGCCAAGGCCCCACCGCCGGCGGGAGCGGGGCAGGTGCAGCCGCACCCCCGGGCCGGTCCCCGCGGCATCGAGCACTTACTGTCCTGCGCGGCGGGGTGCTCGGCGCCGCGCTGGAACGGGAAGCGGAACAGCAGCTTGTTGCCGCGGCTGCCCGAGCTCACCAGGATCACGCTGATGGGGCTGGTGCTCTCGCCCATGCCGGCCCGGCCCGGCCCGGCCCGCAGGAAGGCCCCGCCGCCGCGCCTTCCGCTTCCGCCGCCACACGGCCCGCCGGGGGGAGCCGACAGGGGCCGTGGGGGGCCGTGAGGGGCCGTGCCGGACCTCCGGACTGCGGGCAGATCGCCGCCGGAGCCAGCGCCTCACGGCCTGGGGCAGCCCGAGCGCTTCGTACCCGCAGGGCCGGCCCCGGCACTGCCCAGCGCCCCCAGTTCGGACCAGCGCCCCCAGTTCGGAGCAGCGCCTCGTACACAGCCCCGTCCCCAGTACAGCCCAATGTCTCCGGTTCAGACCGGCACCTCACGCACAGCCCCGTCCCCAGTACAGCCCAGTGCCACCAGTTCAGCCCGGTTGCCCCCACGTCACCCCAGCGTCTCATACACAGCCCCATCCCCAGGACAGCCCAGTTCCCCCAGTTCAGTCCAGTGCCAGCAGTACAGCCCAGCACCTCTCACACAGCCCCATCCCCAGTACAGCCCAGCACCCACAGTCCCATTCCCAGTATAGCCCAGTGGCCCCAGCTGTGCCCAGCACCCCACACACGCATTCCCTCAGTCAGCCCAGTGTCCTGTGACACCACTCCCTGTTCCACACACTCCCACTTTATTCCAGTGCTTCACCTGCCTGCAGCCAGCACCTTCCAGCTTGTCCCAGTGCCCCCAGCATGGCCCAGCACCCCCAGTTCAGCCCCTTACCCAGGCCGTGTTGGCCCCCAGCCCTGACCCCTCCACAGGGGCTGCCGGGTCCTGGACTGCCCGTTGTTGTTTCTCTTGGCCACTTTGGGTCATTTGGGGCTTTTCAGCCAGTTCAGTCATTAACATTTCCAGAGCTTTACTGAGAGCTGGTGGCAAAGAGCAGCAAGTGCTTGTCAGCGCCCGTGGATTGTCATCCTCACGGAAAAGGGTGGCCAGGCACTGGAACTGCCCAGGGCAACAGTGGAATCACCATCCCTGGAAGTGTTCAAAAAACATGTGGTTGCGAGGACATGGTTTAGCGGTGGGCTTGGCAGTGCTGGATTAATGGTTGGGCTCAGAGGGCCTTTCCAGCCAGAGTGATTCCGTGATACCAGGGTGGCTGCAGGAGGCCGGCTGGGGAAGTCAGACCTCTGGGCTCCTGGTGCTCATGGAAAGGCTGGATGGAGCTTTGTTGCTCATATTCACAGTCTCAGGGAGCCTCACAGCTCTGGTACAACCTGCCTCGTGGTTCCTGTGCATTTACTCCTGCCCCTGGATTAGCAAGGGTGATGTTACTCCCCTGGCACCCTTTGGTGCCTTCATCTTATTTTGTGTTTAACCGAGATCAGAAATTATCAGCAATTGTATTACAGGATATCCTGAGGGTTTATTATTTTTAAATTCTTCTGTATTTCATTGCATTACTAAGATATTTGACCACCCTGAGATATCCCCACTGTGGATTTTGCTGTGCAGTCCCCCCAGGGACACGGGGAAGGGGTGGGTGGATGCTGAGGGAGATGAGCAGCACGGTGTAATCTGCAGGGCCGTTCTCCACGAGGCCAGAGATAACAATTGAGCAAGAGGAGGTGACGCTGAAGGGACAGAGTTGTCTAGGGGTGATTAAAGAGCAGTCCTATTATCGCAGCAGAGCACTCCTCATGCAGCAGCACTGGGCAGCCACGTTAAAATTTTGCAGTGTGTCTGCTGCAAAATATAATTTCACTTTCTTAAATAATAAATTACAGGCACATCCGTCATTTCCACCTCTTGGAGGTTCAGTAGTAATTAGTCTTGTAGTTCTGTTAAAACAAAGATTGCAAGTTCTTCAAGCACTGGTAGGAAATTAAAGAGTAAAGCCAGGATTTAGACTCCACTTTTAAGACTTCAAAAACTTAATTTGCCTTGAATGTTTCAGAGTTAGAGCAGATATATGTGCCACTTAATCCACAGCATTCTCCTTGAGGGGAAGACAGTTTTTGTAGATAATACAGGCATATGGGGAAAGTTAGCCCTCATATATCTGGCATCCCAGCAATGCCATTCAGGAGGTCACTGGATTTACAATCAGGGGTGACAGAAATTATAATCCCACTTTTATAATTAGCTAACAGGCCTGTTGCTCACTTCTGCTACTTCAAATTAGAAACTCAGGCAGCTGGCTTTTAGAACAGGATTAAAACAGACCTACATTAATTTAAAAAAAAAAAAAAAACACTTTTGGTGATTTTATGACAAAGATTCACCATCTGCCTAAGAGTGGACATTCTTGCGTGGGTCTCTGCACCATCATGAGAAGCAGCAGCAAGAGAGGAAGGCAGGTCTGGTGGAGCTTCCCACAGGACATAGTTTCAGTGTCAGCCCTGTGACAGAGCAACACCATCAGCCATGTTGTCCACTCCTTGTGTTGCTGTGGCCAGGACCCCCCTTCTCACTGCCCCAGGCGGAGCACTGGGATGAGGAACTTGGCTGAGAGGCCCATGCAAAGCCAGTCACTTTCCACAGCATGTTGTGTTACTCAGCTGAGGGTCATGCTTTTCCCTCCAGGCACGCTCCTGAGGAGTTTCCACAACCATTCCCAGCACAGCCCTGATCCTGGGGGAGCAATGAGCTCCTTCTAGCCAACCACTGTCACCTTTCGGCTGCTCTGGCTTTTGTGCTAGTGCAAGAGCAATTCTCAGAAAAAGAATTCAAATTCTGCAATGATTTTGGTGAGGATGGCTCCTCCTGTGCAGACATCACTTTAAGCATTGTGCCTACATACCTTAATCCTCCAGTCACAGAGGACCAATGTTCAGGTTACACAGTGGGCAGCAAAACGGGAAGGAATCCTCAGGGTTGTGCCTTATCCCTGTGTATATCTGGGTCACAGCATTGATTGAGTAACCCTTGATTAAAAACACTCTCTCTGAGGAGAGCTTGGAGCACAGCCATGGACACGCCATGTAACAGGCAGCACTTTGGGGAGGAGACAAAAAACATATAAATGGATGCTTCACAACAGCATCTTTATTTTTCAAAGTAATTTTTCTATGGGAAAACTGCAAGTTCTGGAAATGTGCATAGCAAGGGATGATGAAAGCCTCTTTTGCTACTGTCATCCATTTAAGCTGGATAAACTGAATATTGTGTTGTCCTGTGCCCTGGCTGCTGCCCATGCTGCATTTCGAACTGGAGTCTGCACAGTTCTGCATCTGTGTAGCCAGAGTTAGCTCCAGGTTTTCAGGGGACATGTATGGCATTATCAGAGGGAAGATACACAAAGAGCTCTCTGATAATATCCCATATAGTAATGGGATTTTTCTCCCTTGGTCTCAGGTTAGCACCCTCTTGTATCCCCTCTCCAAGTGAATTCCCCAGCCCATGGGCAGGAGGGCTGAGGGAGCTGTGGCACTGAACACAATCTGAAATTAAATTCCAGATGAGGTGTTGGTCTCCACAGAGGGGACGATAACACAAGATCACCGAACACAGGCAGGCTTGCAGACCAAGAGGCACCAAGTGCTTTGTGCCTGCCCTTTGGGGAAGGCCACGGTTTCTCCAGGTGACATGCTGGAAGGCTTAAATTCAGAGCCCAGCACAGAGTACAAGGGTGGGTAAGAGCCCTTCTGCAAGTGCCCAGGGCACTGGGGACACCAGAGGATACAGAAGCTGCTGTCTGACCCCATCCCTACCACTTTTCTGGTACCACTGGTTCATTCCCAGCTGATTCCAGGATGCAGTGGCAGAGCCACACTCCCAGGAAAAGCGGGGTTTGTAGTGTATGGATTGACTCCTCCAGGGCGTGGAGTCTGCCCAGAGAAAAGAGACCTATCACCATGTGACAGCAAAGAAGAAACTCCTGCCACACACACACAACACACCTGGCTCCCACCCCAGACCCAGCACCTGCCCAGCAGCACGGCACAGTCACACTGTGGCTCTCAGGAGAGGCTCCAAGGCTGTGCACGCTCCAGGTGTGACACCCGTGCTTTGGTACAGGCTGGACATGCTCCAGCCCACCCACCACCCGAGGATCATTAGACCCCTAGAAGGGCTCTCCCCTTAGCAGGATGACCCTGGCTGGGGATCACCCTCTGGAGCAGTGGGGAACCACTGCTGTGAAACGCAGACACGTCTTGGTGAGGAGTCTGGCTGAGACACACCAACCTCCTCTGCACAAGCGTGCAGGACTATTTGGGCAGAGAACACTATCTGCCCCCTCTGACTGCACCAGCCAGCTTTCCATGCAGGGCTGCCAGCACTCAGTGGTGATGTGTGAGGCTGCTGCAGTTTATCAGCATGGCAGAGAGATTTACCCCTGCTTCATGTGCTGGCAGGATATTCGTTCCCAGAGGTTCAGCAGCGACCATCTCTAGTAGGGTATTTCTTTGACACTTTGCCCACTTATCTGTGATTACAGACTTGTGCTGGTCTTCCTTTTGCTTGTTTGGTCCTTCACCCATCCATTGTGCCTGTGCTCCGATGCTACCAACCATTTATTATGGGACCAGGCATTGCTGTGCATGTCCAGCGCTGGCTGTGGTGCTGAGGGCTGTTTTACAGTACCAAGGGTAATGAACAGCAGGATCACACAGTTAGAAATTAAAGACATGCAATAGGAGGCATTTAGGGATGAAAACAAAAAGTCTGACTGGTCTTTCTCAACACACACACTTTTTTTTAGGACCACGCTCAGTTTCACAAACTCTCTTATCCATAGGACACATTACTACCACTGCTGTTATAATCCATATCAATTGCAGAGTAGTCCCTAATTCTCTTCAAGAGGCTGGCAAAGTGAAGTCCTGGCAGGGATGAAGAAAGTGGCAAAATCTCTGCTTATTCTCACAAAATCAGTGTTTCCCTGCCCCTCTGAACTATACCACACGTCTCCCAGCCTGTCTCTCCCACCACTTAGGAACCATTTCATGTGAAAAATTGTGCCACAGGGCAGCCACATATGCTGGAAGTGTATTATATGGCCCAGAAAGGCGCAGAGTCTTGTGTTTACATCTGTGCACCAAGGGAGGAAATGCAGATTCCTCTCCAAGCTCCTTAGTATGCTTGAAGTCCATATGCTCCTCAGCTTACAGATGTGTCCTAACGCTTCATCACTGGAGTTTTCCAGCGATATCTCTCTCTCCATGTATCAATATGTGTCCAGACAATGTCTTTGGGCCACGCAGCTGTTTTGTTACGAAGCGAGAAGCTGATAAGGCCAGCAGGAGAGGAGGGCAGTGCGCTGACCCTGGCCGAAATAGCCATTGCTCCTCGGGGAGATAAGTGTCTCCCGCTCCGTGGAGGGCCTCTGGAGTGACCAATGAGTGTGGACAGGCACCAAGGTCCGCTCTCCCCTGCCCCTTTATAACCAGGGCTGCCGGGGTGGGGAGTCCAAAGCTGCTCCGAGCGGTCACTGCAAGGGACAGAGCCAGCACCTCCTGCACAATGACGCTGACCCAAGCCGAGAAAGCCGCCGTGGTCACCATCTGGGCCAAGGTGGCCACCCAAGCCGATGCCATCGGGGCAGAATCACTGGAGAGGTAAGGCCCCAGGACCCTCCCAGAGAGGTTCCCTCACAGGGCATCGCTGTTGGGATGCATCCCAGGTAGGAGCTATGTGAGCGAGAGCAGACTGGGACCGCTGAGAGTTGATGGGGAGCTGTATTGTTTGGAAGGTAATCATCAGGAATTATATCTGTGCTACTAGGCGCTTCGAAATCTCATGGCAAACCAGTATTTTCTAAACAATTCAATAGGCTTTTTTTCTCTTTATAGCAATTCAGAAGAATTCATAGCCAGGAGCGCTGGGAAGTAATTCAAAGTCATTTATACTCAATGTCCTGAAACAGCATTATCCCCTTTAGGGGACGGACTTGAAGTGGTTTATTGTAAAAATTATGCACTTTCTCTTACCATTTCTAAAATAATAGCTATCCACTAAATTCACTGGATACTCAGATCTCATTGTTCCCGTTGATAAGTAACAAACCCTTAGGAAAAAGACAACTGGACCCCCTGCATGCAGCACAACAGTAATCCAAGGTTCATACCAATTAAGCAAGCTGGCACAAAAGGGATAATAGTCTGGAAATTGTTCAGAAATTCTTATCTTATTCCATTTTATCTAAAATTTACTTACAGCTCACTATAAAGTATTGTGATTCTCCTTCCAGGACTCCGAGTACCACTCATATTGGCTCTGGTTCATTCAGCTCGTTTTAGTTTGAAGGTCCTGGAAACTGTGTTACAGTGTACGAGAGGAAATTTGGGGACAATGTGGGGTTATTTTTTATCAAAAACAAACAGAGGCGATAATACATTAAGTTTTAAATTATTTAGTTCTTCTCGAGTACACACAGATTAGCCTGCTATCCAGCCTGCTGCAGAAGGGGTTTAAGAGCAGAAAGACCTTCCCAATGTAAACCTCAAGCCCCCAGAGCTCTGTTGCACCAGCTGAAGGTTTACACTGCCCTTACTCTGAGTTTTTACCACCTCACGGATGCCATTCCCACCTACTGAACCTCATCCTCGTGTTCTCCTCCAGGCTTTTCTTCAGCTACCCCCAGACGAAAACCTACTTCCCTCACTTCGATCTCAGCCAAGGCTCGGCTCAGCTTCGTGGTCACGGCTCCAAGGTCATGAATGCCATCGGGGAAGCTGTGAAGCACGTTGATGACATTCGAGGAGCTCTGGCCAAGCTCAGCGAGCTGCACGCTTACATCCTCCGCGTGGACCCCGTGAACTTCAAGGTGAGTGAGCACGGAGAGTTCCAGGGGTGGAAAGTGCCACAATAGGATTAGAGACCCCAGGTCGTCTGGGCTAATGGCAGCTTGATCCCTGACTGCACTGCACAGCTTGTTGCCCACCTGATTTTTGACCTGAGACTGGATCTTTTAATGAAAGATCTGGCCTAGTGCAGGCAAAGAACTGCCCAGGGGGCTCCTATGGTTTGTGTTAGACAGACTCGAGTCTCTGCTGCCTTTGCTGTAATTTGTGAATCTCCCTCACACCTCAATCTACATCATCCTGAACAAAGTCTTAATAAACTCTAAACATTTCCACTTTGTTGCATTTCCCTTTGGTGAGGAGGGAAGGGACCTTTGGAAGAGGAAGTGAGAGCAAGTAGTGCCTTTTGGCCTTTTGGTTGGGACGGGTAATTGTCATCCCAGAGCATGCTGGGCCCAAGCTCCACTGCAGACCCCTAGACTAACACCTGATACTGATTATGATGGATTTAATCCTGTTTTTCCCTACAGCTGCTTTCCCACTGTATCCTGTGCTCCGTGGCTGCCCACTACCCCAGTGACTTCACCCCAGAAGTTCATGCTGCATGGGACAAGTTCCTGTCCAGTGTTTCCTCTGTCCTGACTGAGAAGTACAGATAAATGGCCTCCACAGAGGGTGAGGGAGGCACATCCCAGGCTCTGGGGAATCACCCCTTCCTAGGCAGCCCTCTCAAATCCCCTCTGCAGGGGCTTGGTCATCTGCAAAACCCAATAAATAGTTCAAATGTGGTCAATGGTCTCTGTGCTTTTATCTCCATGTGTTCCACCTGCATCTGAATGTGCAGGCAGGGGTGTTCTGAAATGGCTACACAATGTGGAGGGGGAAATAGTAAGCTTTGTAAATTCATGAACTAATTCACATCCTAGTGAATCCATGTACTAATTCATGTGCTAAGATGTACAAATTCAGTGGGAATAATGTAATATTCAGTGGGAAAAACAAACCACTGAGCAGAAGCCCAGAACAGGCCACAGCCCTGTGGCTGCTACAGCTCACCAAGGTATATCCACCACAGACTGTTTACAGGCTGACCAGGAAAGAGCCTTTTTCCCTACTAGGATATTGAATAGGCTTGACATCTCTGGTTTTAATATGCAGAATTTTACATGGGTTTGAAATTTGGGAAGACTAGGGATTCTCCATGAGTACCTGCTGTGGGTTAACCCCAGCGGGCAGCCAAGCACTACACAGTCACTGGCTCACTGCCCCTCTTCAACTGGATGAAGAGAAGAAGAAAGGAAGAGTAAAAGCAAGAAAAAATAGGGGTCAAGATCAAACAGACAGATATTATTGTTTAATAAGTGAAGAACAAGTGGAAGAAGAGGGAAGAAAACAAAACAAAACAGTTGATGCAGAGGCAATCACTGCATTTCATACGTAAACTGATGTCCAATCAGTTCCTGAGCAAAAAAGAAGGTTTACCCCACTAAAACTCCCTTAAACCCTCTCTTTTCCATTTTAGTGTTGAGAGTGGGGTTATATGGTATGAAGCATCTTTTTGGTTAGTTGGGCTCATCGAGTTGTCTCCCTTCCCACTACCCTAAAATCAATTATTCCCTGGGTGGGAGCAGAGTGAAAAGCAGAGACAGCCTTGATTCTGTGCAAGTGCTGCTCAGAAAAATCTGGAACATCAGCCTGTCGCCAGGGCCAGTTTGGCCAAAAACCACAGCACCATGTGAGCTCCTGTCTCACGAGACTTCTGACACAGAAAGGTGGGTGCAAACCCTTAAGCTTGCTCTGATAGACAGCCTGAGCTGACACTGCAAGCAGTGCTTCTTGTCTCATTCATGGAATTTAGGGACTGTGTTTGGGCAAGGGGGGAAAAAGTGGTGCAGAAGCTCTCAGGTTCTAAACATGTCAGTCAGTGTGCCACAGCAGCTTTTAAAGCATTTTGCATCTGTGGGTCTTGGCTAATCTGCAGGTTTAAATCCATGACTTAGGGGGTAGGTCAGCACCTGGTGCGTCCCTAACCCTGTGTTTGTACAGAAGGCTGAGAGAAGAATGTGGCAGTCAGAGAAAACAGCCTCAAGTTGCACCAGGGGAGGTTTAGGTTGGATATTAGGAAAAACTGCTTCATGGAAAGGGTTGTCAAGCCCTGTAACAGGCTGCCTGGGGCAGTGGTGGAGCCGCCATCCCTGGAGGGATTTAGAAAGTGTGTAGGTGTGGCACCTGGGAACACAGTTTAGTGTTGGCCTTGGCAGTGCCGGGTTAATGGTTGGGCTTAATAGAGGCCTTTTCCAACCCGAATGATTCTATTATTCTATAATTCTATGATTGTGTGACCAACCACCGTGTACCCTACCGCATGTCCCAGTGTTTATGGTGACAGGCAGGAGCACATGTCATGGTGGGAAGGAAGGAAGGAGCCCAGGCCTGACAAGCATCACAGGACAGACTCTGGGAAGACCACCTACTCAAAAAGCAGGTGAACACGCAGGGCCTACCCTCCATCCTCAGGCACATCCCCTTCCCTGCCCAGGTATCTCCAGGCTGCTGGAGGGACGGTGTTTCTCATGGCAGACCCCCAGCGTGACGTGTGGCTCCTACTCAGGGGCCAGGGGGTCCCTTGGGGCAGAGAGGGGACAGATGTGCCTGAGCCTGGAGGACATGAGGACCAGGGACACTTGTGGGACCCACCCCAACAGCCACAGAGCCAGGCAGGGCCCTGGTCCATCCAGGGGGAATGCTGGATCACAACAGCAGGCTTGAGGACATTCCGGACGGGGCAGACAAGGCTGTGACACCCACGGGACATCCCCTGGCAAGGTGCTGCCCCCAGCCCCCAGCCTGGTGTGGGGCTGGTACAGTGGGGCAGGGCAGGGGAGCCGGGCGCCCACGGGGGCCTCCCTAGGGCTGGGTCCCCCGAGGCGGCTGGGGCCCCCGAGGCAGAGCCACAGCCGCTCCCTGGGCCCGGCCGTGCCCCCGCCCCTCGGTGTGATAAGATAAGGCTGGGCGGAGGTGCTGGTGGCTATAAGAGGGCGTCCCCATGGGTGCTGCTGCCACCAATCCCTGCCTACCCTGACAGCCGCCGCCATGCTGACCGCCGAGGACAAGAAGCTGGTCCAGCAGGTCTGGGAGAAGGTGTCCGGCCACCAGGAGGAGGTTGGAGCCGAGACCCTGACAAGGTGCAGGCTTGGGGACCCTGTGGGCAAGGGGGATGAGTGGGTGGGAGCCCCACGGAGGGGCCGGTGTGGTGGGTCCGGCTGGGTGAGCACCACTGACCATTCCACTCCCCCAGGATGTTCGCCGCCTACCCCCAGACCAAGACCTACTTCCCCCACTTCGACCTGGCAAAGGGCTCTGCCCAGGTCAAGGGTCATGGCAAGAAGGTGGCGGCTGCACTGGTCGAAGCTGCCAACCACGTCGATGACATCGCCGGTGCCCTGTCCAAGCTCAGTGACCTCCACGCCCAAAAACTCCGCGTGGACCCTGTCAACTTCAAAGTGAGCGTCTGGGAAGGGGTGACCAGCCCCGCTCCCTTCCTGCACCCCTTGGCCACCCCCTCGCCTCACCCCCCTGCTCACCATCTCCTTTTGCCTTTCAGCTGCTGGGCCAGTGCTTCCTGGTGGTGGTGGCCTCCCGCAACCCCTCTCTCCTGACCCCGGAGGTCCACGCTTCCCTGGACAAGTTCCTGTGTGCCGTGGGAACCGTCCTGACTGCCAAGTACCGTTAAGACGTGTACCGTGGCTGGAGCTGGACCCAAGGGGCACCACCAGCCCTCCAACAGCGAGCAGTCAAATGTTCTGAAATAAAATCTCTTGCATTTGTGCTCCAGCTCTGGTGTCCTGCTCCATTTGCTGCCTGCGGGGAGGGAGCAGGAGGGATCTGCTTCGGGGGTCTGAACTGGGAGTCCCCCCACCAGGTGGGCGCATGGAGGAAATGGGGTACTGGTCTGGCAGTGGTTGCGGGGTGGTCACCCGACAGGCAGACACTGCTCTGCCAGCCATGGGGCTCTGGGAGCAAACAGAGCATTTCCAGGCACCAGTGGAGGGGAAAGACTCACAGAGGATCGGGGGCTTCCTGCAGCCCCAGCCTGTCCAGGTTGTCCCACCGGAGCTCTACACTGGGATCCCCTCTTGCACCACCAGCCCCGTGCACCCCTTGCTCAGGATGAATTATCACAGAGCATCTCCTCCTGGAAATGCTCATGGGAGACGGTGGGGTAGAGGGGCTCCCTGCACCTCTGCCCCTCTGCGTGGTGGCACAGTGAGGGCACCCCAGGACCTCCCAGCACCAGGACATCTCTCTGTGCACCCCAGCACACAGAGCTGTGCAGTGGTGTAGGACTTCTTCTGTCCCTTCCTAATGCTGCTTTGCTGGGGTATTGCCTTGGGGGGGCCCTGGGGAACTGCAAGGGGAGCAGCTGGGGCTCAGCTCCAGATCCAGCAGTGTGGGGGGTGTCAGGGCAGGGAAAGGAGCCCAGGCAGTAGAGGGGTGTGGGGTGCAGTGGTGCTGGTGTCTGCACAGCCCCCAGCCCTTATCACAGCCTGCAGCAGGGCGGCCGTGGGGGGCTGATAAAGGACAACATGGGCTCTCCTCCAGCTGTGGGTGTGGTGGGAGATGGGGAAGCAGATAGTCCTGGGGGGCTACAACCTGCCAGGTGCTGAGTAAGGCTGCCCTGTCCCTGCCAAGGCTGGGTGAAGGGGGGGAGGTTCAAGAAAGCCCCAGGGTTCACAGGTTCACGTAGCCACGGGCCCCTTTGATCCCTGACACTCGCAAGGATGGGTGCTTGCCCCAGCCCCACAGCCTGCAGTCACTGTCAGTAACAGGAGACAGGAGAGACTCCAAGGACTCCAAAGAGACAAAGAGGCCCTCCAGCCCCTGGGGTTTCTCCTGCAAAGCACCGCAGACATCGTAACTCCACATGCCACCACCCCTGGGCACGGTGAGGAAGGAGGAGAGAGCTGGTCAGGGCATCACTGGCCAACCTGATCCACCTTTGCATGGAGCAGGTGTTGGAGCAGGTTCCACCCTTCCAACCAGCATTACCCAGACAGAGCTGTGGGCACAACTGTGCTCCACAGAGAGCCTCTGCTCCCTGGGGACCCCGGAGGGAGCAGGGGTATGGTGGGGGCTCAGGGCACACAGGAGTGCAAGGCACTGTGGGCTGGTGTGTAGAGCACTGGGAAGGGCAGCACCAAATCCAGCTCAGACCTGGGCTCCTCCAAACCCTCATGGTCCCGAGCGTGGTGGGTGCAAGAGGCAAGGTGTAAGAGCAACATGGGGGCAGTGTGTGTATGGAAGGTGACACTTTGTCCCCAACTTGGGTTTCACTTCGAAGTGCTCCCAGGCCGTGCTGTGCCCTCAGGCAGGACACATCGGGTGGCAGTGGGCAGTGCCCTGGCTCTTCAGCACCTTCCCAGCGTTCTGTTTTCAGCCGAAGAACCGCTGAGCTCGTGTTGTCCCAGCCATTTGTCCCTGCTGCCACAAGATGGGGACCTCAAGCCGTGGTGCTTTATCGGGGCCAGGCAGAGGGTGCGAGGGCCAAGCTTTGGTCCTGCCTGCGGGGTTGGAGCAGGGAGAAGCAGGTCTGAGGGGATGGGCTTCCAGCCAGCCCAAGGTCCTGAGTGCACTGGGGACACTGGTGCCAGCTTGGAGGGGTGCAGGACCCTCCCCAGCAGCCCATGTCCAGTGCTGAGTGTGCCTCCTGGCTCGGGGCACAGGGGCTCCCTTCCCTGGGCATCCCTTGGTGGCCACGGCGTTGTGTGCCCCAGGACACAGCCCGCCCCACGGGACAGACACTCTGGCTGCAGCTGGGCTCTCCCTGAGCTGGTGTCCCTGTCCAGCTGCCCCAGGACCTGCTGGCACCACAGCAGCTGTGCTCTGGGGCAGGGCAGGTCCAATACTCACCCTAGTGCTGGCCCAGGGTGCTTTTGCAGCTGCCACTGCTGCAGCTCCGCTGCTGATGGGAGATGTGGAGGAATCCTCCGCATTGCCACAGCAGCAGCAGCCCAAAACACCCCCGGGTGACACTGATGAGGAGGACTTTGGGGACAAAGCCCCCTGATCCAGGTCATGGCAGCACTCAGGAGGCAGAGTCACACCAGGCAGCTTCAGGGCAAGAAGGGAGATGGACATCTCCAGGTGAGAGAAGAGCCTGTTTCGATGCCTCAGGAGGCCTTTCTTGGCTCTCATCAATATTTATTTTGGAGGGACAAAGCACCTGTGGTGCAAAGATACCCCCAGAACAGCCACAGTGTTTTGTTCGACGAGGTCACCAAGGCAAGCGGCCTCTCAGAAAGCTCATTTTTATTAAAGCAAGGAGCTGAAGTGACATCAGGAAATGAGTTTGATGGTTATGACTCACCTGATCAAAACACTTCAGCAGTCTCTTGAGGGGCTGCAAACAGCATCGGGTTGGATCCTGCTCTTGTTAGTGTTGGACGAACAGTCCTGGCGTGTCCTAGAAAGCATGTCCTGGAAAGGGACACAGAAGCACATACTTCTGGAGGGGGTCATGCATCCTAGGGGGAGTTTACCAGGAATTATCTATGATTTATAGAAAATGCTGTATCAAAATTTAGCAAAGAAGCAGCAGGAACACAGAGAATTAATTCCTTACTGGAAGCTGATCTTAGGAGACCAGCTGAGAGGTCCTCTTGCTGGAATGAGGAGGGAAAACATCACGTGTTTCACTAACTGTTCTTGTTTATACATCCCGTATTGGAATTCAATGTGGCAATAGAATAACTCCCAAGTGGTGCAGCCAATAGATCTTCTGCTTGTTTGCTGTGTTTGGGCAGTCACTCTTCCCTAAATGTCAGAATTTCCCTACTGAACCAATCTCTCTGATTTGTCTCGATCAACCTGAATTTTAAGCCAGTGCTTTGGGCTGCTTTCAGCCCCTCCAGCTCAGGAACATCTGAGAACTTAATAAGCACATTCTCCACTACAAGTTATTGATGAAAGAACAGTGAATGATAATGTTAAACCAAGGACTAGAGTTTGCCACTTCCAGAAGGAAAACACACTCATCTGAAATGATTCATTCTTGGAGATGGCCATGGTTATTACTCATTTCTTTCTTTGATGATATGTCCCACTGGGGTTTTTTTGTGACTTGAAGTCGACTGGTTTATAGTTCCTTGGCTTCCTGTTTCTACCCTGGTAAGAGACCCCATGGTCTCATTTTCCATGACCCTCTTCACCTTTCCCCACTGGCTGTTTGGAGGAGGCTTCAATCAGTTTTTGAGGTGAAGGGGATTTTTTTAGGCAAGCAGTCTGAAAATAAGGAATGATTGAAATATACTTCAATTCAAACTTTTTAGGATCCTCCCACCTCCTCCACCAGCTGTTTTGCCAGTGGGAGAAGGAAAAGCGGTAGAAGACAGAAAATGAGCATTGATTGGATTTTCACTACAAAGATGGAAATTGAATAGAAATGCAAAAATTCTCTTCCTGCTGGTTGCCCTATCTTCCTACCACACAGCAACCACCTGGGAAGATCTGAATTTGCTTAGGGATGGAACTGAGATCACAGGCTCCTCTCTCCCAGTGTTGGTTTTATGTTGTTTTCAGCGACAGGAGATGCCATCTGGGGAGGGCACAGGCCCCTAGCCAGCTTTGGTTGTGCTCCTCGAGCTCCCACAGCAGCAGTAACAGCAATTCCAGCCAACATTCCTGCCTGTTGCCTTCAGCATCTGTCAGTTGACCTGCAGCTGCTCATGAATTTGCTCTACCTTTTACAAACCTGCTGATCCCATTTGTTTCCACAGCCTCCTGTCGCAGCGAGTTCCAGAAGTTCATTCTCCCACCTGGCCCGTATAAAGTCCTCTTTATTCATTTTGAACCAATCTACCAGACTTATCAATGGCCTCTATCTAGTCATGCAGCACCTGATATGCACCAGGTCCACATTCCTTTTATGACTGGGTAGAGCTGGCCTTTTTTGCTCCCCCTTCCCCAGGGAAAAATCCCAACCTCCCCAGGACCCCCTCACACTGTGCTGCCCCATCCCCTGGATCACCTCAGTTGCTCTGCTCAGGGCTCTAAGCCCACTATGCTCTTACAACCCATTGTTGTAGGGCAAGGGGTGATGGTTTTAAAATAAAAGAGGTTTTGATTTAGATTAGATTTAAGGAAGAAGGTTTTTACAATGAGGGTGGTAAAACACTGGCACAGGTTACTCAGAGAGTTGTGGCTGCCCCATCCCTGGAAACATTCCATACTGGACTGGATGGGGCTCTGAGCAACCTGGTCTAGTGGAAGGTGTCCCTGCCCATGGCAGAGGGGGTGGACTAGAGGACCCCTGAAGGTACCTTCCAACCCAAACTGTCCTATGATTCTATGATCAGAGGCCAGAACTGCACAGATGTGAGTGCACCAAGCTGTAACACAGCAGGCAAGAGATGTCCTCTTCCTTGTTCTGTGAGCCCAAGCCCTTCCTGATGACATCACCACATTTTGTTGGCTTTCTTTTTTTTTTTGCTGCACATTAAGGCTAAAATTTTAGTGAATCATCAGTGAGGACTCCAGCATCTTTTTCCTGAGCTGTAACCACCAGTTTAAGTTCAGCCTCCTCTGTTTTAGATCATATTTCCCTATCTGCATGACCTTCTTTATCCACACTGAAAGGACTGACCTTCTATTTTTCCATTTGTGAGTAACACTGAGAGCTGCACATAGCAAAGCTCCATGGACTACATCAAATGTATCCTTTCACCAGTCTCCTGCAGTGATGGAGCATCATCTGACTTTTCTGTCAAAAACCAAAGCACGCAACTCCAACAGATCTTTGGTTCATATTCCTGGGACACAGTTTTTCATCATACTCTTCCTTCCCAGATCCCCTGTCATGGTAGCTTCAAGCCAGAAATCAGCTGCTGGGTAGACACAACTCAAAGAGGATCTATCTGGAGATAGTTAAAACATAAGGTTTTCAGCCAGCACCACATTTTCACTCCTTGTGCTGGGACCAAACAGAGACAGGGGAGCAGACTGTGCCAGGACTATGCTCTCCAGAGACCTTTGTACATGGCCAGGAGGATCCCAGCTATGGATTTATGGAAAGCAATACAGCAAAATGTGCATTGCAGCTGCTTATCCAGAAAGCTTTTATATCTCCCTCAATGGTTGAGCAGCTGAGTGCCTTTATTAATAGTAGAAGTATATTTATCAAAATTCATGGGTCAGCATTGTTAAAGCTCCATAAATTCAATTTGGACAGGCCACCATTATTTATTTTTTCAGGTCGGTGCTTCAGAGAGGGATAATTTCAGTATATAGTCCAGACTTCTCCCCAGGCCTCTTTGAAACACTGTAGGAAATACTCTCTCCAGAACAGGGTCTTTCTCTCCTCTGACTTCCTGATGAAGGGCTGCGGTTTGATGGAGCACAGAGCAAGAAGCAGGAGTGATGAGCCCTGACCATCACACAGGCACTGTGTTGACACCACAGGAGGAGGCAGATATCACTGCAGCTGGATCTTCTGCCTGGCTGCAGGTCATGGTGATCCACCTGCAGCACTGCCTGTGGAAGTGGAGGAAGCTTCAGCTCCAACTCCAGCTCTGCAGCAAAAGTGAGACCCTCTCTGGTCCAAACTCACCCCTTTCAAGGTTGCAAGGCAGCTTAGCTAAAGGGGACAGAGCAATCCAGACAGTCACTGAGCCAACAACGACGTTTTCATGTCCCTATGTGTTTGGAGCAGCTGTCAGTCTGGAGATGACACGTCCTATAGCAGCCCCAAACAGCTACAGTGAACACTGGAGTGCGTTTCTTGGGGAACTGGAGCTACTCTAAGGGACACAGGCTGTGAAAATATAGGCATTGTAACATGCTGTGGATCTGACTCTGTGTTATGTCAGATAAGCTTGCTTAATGCTCAGATCTTTGACTTTGAATCTCAGTTTTTCTCCTTTAAGAGGAAAATAACTCTAAGTAGAAAGAGCATTATGGAAAAGTAATTCATAAGGATAGGCTGAAGATGAGCTGATACCTTTAAAAGTGGAGTTGAAGGCTAAATTAATGTAGAATGAGAACAGAGGATTGATTTGTTCTTCTCTTAGAAGGAGAGCTCTGAAAATTCAAGGATGGTATCACACAGGGACAAATGGAAATGAACTAGGAGTGAGCAAATCTGAGCTGAGAATAAGAAGAATAGTCCCTTCCCATCCCAGGCTTTATTTGCTCAAGCTTCTGGGCTGACTTCAAGGAAGTATTCTCCTAAATGACATGAGGACATTGCTAACTCTGAGCACATAAGGTGTTCTGACTGGGCTTTTGGTGATGCCAGACCTCCTAGGAAATGACTGGCACTTCCCTATGGGATTTCCTTCCCCTACCTAATGAACTTATCACAGGTGTATCAGGTCTGTGAGAGCAAGAAGCAAAGATTTTCAGCTCCCGAAAAGTCCATCTTCAGGGAGCTTGTGGTTGACTGGAAACATGTCTGAAGTCCTCAGCCAAGCTGACCTCGAGTGATGGGATTTTTGCCTGAACAAGGACTGAGGTATTTCCCAGGCTGCGTTGTTCTGCTGGGAAACACAAACACATCACAAGGTATCCCAAGGAAAAGGCAGGTAAAAGGGAAGATTCCTGACTCTTTTGAAGTCAGCTACAAAGTCAGAGAATGAGTTGACCATGCCTGTAAAAGCCACATCTCCCGTGAGTCCTATGAACAGGGCAGATACGTGGGAGCAGAGAAGGCAATCGGACTTTCTAGGAACCACTATAAAACCACCCTTCAGACCGCAGGGCTGAGCTTCCCCAGTCATCTCCCTTCTGCAGTGATTTCCCTTCCAAGCGAGGGCACGGTGCGCTGCCCGGTTATGACCGAGGCATGCTAATATTTGTGATTTCAGCTTGAACCGACCTTAAACCCCCATCTGACTCGGCCTGCACGGCACCGAGAAGCAAACCCACGAGGCTCCCAGAGGAGCATCACCACCCGCCACCCCTCCTTCCCCGGGGCCCTCTCGCTCGGGGATGCTCCGGTCCCCGGGGGTGGCACTCAGGAGGGCAGCCCCGGCTCCTCTCTCGCGGTGCTCGGGGGGCGGTCCAGCGGTGGGGGGGCCGGTCCGGGGCCGGTCCGGGGCGGGGCGGGCGGCGGAAGCGGCGGCGGCGGCGGCGGCGGCGCTGCGGGGAGGGCGGCGGGGCCGGGACAGCGGCGGACGGGCGGCCATGGCCATGGCCGGGGCAGCCGGGCCGCCCCTGCCGCGGCTGCTGCTGCTCCTGCTGCAGCTCCTGGCGCTGCCCGCCGGCCGCGGAAACCGCACCGGCCCCGGTGAGTCCCGGCGCGGCGAGAGCCGGGGGGATCGGGGAGGAGGGGGCTCGGCGGGGCCGGGGGGCGGACGGCGGGGTCCCGGCAGGGGAGAGGCGGCGGTGGGAAACCGGCTGGGTTGTGTTAGAGGGAGCCCCGCGAGCTGCCCCGCATCCCGCGGCTCTTGCCGGCGTGGCTCGGCGGTCACTTTGCGGTGGTTTCGTGCTCTCCCGAGGGATTCGGCGGCTCCTGAGCATCCCCGGCGGGGCAGCGCCTGTGCCGGCCCTGCGGAGCAGCGGGAGGTCGGGCCAGACCCGGAGGGTTCCGCTGCGTTGGCAGCGGTTGTTTTCCTTGGCTTTGCCTCGTTTTTTAGGTTACTTTACTTACAGCGCATCCAGGCGGATGGACGGGAGCGGGGCGTTTGGCAGAGCGGGGGGTGCTGGGGGTGCGGGGGGCCTTGTCCCTTCTCTCCGGAGGGTCAGCCAGCTGCTGTGGCGGCGGAGAGGTTTGGCGAGGTGAGGTTGTTCACCCGCTCACCCCGTCGCGGAGCTCGGCTGGTGCTGCCGGTGGTTACCCGCTGTTTGTGGTGGTTGTCGCTTCCACGTAGTCCGCAGAGCGTGGATTCTGCTCGGGGAGCCGGGGGCGAGATGGCCCCGTGCCCCAGGCCCACCCTGCTCTGGCATCCTGCTCGCTGGGTTCCCAGCCCTTGGAGAGCTCCGCTGTGCCTCAGGTGTGGTGCTGGGTTTGTCCCGGCGCCGTCCCGCCGGCTGCGGGAATGGCTCTGCAGGGAATGCCTCCACAGGGAATGCCTCCGTAGGGGTCGCGTCTGGGCACTGCCGAAGATCAGCTCCTCCACGGAGGAGCGCGGGGCTCCCGCTCTGCAACATTTCTAGGTGGATTTTCGACCCCGGAGAAAGGAACGGGGTTTTCTGTTACATTGTAAATGGCCAAACATCCTGCCACATAGTCCTGTCTTGTCTCCAGTCGGGCTGAACATCAACTCTGTAGCTTTAGACAGCTTCTGCTTTGAAATGAGAGCTTCGTCCCTTTGTGCGAAGCCCTGTGAAACCACCAGCCAAGGCATTATTTCCTAAAACTACCATGAGATCATCTTTGGACAAACAAACTCAAGCTGTACGAGGTGACTCTTCACTCTGAAATTGAAATAGCGCGTCTCCTCTCAGCATCATCAGGGATTCTACTGCATTCTGTTTTGTCTTAAAAACGCTTTTGCTTTTTGCATAATACATTTGAAACCTGCTTATGCAAAATCTGCATGGGAGAGGATGAAAAACAGCATCCATTTGACAGGTGCCTTGCTCAGTTTAAAGCTTGTTTTACGTCATGGGACAGTCGAGTGGGGCTTTCCAGGTGTTGCCAAGCAGACTGAATAGATTGGGATGGACACATAGGGAGCACAGCAAATACCAGATTACTCTATCCATGCAAATGGGCTGCCGGAGCACACGCCTCCTCCTCTGCGACCTGTCTTTCTGGCTTTTCTCTGCTGAGGTTCCGTTTATCTGCCTGTGGTATTTCCTTGTCAGCCCAGGCAGGGGTGCCCTGGGAATCACATAGCTGCTCTCTGGGTGCAGCTCTCCCGTGCCTGTAAGCGGGGGCTTGGCCCTTGTCACCACAAGAAGCTGTTTCTCAGTGGACTTTGTCCACAGCCCCAACTGCTGCTTACCTGGTGACAGGCAGTGCGTGGGCAGGGCAGGTCTGCCTGCCTTTGACCTGCTAATGCGCTGGAGCTCGCTCCGTGTAATTGACCAGTCCTTAATAAATAGCGCTGCTGGTTGCTGGAGTTTTTAATTTTGCAGTCTGCCTGCCCTCTGCTCCCCAAAGAACCACACAAGTCATGCTTTGGCTTCTTGAGGACGTGCAGGATGGGTGGTGACCGTGGCTGACAGCTGGTGGGGTTGGGGCAGCAGGCTGTAGGTTGCCTGATGGGACCTGTTGCTTTGAGCAGGACAGGGGCTCTCCCAGCTCTAATCACACCTTGTGTCCCTGCCTACCCTCATCCTGTGCCCAAAGATCTCCGTGGACTGCCAGTAAGGAACATGCCAAGTGCATGCAGGGTGTGCTGGAGGTATAGAAACCACTGATGAAAGCTCCTTTCCATAGCCCTTGTGTGTGAAACATTCCCGGGCTTGCAGGGGATCACAGCCAGCTCTTGTCCGCAGTCCCCATGCACTGCGCTGGAGTTCCAGCCAGGGAGCATTTGCTTGAAAAGCCCCTTTTGTGCGTGACCCCGGTGTGGGGACCGCAGTGGGACAGCTCTGCCCACAGGCTGTGGGCTCTTGGCTGTCCTGCTCGGGGCTCACCTTCCCCATGACCTTTCTTGCCTCCACGCACTGAGGTGCTGCAAGCTCTGCTCCCGCGGCCGGACCCTGCGGCAAGGTCAGGCGGACGCGCTCTTCCTCCACGAGCAAATCTTCCAGCTGGCTTGCGTGGCTGGTATTTCTTGCTTTCCCGTTTCCTCCTTTCCCTGCTGGGTTTGCAGGGTGCCCGCAGGCTTTGGCTTGGTAATTTGCCAGGGAGTTAAACCCATGATTACCGTTCCTGTCTCTTTGCAGTGCCGTGGGTGCAGGCCGGCAAGTGTGTCCTGCTTTGGGGCACAAATCGTAGTTCCTGCTAGGATTAGATTCCTCTTGGTAGGAAGTACATCCCAAGGACCTGGTCTCACCTGAGGACTGTTTCCCTCTTTCTCTGGCATCTTTCTTGGGTCCTCTGTGTTTCCAGCATGACCCTGTGCAGCAGTGGAGGAAGGCAAGTTAACTCGCTGCTTATTCTCTAATAGAAATGATGAATCCTCTGAAAGGTGCCACAGTTTCTCTCCTCTCCAGAGAATTCCAAAGGAGAAAAGGAGCATCTGGAAGCGCTCTGCAGAGATGTGAAGACATCTTCTACCCCCTTGCTGAGTGTTATGAATCTTGTTTTTGGTCTTGGCTCTGCTGTCTCCATGCACTTTTATTCCGTTCTCAGCTCTGGTATGATGCTTCTTTTCCAGCCCTGAGTTGCAGTCTGCTTGGTTTCATGAATGTGTAACTTTGCAGGTGAAATGATCATCAGGCTGGGGGTGATCTGTAGGTATAGCTGGGCAGAGGGATGGAAGGAGGAATAGTTAGTCCTGATGTCACTTTGACTGAGTAGCTGTTGTCCTCTTGCATGCCCTTTCAGCATGCCCTGGGGCTGTTCTCGCTATCCCAGCAGCCTTTCCTCCAGCTAGGAAAATCTTTAGAGTTTGGAAGGTACATCTGAAAGCAGAGTTACATTTGCAGCACATGAAATTTTCATCATGTTGTGTGTCACAGGGAGACACTACATGTGCCTGAGCTGAGTAAAATGGATAATCGCAAAATGGTTTGGATTGGAAGGGACCCTAAAAATCATTTGGACGCCTTCCACTAGGCCAGGCTGCTCCAAGCCCCGTCCAGCCTGGCCTTGGACACTTCCAGGGATGGGGCAGCCACAGCTTCTCTGGGCAACCTGTGC
>JAWMRA010000033.1:2750944-2793018 GCA_035584735.1 Pseudotriccus pelzelni | reverse complement strand
TTGGACACTTCCAGGGATGGGGCAGCCACAGCTTCTCTGGGCAACCTGTGCCAGGGTCTCACCACCCTCACAGGGAAGGATTTCCTCCTAACATCTAATCTAGATCTCCCCTCTCAGAGCATACTTTCGGCATCTTTTAGTGCTCTCCTTCTCTGCGTGATGGTTCATAGCAGGGGTGTGGGTGGTTCTGGCTGGAGGAACATCATGGATCACCACATACCTAGTGGGACTGGGATGAGAAATCAGGGACACAAAGGGCTCCTCTCCAGCAAGATTAAGCTTCCCATGTGCTTCTGTGGGTGGATAAAGCCCTTGAGCCTGCCCTCAGCAGCTCCCCCACCCACTGCTGTGCTCTCTCCCTTCCAGACTCCCTGTACGTGTCCGAGTACTTCTCCCAGAGTGCACAGAAGCTGTCCTTCTACAGCTGGTATGGGAACGCCAAGCTCTTCCACTTCCGTGTGCCAGAAGACACTGTGCTGCTCCGCTGGCTCCTGCAGGCATCCCGGGGGAAAGGACCCGAGTGCACCAGCATGGAGATCACAGTGTATGTATGGCCCTGCGCCAGGGCTTGCCCACATGGGCACAGGTCCTCCCATCCTGGTCGCTCATGCTGGGGCTGGTCGGTTGCAGGAGGTTGGGCATTTGTGCCTCAGCTGCAGGAGCCACAGTTTCTTCATGTACAAGCCCTGGGGTCTGTGTTTTAAACCTCTAGGAGTGTTTTGTGTTCATGTTACCAGTGAGTCTGGGGCTTCCTGTTAGACCTGGCGTTCAAGAGACCCCTGAGAGACACTGGAGAGAGTTTCACAGAGAGGATGGTCTGCTGTTCACACAAAGGTGTTCCTGGACCTTTCTGTGCCTGGCAGGACCCTGCACACGGTGCCGAGGGATGTGGCAGGACTACAAGGGGCTTGAGTGGACCCAAACTGATTGGATGTGGACAAACTCCCCAGTAGAGAGGAAATGAAGAGACTGGGGGCACTTTGGGAGGGCTGTGGCTGTGTATGGAGCAGAGGTAGAAGAGGAATGTCATGTCCTGCAGGCATAAGAGCACGAGAAGATTGCAAATGCAATTTCAACACAAGAATTTGGGTTAAAGCAGTACTTGACTTGTTGGAGGATTTGAAGTCAAAAACCTGGAAGGATTTTTGGAGGATAGCAGGTTTCCTGGGCAGGTTGTACCCATGGAGACACGTGGGTCTCTGGCACCCACTTCACAGAGGCCTTGGGAGTGACTGAAACTGCTTGTCTTGTGCTTCCCTGGTCTGTCCTGGTCACAAACCAGTGCTCTTAGAAGTTGCTCTCCTGAGCAGGCTGGCACAGAAAGATTTCCAGTAGTTTGGGGATGTGAGGGACAAGATAGCAGCTAAATGATCCCCTAAGAAACAAAGGCTAACCCAGACAAGCTCCAAAGGGTAATAACACACAACCTGTCACATTTGCTTCCTGGGCCCATTACATTCTGTTGCAGAGCAGCCCAAAAGTGAGCAAATTAAATGCCAAATTGCCTGAATAAATATCTTGCATGTTACTCAACTGCATGTGTTCCTGCTACTTCAAACGCTGGGCTGCTTATCTGGAAAGCAGAAGTGCAGGGCTGCTGAAGTCTGCAATATGGGCCTCCTTGTAAGCATCCTTTTAGTCTGTCTGTCTACCCTCCTTAAAAGAGGAAATAGGGAGATTCAGATCTTAGCTGGAAAATGAAAGCTCTTTGTGGATGGCTTCCCCTATAAGGGGAATTTGCTGATGGCTGTAAAGAAGGAGTAGTCTTGCAGCTGGGGCTTAACCTTAGTAAGTGTTGGAAATTTGCTTCCAGGCTTGATGGAACCATGTTAATCCTTATCTTAATAATCAGCCAAGTTAAAGCAATCTCTAAATAAATCCTGGATAAGCTAATAGCAGCCAGTTCTCACCAGATGAAAATGAGGGCTCCTATGTCCCACTTGGAAATGTAGGGGCTTCCAGCCGGCTCCCTGTCCGATCCCAGGCCAACCTGGGTGTTCCCTGATGAGTTTGTATCCCCTTTTACCTTTCCAGCGCCTGTACAACCCCGGGGTTCATTGGCACTCTGGTTTCTCTCACAGGCACTTTCGCCACGGAGCCCCTCCCGTGATTAACCCTCTGGGCACTGCCTTCCCTGCCAACGCCACCGTCCGTCCCTCCTACAGCATCAGCATCGCCCTGAGCAGTGCCGTGCAGAACACCACCTTTGTGAACGTCACCACGCCCGCTGCAGGGGACTGGTTCATCGCTGCCCACCTGCCCGAGGCTGCCAGCAGGATCGAGGTGAAGGTGAGGGTCCCGGCCGTGGAGCGCTGCCCGGTGCGTCTCCTCACAGCCACAGCTGATCCCTGTGCTCTCCCCTCCTGCAGGGTTTCTCCACTCCATGCCCCTATATGTTCCAGGCAGATATGTTTGTGCTCAGACTCACTGATATGCCTGTCCTGGAGCCTGGTGTTCCCACGCCACACACCGTTGTCTCGCCTGCTAAGCCACTGCATGTCAAGTGAGTGAGGGCAGCGGGTGGACAGAGGGGCACGGAGGGGAGGGATTTCCCAGGGGAGCTGCTTAGGGGGAACAGCCACTGCCGTTCCCACGTGGGGCTGGAGCTGTGGGGGAGGTCTCTGAGCCTGCCTGCTGAGCTCCCTGCAGCAGTGGTAGGGTTTGCACGGGGAGCACACAAGCACCCTTCTCTGAGTGTTCCCAGGTGGTCATACAGGTTCGACTGCGGGAATTTTAGTTCTTTGAGATGTTTCCCTCAGGAAAGATTTTCACACCGCCAACCAGGGCAGTCTAGTTCTTGCCACAAAGCCCTGGGGACTGTGGTGGGTCGTGGCTGGCTTGCACTGAGAGTACAAGCTCTGCAAACTGCCGGTCCCTCCTCCCGCAGGGTCTTCGTCCCCAAACACGCCGCAGGGATGCGGTTCCAGCTGCGGAGCTGCCTGACAAGTGACCGGAAAGCGTGTGCTGTGCGGGTAGTGCTGGGCTCCATCACGCTGCCCCAGTCCTTCCAGAAGATCCTCACCTGCACAGGGAGTGCAAACTGCAGCCTGGCCCTGGATTCGCCCCCCTGGGAGAAGTGGCTGCAGGTCATGGTGGAGAGTCTCGGCACTGCCAATGCCAGCGTGTCTGTGGAAATGCTGGCTTCTTTCACAGGTGGGATCCTGCTTCCTCCAGCCCTGTGGGAAGGACCAGAGGGAACTTTGTGTCTGCTGTGTCCCTCTTGGGCCTTTGGGTGCCTGGCTGTGGGTGGCCTGCATTCCCCAGCATGCTGGTGTGCCTCCTCTTGGAGGCCCAAGACCTAATCGTTGCTTTGGGGTCAAAAGTGGAGGCTCCAGTGTTCACTCCAGAGTGACACTTGCTAGAGCTGCCTGTTTTGGAAATGCCTGAAAAGGTCAGGGTCTCTGAAGCAATGACCTTTCCCAAAGGTTGTTTGGGAAGCAGTGGCTGGCTTAAGATTTGGTGTGGAGAATAGTTTGGGGTGGGTGTACCAGACTAATGCTGTGTTGACTCTCAGTTGGCCACAGGCAGGCTACGGGCAGGAAACCATCTCACAGAGGTTTATTTGGGGAAATGTCTGGGGTTGTGGTGAGGGGATGTCGCCATTTCAGGTGACATCTTGTGACTCAGGGGGTCACAAGTCCCTCGTGGTGCCTTTGCATCCTACCTGACCATAACCCCTGTTTGACTTCTGGAAGCTCACCAACTAGGTACATTTTTAAGGTTTCCTTCTGCTGGGGGCTCTGCCACCCCCTTCTCAAAGCAGAGCCTCATCCTGTGTGCTGAACAGCACCCTGGCATGGGTGTTAGAGGGGAGCACAAGTCTTTGGGAGCCATGGACAGGCTCCAGCACTGGGACTCTTCAGTGTTACACTCAGCTCCATCTGCCACAGCGTGATGGCTTGAGCCTGTAGCTTCATTGGGTTGGTTTATCCCTTCTGCTCAACCTTGTCTGCTCATGTCTGGGGAGCTGGGAGAGACTTTTATACCAGCCTGTGGCTCTGAGACAGCTGAGTGCCCAGCTCTGCTGCTGGCCAGTGAGTAGTCCCTGGGTACCTTGATGATGCCGTGTTATCCCTTCTCTTTCCCCGTCCCTGCAGCTCCAGGGTGCTTCCACCCACTGTGCTGCTGTCTGGCTTCCAGCTTGTGGATGCTCCCCCTGCAGATGTGGTGCCTTTCAGGGGCTGCAGCCAGTGCTGCAGTGCATGAACACCCCCAGTTTGTGCTATCACTTGGAGGGCTGGAGCTGCTGGGGTCTGCCTGGGTGAGGTGCTGGTCCTGGCTGTGCTGATTCCTCTCCTTCTTCTGCTTTACAGTTTGCAGGCCAGGAAGCGCCAGTTCATTCCTTAACTTCATCAGCCTAAACCAGAGCCAGGCTGGCGCCAGGCCAGGCACCACAGGGGCAGCAGGGAGCTCTGCTCAGGCTGCTGGAGAGTCTCCACGCAACACATCAGGCCAGAGGAGCTCCTGCCTGCAGAGCCAGCCCGTGGTCCGGGAGGACCTGGATGTTGTGTCCGTGCGCTACAGGCTCCTCAACGGTCCCAGCGTGCCCGTGAACTCCCTGTCCCCGACCCTGCTCCTGCTCAACCTTAACACTGGCATGGACAGCGGGGGTTCCCTCGTGGTCAGTCTCCTGCTTAACAAGGTGCGGGGGCTGACTGATGGAATCGTGTCCCCTTTGCAGGGCTTCGTCCCTACTCCTGGGCGGGTTTGCCCGCACCCTCCAGGGATCTGCTTCTCTTTCTCCCTGTTGCTACAAAACATTCTGAGCCTGTTTCAGCCGCTTCCAGTGCGTCCCACCTGCCAGCTCCAATTCCAGTGCCACAGCCTGCGGCATGTGGTGGCAGTGACGCAGAGGAGGCGAAACGGGAAGCAGCTGCAGTGCCATCCTCTCCACGGGAGCCTGGCACCTTGCCACCAGGAGAGGAGGCTGAGCAGGGAAACCCAGGCATGTTCCTGCCCAAGTCACTGATTCCCAGGCTCCTTCAGTGATACCCCCCCCCACCCCCCCCAGAATCAGCCACCTGAAATTTTATGAAACTTCCCGAGGGCTGGAGCAGGGCTCAGCCCTGGTGTCCTGCAGCCTCTGGCTTGTGCTGCCCTGTGCTGGTGTTGAAGTGACCTGTAAGTGTCCCAGCTTTGGGGCAGTTCCCCCGGGAGGGTCTCTTGCCCTTTAGCCATCACGTAACACGGTGGCAACGCAGGGTGAGGTGAACATGGGTTTGGTCAGAAACCTGCTGAACTGATGGGTGACCTGCAGGATTTACTCTCACCTGCTGCTGCCGTTCGCCGTGGGCCCCGAGGGAGACGAACGGTGCAGGGGGATGGCATTGGGGTGCTGTGACATGGACACTGCTCTGTTTGCACAGACATCTGTGAGCCTGGCCAATGCCACCGTGGTTGGATGTGTGAGTGCTGCCTCCCCAGTGCTGTCCCTCAACGCCACACGGAACTGCAGCACAGGTAGGAGAGGCTGGCACCTGCCACCAGCTCAGCTGGTCATCTCACTGCTCTGCTTTTAGACCTCATGGGCTGTCAGCTGACTCAGGGCTTTCCTGGGGTGTCCCAGGAAAACTGATTTTGAACTGACTCAGGGCTTTGTGGGGTGTCCCAGGGCAGCTGATTTCGGCACAAACCCTCCTGAGGTCTGGCACATTGCCAGGGTGCTGAGGTGCAGGTGGTGGTCTGGCACCAGGAGTTAGCCTCCACCAAAGGGAGGTCTGGTTACCAACTGGGGCTCTTCCAGCCTTCTTAGCAGGAGGTTTGGGGATGGTCAAGGTATTGCTGGTGTGCAGAGAAGATAAGGTCTGCACTGGAAGACTAGCCAAGCCAACAGGCTGCTCCAGGTGCCCTGTGCAGACAGGTACTGAGAATTGAGATGGATGAAAAAACAAGGCTTCTCTCCATCCCTCTGGTGCCTCCTGAGCACGGGAGCAAGGAGCCACTGGAGCATCTGATTCCTGTGTGATCAGTCTCAGCCTGGGGTTGTTGTGGGCCCTTCTTCCCAAGTCTGGTCCATCACAGCACCCTGTTTTCTTCCAGCTTTTTCCCAGGGCTACCCTCTGAGCGTGAGCACAGCCTCTGCAGAGGCGATGCTGATTGTCCTGTACCCGCAGACTGATGACTGGTTCCTGTCCCTGCAGCTGCTCTGCCCAAAGGGCCAGGGGTGAGTCTGGTGTGTCATCCCACCCTGGGGCCTGTTCAGAGCACTCTGCCTCCAAATCCCACTGGCCTTGGCTTGCATTAGCAAAACTGACCCTCATCCTCACCTCTGGGAGGTGGGAGGCAGTGGGCACCCAAACAGCTTAACCAGTGTCCGGCTGGTACCTATCATGCAGACTGCAGATGGCAGAGTCTGCCTGGGTGAGCTTCCCCATCCCCTGGTGGATTTTGAGGTGATAAATTGGGAAATAATTGCTGCTTTTGGGAGGTCTCAGAGATGCAGCCAGCTGTGCCCATACTCTTGCAGTTTGCCTCTCTGCCTGCCTGCTGGGAGTAGTGCATGATGTGAAAGAGTGGTAGGGACACTGGTCTGTCAGGGGGGTCTGGGGAGAGATGACACCCACCTGGACATCAGTTTGGCAGTCCAAGAGAGGGAGCAGACTGCGCTCCGAGGTCTTAGGAGGGATGGAGTAGATCTCAAAATAGCAGGGAGGTTGCATGCAGGAGCACTGTTAGACCCTCAGGAGCAGGGGTCAGCACTGCCCAAAGGTCTGGGGTGCCAAGTGGACCTGCTGTCCTTGCAGAGAATGTCCCAGTGCAGAAGCCAAAGTGACGGTGTTCACGTACCTCACCCCCTGCTTCAACGACTGCGGCCCCTACGGGCAGTGCAGCCTCCTGAGGAGGCACGGCTACCTCTACGCTGCCTGCAGCTGCAAGGCTGGTGAGTGCATTTTCCTGGGAAGCTTTGCCATCCTCCCTGAGGGGAGGACACTTTGTAGGGTGGTGGTGTTTGGGATGGGGCTGCTGCCGGTGTCACAGTGCCCGGGGAAGCACAGCTTGGGGAAACACAGGGCACCCCAGGGGAGATGGGGAACTGGGCTTGGAGGCTCCCCAGGGCTTGGAGAGGTGATTCTGAGCATCCCCAGAGAGATTAGGGAGGCTGAAAATGCCTGTGTCAGAGCCTGTGCCTTTCAGGGAGGTTTGCTGTGTAGGTTCCTGGTAGGGGATACGAGTCCCTGTCTGTCTCCTGCCAAAAGCCTCAGACTCAGAGGTGCCCCTGGCGCAGGAACATCTGTGTCAGCTGCTAATTATCTTAATGGCCTGAGAGGATGGCGAAGTCTGTGCTGTGGGGAAGATGAGCTCTGCTGTGCTTGGGTGGCTCTGGGTACCTGTTCTCAGCAGAAGGACAAGGCAAACTGTGGTTCCCTGCTGCTCTGGGCCTGAGCCAGGACCTCCCTGCTGCAGTGCTGATGGTGGGTGAGGAGCAAGAGGGAGAGCAGCATCCTAATTTCCCCGAGGGCTGCCAGGTTCTGGGAAGCACGGAGCACCTCAAGGGAACTGGGGAATCAGGCTGAGGACAGATTTCCGCTGAATCACTCGCAGCAAAATGCCCCATCTGCATATTGGTGACCCAGAAATAAGCCAGGGAGAGCAGCTTCCCTGGGCCCTGACTGGCAGGGAGGGGCAGAGCTGCTCTAGTGACTCTGGAATGGGATGGATGTTACTTTTAACTAAGCTCCGTGACCATGGAGTGCCTGCACATCGCTCATCTGCCCTGAGGCTGACCTCCTTTCCTCAAAAGGAGGGCATGGCCGTCTTAATCTTTAATTAAAATTATTTAAATAATTTAAAAAATGCAAATTTGTGTTTATGGAGACTGTCTCAGTTCAGTCCTGGGTATCCAGTCAGAGGCTGAGAATTGTGCCCTGTGCCAGGCACTGTCCTTTAGGAAATTTTTGCTCCCACCATCTGTGCAGCCCTGGATGTCACCGTGGGCTGAGGCAGTGGGTTTGTTCACCTTGGAGGAGTTGGATCAAATTGCACTTTCTGCTGCCCACAGGGTTACAGGGACCCTGGAACTGGCTCTGCAGGGCGGAGCAAGGGAAAGGGCAGGAGGCCACAGACATAGGCTGCAGCAAGGACACTGCCACCTAAATCAAAGACCAATCTATTCCCCCTCAGAGCTGTTTGTCTTTGCACAGTATTCAGGTCTTCATCCTTGGAGATCCTAAAAAGTTAGTTGGGCAAGGCCCAGAGCAGCCTGGCCTGGGCTTGGGGTCTGCCCTGCCGTTACAGGTGGTAGGAGAGCAGCCCAATGGCTTCCTCAGTGCTGGGCATCATTCTCCACCCTGGTTCCTGGGACCTGCGGGGATCTCGCATCCAGCTCATACCATCACGTGAAGCACCTGAGCCTTGAATGCTGTTTCAGCAGCAAGAACTGTGTGTGTTGAGTTGCTGTGGGGATGGAAAGTACCAGTCTGGATGTAGGATGGCCTCTGCTACATGGGAACAACCTGGGGGATGTCCTCAGAGCAGACATGGAGCTCTGCTGGGGTTCCCCAACTTCCCACAGCAGAGCATGTGATGAGCAATGAGACCATCCTGAGGAGTGTGAGTGGCTGATGGAGCGAGGGAGAGGAGGCTCTGGGATGGTCCAAGGGTGTGATTGCATCTCCTGAGGCATCCCAGGCTCCTGCTGGGAGCTGTGGGATGACAAGGCATGGCCCGTGAGATCCACAGAAGCCTCTCTGCTCCGCAGGCTGGGGCGGGTGGAGCTGCACGGACGACACCAAGGCCCAGTCCATCGGGGCACAGAACTTGGCCACCTTCCTGCTCACCCTGAGCAACCTCATGTTCCTGCCAGCCATAGCAGTCGCTGTCTATCGCTACTACCTGGTGGAGGCCTCTGTCTACACCTACACCATGTTCTTCTCCACGGTAGGAACTGCCTTGTGTGGGGTCCCCCTCCAGCTCCCCCTGAGCACTGGGAATGCTGCACCAGACAGAACTCCTTGGTGGAGCAGCCTGTCCTGGAGCTCCACAGGGAGTTTCTAGGATCGTTAGACAAGCACCTCCATGGACATGTCACGGAATCATGGAATATGTTAAAAGGTTGGAATGGACCTTATGAGCACAGGGACATGAGCAGGGACATCTCCCACTAGACCAGGCTCCTCAAGGCCTTATCCAACCTGGCTCTGAACACTGCCAGGGTCGCGGCATCCACAGCCTCCCTGGGCAAGCTGTTCCAATGTCTAGCCACACTCACAGTAAAAAATTTCTTCCTAATATCAAACCTAAATTTCCCCTTTTTCAGTCTGTACCCATTACTCCTGGTCCTGTCACTACAGTTGCTGATGCACAGTCCCTCTCCATCTTCCCTCTAGCCCACTTCAGATACTGGAAGGTTGCTGTGGAATCTCCACTCAACCTTCTGTTCTCCAGGATGAACAGCCCCAGCGTTGTCAGCCTGTCTTCACTGGGGAGCTGCTCCTCTCCACTCACCAACTTCATGGCCTTCTCTGGATGTGTTCCAACAATATGTTTCAGAGCTGGAAGGGGTGTTCTTTTCCCTGGGATCTTCAGCCCACACTGAGGGTGCTCATATTTGGGGCTGGGACCCCAGGGATGGAGGTGGGGTTGGAGCATTTTGCACTGGAAGGTGCTGTCCCAGGAGCTCCTGGCTGCTGCTGGGAGGGTGCAGGTCGATGTTTGCCCTCCCTTGCTTTCTGTAATGCCACAGTGGTTTGGTGGAGCTTCCTGGAGGCACTGCCTGCTGTGGGCTGAGCCTTCTCCTGCCTCTCCTTCCCAGAGCACCCTGTGGTGCTGCTGGATCCACCTGACCTTTGCTTTTGTCCCTGGCTGTAGTTCTACCACGCGTGTGACCAGCCCGGCGTTGCAGTGATGTGCATCATGGACTACGACACCCTCCAGTACTGTGACTTCCTGGGCTCTGTGGTGTCCATCTGGGTGACCATCCTGTGCATGGCCCGGGTTAAGAAGATCCTGAAATACGTGAGTGTCAGGTAACCCCAGGTGGCCTGGCCAGCCCTGAGCCAGCCAAGCCACAGCTGGCCACGCTGAGCCCTCTCACCTCTGTATTTAATGACCAGCCCGCTGGCAAAGCCTGTTTGTCACCCAGTGCCACCCTGATTTTCAAACCAGTGGGTTGTTTTGTCCCAGTAGTTTGGCTTGTGAACCTGCATGCTTGGAGGGACTGGGCCTGAAGGGACTGAGGTTCAGGGGAAAGGTTTGTGGGTTCTCTGGTTTCTCCATCTGAAGGTGTTTCTCCTGACTCTTGCGTGGATGCAGGGCTGGGGGGCCAGGAGAAGAGGTCCTCCCTGCCTCTGGCATGGCTGGCTGTGCTCTGGCAGCAGATGAGCTGCTGGTGGTAGTGGTGGTGTCTCTTTTCCAGGTCCTTTTCATCTTGGGGACCTTGTTAATTGCCATGTCCCTGCAGCTGGACCGCAGAGGGGTGTGGAACATGATGGGTCCCTGCCTCTTCGCCCTCGTCATCATGATTGCAGCGTGGGTAAGTGAGGGCAGCCAGGCAGGACCTGCTGCCCTTTGCTCCCCTGCAGGGAGTGATGGTGGCAGAGCAGCCCCAAGGCTCCAGCCCATCCACAGGCATGGCTTGGTCACCTTAAAACACCCAGGGGGAAGGGGCAGAGCCAGGGCTTCACCTTCCAGTCATCCACTAGCTGAGAAATCCCAGAAATCCCTTTGTTCTGGGTCTCAGCACAGTCCAGTGAGTGCACACCCCGAGCTGCAGTGCTGTCCCAGAGCACTTGGCTGTTGCCCTGGCCAGGACCTGTGGCATCTGTGCTGGGCTTTGGTGCCACAGCTGGAGGGGCCCTTTTGCACACACAACAAGGGCCCACGAAGGGGGGAGGCCACATTTCTCAGGGGCAGTGGGCACACATGCTGTTGCTGGGAGGCTGGCAGATGCTCCAGGATCAGGCAGACCCTGCCTGAGCTTCTGCTTGGCCGCTCAACCCCTCTGTGCTCTGATCACCCCCCAGGTTCACCACGGAACCAAACGCAGACACTGCTACCCCTCCTCGTGGAAGCGCTGGGTCTTCTACCTCCTCCCAGGGATCACCTTGGCTTTCATTGCCATCTCAGTGTATGCATTCATGGAAACCAATGAGAACTACTACTACACCCACAGCATCTGGCACGTGCTGGTGGCCTGCAGCGTCGCTTTCCTGCTCCCTCCTCGGGACAAGCATAAGAAGCCCTGGGCTTGGTCCAAGAAGCTCACCTGTCGCTACCAGATCTGCCAGAACGACCGTGAGGAGCTCTATGCTGTGACCTGACCTGCCCAGCTCCCTCTGGTGGGGGTGGAGGGCTGGGGAAGGTGCTCTTTGCCTGGACCGCCCCTCACACATGGTGAATCCTCTTACTGCTCATCCCCTGGCCAGGAGGGCCCAGTGTGGACCAGGTGTAAAGGTGAAGATGGTGGGCTGGTCTTGTGGAGGCGAGTTTGAGGCCACCTCTGCTTTTCTGCTGGGGGGGGAAGGCTCTTCCTGGTTCCAGATCAAGGAAGAACCTGTCCCCCACCTCCCCATGGCCCTGGGGGAAATTGCCAACCCTTTTTCCCCCCCTGCTGCATCCATAAGGCTTGGGCTTTGCCCATGCTGAGCTGGAGCCAAGGCTTTGGCTGGTGAGCTCTTCTCTGTGCCCCCTGTCCTGGCAGAGGCCTGTAGGACAGGGGCTTCCCCTGCCATCCTGCAGTCAGCATTTGAACCCGAGAGAAGTTCTTCTGATCCGGGGGGCAAATGCTGCTGCGTGCCCTTGGTGCTGATGGGGAGGGAGGGCGATGATCTCTGGGAGTGCAGGGCCCTTGGCCTCAGCCTCCACGGGGGTCTGGAGCCTCTCTCCCCGTGAAACAGGTGCTGCTGCTCTTACCTGGCCCTGAATCTGGGGGGGAAGAATAAGGCTGGGACTTGGGCCCTGGATTCAGGATCAGACTCGGCAGGAATGTGGAAAACCCCGCGTGGGGACATGCAAGGGGCAGCAGCAGCATCTCAGCCAGAGCTGTGAAACCCGCAGCAGTGCAGGGTTTAGTCGAAGTTTAACCTGAGCTCTGTAAGGAGTCAGGCCGCTGGTGTGCACGGATTCAGTGTTTTCCTCCTTTTTGGGGGGTTTGGCGTGGGCAGAGCTCTGCCTGGGTGGTCCAGGATGGTGCCTGAGCTGTACAGCCCTGCTCCTCCAGCTTGCTGTGCCTCAGAGGCTGGATGCGCTGCAGAGTCCTGGCTGATCTGAGGCCACAGCAGTGTCCCACCCCAGCCAGGAGCATCGCCATGGTCTCCCCAGGTGACTTTTTTTTGCAGCGTCTGTCTCACCTTAGCCTTACTTCAGGGCACGCAGAAAGCAAGGGCAGAAACTTGGCAACCAGAGAAGTTGTCTTTGCCCATCCTTAATCTACAGAAAAGGGCTCAAATCCATCGTTCCGTGCTGGTTTCCTTCCAGCTGTGGTTGTTCTGGTGTGTGCTGCTGGGAGCCCCTCAGGTGGCTTTGGGGAGGAAAGAGCTGCTAATGAAGGATTTGCCTCCTCGGGGTTATTTCTTTGCTTTGAAGAGCGCCCAGCTCAGCTCCGCACTTTAGCCTTCTGCCTCCCCTTCCTCTGCAAACTCCCACTTTTTAGGCAGATGCAGGACAAGCAGAGGACACTTGTCCGCACCCAGCAGTGTCACTCCCCCATCACCACCCGTGTCCCTTGTCTTTTGTTTGCTGCTGCCATCCAGGACAGCATGGCAGGAGTGGGGACATGGGGCCCTCAGGGCTTCCTCCAACTTTGACCACTTTTAGGCACTTTTTTCCCCCCATCTTGGTTTGCACAGCGGCGTTGTGGCCCCAGCACTGTGGAGGCGACCGCCGCTCCTTCACAGCCGTGCCGTCCGTGCCAGGCCGCCGGCGTGGCCTGGGGGCCACCAGTGCGACCTGGGTGCCACTGGTGCGAGCTGGGTGTGCTGCCAGTGTGACCCAGGTGCCACTGGTGTGACATGGGTGCTGTTGGTGCAACCCAGGTGCCACCAGTGTGGCTGTGTGCTGCCAGTGTGACCCAGGTGCCACTGGTGTGACATGGGTGCTGTTGGTGCGACCCAGCTGCCACCAGTGTGGCTGTGTGCTGCCAGTGTGACCCAGCAGCTACCACTGTGACCTGGGTGCCACCAGTGTGAACCAGGTGCCATTGCTGGGACCTGGGTGCTGCCAGTGGGACCTGGGTGCCACTAGCAGGGCCAGGATGCTGCCGGTGTGACCCAGGTGCCACCAATGTGACCTGGGTGCTGCCAGTGTGACCTGGGTGCTGCCAGTGTGACCCAGGTTACGTTGGTGTGTCTGTGTGCTGCCAGTGTGACCCAGGTGCTGCCAGTGTGACCTGGGTGCTGTCAGTGTGACCTGGGCACCACCAGTGTGACGCGGGTGCCACCAGTATGGGTGTGCTCTTGCCAGGGTGACCCGATGCCACGAGTGTGGCCAGGTGTCACTGATTACCACAGAAAGCAATAATTCCTCATCGGGCCTTTCCCTTCAGGGATTTCTGTGCTGGAAGCAGGAGAAGCTTTGGGGTGAGAAATCCCACTGACATGATTGTTTATTTTGTGTTTGATCGTTTGTTCTGCTTTGCCCCCCACTTCTGCTGGTCTGGCCTGAGCTTGGGTTAGTACCTGCAGGAGAAAGGGGGGTGTTAATTATTCTGGGTAAAATCTGAGAAAATTCCTGTGTATGGGGAAAAAAAAAAAAAAAGAGGTTATTTTTTTTCTTTGCTGTTAATACCTGTGATTATTTTATACGGTAAATTTTAAAGCTTATGGTTTTATAATTTAATAAAGGTGACGGTATTTGCGGTCTGGCAAGTGGTGGCTGCAGTCAGAGAATCACAGAATTATTGGGGTTGGAAGGGACCTCTGGAGATCATCCAGTTCAACCTGGACCAGGTGACACAGGAACAAGTCCAGGTAGGTTTGGAATGTCTCTGGAGAGGGAGGTTCCACACCCTCCCTGGGCACCTGTCCCAGTGCTCTGTTGCTCCCGAATGTGACAAAGTTCTTCTGCACAGAACCACAGAATTATTAGGGTTGGAAGGGACCTCTGGAGATGATCCAGTCCCACCGCCCTGCCCAGGCAGGGTCACCTGGAGCAGGTGACACAGGAACGCATCCAGGTGGGTTTGGGATGGTTTTAGAGGGACATTCCAGGCCCTCCCTGGGCAGCTGTCCCAGTGCTCTGACACCCTCAGTGTGAAGAAATCCTTCTGCACAGAATCACTGGATATCCTGAGCCGGGAGGGACTCGCAGGCATCATCAAATCCAGCTCCTGGCTCAGCACAGGGCACCCCAACAATCCCACCCTGCCCCTGACAGCCTTGTCCGAAAACTTCTTGACCTGTTGGTAGCTTTAGGCCCGCACCGAGGCATTCACAGCAGCAGCTGTTGAGCCCGGGGGAGACTGAGGGGACACCGACTCACACCGTGGGCCCGGGGAGCCCGTTCAGTGCCCGGGCACCCTCTGGGGGGGGAAGAACCTTCCCCTGACACCCAACCCAACCTCCCCCGACACAGCTCCAGGCCGTTCCCACCAGCGTGCTGAGGTGCAACTCCGGTGTTTCAGTTCAGCCCATCGCTCGCCCCCTCTGCGGGCGCCATTCCCACCCCCGCCCCCGGCACCGACCAGGCGAAACGCGGGCGCGGCGTGGCCCCTCGCGGCCGCCGTCGCGCCCCACCGGCGGCCGCGGGGCGGAAGCGGAAGCGGCGGTGGCGGCGGTGGGTGTGTGCCGGCGGTCGGTGGGTGCCGGGTCCGGGGGCGATGCCGCTGCACCGGTTCCCGCCGCGGCTCTGGCCGGCGATGCGGCTGCGGGAGGGCATCTGCGCTCGGCTGCCGCAGCACTACCTGGCCTCGCTGCAGGACGACACGCCGCCCACGGCGGTGCACTGGCGGCCGCACGGGCAGCGCTACCGGCGCAACCCGCGCACCGGGGCCCGCGAGCGCGTGCAGGACGTGCCGGTGCCCGTGTACTTCCCGCCCGCCGCCGACCAGGGGCTGTGGGGCGGCGAGGGCTGGGTGCGCGGATTCCGGTACGCGCAGAACGATAAGGTGAGCGCCGCGCCGCGGTCACCGGGCCCGCGGGGGGGACCGGCGGGACGGCCCCGTCCCTGACGGCCCGGCCGTGCCCAGCTCTCCACCAGGCTGCCCAAGACGTGGAAGCCGCAGCTGTTCAAGCGGCAGTTCTACAGCGAGATCCTGGACGCCACGCTGACCATCACTGTCACCATGCGCACCCTCGACCTCATCGACGCCGCCTTCGGCTTCGACTTCTACATCCTCAAGGTGCTCAAGGGCTCCCGGTGCGGCTGGTGCGGCTGTGCCCACCTGTCCCTGCGGGCTGGGGGCGGTGGAACAGAGTCAGAATGTCCTGAGCTGGGAGAGACCCACAAGGATCATCAAATCCAGCTCCTGGCCCTGCACAAACACTCCAACAATCCCACCCTATCCCCAAGAGCGTTGTCCAAACACGCCTTGAGCTCTGGCAGCCTCGGGGCTGTGCCCACTGCCCTGGGGAGCCTGTTCAGTGCCAACCACCCTCTGGGGAAAGAACCTTGTCCTGAGATCCAACCTGAGCCTGCCCTGACACAGCTCCAGCCATTCCCTGGGTCCTGTTTCTGCTCATACCGAGCAGGGATCAGAGCTGCTCCTCCTCACCGCCCCTGCTGAGGAAGCTGCAGAGGAGTGATGGACTAAACTAAACCTCCTGAAGTTCCACCTCAACACAGCCATGGGAATGGCCTGAAGTTGTGTCAGGAGAGTGGGTTGGATGTCAGGGAAAGGTTCTTCACCCAGAGGGTGGTTGGGTGATGGAAGAGGCTCCCCGGGGAAGTGGGATGAGTGGTCTCCTCTCAGTCTCCTCCAGGCTGAACAGCTGCTACTGTTAATGTTTTAGGGCAGGCCTCAGGCTCCTAGCCTTTAATACCCTCTTGGCTGGAGCTCTTGATATAAAAAACCAGAAGCATGATCAAACCCAGGCTCCAGAACAAACCCAGCAGATCACTTCTGCCCTCTCAGCATGTGTCCTGAGCACCTCTGCAGGGCATAGATAACCTTCCAGTGCTGTCCGAGTGCGGGCAGACCGGCGTGTCCCCTGTCAGCTGCTCTCTGGGTGCAGTTTGACTCCACCTCTCTTTCCTCAGACCCCCAAAGTCGACATGTGCTCGAAGCTGGGCATGGACCTGAAGCGGACGATGCTGCTGCGTCTGGCACGGAGGGATCCCAGCCTGCATCCCAACGACCCAGCCAAGAGAGAGGCCATCTATGACAAGTACAAGGTGGGTGCTTGGCCTGCAGTGCCTGCCCTGGGGTTTGTCCAGGCTGGTGGTGCCGCGGTCACCACCAGTGTTGGTGCTCCAGGGGACTGGCAGAGAAAATCTAACCATCACCAGGTTTTCCTTGTCTCTCTATGGGTTCCCAATCTCTGTGCTCACCATTTAGGGACACAACAAGCAGTATTTCGGCTGTGATGTGAGGTCAGTGAGGGTCTGCAGTAAACACAGGTAGGAGCTGGCACTGCCAAAGCAGCAAGGATTTGTACTGACCCTGCAGTGAGGAGCCCAGAGTGCCCCTGGGTGTTCAGGTTTGTGAGCTGGGGGTGGTTGCCAGCGTGGCAACATCACCAGCACACACAGCCCATGGAGCTGTGCTGACAAACAGCCCCAGAACTACCCAAAAGAGAGCTGCACCTGCAGATCAGATAAAGCAGGACCCCTGCTAAGGAAAGAGGAGAGCAGGGAAGTGGGCTTTGGTTGCCAGAAATGAGGGAAGAGTGTTATAAGATTTGTCCTTAGTAATGTTCTTACTAGATCACCTTTATCTCCTGGGCACAGAGAGGATTTGTATCTTGGTCACCTGCAAAGATTGTACCACCTGCTTCCCCTTTTACCACAGGAATTTGTGATCCCAGAAGAAGAAGCTGAATGGGTTGGCTTGAGTTTGGAAGAAGCCATAGAAAAACAGAGGCTCCTGGAAAAAAAGGTGAGTTCCCGAGGCAGTACTCAGCACTGAGGTGTGGTGGCTGCACATCCAGTTGAGCTGGGCAGCCTGAGAGCTCCTGAGCCACAAACCCTGTGGGGCTCCAGCTGCTATGGGGATATGTTCACTCATAAGCTCTGATGGTGGGCAATGAGAGGAGGGAGGGAAGCTTTTTAGAAGGAAAGGATCCCTGGGAGCTACTGATGTTTCTCATGTGCTGCCAGGACTGGGGAAGCTGCTGAATGTCTGACACAGATGCCTGTCGTCTCTGAGGGAGGGCTGGCGAGCTGAGCAGCAGCTGTGGCTGGTCACATCTCCCTCTGGTTTTACCTGTCAGCACTCCCTCGGCTCCCCACTGCACTGCACCCCTTGCTGCTGCTCAGGTTCACTCCTTCTCAGTGGTGTCTCCTCTGCTCTGTTGCAGGACCCTGTCCCACTCTTCAAGGTGTATGCTGAGGAGCTGGTCAACCAGCTGAAAGAACAAGCAGCCCAGAAACAGTAGAAGAAAAACTTTTGGAGCAGAACCCTTGCTGTGGATGGAGCTGTGGGGCTCAGCGGGTCTGCTGTCTGAACCACACTGGTGGGGAGGGGGCTACGTGAAGAGTGTGCCCAGGAGCATGTTATTGAAGCCTCATGACAGCCCAAATTCAGTGAGGACCTGCTCATGTGGGCTGAGGAAGGAGGTTCTGTGCTGTGGCCTCTGAGAGCATTCCTGTCAGACTGACTTAGTGTGGGGGTTTTTGCCTGTAGAAGCAGTTGGCTGCTGCTGAGAGCTTGATCGTGATATAAAATGAAATATATTTTGGGAATATCAGTAAACTTTTCTAACTTCTCTCTGATACTTACTGCTCATCAGTGTGTTATAGCAGGGACTGCGAGACACTGTGCTGGTGTCACTCAGATCGGTCCCCAGCCTTGTGCAGCACAGATGGCTGTGCCCCCAGAAGTGGGACCCCAAACCCCTGCCTCAGCAGGTGGGGCTGGGCCACACAGCTCACTAACCCCTGGGTTACTGCACTGTTTCTGTTTGAAAGTGGTGACTTTTAAATCTTTTCTTTTGTACAAATGTAGTTGAAGTGGGTGTTGAAGCCTTTGCTGCTGTCTGGCAACAAGGGACTGCAAAGCACCTGCCATAATTACAGGCTGGTGAACAGCACTGTGTGTCCCTGGTGTTGTTTGGAAGCTTTGTGGTCCTGCAGTGGGTTTCTGGGTGGATCAAAACCAGCCTCTCCCCTCAGCTCTGAGGGGAGGGACAAGCGCAGAGCTTGCAGGCTGGACCTTTTGTGATCTGTATCTCTGGATCATTACTTGCCCCCAAAAGAGACTTCTCCTTAACCGTGTCTTGGACTGAGACATGTTCCCCCTTTCTGGCTCATCAGGGCAAGTGCACTGCCCCATTTGTGAGCCACAGTGACTGAGGAGAGAGAAACTGGGCTTGTAGAGCAGTGTGTGTGGCTGGTCCCCTCTGCACTGGGGTGGAGTAGGACCACGGGGGAGTGGAGATTCCCAGTGCCTTAAAGATCTGGGGGAGAGGAGGTGCTGAGGCAGTTGCTGGGTAAGCACAGAGCCTCTGCAGGGCTGGGGGTTGGGGTGAGGGACGTGGTTGAGTTGAATGCGATTTAAACAGCAGCGTTTCACGAAGATCAGACTTCTGTGCTGCTCCTTGGGCCGGAGAAGGGGCTGGAGCCCTCACAAGGGGTATTTGAGCCCCCAGGGAGTGTCGCACAGCCCCTGACTGGTAGGGCTGGCTGGTTAGGACTGCCAGGCTGGGGCTGTGCTGCCTCTGCAGGGGCACGGGAGGGACAGGTTGGGTGGCAAAAGCTGGGACGTTTCCAGCCTGTGTGTCCCGGCTCCAGTGAGTCCAGGTTCTCAAGAGCAAACTGGCACAGAAGGTCACATTTGCCTAATTAATGAGTGTGCAGCTAGGCCAGCACAATGACATTTGCTTATCTCCTCTCTCTGCTGCAACTGAGCTGAGTGGGAAGCTGCTGCCCAGCTCCTCGGGGACCCTGACACTCTGCCCTCGTTAGAGATAATTAGCTGGGACAAGCTCCTTGTTTGACAGCTCTGCTCATCATTAGGGCCAGCGCAGCTCATGCATTTTAATGCAGCTCCCAGCAAAGCTCCAGACCGTGGCTCTGTCCTGCCCCCCCTCCGTGGCTCCTCTGGAACGTGCCGGCACAGCGCTGGCCCCTCGAGTCCGGCTGGCGCCTGCCTGGATCCTGCTCTCAGCCTTGTGGGGGTCCCGGGTGCCTCACAGCTCCCCAGCGGTGAGGGGGCTGTTTGGGATGGCTGGGGGGGCAATTAGGAGCTGCTGCTCTGAACCAGGGCTGGGACTGGGACCTCTGGCTGTGTGTCCTGCCGTGGCCGGTACCACCCGCTCTTGGACCCGACTGCTCTTGGTGCTGCTCACTGTGCACCTGCAGCATCTGCGGCCTGGAAAAGGTTTGGGGGTGATGAGGGGTAGAAGGAGCTTTTGGCCACACCTGTGGGGAGCTCCTGTCGCTCTGGGCGCAAGGGGTACTGACAGAGGCACTGCAAGAGTGCAGCGGGAGCTTCTGTTTGGGAAGTGGGATGTGGAGAATCCTGACTTCTGAGCTGGAGCCCTCCATACTCTCATCCTTGCCCTTGCTCCTTCCTTTACACCCATGTTGGACGTGGCCAGGGGATTCGCCCCAAGGGATGTACTTTCATGGAGTGCTCTGCTGCCTTGAGGGAAACTGGAAGCAGTGGACCAGGGGTGCTGCAGGCTCCGAGGAAGCAGAGTTGGAGCACAAAGAGCTGGCTGCCCCTCTGCTGGGCACAGAACCAAATGTCTCACGTGGGGAGGGAGCCCCTGTGCAGCACTTGGGGCAGTCTGGGCTATGACACCCCAGCCAGGCTCCCTTGAGGAGGTGGAGGAACAGCTCAGGGCCCAGTGTTAGACCTGTCCTGGTTTTACATCTCATCTGCAGCACTGACTGCAGCCAGAGCTTGGTTCTGCCTGGGGGAAGGTGGTGGTGGTGGTGTTTCCCTGTCTAGTTGGGCTCAGTCTGGCAGGTGGTCGGTTCCTGCACTTCCCTGACAAGGAGGGGGTCAGAGGAGCTGGTACTTTTCCATTCCAACATGCTCCCAGGAAGGACAGTTGCCACAAAACCATGGGTGTGAGTTTGGGTGCTGTCAGCTTGAGGTTGCAACTCCAACCCAGGACAGTGGAAGGGCCTGGGCTGCCAAGCACAGCTCAGACCTGAGCACTGCCTCGGGCTTCCACAAAGGTCACCAGCCTACTGCTCCTGGCCCGAGGCCAGGCACTGGGAATGCTGGAGGATCCTGAGGATCCCAGGCCCTGCAAACCTGTGCTGCAAATACCAACACCGGGCTGGGAGCAGAGAGCAGGCAGCTGGCAAGGACGTGACAGCCACCAACAAACTGCCAGAGCACCCTGTTCAGGGTCACCTTGGATTTGGCAGCTCAAGACAAGGCTGGGATAGCAGTGCTTGGAAAGGGGAACAAGGAAAATGATCTCACTCAGACTGCAAGGCAAGTGCAAGGAAAGCAAGTGGCAGGCTGGGAGATGCGAGGGTGCTGGAATCTGGGAAGGACTGAGGAATTCCTGTTTAATTCATTCCTCAGGTGACAAAAACATGCCATTCTCTTTAACAGTCCCAACAAGCCACAAACATGAAACTGCCCCTTGGAATGTGGTATTTGGTCCCACATGCCGGATGTGGAGGGGGCTTGGTGTGACACCACCCCCAAACCCAATACTGCAAAGTAATAAAGCAGAGAAAAAGGTTAACTGGGGAAATACCCAAACTGGACAGGCCTTGAGTGGGATGGCTGGACTAATCCTGGTGTTTAGCAGTGGCAGGACACAAGTACAGACTGAATTCTGAGGGCTGGGATCTTGAGTCAACATTTGAATTTTGTCTGTTTCACTCGTGATTCCCAGCAAGTTGTGGATCCAAAAACCAGCTTGAGGTTAAGGTTGTATTTGTCAACAAACTCACATCCTTGTCCATGAATTAAGCACCGTTTTCCTTGTAAATTCCCAACTAACCTCTCTGTACTTAAACAAAAGAATATTTGGGGAGTATTAGCAAAAGCATCATGTCCCCGCCTTTCCTGCTGGTCCCATAGGTAAGCCTGATTTTTCCCTCCTTGCCTGGAGGTTCTTGGTTTGGAGTTGCCATTGCAAAAGGATGTGACTTTTAGGAATGCCGTGAATCATCCCAAACCTGGTGTCAGCACAGGTCCAAAGTCATCCCCCATCCTATGGCATTTATTAAGAACAGATGAGAGTTAGAAACTCACCTGGGCAATTCCAGCAAATCCTTTCAGACATTGCTGTGGTGTTTGTTTTCAGATCAATGGGGCTCAATTCCTACCAGGCAGATCGGACTGGGATGCTGAGGCTGTTGGGGCTGGGGGTATGTGCTGTGCTCACCCCCACAGCTTTGCTCACTCCTTGGGATTTGCCCTGTGGTGTTTAGAGGCAATGATAAACATCCTGGTGGTTCTGCCAGTGAGTAACATTTGTGACAAACCATTCTGGATTTTTGGGATCAAGATGGAGCCAGGCTCGTTGCAGAGGGAAGGGCAGAAGGCCATAGGGAGTGATGTGGGAAATGCTGGCTGGACGTAAGGAAAAGGCTCCCTAGGAGGGTGGTGCAGTCCTGGGACAGGGTCTGGAGAGGTGGTGGCAACTCTGTCCTTGGAGGTTTTCAGAAGGGCAGGCGGAGATGCTGAGTGACCCCCTGGAGCCTTGCAGCCAGTTTTGCTCAAAGCAGGAGTCTGGGCTGGGACCTCCAGAGGTCCTCCCAACCTCACTGATCCGTGCTGCAGCTTCTGTCGTGCAGTTCCTCCCTGCAAAGCAGCCACCAGCCCGAGGGGGGGGTGAGCCAGGACCCGAGGAACACCAGCTCCCAGGTGCTGGCTGGAGGGGAAGGGCTGTGTATGGCCAGGGGCAGAGGGAGTCCAGTAGCTCTGCTCCCTCCAGGGTATGGGCAATCACCATCCTGCCTGAACTCCCTTCCGCAGCCACAGGCTGTGCTCTCTCTTCTCCCAAGGATTTGTCTCGTGGGCCAAGCCATCACCTCTGGAAGTGGCTGTGGGCAGGAATGGCAGGATGGAGCCCTTGGCTGCACACTGGATCACCCGGAGCCCAGCAAGGTGGAGCGGCAACAACCCAGCACCGTGTGGGCATCCCTGGGGCCACGAGTGACTGCTGGCTTTGCCAGTCCTGCTGGTTCCTGACACTCTGCTCATCCTGTCCAGCCTTCCAGAGAGGACAAGGCAGGAGAGGGAACAGCCAGTTATGTCACGGCAGAGCTGGTGGTCTGATGGTCACAGAGTGCTGTGTCCTGCCATGAGCAGGACTCGTGGCTCAGTGGACAGCCAGGTGAGACCACCCAGCTGCCAGGCACAGGGTCTGATGGAGCCTGGGGAGAGAGGAGGAGAGGGACACGGGAGCTTGGTTTTTATGGTAAGGAGTCATAAGAAAGAAAAAAACTGTCTCATAAAATCTACATATGCAAATTAATCACCCAAAGCATCTACTCCCTGAGGTGTTCCTGCTGCAGTCTCTGCTGCAACCACACGCTGAGCTGGACTGGGGGTGCTGCACCAGGGGAGCTGGGCACATAGAGCACAGATGGGTATGTGGAATTACCTCCATCCACAGCTCCTGCCACACACCATGGGCTCAGGGTGGGTTCCTTGGCTGCAGGAGGAAGGGCTGTGGGTGCCAGGAGCAGCCGTGCCACCTCCAGACTGGCCACGGGTGCCTTTGCCTGGCTGGACTCTGTTCTGTGCATCCATTGCAAGACTTTTGCAGGCAGCCATTGCCATGGTAACGCTGGAGATGGTGCTGGTTCAGGGCAGTCAGAGCACTCACAAACACAGAAAATGGCATTTCTGAGACAGGAGCAGGGCTCTGCTCCCACAGCAGAGTACCCCTGGGTACCCGGGGGTGGGGCTGCTCAGAGAAGGTCCTTGCACCCTGGTGCTCCCTGGGATGTGTCCCAGCTGGAGTGAAAGGTGGTGGAGGGAGCACGTGGGACAGGAGATGCTGGGGAAAAGGGAGCAGCACAAAGTGGGCATTTCCAGCAGTGCTCTGGGCGTGGATGGGACTGGGATGGGCAGAGCTCATCCCTGGGATGACCTCAGGGTCTGAGGGATGGAGCAGGCATTTCATGGAGCTGCATCCTCCCCCCATGTATCAGAACCATCCAGCATCGTGCTGCTGTTTCCCAGCCATCCCTGGATTATTCACCTGTGTAAGCAGAGTCTGCTCCATGTCAGGAGGACAGCTCAGCTCGCTGCTGTACAGCCAGGCTGGTTTTTTCCCTGTGTGCCTTTATAAAGGCTGGACTCTGCTGTTTAACCCCCTGGACAGTCGTGTAAGGTGCTTTTGAGCTCCTCCTGGCCAGCCCTCACACTGCCCTGAGCAACCAGAGATCCTCAGCAAACCCAGCCACCTTCTGTTTCCCAGCTGTTCCAGAGCCCTTTGGGGCTGCCCTGCCCTTCCCACCGCTGCAGGATGCCCACTTTGTGCTTCAGCCAAGTATTTATTCCCATGAGAACTTGCCCATGCATTCCAAGGCACCTTAATCTCCTTAACAGCCCTTAATCTGGACCCCTCCTACCTGTTCTGGGAGACCAAGGTGGATTTTCCTAGCTGAGTCTCACCTGCCCAGCGGATGTGAGGTGACTCTGGCCCCATAGTCCATCCCTATCCAGATGTCCACTGTTTTACTCCTTATGATCTGACCCTGTAGTTCCAAGGCTGGTCAAAGATCTGAGTTCAATTAAATCCTCCTCCTAAAAGCCATGCAAGTATCTGGGAGCTTTTGAGGGGTGGAAAGTTACTCCTAACTTCAAGCTGGCCTTGCTCCAGCTTTGGGAATGGAGCCTTGCCACACTCTGCTCCCAGTGCAAGGCTTCTCTATAACTGGTATTTTCTCCTCTTTCTCACACTTTAACCTCTCAGTCTTTTTAACACTGAGCTTCAAGCCTTGCTGTCAGGCTTTTCCTCTAGAAATCATCAGCTGTTGCTTTTTCTTTTTACAGCAGTTCTTTACCAGTGATTTAAAGTGTGGGACCTGTGTGCCAGCACCAAAAGTTGGGGGAAATCTCCTTGGAAGCAGACACTGGGACAGCAGGTTCCCACCCAGCCAGGTGGTCCCGGGATGTGGAGATCCAGAAGCGCAGAGGTGGGAAATCACCTGTACCCAGATCTGCTTGTCCTGCTGAGCTCCCCTCTCCTCTGTGAATGCTGTGTCACCTGTTGCTGGTTTTCCCTTGTTTTCTGCAAGATATGCTGCAGAGAAAGGTGAATTAAGGCCTTTGCAGGGCTCTGTGGAAGTACTTTTGCTCAGGGAGCTCATGGAGCCTCTCTCTGTGAGGAGGAACAGGTGGTGGGTCCCTTGAAGAGGGACCAGGAGGTCCCGGGTGGCAAGAGGGGAAGGCAGGGGTGGGAAAACAGGGAGGAGGGTGACAAGACCCTGGCATGGAGGCTGGTCAGTAGGTGCCTGTGGTAAAGCGTGATGGCTGTGGCTAAAACCGCTGGCTCGGAGCCGTTGAGCCGGGAGTTGCCATGGGAACGGCTGGAGGATGCTCGGAGGGCTCTGCCGCCATGGCCGGGCCTCGCTCCCAGCCCCGAGCGCAGGTGAGGCTCCCCTTGCTGGGAGGTTGCAGGTACCTGGGCAGGTACCAGCTTGTGTTCAGCAGACAGGGAGCAATCTCCTTTCAGCCAAGCCCCAAAGCAGCTCACAGAGAAGCCGCCTTGAACAGAGAGAGAAAACACAAGCAGGAGAGCAGCCCCCGGGCAGGGCCAGAGCACGGCGGGACCCACAGCCCGTCAGCAGCCCCTGGGCTGTGCTGAAGGTCCCGTCCCTGATTCCCAGACCTGCCCCCCATGCCTGGCAGAGCCTGGAGAGCCAGCTCCTGGCTCAGAGCACAGCTGTGGCTGTGACACCGTCCCCGGTGTGGCTGCAGGGTGTGGACCCACTCGCTGCTCCGCTGCCCTGCGGTTACCCAGGCACTGCGGTGCTCGGCTGGATCGGGGCTGGAATGTTTGTCTGAGCTGAGCCTTCCCAGCCACTCAGAGCCAGCTGCTGGCCCGAGCGTGGGCGGTGAAAGTCCAGGCCTTTGAGCCTCCTTTTGCTTGCCCTGGCCCCAGGTGGACTGTTTGCCCGGCCCCAGGACCGGCTGTGTTGGCAGTGGCTGCTCCAGCCACCTGCCAGCCCCTTTCCCCAGGCTGCTCCACTTCCCTGGAAGCCCTTGGTGACCACGGTGTCCCCAGCCCTTCGCACAGCTGTGGGCATCGTTCATTGCTGCTGCCTCCTCCCAAGCTGGCTGCTCTTAGAGAGCCAAGCTTCCTTTTACAGTCATTCCAGTTTCCCAGGCTGGGGGTATTTCCTCAGGTTCCCAAAAAGCCTGTTTCCAGGAGCATCTCTGCCAACTTGCTGGTACAGCTGTTGGAGATAATGACCTGCCCTTTCCAAGGTCTTCCTGGAATATGTGAAAAGGAAATTTATTATTGCATCTGCCAGGCTCTAAACAGCCCTTTCTGGGAGTGGGTAGGTAGGGCTGTGTGAGGATTCACACACCAGTTCCTCACACCAGAAGCCCTGGAGATGCCTCCTAGCCCTGTGGCTCCCTGCTGCTCCCTTCTCAGCTGGGTTCATGTTGTCACCTGTGGGTCACCTCTGCCTCCTCTCTGTTCCTCAGAGCGGAAATCCCCCAGTTCTCCCAACAAAGAAAGGAGCTTGGGCAACATATTCCAGTGCTCCTCCTACCGCTGCCTTGATGGATTCCTCCCTTTTGATGGCTGTGAGGAGGGAATGGGAAGATGACCTTGGACTTCAAGCCTACCCTGCTCCAGAAGCGTCCTGTGTGTCCTGTGTGGGTGTTCCAGCTGGTGAGGCTGGGCTGGGCTGTTTGCTGTTCCCTGGCTGCAGCATCCATCCCTGGGCCATGAGGGTGGAGCCAGGACCCTACGCCCATCTGCAGGACCCACCCAGCCATGAGCACAAGCCCACGTCCACACTCACAGGTCTGGGGACAGGCCCTGTGTGTATCCCTCTGTCCATCATCGTCAACACCCTCCAGAGGAACAAAAGGCTCCATGTCTTGCAGACCCAGCTTGGAATGGCTCGACACGAAGACACGGTTCTGGGCTTCAGGGATGAGCATGGCCAGGGCCACACTTCCTCATCCTGGCCAGCACTGCCAGGAGGTTCCACAGAGCCAGGGAAAGGTTGGCTGAGCCAGGCAGTGTTTGTTCCCTTGCTGTGAACAGGAATCAGTAACGGCAGCAGTGAGGAAGGAGGGAAGAGGCAATGGAGGAACTGTTCAGCCCTATCCTGGCTCTTGGAATGATCCAGTGTGGAATCCCTACGGGAGACAGAAGAAGCAGCTGGTACGGCATTGTACCACTCCTTGGAGGAGGATGATGGTGAGAGCTGATGGTGATGAGATGTGATGGTGCAGGAAAGCCCCGGCATAGAGGCATTGTGCAGTGGGAGCGATGGGAAAGGCTGGCCAAGGGAGGCACCACGTTCTGCAACAGCCTTCAAAGAGTTTCCCTAAGTGTTGCTGCTCTTCAGGGCTTCCTCCTCCAAGAAAAAAAAAAAAAGGGTAGGGAAAAAAGGAGATGAGGAAGAGCAATCTCTGGGTGTGGGATGAAAGAGGCCTGTCTTGACTATTTACCCAGCAATTATAAGTAAATCGGTGGTGCCTAACGGGGCCGGTTGCCATAGTGACGATGGGATGGAAGGACCAGCATTTGGTCCTGGCTGCAGCCAATCAGGCTGGGAAGCCCAAGCTGCAATATAAAGTAAAGATTCCCATCTTCCAGCCACGCACTTGCCAAGAAAGGGAAATAGGTTCAAGAGTCTGGGGAAAAAAAGTGCTGCGGCCGGCGGCAACCAGGGCGGCTGCTCCCGTCATGGCGGACTGCGAACGCCCGGGCAGGTGAGAATCCCAACTCTCCCCATCTCCCGCTCATTGTTCTCCCGCGCCGCGGTCCCTCCACCGCCCCACCCCACCCACGCCGCCGCCCCGACCCCCTCGCCCCGGCACCCACAATGGAACCCCCCTTCGGGCGGGAGACAAAGAGAGGCGGGTGGAGAAAGGCTCCACCATTCTCCCCAAATTGCCATCGTAGGCCTTTCAAATCAAATTTCGCAAAGCAGCTTCATCAAAGGCCCCCGGCTGAGAGGCACGAGCCCCATATTCCTGCCCCCCTCCCGGCAGGTCTGGGGTGGTGCGGTGATCCCATACAAAGTCGGCACCGCTCCAGAAGTGTCTTTGGAAAAAAAAAAAAAAAAAGGAAAAAAAAAAAGCAAAAAAGAGGGGGGATAACAACCGCAAGCGAGAAAGAGCGGCGCCTAAATTGCTCGTCGTCTCCCCATCTCATTACTGGCGACTTCTGAGGACGGGTATTTCCAAAGGCTGCGATGAAAGACTTGTGAATGGAGCCCCCCCCGGATGAGATCAAAGCCCGAGGTCGGGACGCCAGGGTGTGCCGGAGGAGGGGGCGAGCCACGGCAGCGCCGCAGGATGCTGGGGGGAGCCTTCCTCCCCTGCTGCCACTGCCCTCCATGTTTCTCGGTGTCGCTGCCGCCGCTGCCTGACCCATCTTGCAATGGAGACCACGGACAGCGGCCAGATCCCAACGGCTGAAACCGAGACGAGCAAACTCTGTTGGCTCGCAGTTCGGCAACTCTCCCAAAATTCATGGTTAATAAAGGAGCTTATCCCGTCCGGGACCTCTCCAGGCACCTCGAATTGCAGATGAGCGGGTGGCTTCCCCACCGCTTGAGCCCACTCCTTGGGTCTCTTCTCTCCCCACGCCGCGGCATCGCCAGCCTGGTGAGCCACCAGCAGAAGGGCCGAGGACAAAGGCAGGAGGACAGAAGTTGTGCCACTTTCCCTTTCCATTGCCTCCCTTCAAACACGGGCTGTTTCCTTCTGCTCGGCGACAAATTCGGCTCCAGGCAGCGTTCCCACCACCAGCACCACCGGCAGCCGGGCGCCCCATCAGCGGCACGGGGAGCAAACTCACAGATGGTAAAATAAGAGAGTCGTGTAGGGTTCAAAGAGACCTTCTATGTCAATTGTTATATTATTAGGTAAACTCCAAGAAGAAAATCTTTTAATCCACTGTGGCTAATCCAGTCCACTTTTGTTGGCCAGGACATATTCAGCATCAACAAAAGGCTCTGGCCGACGGACACCGGCATACATAATGTATTGATAACTGCGGGAGCCGGCTCGGCGGCAGAAAGAGCCACTGCCCGGGCCGGCGGCGGGGGCCGGGAGGAGGATTTGCCTGACTTTTATCAGTTTTATTTTCATTTCAAAGAACCCGGCTGATATTTGCACTGCGCCGCTTTCCAGGGGAGCACAAAGAGGGCAGGGATGTTCCCAGCTCCGGCCGGCCCTGAAACCCCACCGGGACCCCACTGGGACTCTCACTCCTCGCCTCCTTCCCGGGGCAGCGACGGCTGCAAGGCCAGGTTTGTGGCAGGCCCGGTTTTGGGGTGATGGTTCCCACGCGGAGTTGGCAGCCGGGGCGGCTCTCCCCAGATCAGCCATCCTGGGCTGGCACAGCCCCCTGCAACTTACCCTGGGAAGGTGCTGTTGCCCTGGGATGGAGGGAATCACCTTTCCCTAAGGACGTGGGATACAACTGATGTGGGAATAGAACTGCCTGCACTGCAAAGGGCTGGTGCCACCAGGGAGGAGAAGTGAAGAGTGGAGCCTGGGTAGAACTTGTCCTCCAAACACGAAGCAGCAGAGACCGGAGCTGAGGAACCTGAAAAGGAACTAAAACCAACGGCGGCAGAGGGCAGGTGGGACGTGAGTGGGGATCACAAGGCCACAGCCCGGCTGATGTGGGTGTTCGGGCTGCAGGAGGTGGGAGCCGGTGGGACGGAGCTGAGATGGGTCGAGGTGGATGCTGGAGGTGAGCAGGGGCCTCTGGCCACCCACCCTCTGCAGGCATTGGGAACGGCCTGTCCTGAGCAATGTCTGCTCCTCCCCTCGGGGCAGGGTTGGGTGACGGGTCCACGCCTGGTCCACAGCAGGGCAGGAGGGGACAGGGGGCCAGGCTGGGTCTGTGGTGTTTGAAAATGGCTGTGAAATATGTGTCTGGACAGGTGCTGGTGGCCATGGGATGAGGATGGGGCTGAGCCAGCAGGGAACTCTGCAGAGCAAGGAACTGTGGTCTCCAGCAGGGGTTAGCTGGCTCAGGAGCCCATGATGCTCCCAGGATGCCACTGACTCCAAAATGCCCTTATTCTTGCTGCAGGAAGCTCATTCAAGGCCAGTGTCTCCAGTGTAGGATCTTCAGTAAGACCATGGAAAGGAGACACAGCAATGGAGGGACAAAAAGGACTTGTTTCAAAGAGTCCAGAGGGCTTGCCCAAGGTTTAGTCCTAGTGACAAGGGACAGCAGAGGAGAGGAGCCCCTCTCCTCAGGGAGGAGGTCCTAACCCTAACCCTAACCCTAACCCTAACCCTAACCCAGATGGTCTCTGAGGTGGGCACAATGACCACCTCTGCCATTGGGATGGTGCTAACAGGGCACTGACAGGCATAAATAACCCAGGGAGGAAATGGCCTCTGAGGGATTTGGTTGTCACTGCAAGACCCAGGTCGAGCTCTTCTCCTCTTGCTGCACTCGCAGGTACTGGGAATCCTCCAGAACTTGTGTTCCCCTCCAGTGTGATTAAAATGGCCAATGCCAGAAGCTTCTGCAGGGAATGGATGCACATACAGAGTGATTAAGCACAAAGCTGGGAGTCACCAGCCCTGGACAGTCCATGAAACCCAACAAGAGATCCAAAGGGCAGGGGATGCCACATGTGGATGCCACCTGTGAAGGAGCATCTTTTCTGAAGGTTGAAGCGCAGTGGGGGCTCACTGAGCCTCACTGCCCAACCCAGCCCATTGCTCCAGTCATTGCCAGGGCATCCTCAGATCTCCCAGCTGCTCCACACCCAGAGGTCTCCCCCAGCACAGGACCAGACTGACACATGAGGACCACAAACCACTCAGGAGACAGAGGATGAGAAAGATGAGAACTCAGGCTAAAATATGCATTTCCATCAGGCAGAAGTTTCATGTGGAGCTGCAGAGGCTCTGGGCAGCTGTTGAATGCAAGACTAAGATAAATAGGCTGAGCTAAAGATGGTCAGTTCTGGAGATCTGAAAATACCTCTTCATTGGGGAAAGGGAGACCTCCTAGGCAGGTACCTCTGCTCCACATCCCATTGCAGGAGAAGGCTCAGGAGGGCTGGGATGGCTTGTGGCATTGCCTGGGGTCTCACGGGACACTGCCCACAAGGTGGTCACCTCCAGACCATGGGCACTCACCCCACCTCATAGCCCTGGGAAGGTTGGAGAAGTGTGGGAGGATGAATCAAAGCCCCTGTCAAGCTTCTCTGTGAGATGTTCTCCATGACACAGCCTTGGCACACCAGGGAAGCTGCTGCAGCAAGAAGATGCCAAGTCCGAGGCCTGGCAAGATTTGGTGTTGTACATCCACTGCCATGTGTTTTCTCCTGCTTTGGCCCTCTGTTACTATAAAGGGTCAGAATGAAAGGCAATACGAGGCCAGACTTGCTTGCATTTGCCAGCCAAGGATTCTCTGGAGGATGGTCGCTGTGCCAGCCAATATTTTTCCATGGAAGGACTTCTGGCAGGAGAGGCGTTAACAAGAGAGTTCCCAGCAGGACAGCCAAAGTGGGAACCCATCCTCTGCAAGAACACCAAGAGAGTCCTGAGGTCAGACAGATTGAGGCTGCAGGGATTGGGCTGCTGTCAGCACCCACCACAGCGAAGAGGAGCTGCACAGGCTGAAGGACACGGGTGGCACAAGGACGAGTGGCGTGAGATGGTTGGACACGAGATGGTGGCTCCAGCCCTGCAGAGCAGGGGAGTGGCAGGAGTCTTCGTGTCCTGATGGAGACAAGGGCCAGAGGACTGGGAAGCAGCTTCTATGGAAGACAGCCCAAGGAGGAGACAGGACACTCAAAGCTTGAGACCCCTGCCCGGCCTGACACATCTCCAATGAGCAGTTCTTGCTGCCTGCTCCCCAGAGAAGAAGAGGCCTGTGGGATGCTCATGATCACTACCCCAATGACTTCCCTGCTCCCAGCAATCCTGTCCTGGAGAGCATTTGGCTCTACTGTAGTTCCCCTCCTGTGGGAAGGGAGGGGATTTTAGGCGAGAGGCAGCCTGGGGGTTCACACCCAGGGCAGAGAGTTGCCAAATGGTGAGCACAGGGGACAGTCCCAGAAGTGCCAGCAGAAGGAGACAGGGAATCCCAGGCTGATATCCAATGCCAGGACAGGTTTGCCTGTGGAGCAAGTCTTGGACCTTTCAAAAAAAGAGACCCCCACACTTCTCCGAGTTTCCTCCCACAGTGAATGATCTTGTGAGCAGTTTCTCCAGTTCTGTGTCAGGATGAGACCATCACTCTCCACATCTGTTCGCCTGATGCCAAGATGAGTCAGTGCCAAGATGATCTCCCGGGCTGGGCTTGAGCTGGGACACCTAAAGCAGCAGAAGAGTTTGAGGACTCTTCCCCAAGTGCACGAGTAAATGGCTCTCACTGAGCACCCCCAGCTCATCAGTCGTGACTCTTCTCTGCAGAAGGAAGCAGGTAACCCCTGGGTCACTGCTGGGCTGGGTCCAGCACCCTGGCTTAACTGGTCAGGACCTCAGCTGGTGTCCATCAGCACTGAGTCTCTCCTGGCACTGTTCCACTCACACCACGGAAGAGGAACCCTGCAGAGAAACCTCCTTTCCTGGGGTTGGTGCACCCTCAGGCAGCTCACTGGGGGTGGAGGGGCTCCAGGACCTGCCCGTGCTGAACCCTGGACGCCTTCACTGAGCACTGGTGGCACAGCAGCACAGGGGTCCTGTCCCCCACCTCAGCTGGGAGAGGGGGCCATCACTGGGGAGGTGGGCACAGGATGGTTGCTCTGCCCACATCACAGGGGAGATGGCAAAGGACAGCAACCCAGCCTGCAGCTGGGGCTTTTGGAGGAGCTGCCGGGAAGTGGGAGGTTGGGAAAGGGGTGCTGGGAGCTGGAGTCCCAACAGGGGTAGGGAGAGATCCCAGAGGGCCTGTGGCTATATTGCCAGAGCCAAAAGTGCAGAGGGGCTCTCAGAAGTGCCCTGCCAGGAGTAGGGGTGCCCCAGCCGGGGCTGGCTGGTCCCCTGGCCGGGGCAGAGCCGATCCTGTGGTGCAGTGTTGACGTGTCACAGAAGGGCCCAGCGAGGGCTCTGGCTGGCAGTGTGACCTCCTGCCTGACACAGGCAGCCAGCAGGAGCCCAGTACTGGCAATTAGCTGCCACCAGTAATTAGCTTTCGGCTGCTGGGCTGCCTGGGCATGAAGTGTCAACACTTCCTCAGGGCACGGCATCACTCAGAGGAGCATCTGGGGCGCCTAATGCCCTGTCTTGAGGCTGAAAAAAATCATTCTGCAGGAGAAATAAGGGGTGAAAATGCCGTGGGGCTTCTCTCAGCAGCTCCCAGTGTGATCACAGGGACCCTTTGCCCACGTCTGGCTGCGGTTTGGACCTGAGCAAACCAGCCACAACCTCAGCTGCTGTTGTCACTTCACAGGCTGGGAGCTCTCCTGGTGAAGGACAATGGTGAGCTGAGACCTAAACTGTGCCTGCCAGGCATGTGTGCAGGTAAAATGATTTCTAGAGCTTGCCCTGGTTGCAAGGGAGTGTTTCTGAGGTGTCCTCACAAGCCTCCCAGCACGAAGCAAAGCTGACCATAAACCCATGGGCCACTAGGTGGACTCACAATAAACCAAAATTGAGCAACAGAGAGCTCGCTGACCATCTCTCTCACCTCTGGGGAGAGCCTTGTTAAAGCAGAGGCACTGAGAAACGAGCAGCATGTGTACAGCTGGCCACTGCCTGGCCACCAGAGGTTGAAAATTGGCCAAAATATGATCAACACACCTTACTTGTCACCGAACTTTTCACCAGCTCCCTGGGAGAGCTGACCCTCCAGGAGGGGGTGAGCCAAGAGCATGGGGACCACCATTTGCTCTCCAAGCTGATAGGGTGGTATCCAAACGATCAGTCTGGAAGCCTGCAGGGCTGCAGGACAGAGCAGGCAATGCTGAGCACTGAGCTGGCTCTCACCAGCTGGGGTGGTGAACACATCTGGGCCAGGAGATGTAGCCCAGAGTTGCAAAACAGACCCGTGAGAGCAAACCAGCTGATATTTCAGCATTGCACCAGCCTTCCCCTCCCTTCCAGTAGCCCGGGTCGGGGTCACAGATAGCTGGATAAAGGAGATCCATCCACTTCTCCTAGCAGAACCAAGCAGGTTGAATTATCATGGGCTGCTCTGGGATAACCCTGCCATGGGAACAAACTGTTTCCATGCAGCTGTCAGTGATGTGAGGCAGCACCGTGCCCCAACCCAGGGATGATGCCCACCATGCACCCACCTCCTCCTGTCCTGCTGTGGGGACACCACAACAAGGAATGGCCTGGGCAGGTGGGGGGGCCCTGGCTCTGCAGCAGGGCTCGGGAACCAGGGACAGAGGTGTCCCCCTGACACTGCTGCTCCCCCCAGGACCATTTCACTAGGGATAACCACTCCAGAGCCCCCACGCTCAGAGCAGATTAGAGCCCACTCCAGACGTCTCCATCTCATGGAGGGCCAAGATATGAAGTGTGTCCTTCAGGACCATGGGAGTAGGATCCTCTCCTGTGAGTGGGGGACAAGAGGGTGCCCCTGCCTGGCCCGGTTCCTGCAAACATCTCCTGGGCAGGGTGGCCCTAGTAGGGACGAGCTGACATCTCTTCTCTCTGCAGAGTGGCGCTGCTGGGACGTGCATGGACAGCATCCCACCCCTGGCCCCCGGAGAGGAGCAGTGAGCCTGGAGGTCCAGAGCATGGAGAGGCAGGAGTGTGGGGCACAGACCCAGGGCAGACCACAAAGGTGGGTGCAGGGAGGTTTGTGGGGTGGGGTGTCACCGAGGGGGGTTCGCCTTCCCTGGCTGGGGACAAAGAGCATCGAGCATTGGCAGTGCTGGTTGAGTGTGTGTCCAGTGGCTTTTGGCAGAGAGGTCTGATCAAAACTGGGGGAGTCGTGGGGTCTGGAACGCAGCAGGGTCTCAGGTTTTGCAGGGGTCTGGCAGGGTCTCTTTGCCCTGCCAGACATGGGAACCCTTCCCCAAAAGCAGCTCAGGGGCCAGGTGGGGAGGGTTGGGGGACACAGTGAGGTCCTGGCACCCATGTCAGGTGTTCTCTGCTGTGCCTGGGGCTGGGCCCCAGGGGTTATCTGGGGTGGCAGGGACAGAAGGAGTGAGAAGAGAAGCCTTTGCCCATCCACCTGCTTCAGCCCTGTACCTGGAGGGGGGAGAGCAGGGACGCCCAGCATATGCCAGCAAATTGCAAGCCAGCACCCACATGGGAAAAGGAGTGAACTGGGAAAATGGGAGCACCCAGAGCAGCCAGGCCCTGCCGCCTTCCCACTGCCTGGAACAGCAGGCTCCATTGAGGACTTTAGGAAAGAGCAGGATCTGAGCAAAACAACAATGTGACCAAACAGTGCTTCATCCTTTTTGGCCAGCATTAGAAGCAGATCCAAGGCAAACTGACACGTCTGGGTGTGTTTGTCCCCTGGAGGTGGGGAATCCAAAGAAGGTGGCACACTCAGGCCTGCACCACAGGGACTCAGAGAGCTGCTCCGCCTGCTCCGTGGATGCTTCGAGGGGCTGACACAGCCAGAGTGGGGAGATACCTTTAGAACTGCAAGAAGGGATGCTGTGATGGTTGAAATCAGCATCACCCACTTCTACTCTTGCCCCAGCCCCTGGCACAGCTGGCTAGGGGCATCCTCACTGCCCACGCAGGGACGTGCTCTATCCATCCCTCCCCGTGAGGCAGGAGCTGTCTTCCAGTTCCCAGCCTGGATGAACCCATGACCACTTCTCTGCTTTGTTCTCTTGCCAGCCATGTCCTGTGGCTCTACTTGCTCATTCTCTTGGCAGCAGTGCCATTGAGCTGTGGGTGCCTCATCCCAGCTGAGCCCTTCGGGACGCCCTTGGTTTCTGGCACCACAACATCAACCCTTTTATCATGACTGCTAATACACTTTCTTCCTCCTGTTCTGCAGCCATCATTCTTGCCAGCAGTCCGAAAGAGAGCTGTCAGCCTCCTCTTCCACCCTGGGACATCTTTTTCTTGGCAGCCCCTTTGGCCACTGCTGGACATGTAGTCAAACCCCAGCTCCTTCCTCAGAACTGAGGGTGCTCCCTGGCCAAGGTGGGAGGTGACATGTGTGCCCTTTTCCTCCACTGATGATTGGTGTAGGATCTTTAGGCTATTTCTATTTGTCCTCCAGTTCCAAAAAGGGTTTTGAATACAAAACCCAGTGAACTTCAGCACAGCTTATGACCTTGCAGGAGCCTTTTAAATGGCAGCCAGAGGTTGAACAGCACCATCTAGTGCGTCCCATCCCAAATCCGCCCGTGCTGGAGGGACACCGGCTCACAAGCACACATCCCTGCCGTTGGAAGGTGCGATGGATGCTGACAGCCCACCAGTGGTCACACCTCAGCACTGGGTCAGGCCCAGCTTGCTTTGGGGGAGTCTGTGAGTCACTGCAAAGAGGAGAATTCATTTGGGATGACCACTGTCAGTGCTGAAGCTGACCCAAGTGCTTGCAGCCTCTGCAGAAGTGATCCTGGAAGGCTTGTGGCTCCCAAGCCAACCTGGCAGGGAGTTAACGGTGCTACAGAAAACACCCCTTTGCAAGGAGGCTCTGGAATTGCACCAGACCAGTGCTGACTGGACGCAGACCAGAGGCTGAGAGCAGTTCCTCTATCTCCAGCGTTTGCTGGCTTTTCCAGGCAGAAAAGAAGTGTACAGGATCTCATGGGACCAGCCTCAGCTTCAGGGTGACACCAGTGGTGCACCAAAACACTGCTGCCATTTTGGCTGTGGCAGTTTTGGGAAGGCTTAAGGCAGGGCCACGAGATTAGCTGATGAAGAAGGGAGAAATGACCAGGTGAAGAGAGAAATGACCAGGTTCGGTTCATTGGCCTCTATCCTTTGTGAAAGATCTCACAGGCTGAATCCTCTCCCACAAGCCAGGGGCGCTCAGTTTAGTTTCTAACCTGTTTGATGTCCTTAGGTAAATCTGGAAGTAACTGATGTTGGTCCCTGTGCTTTGCCAAGCTCCTTGGCATGGGGAAACTGATGTGTAAAAGGCAGGGAAAGGGCTCCAGAGGGAGGCAGCTCATGGCTCTCCCATCCCCAAGCAGCCCTGCTAGAGGACCAGAAAATGGTGAGGCACCAGGAAGGCTTGGCATCATCCTGCAGGAATTCATCTCTTCCAGCCTACGAAGGGGCAGCTGCCTGGCCGCTTTTGCTGGAGCAGGGCAGCACTGGCTCTGCTTTCTCTGGGAGCATGCACAGAGCAATCCTGTGCTGCTGAAAGGCCCTGCCAGCTGGTCTGGAGCCCCCCTGCCTCCCCAGTGTGCCTGTGGGTGGGATGAGTGCTGGCTCCTCGCCTTGGGCTGTGTCTCCTGAGCTGGGGGGGTGCAAGAGAGCCCCAGGCACTTTTCCCACTCCCCAGGTCCAGCCCAACCCAAGGAGCAGTAAGGAGAGGTTACAGGGAAGGATGCCAGCATGAGGGAGGGCGTATCAAGCCCAGCTTTTCAGCCACCTGCATCCCAGTGCACCCAAACTCATCACCCACCCCCTCGGTCTCCCCTCTGCCACAGAGAAATCTGGCTCTGGTTTTTCATGTGAACTCAGTCTGGGCTGTGAATGTTGCTGGGCCTTTAGCTGGACCTTTCTATGGGAGATGAAAAGCTCTCTAATACCTGATGGTCTCTCACCCATGAAGCGATTGAAGTGCTATAATGTCTCCTGAGCCCCTTTGAACTTGCTGGGGAGGCTGCGGGCCTTAACCACCCTCCTGCAAAGTAGGGCTCACTTTTAACTCTCCTCCACCTTCTCCTAATTTCTCAGCATTCCCTCTAAAATGCAGATTCTGGAATCCTTCTGCTGTAGCACCCAGCCCTGTCTCAGCCAGACATCCCCCGTGGGGAGCCTGCTGCTCCTGTCTCCTAAACTCCCCCCGATCCGTCCTTGCCAGATCCCGGGTTTCCAGCAGAAGGGCCCTGTGCTCAGTGGACAGACTCTTTCACAGCTGCTCGCATTCAACCATGTTTTATTTGTCGGGGACTCAGCTTGTGAAGTTTTCTACAGCTGCCTTGACCTCGTCCGTGTCTCCTGCCCCTCTCATTTCCCTCACCCCGGCATTTTTCTCAGCAGGGCTTTTTAATCTATTTCTAGACCATTGATGGAAATACTGAATAGCACTGGGCTTCCCATCCAAGCCCGGACACCCACTGAGCGCTCCCTTTCTGCAGGGATTCCCCATTGATGGCTGTCGGTTTGCCAGCTCCCAGCCCCTTTAAGGTGTCCCTCTTGATGTTGTATTGTGCTAATTTTTAATCAGAATAGTATATGGATTAAGTCACATGCCTGAACAGAGCCCAGGTCTATTATTTCTATGCCATAACCTTTATCAGCCAAACTTGTAATCTCTTCAAAGGATGACATCAGAGTTTGACAAGAGCTATTTTCTGGAAACTAGGCTGATTGCATTAATTATATTCCCATCCTTTAATTCTTTACCAGCTGAATCCCACATCAGCTTTTCTATTATTACGCTTGAGATCAGTATTGCACTGCTACATGTAAATCAGTTCCCAGCATCGTTCACATCTAAGGGTGTAAGGATCCACATCATCCTGCCAGGCTCTCTGCCGGGGTGGGATGGGGAGTGCCACTGCCCAGGGTGGATTTCTGTGCATTTCAGAAAGCTGGGGGAAAAAAGTTACGTTTCCAAAAGCATTCTCTAAATGCATGGAGGCAGGCACGTGCGACAGTGTAATTGCATAAGAAAGCAGAAACCATCCCTGTTGGAAATCATTCGGAGTAATTTCTGATTTTTAAAGGACTGTCTTGTGGCTTGTTTGCATGTTCGGCTTTTGAGATGGTACCTAGGGTCTGCCTGGCTCGGAGTCTATCACTGCTTTCCAGGGAGGAAGCAGGCTTTGTGCTTCCCTGTTACTCTACTCTCATTTGACCTCTGCATCTGGTAATTCCCTTCTTCTCCCTGTAGCATCCCCCGTCCTTCTGGGACAGCAGGCTCAGAGCTGGGGCACGCTGCTCCCCGTAACCAACCATCTCAGGGTGTGACATGCTCCCCAGTGCCGGTGTGGGGAGTCTCAACATTGCGTGACCCGTTCCAGTCCATGCAGTGCCACCTCTTGGACAGTCCCTGATTTCTCCCTGCCGCGGAGTTGCCCAGCTCAGAGAAGCAGGACACATTTTGCAGGTTACAAACCGGCTGTAGATGTTGGTGGAGGCAAGAGCGGCCGGTGGACCGGCCAGCACGCTCCTCCATTCCCAAGCCCATGGTGTGTGCTTCAAACTAGGCAGAGCTCGGCTGTGCCGTGCCGTTCAACACGAACAGAGCAGTGGAGGCTGGTGGTGCTTTGAGGGTTGATGCCTTTCCTGGGCCGAGCCCCTCGGCCAGGCCCTGGGAGTCTCCAAAGTGTGACCCTCTCCGGGGCCATCCCCGCCCGGGATGCTCGCGGGGGCTCTGCGGGCTCCCCTCGGCCAGGGCCAGCAGGAGCTCTGGAGCCGCTCAGCCCTCGGGGTGCCCGCCCAGCCAGAGCCCAGCGCCCTGCCCGGCCCCTCGGCCATGTGCCGGGGCTGTGTGCGGAGCCCAGCCCGGCCCCTCGGCCATGTGCTGCTGCTCCCGAGGCCCGAGACCTCCCCCGGGCCGGCCCCTCCGTGCGGCTGCTGCGCTTGCGGGGCCCGCACCCCCCGGGCCCCGCGTGTCCCCGCACCGCCTCCCCGGGCCGGGCCGGGCCGGGCCCGCTCCGCCCCGCTCCGGCCGCCGGTCCCGCAGTACCGGGCGGGGGCGCGGGGGGCGCGGCTGAGCCGCCGTGCCGGGCTGGGAGGCAGCGGCGCAGGCGGAGCGGAGCGGAGCGGGGCTCGGCTGCTGCTGCCGCCGCCGCCGCCGCCGCCGCCCCCCGAGGATGCGGGATGCGAGAGGCACCCGCATCCCCCGCACGCCGCGCACCGCCTGCTCTCCCCCGGGGGCACCAGCTGCAGCTTCGCCAGTGAGGAGAGCAGCGAGGAGGAGGAAGACGAGGAGGAGGAGGATGAGCCCGAGGTGGACGTCGAAGGGCATAAGCCCCCGGAGGAGGAGGAAGAGGAAGAAGAGGAGGAGGGCGAGGAAGAGCCCCGCGGCGGAGACCCTTTGGTGGCCGGCGGCCGCTTCCCGCCCGCCCGGGGGCTGCCGGAGAAGGGGGGCCGGGAGCGCCCCGGTGCCGGCCCCTTCCCCCGTCCACCCGTCGAGGAGAAGCCGGGGGACGGCCAAGCCGCTTCGCAGCCACCTCCTGGCGCCCCGCGGGCGGGCAGTGGCGGCAGCAGCCCCGCGCACCTGCCGGCACCAGAGGAGCAGCCCCTTTACAAGGATGTAAATGTCCCGGCAGGCACCTTCCCGTGTCTTTGGCTACTGAAACCGGGGCGGGAGGGATCCCCTGGGTGGGGGAAATAGATGGCTCTAACCGTACGAGGCACTCTGTACACCCTGAGTCCTGGTCAGCCACTGTGAATCCCTTACAGCCAGGTCAGGTGCCGGGTACGTCCCACCATCAGGTCAGGTGCCACATCCCCAGCAGCCTGTGGTGGTCAGCCCCAAGTTGGCCCTGGTGGTCTCTGCCCAGACACGGGCCACTAGGGTCTTCTGGTCAAGCCCACCCTCCTCCCCTCACTCCCCAAAATCAGGGTGGCCCAAATGCCTTTTACCAGGGCAGAGTGGACAGCTGTCCAAGGACACGCACCCCCATGGGAAGCCACCTCCACAGTGGCACTGCTGTACTGAGTACCAGGCATGCCAGGCCTGGATGCAGCATCCACAGAGCAGCCCCGAAAGCTAATAAAAAGAAATACGTCAGATGTATTTGGTGGGTGCTTTTCCCAGCAGGGTGTTGCTCCATGGCCTGACCCCCTCAACTCAGATTAACACATGGGGCGATTGGTCCAGCCCCTCTTTTGAGATGGTGGTCTCATGCACCCTGGACATTGCCTGCAAGTTTCCAATGGGCCATGCGCTCCCTCCGTAAAGGTGGCTGTGGATGAGGCCACGGTGGGATTCCTCCATGAATGTGGCCATGGAAGATGCCCACACAGTGGGATTCCCCACCATGTTGTTTCCCTGGGTACTATTTGTGCTTGCTGCTAATAAACCACCCGAGACTGCCTATCTATTCCTTGTCATTTTCCACACTGATCTTGTGCTTTTCACTCCTGTTTTTCTAGAATCAGAAGAGCAAGGAGAGTAATCAGGTCATTTTGTCCACGAAGGAGGACACCTTCTCAGGTGAGTACAGACATGGATCTGCCTGCTTACCACGAGGTGGGAATTCAGAGTTGTGAGCTGAGTGGGTTTGTTCTCCATGGCTCGACTTAAAACAAAAATAAATCACTTCTGTGATTTCAATTAAAAAAATCCATTAAACATTCTAATAGTCTCTCTATGGCTGTAATTTAGCATTATATTCATTCGCATCCAAAGTGTGTCTCTGTGCCTGGTGAATGTACAAATATATATTTACTGTTTCCTTGGGATTCTGATACTCATTTTGGTTTGGGGTTTCTTGGTGGTAAAAACATTTTAAGCGCTGCGTTCTGTTTGTATTTCAGATAAGAACAAGGAGCATAATTTTTTCATCACAGATTCAGAGCCTTCAGGAGGAGACTTCTGGAGAGATATAGCAGGTAGGCTCAGAAAAAGGTAGAGGATAAAGAGGCAGAGGCTTAAATTCATAATCAAATGTCTGAATATTTAGTACAAGGGTAAAGATAAAAACAATTCCAAGCAAATATAACTGAGAGAAATGCAAATAGGTGGAAAGCAGTGACATTAATAGGAATAAGATTATTAATTGCTGGGCATATTTCAGCAGAAATTTCCGAAATGTATCAGGTTACACAATGAAACAGGCTGGAAAAGCATAAAATGACAATAATTGAAATGTTCTCTTTGAAACCTTCCATTAAAAAGGATCACAGCTTATTGCTTTTAATATCTGTCAGAAAGACATTAAAGGTGTTTTATGACATCTATGCCAACATTTATATTATCTCCATGATAATGATCTCTACACAAAATGTATAATACATTTACAAAAATTACATTATACAAATTAAATGAAACCACCTTTTACTGATTGCTAAATGTCTCCAAGGGGTTTGGGAAAGACGTGATTAGAAGTTTTGATACTAAGTTGTCTATTGCAGTGTCTTAAGGAGAGGTTTTTGTTTCTTGGGAAAAAGGAATCTAATTTTCCATTTATGTAATGCAAACTGCCTTGGCTTTGACTATTCACGGTTAATTGACTGTCAAACGAGGTTGTTATCCTCAGGCAATGTCTGCAAATTTGCCTGTCAAATGAGACAGAGAGAGCAAGCGGGGAGAGAGAGAGTTGTACACGGAGTGGAAATGAAGAAATGGGATCTTACAGAAATCTTATATAATAGCAGAGAACAATATAAGATCACAAATGTTTTCAAATGTATCCCATTTCGAAGAGGATTTTTTTTTTAGAAATACTTAATAACAAGACCTGCTTTTGCAACGGTATACGATGAAGAAACTTATCAGTGGTTTACATATTTGCAGATTTTGTGGTTGAGGGATCGAGGTTGTGGACCAATGGATAACACCTCATTATCTTCTACACTTTCAAATAATTACCACTGAGAGCACAGCAGTGATACTAGCAGAAGTCAACCTTAAGAGCACAGTAATTTTTAGGAATACAGTATACTGTGCATAGCTGGTGTCCTGCACCATGGCCAATTTATTGGGGGGGAGGGGGAGGGAAGTTCTGGGTTTTGTTTTTGTCTTTTGGGAAATTATTGCATGCACGCTCATTTTATCTAGTGGATTATGGCCATACTTTGGCTTTTTACTTAGATATTGTAGCTCCCCCCTCTCTCTGAAACTCCAGGTGTTTTTCTGTTTACTGACACTGAGAGT
>JAWMRA010000033.1:2671509-2750844 GCA_035584735.1 Pseudotriccus pelzelni | reverse complement strand
CGCCGGGAGCCGGGAGGGCGGCTCGGCCGGGCGTCCTCCGGGGAGGCTCCGCGGGGCTGTTCCGGCCGGGGCGAGGAGCCAGCGCCGGCCCCGCCGCAACAATGCCCGGCGTGGCCGGGGGGCTGCGGGAGCGCTGCCCCGGGGGTCCCCGCCGCCCGGCCGGGGGTCACCGGGGACCTGCGGCGCAGAGACGGGGGTGAGCCCCGGAGCTCGCTTCCAGAAACGCGGTGAAAACCACCCGACCCCGCGGCGTGGGGCCGGAGCCCCGCCGCGTCCCGCGGTGCCAGCGCAGGGGTTTCGTGCTGGGGGGCTCGGGCCGGGGGCTCGGACGGCGCTGGCTCCTTGCCGCGCTCCACACGGGGCCCAGCCATCCTCGCTGGCCGCCCCTGGGCTCGCTGGGTCGTTTCACGGTGGACAGGTGGGCTGTAAGGGCTGGCAGGGCATCGGCGGCGGTTCTCGGTTCAGCCGGAATGAGAAAATGGGGGGGGGGGAAATGGTATAGCATCCCAAAGACATGTTCCTTGAGGTGGGGTGAGCTTCGAGAGGGAGGGCGAGCTAAAATGTGTCTTTCCTGGTGTGTTTTCACATGCAATTGAGTTAATCCAGCGCAAGGAGTAGTAATTTGTCAGGCAGCTGGTGCTCTGCAGTACTTGGGGCTTTGGGGCTTCAGCCGTTCTGTAAAACAAGAATTTTTGCTACTGCCTTTAAATGAAGTTACCTTGTCGAGTAGCAGAAATAGCAACCCAGGGATTGCCCTTCCCTGCCTTCCCCTCCTTCCCCACACCTCCCATCCTCCATATTGACTCGCTGCTTTTCTTTAAAAACCTCGTACTTGATCAGGTTTCCTTCTCAAGGTGGTTTTCTCATCTTGCTTTGATGACCTGAAATTTTCCCAGGCTCGTAGCGTGCAATTTTGTTAGCGTTAAATGAACCTTTTCTCAACGGCTTGCCTACAAAAAGCAGTGCCAGAACTGAGCTCCTGTGCTAACATGCCCATCTGAAGCAAGAATGCAGTCCAGATGCCCAAAATATTAGGGTCAGCGATGCATCTGGATTCCCCTAGAGCTAGACGAGGCGACGCGGCGTATTTCTGAAACGCAGAGATTTGTGAGGAATGTGGCACTGGTATGTCACTTGAGCGTACGAAAGCCACCTGTGTTTGATTAAGGTGCAGTCCCGCTTCCAGGACTAGCTGGGTATTCGTTCCAAATAATTTTCACAAGCCTTAAATTCCTGTTTGGGGATGAGAATTTCCTAGATTGATAGCCAGATAAAAACGCGTTGCCTTAATATGACCCTGGTGCATGTCCTGTGCAGAGGAGTTGGTGGCAGTGCAGAGAGTGACATGTATCCTGTGATACCTGAGTATGGATCTCTTGGATGTAGGGGCTGCCACATCCCAGGGTCTAAGCAAAACCACCAGTGTTGGGTAACGGGATTCAGTTTTAGAGGAGCATCAGCTGTATCACTGATGCCAAATTGTGGATGTAAGGTTTGGATGTTGCGTAGCTGTCATTTTTAGCCTGTGCCTGGTTTGAGCCCAGTTCTGCGCGCTCGGAAGTCACCGAGAGCTTTGCCATTGATTCTGCTGAAGAAAAAAAGAAGAGGTGTTAGTACAGTAATAATGCAGAGCAGAGCCAGTGGTTTGTAATCTTAGAGTGTTTATTTCCTGTGATACTCGCTTATTTTTTTCTCCTCTGTTTCAGCCGAACAAACTTGTTTACCTTGGAGCTACAAACAGTGGTGATTTGAGATTTGAGCTCGCCCCCCACTGCTCCCGCGCAAGCAAGGACCAGAAAAATGAGTATCCAGGGGAAAGGCTTCCCCTTGGACCTCGGAGGAAGCTTCACTGAAGATGCTCCAAGACCTCCAGTTCCTGGCGAGGAGGGGGAACTCGTGTCCACGGATCCAAGGCCAGTTAGCCATGGTTTCTACTCCGGTAAAGGTGATGTGGTTAGAAATGAGACGTCCACGGCAACACCGAGGCGCTCCGATCTGGATTTGGGGTACGAGCCCGAGGGGAGTGCTTCGCCAACTCCACCCTACCTGAAGTGGGCCGAGTCACTGCACTCCTTGCTGGATGATCAAGATGGAATCAACCTCTTCAGGACTTTCCTGAAACAGGAGGACTGTGCGGATCTGCTGGACTTCTGGTTTGCCTGCAGTGGCTTCAGGAAGCTGGAGCCCTGCGTGTCTAACGAGGAAAAAAGACTCAAGCTGGCAAAAGCCATTTACAAAAAGTACATCCTCGACAACAATGGCATTGTGTCCCGGCAGATCAAACCAGCCACAAAGAGCTTCATCAAAGACTGTGTCATGAAACTGCAGATTGACCCTGACATGTTTGACCAGGCCCAGACGGAGATTCAGTGCATGATAGAAGACAATACCTACCCTTTGTTCCTTAAGTCGGATATTTATTTGGAATACACAAGGACAGGTGGGGAAAGTCCAAAAATTTATAGCGATCCGAGCTCGGGGTCTGGGACAGGTAAAGGGCTACCTGGTTATCTGCCGACTCTGAACGAGGACGAGGAGTGGAAGTGTGACCAAGAGGCCGAGCCCGAGGCCAGCCGGGACTCGGCGCCTTCCAGCAGGCTCACGCAGAAGCTGCTCCTGGAGACGGCCACGCAACGCGCGGCCTCGGCTCGGCGCTACAGCGAGGGCAGGGAGTTCAGGTGGGTGAGCACCGGGGCAGCTCGTGAACGGGTTGGGGAGCCCCCGTGGGGGTGGTGGGAAGCTTTGGAGGACTGCAGGCGGTGGGGAGCATCCGCATCGGTGCAGGTTGGCGCTGCCGGGTGGTTTGATGGTGTGCAAAGCTTTGTTTGAAAGTAGTCGCAGGTTGTTTTAAAGGTGTCTCTGGCTGTTCCTGTCTGGTTGCGCCAAATCATCCCTGCAGCACTTTCCTCACCTGGAGAAACTGCTGCTGGCTGTGGGCTCGAGGCAGGTAGGGCTGGGTGGGCAGTGCAGAGCCACGGGCAGCCCTCACGCACACACAGGCAGCTGAGCCCTTCCCTGCACAAGCAGAAGGTCGGTGCTCAGGTACTGTAATGTGGGCAGGTACAGCTGGTGGTAACACTGCTCTGTGTAGGAACTGTGGTCATGAGCTTGCAGGAGATCCCTTGGTGCCATGGATAGGAGTGAAGCAGCATTCGTGGTGCTCCCTGGTAATGGTACTGCTTTGCAAATGAGATTCCCAGCACTGAATTATAGCGGTGTCAAACACAGAATCCCCAAATCCAGTTAAAACCATTCCCTGCTGCAGCTTTTCCCTTCATGAAAGTAATTGGTGGGGGTTTTTTAACTAGAGGGCTTGCAGTTTTGCAGCCTGTTTTTTTTCCTGGGTCCCCCACCCACTTCCAGCCAACATGGATTTTGAAACTTGCTGAGAGCTCAGTTAAAATTCCAGACAATTAACTTAGCAGGGAGCTCTCTGGGATCAATAAGCGTGTGTGTGTCTAACCCTTGCTGAATCAACAGAACCCGGCCAGAACACATTCCTACTTTCTTTTTTCTTTTTTTTCCCCCTTTTTTAAATAAAATCTCCTTGTTTTAAGACCTGCTTAGGCTAAAATCTGACACTTTGTGAAGATTACGAAATGAAGTAGCTGAACTGTCCTCTTCAAAGCCTTCTGCCTTATGAAAAGCATTTCTGTGTTTAATCTCCCCCGGCCATCCCTTTAGGCTGGCAGCTGGAAGCGCATCCCGCCCTGCGCGAGGTCTCGGCGCCTTTCAGCTGGTGAAATGTTCTCGGTTTGCTTCTTGTTTCCTTACAGATTCTGAGGAGGGGATGTTGCCTGTGAAACTTTTCGGGGGGGGGGGGAGGAAGAGAAAAAAAAAAAAGGGGGGAATTCATGTGGGCTCCCGCTGTTTTAATCAGCAGTCAGAAAAAAAATATCCCAGCGTCTTGGGACTTTCCCATGGAGTTAATAAAAACTTGAACATGTAGCGAAGTGTGTTTTCACCGAATGGTTGGGTGCTCGCTGTAAATGAAGGATTAGAAAAGACTACGACTTAAGTATCCTTTTATTTAAGCAATAATGGTGTTAAGATTGGAAATTAGTTACTTGAGGGTCAGCTGTGTTTAATTTCCTTATTACACCAGGTAGCAAATCCTGCATGCAACAGGATTTTAGCTCCAACTTAAGGCAAAACGTGCACTTTACCCATTATCTGAATATATCTGTGCCGGATTGTAAAATGGTTTAAAGAAAGGTGCTGTGAAATAGAAGTGTTTTGGAGTAGAGTTCATTGGTCCTGGGCATTTTCATACCAGAATGGAACAACATGAAGTAAATCTTTACCTGGGGGATAGAGGTCAGAGAAAAAGTGTGGCTATTAATTTGTAGTGTCAGACAGCCTGTCATTGTGGCTACTGACACTCTGCTGACCTGTGGAGTAGGGAGGCAAGGAAATGTTTACCATTCTCACCAGAGCAGGAGCTCTTCTCAGCTTGGAATAGCTGAAGATAAGGGATTTACTTTATTTTTTAAATGTTGGTCTGTCAGCTCCAGTAGCATGCAGAGCATCACCATGGAAGATGCTGCTGAACTGCATAATCTCTGCCTTTTTTATTCTAAAAACTGCTGAGATACTAATTTATGAGGGGATTGTTCCTCTTTGTGCAAGACCCTGTGGTTGAATTAACCTTCTTCCTGGATCCTGTATAGCAGTAGTTGCCTGGAATAAGCTGATTTTTAAGCTGTATCTTCTTTATCCTGCAGCCTTCTTGTTCATTTGCTTTCTCACCTGAGGAACTGTGCTGGAAGCAGGTGGAGCTGCTTGCAGCAGGAAGTGAGGGTTGCATGCAGCATTTGAAAAGCTGGGTCCCAATTTATTTTGAAATTTTCCACAAACCTCCTTTTTTTTTTTTTTGGCATATATGTGGAAGAATTTCTCATTTCTGTTCTTTGGGGAATGTTGAAATAAGCTGTTTTGCATTATATCTCAAGGCCTGTTTAATCTTCCCAAGACTGAACTTCTATTCCTTGGCTTCCATGGAAACCCTAAATAAAGAGGAATCTAAGCAAATGCAGTAGAAGTATTTCCCTGTTAGCAAATGAACATCTTGAATCAGCTCCAATTTTTTTTGTTGCGGCAGAAAGTTCATAAATCTTGATGCGGTAGCTCTGCTCTCGGGAGAGCAAATGCAAAAAATTCCTCAGAGGGCAGAAGACAACCCGTTATTGGGGTTGGGTGTTCTGAAGGTGTGCAAACGTGCAGGCACATTTGGGAATATCCCGAAGCCAAAAGCATCGCCGTTACCCACTGTGTTTTTGTGTGCGTCAGAAAAGGCCAATAGTCATTGTAGTTCGGCTCCTGCAAATTAATTGGACATTGGTTATGGATCAGTGAACTTCAAAGAGGGTAACCCCCGAAGATCTCGGGCATTAACTCGCAGCTTCCGAAAGTGACACTAGCGTGGTTGTGAGGGCAGCTAAATCGTTCATTAACCTTCTTCCGACACGCCGGGACAGCGTTCCTCGGGGCTGCGGAGCAGAAATTAAACCTGTGCCTCAGAACTGCCCTGCAGCCTGGTTTTTGAGCGCTCCTGGAAAACACACGCGTCTTAAAAAGTTGGTGTTTTGTGGTGAACAACTGTGTCTTTTGTTGGGGTGGGTTTCTTCTGCTGTCTCTTCAGCTCTGTGTGGGAAGGGGCTCCCCTCCCACTCCTAAAGTGTTGGAGAGCAGCTCTCACAGCCGTTGCCTTTGATTTCTTCCTGTGGTGGGAAGTGAGAAGAGCATGTGGTGTTACCTGCCAGCAGCTCTGTCTCCATCTCTCCTGAAAACAAAGAAAACTGGGAGATTTGGTTTAGTTCTGCCAGTCGTTTTGGGTTTTGACCCATTTCATGAAGCACACCATGCACTGAAAAGGAAACGTGGAGGATGATGATGAGAGCACACAGTGGTGGTGGGTGAAGTCTCCAGTTGCTGGGTTTTGAGGAGTGTTGTGGTGGAGCTGCTGGGCGTGGATGGGGAAATTTCTCAGTGGGGTCTTTGATATACACAAGGGGTTGGTTTTTTTAAAGGAAACTGGCTCCAAGCTCTAATTTCCACAGTGGTGAGCTGACTAAGCTCACGGCATTTCACAAGTGTTGGTGGTTCAGATGGAAAAGGGTGGGTGATGTGGTTCTCCACCAGGCTGGTGGAAATCACCAGGAGAGTCCTTGTGCCTGTGCCCACGCACTGGCAGCCTCTCCGGACACGTGGGAGGGCGGCTCTCCCCAAAACACACAGCCAGCACTTCTGCACAACAGGGTACGGAGAGGAGGCAAGTGGAGAAGAGCTGATGGAGCTTTAGAGGGATGTGACGAGTTGTGGTCTGGGAGGATGCAGTGACAAACACACCCAGAGAGGATCGGCGTAGGCTGGCTCAGGGAAGGTGCAGCATCTCCCCGTGGCTGAGGCAGCATGAACGGTCCAGCGGTCAGAAGCTGGGGCTGCATCAGGAAGGAGCTGGCTGAAGTTTAGCTGGCAGCCCTAATTTTGAGGCTGGCTGCTTCGTTCATAATTAAATATTAAATTGCACACCTCTGACTCAAGACTGTGTGGTGAAGGAATTGGCGTTAATTGTACCGACCGGTTGGAAAACTGGGGATGCAAAACCAGGAATGCTGGTGCAGGAGCAGTCATGTTTAGAAAGTTTAAAGATGTGTTAATAGTCTTACTGATGCTTCTTTTAATTGGAGAGCCAGCACGTGCATCTTGGAGCTAGGCTGTTGGAGCTTCATGAGAGCTTGTTTGCAGGAAAGAAGCATCTTTGGAATGTTAGACCCATACGCAAAAGCAGGAAGAAAAGTTTTGGATGCTTATCTGGAATTAAAATTGCTGGGCCCAGAGTATCATTCGTAATCAGTAGAGCTCTATTTGGAATCCATGTAGAGGAGTGGTTATTTCCAATTCTAAAGAAAATAGGTTGCAGAAGAATAGTTTGGGCTCTGCACTGTTCTTGGAGAAATCTGCGAGTCCAGCAGAGAGGGGGGTCTGATGCTTAATAGCCCTAAGTGGTAATTTAGTGGCTGGGGCACTGTAAGATATACAGGACAGAGACTGATGGTGGTTTTGCACAGAAGTTAAGCCAGCTTTTTAAAATATATTGTTAAGCTGATGAAACTTCTGTGTAGAAGTGCTTACATTACATTAACACTGTAAAGTATTTATACTGGCGGTTGCCAAGTTTTAAAATGGATTTTATTTGAAGAAGAATACCTTTTGTGCCCATAGCTTTGGCTCCACACAAATCAAGGTGAAGAAGTGGTGTGTTTGTTGCTTGGTTATGGATCAGTGCTTTGGCTTCTTTTTAAAGACAGGTAGTTAAGCTTTTAGCACTCTCGTTTGATAAATGAATAGTGTTTTCTTCCCTCCTCCAGCAAACAAGACTTTGTTTTGTTGTGATTTTTATTTGAGTTACGGAATATTTCATCTTAAAAGGACAGAAGGGGGTTATATCCCCTCCTTTTGTTGCTGGAGGGATTCAGGTTGGACATGGTGGAAAAAAGTCTTGGGAGCGTGGTGCAGTCCAGGAACACATCACCAGAGGGGAGGGAGTCTCTGTCCTTAGAGGGCTGGGTGGGTTGGACAGAGCCATGGCCTGACTGGTCCAGTGCTGGCGATGGTCCTGTTTTGTTGTGCACTTACAATGATGGCACAGATCACGAAATACTATATTTTGAAGCTGACTGGTTTGGGTTCTGCCCGGTTTCAGAAAGAATTGGGTGCTGAAAGGCTGAGTGGGAGCTGAACCGCTCCCAGGCCGCTGAGAAGTGCACCCAGGAGGTGGGCCACGGGGTGGGAACACCTTGAGTTTGATCTGCCGTTCAACTTGGCTTTATGCTTTAAGAGTTTCTTTGTTGTTACTATAATGGACTAATCCCTCGAATAATTAGTTGCCATTGGATGTTTAAAAATTACTGCCTCTTGGATGTTTTCCTTTAATAGTCTGTTAGATCCTGGATTTATTAACTATTGAGACAGACTGTGAAATCCTGTTATGCCAGACTTTCTTGGTGGAAAAGGCACTGAGAAGGGTGTGGGGGTGCTGGGGAAACACACACTGGCCCCATGTGAGGGTAGAGCTGTTGACTTCTCCACCTTCCCAAGCCATGCAAGAAGTCCTTGCTGCCTGCTGGGCTGGGTCAGTGGCTGCCACAGCATGTTGTTGGTCGGGGGTCATCCCTAAATCTGGGGCTTCAGAAGGTGCTACAAGAAGTTCAGCAGTGTGGCTGCGTGATGCAAGGCCAGTCATGCCATCACCACCCATTTTAAATAAATCATGGACCCGATTTTAATAAAATCGGTGGGAAAACCTGGTTTCAGAAGTGACTGTGTATAGTGAAGAAATTGCTGTGTTTGAAAAAAATCGGAACAGAGGTGCTGATATCCTAAATCAGTTCCTGGATATATCATTGGATTATTAGGCTCATCCTTAAATCCATTAAGCAAATTACAGTTAATCAGTCAAATAAAAGAAGAAAGATCTTTTGCGAAGCCCTGTCTTTTGAGCCATGCAGAAGCTGTAGTAATATTTTAATTTTCCATCTGTCAGTGAATGTATTCAGTCACTTTGCTTCCTTATGTGGAGGATTTGAAATTAGAAACTGAGGTTAATTATCTGCATTAAATGAAATATGTGAAGACCACAAAAGCAAAAACCTTCACGATTTGGTATGGTCTGTTAAGCCAGGCAGGCTTCCTTCAGAAGGAGAGGGGTTATTTTTCCCCGGTTTTGTTCCAATTGAAGGGTTTTAGTCACAGTAATTGAAATGATTAAAAAGTCAAATTGCTGGTGAATATAATTCCGAGCATCTCTCTGAAAAGATTTGACACTTGGTTGAGAGCGGGGGTTTGCTCAGCCTGGCCTTGCTGGGCCGTGTGGAGCGGCTCGTGTTGTGCCATCCCGGCGTGGGTGAGGCCGGGTGTCCTTGGTGCCACCTTATCCACCCCTGCCATGGCAGTGGGATGGCTGAGCTCTGCTGCAGGGTTAGTGGACGTGATTTGGAAGTGGAACAATAGCAGATAGGAACTACACTTTTGAGCTTATCAGATGTGAAGTGTGTCTGACACCACCCATCCTAATGCCAGAAATCAGCTAATTAATGCCTGCTTCACTTGGAAGAGCAGCTTCGGACTGTGCAAAGATGACACACTTGGAAATACGAATTCCTGCAGCAGTCAACTGGGTTTGAGGTGATTTGTTTGTTAAAAGGCTCATTTTTTTCCCCATTTTGCAGTACACACGTGGCTCAGGTGTGAGCTGCTCTGAGGGCTGCAGACCCATCTCTGCTTGTGGGGGACAAAGCTGCCCCTTCCTTCACTAGTGTAGCCCTGAATGCCCAGCTCAGGCAACTTCAGGAAAGGCCTGACTCTTCTGGACACTCCTCTCGTTCTCCTCGTGTGTGCCAGAGCGAGCTGCTTTGCCTAAAGTCACGCTCAGAAATTCAATCGTAGCAGGTCACGCTTGCGTGTAAAAGCAGAACCATCGCTGCTCGTAGCCCTGGTCTGGATCCCTCACTGTTGTAAGGCAGTGATGAATTTAAGTAGAACCATTGCAGTTTTAAGTCAGATTATTCGAATTCTATAAAACCCATGTGGAAATTGGATTTTACCTTTGAAGACTCCAGAGTACCCTTCTGTGCTAAGACCTGGAGTTTTTTGCTCCCCTGGCTCCCGAGATACAACCTGTCCTTAAAGTATCAGCTTTTTGAAGGTCTTCATCTGATCTAAATAGCTGATAGATGAAGAGCTTTCATCTCTCCTGATGAAAAGCAGTGGAGGGAGGGAAAGCTATAGCTAGAGGAAAAAACCTCTTTGAAATACCCCAATGAGACCTACTGGTTAGCAGCAGGGCCTCATGTTAGTCCTTGGATCTCCAGAGCTAATGACCAGAACCTACTGGGTTTTATCTGTCAGCCCTCCAACTCCCATTTATTCCCTGTCCTGTTACAGGCCAGAGAGTCAGTCCCGTCCTCTCCGTCTTCACTGTCCTGTTTTTTCCTGGGGGTTGAGTTTTCTGACCTTTATATCCAGCATGTGTTCAGAGAAATCCTTGTGCTGGAAGGAGGAGAGCAGTAGGCCTGGGGAGGTGGGATTGGTTTTTTTTCGAACACCGCACGTTCAGGGTGGGTTAGCTCTGCTGGAAAACCATACCTTTAGCGTTTAACAGATTTACCCTTTTTGGTCATAAATTTTGGTCTTTTTCTTGGCTGGCAATCAGCCTCTTGGACTGGGTGAGATTTATCTGAAAGACCTCTGTGGGACTGATTGTTTGGTAGCCGAGGATCAGAGAAGCTGTGGATGTCCCATCCCCGAAGTGTCCAAGGCCAGGTGGGATGGGGCTTAGAGCAACCTGGTGTAGTGGAAGGTGTCCTTGCCTGTGGCAGAGGATTACAACAAGCTAAGCTTTAAGGTCCCTTCCAACTCCAGACCATTCTGTTATTCTGTGACTGCTCCAAGCTTTCACAAGCAAAGTATGAATCGGAGCCAAGTTGCTGGGAGAGCTTCTGGAAATTACAGGTAGGATCCATGGAGAGAGGTGTGGGGCCTCAGTATCCAGCTGCAGCTACTGCATTTAATTAACTTTGTCTTGGCCCTGTTCCGGGCAAGTAAAAGCTGTAAAACCATTTGGCACCAGACATGCAAATGAGAGCTGGGATGAAGCGACTGTTACCCTCGAGGATACCAAAAGAGGGATCAACAAACAGAAATTATTCTATTAGCAGGGGCAAAGTTCACAGGTTAACCATCGTGTCAGATCAATGAAATACAGCCTTGATCTCCTGCACAAGGCCTTTATTGTGTATAAATAAGAGTGCCCGGGCAAAGACAGCAAGTTCTTGCACTGTAACATTTGCAGTGTGCTGGAGAAAGGGAAGCTCTCTACAGATGGCTGCATGAAATGCCTTCTTCAGACAGAGGCATCGTTCCTGCTTCAAAAGATTGTAAAACATGACCTTGGAACCTTTCATGCTCTCCTTGTGGCCCTACTCAGATTGGATTTCCAAGGGCATGTATTTTTTATTTGTTTAATAAAATCTGAGGTCTTTGGCTAAGAAGTCTGGCCTTTGTACTTTTAATTCAGTCCATGTGACTGTCATAACATTTATTTCTTAGGAAATGAAAAATGTTCCGTCTTGAGCAAAGCCACAGAAGGAAGTGGTTGGGTAGGCTGGCAACCTCAGGTGTGTGCAGCAATGTGTCTTCTGCTGATCCACTGCTGAATGAGGACCATTACCACAAGTCCTTTGTTGCTTGGTCCATGGCTCTACTAGGAAAAGAAGCGGCAGAAGCCACCTTCTTTGTTGTGGAAATACTGATATTTAATGTGTCTCTGAACATCTGCACTTCCAGGGGAACGTGGCTTTACCTCTCTTGGGAAAAGCTACTTTGAGGAGGCTCCTTGAGCCTCTTTTCTTCAAGACAGGCCAGAGATGGAAATGGGCAGCAAAGGATGTGTGGATGTGTCACTGCAGTGTAGGATTTGTCACATTGTAAAACAGCGCAGCGGTTTTCCTGTCCGGATATATCCAGTGAAGTTTGTGACCCAGGGGGATTTGAGTGCTGGGGAAATCAGCCCAGCTGGAGGATTTGAGAAGGCAGAGCATCCTCCTGTCCCCAGGCAGTGGCTTTGGGCCTTCCCCAGATGGGGCTGGGTACAGCCTGCTAAAACTGATCCATAAACGTTCCTCCTGAAGAGAGGAAACTTTCCAAATGGGCATGGGAGAAACTTTCCTTTGGTAATCCTGGAGATAACAGGTCACTGCAGCTTCACCCAGTGATTCTTGCACAATAACTTGTGGTCGGGCTGAAGTGTCTATTTTAGAAAGGCATCCAAGTGATGGAAGGGAGGTCATGCAGCATTTTTGTTATCTCTTCCCGTGGTTAGTTACTCACTGTTCCCAGTGTGTTTCTTACTGCTGGCTGCAGTTTTTTCCGGCTTCTGTTTCTAGCTGCTGGATTTTGGTGTGTCTTTGCTCGCTTTGGAGGCTCCAAATACCTCTGCATGTTTGAAAAAAGCCCTGCTGAATGGGTGTGAATGTTCTCCTTAAGTGGCAGCAGCTTTGTTATGGAAGGCCCTTTGGTTTTATTAGACTTTTCAACCCTCCAGTCGACTGTTAAACAAGCTGGAGCTTGTCATGGTTGACAAACCTTCACTCTGGTCTCAGACCTAACCTACCAGTTTAAAGGCAGTATTCTTTTGTGTGCAGGTTTCTGGGTGGGGACCATTGGGCTTCGAAGGGAAATTAACTTGAGGCCTCTCTTCTCCCCACCCCCCCCCCAAATAAATTAAGTTTTATGCTAACTGTTCTGTCACTTCCAAAGTCCAGAAGGAAATGTCAGCCTTTAAGTTTTCTGCTACCTGAGGTACTCGGCTGCACACTGAGAGTGCAAGTAGGTGGGAATGTGTAATTACATTATAAACAAAACAGCTGCACGATCAGTGTCAGCAGCTGAAGATAAAATGTAGGAAGTTTTTTCAGGTGATTCATCCATAATTATTTAAAAACATGTTGAATTTATTCTTGAGCTTTGGAGGAGAATTCTTGCAGGGCTGGCGTTTGCCGCCCATGATGTTTATACACCTGAGTAAATGCCTGTCTCAGCAGTTTGTCGGTGCTCCAGATCTAAATCCCTTCAAAGGTAAACCCAGCACACCTTTGTCTCTGCTGCCCTTCCTGTCTCCAGAGCTTTCACTGATGAGGTGGAATCAGTTGTAGCAGTGGCTGGCACTGGGGCAGGCTGGGAGACAAGGCTCACACCACTGCAGTAACTGTTTGATGCACATTTATTTTCTGTAGGCCTGGGTGATGGCAAAGGATGGATGACAAAGCCTGATGGGACTGGTGGAGAGGTGGTGGGAGAGTAACTTTGTGTGCCCAGAGCTACGACAGCCAGGCCGGGGGCTGCATCTGCTCCCGTCTTCTTAGATCCTTCCCGCAGTACCTGTTGTGTGGATTGTAGGGCTCCAGGGAAGAAGAGAGGGAAGTTCCTTCGGACGGTCCCTCTCGGATGCAGCGGGCTGGCCACATCTGGTTTTAGGGGTGCTGGAAGTCATGGAGCTTTTCCTGTAGTCATGTCATTGCAGGTGCTGGTGCTTTCTGCCCAGCTGGGCAAAAACGAATATTTTTATTCTGAGGAGGGGGGCATTTGTCACGTGCTTCTCTCTCCATGATTGCCAAGAAGTCGGAAGTGTGCTACCCTGAGCTGGCTGGAAGCTGCTGGGGACTGTTGTTGTTGTTTTTGTGCTAAGCCAGCACTCTGCCCAGATAACATCCACGCAGGGCAGGGCTCGTGCCCGTGTGGCCGGGAGGGCACCGGCACCCACAGCAAGCAACCAACGCCTTGCAGTTTCATCAGGTTCAGGGTGCGTTCTCCTCCAGCAAGAGGCACGGCAGGGCTGCCTGCGCCACCACAGCAGAGCAGAGAGAGCAGGGGAAGGGTCTCTGAGACCGGCAGCTTGAGTTGTGTCTGCTCCAGATATTAACAGGGCACTCTCAGTCCCTGGGACACTTCGCCACTCAGGCTCCACTGCTCCATCACACTGCTTGCTGGAAGAGATGAGCAAATTTGAGGAAGGCACAGACTCCAGTGCTTGTTCTCATCTGTCTCCTGCTGAGCCCTGCTGCCAGCAGCTCCAGCTTTAGCTCCAGGAGGCTTTTCTGCTCCTGCAGCCTTGGCAGAAAAGTCAGCTGGCCCCATGTTGCTCTGTCTCCCTAAGAGTCATCCACGTCTCCTCTGCTTTAGGCCTGGCTGTCCCTTCCAAATACCATGGGCTTGGGCACTCCCTGCCTGGGAGAGGTGGCTTGTTGGAGCTGTAGCGAGCCAGCTGGTATCCCACTGGTTTTATGGTGAAAATGCTGACGCTGCAGTCCTCCAGTGCCTGCCCACAGCTCTTGCTCGTGCTCCGAAGGGTAGATGCATCCTACAGCTCACTGGGTCTGCCTTCCCAGTGGTAGGATATGCTTGAGAGGCAGCAGTTGCTTGGACTCAGCGAGGTCATCTGGGTTTTGGTCCCCGGTGGTGACGCCCTGAGTCAGCTCCTCATGGATTGCTGCGTTTCTCACCTCCTGCAGTTCTTCTGTCCAGAGCCATCAACCACACTGCCAGCAGCCAAGCTACCAGCAACCCTTTTTCTTTGTTAATTGCTGCCTGTGGCTTGGCACCAGCAGTGTCAGAAACCCTCCCAGGTAGCCCATCTTGGGCTGTGGACTTGGGTGTAGTATGTTGCCTCAGGTGGTATGGAGTGGCATCATCCTCTCACTTCCCAGCTTTGGAAATCATCCTGGAAGCCTGAGCTGAAGAAAGAGGGTGGGACTGGAGCCAAACCTCTCCTTCCTGATGGGACAGTAGTGGCAGGAACACCTATTGTCCACAAAGGTGTTGCCAAGCCACAGAAGGCAATTAGCAGGCAAGAAAAATGTGTTTCCTTTAAAATTTGAATTTTAAAAACGGTTTTTCTTTTTCATTGAATGAACACACCTTGATATGCCAGGTAGGCAGTATCTGGGCTGTAAGAAAACCTGAAATTATGTAACCTGTGTAGTTAGTGACTTAATAAACCAGGCAAACAGGAGTATATTCAGTCCTGAGCGATAGTGTGAACAGGATGTATAACATTGGGTTATTCTGCCTTCAGCACAGAGACAAGGAAAACAGTCCTGGACTATGGCTGAGAGGTCTCTTTCTAACCCTACTGTTACCAAACCAGTTATGGTGGAGAGAAAAGCTTGAAAATAATTTTTTCCTAATTTTTGGGGTCACTCGATAGTGTTGCAGGTCTAAACTTTGTGTTAAACAGCCAACCTCCTTGTGCCTTAAAAAGGCGCTCACAAGCTCTCCCTTTCCTACAGGGGACCTTTCTGCACCAAACCCCCTCCATGGTTTATGTTTGTGCTGGGCTGCTGCCTGTCCCACACTTTTTAAAGCACATTGTCAGCTTTCCTTGCATTAGTCCTTCCTGCTTGCTCTTCCCATGGTTCCTATGATGGAAGATCAGAGAAGGCTGTTTCAGTTATCTGCCCACAGCTCATCAGGATTTTACATCTTTCACGTGATTTCTTAAAATGCTCTTGCTCTCAGTAAGGACATCAGCTGTGGCCACCTTTCCTGGTGTTGACAGTAGTCCCATTTCAGGCTGGAGGTTGAACTACTCTGCTCCTCCAAAGGTCGTTTCCAACCAACACCTCTGTGATTTTAGTCCTTAATTAACTGCCAAGTAGATCCTCAGGGAATTCGTCAACGAGCCCTCCAGAAATTCATGTGCTCATATGGTTGAAGTAATGTCACTAACAGCTGGACTGCTGACCAGGAGACAGGGAGACTGTAAAGATTTGTGAAATACGATATGAGAGCTCTGCTCTGACGTAAAACTCCAGTTCCAGCAATCCAAGGCATATAAGTAAGGAAAAGCATTTTCCCCCTTCCCCCCCAAAAAAAACGAGGGATGAAATTGCTGTACTCCATCAGCCACTACACTGGATCACATCCTTGCCCCCCATCTGTCCTCTTCTGCTCCTCTCAGGGTGCTTTTAAACCTCCTGTCTAAAAGGCTGAGCTTTAAAAACGAAAAAGACATGTTTCCTTTCCTCTCAGTCATTGAATGATTTTTAATTTGCTGCTTGATCCTCTTGTATTGACTGTGGGCAAGCTACAGCATTGGCTTGCAAATAAAGCAGGTGACTCAGGTGACTGTTCTTTAAAAACTGTGGGGTTTAAATCAGATTATGCACTATTAAGATCAAGCATATTTTTCAAATAACAGAAATAGAGGGAATAGATATTTTTTGGAGTTGTTTAGATTTGGTATGGATGCATCCTCCCATTTTTTTAAATACCTGAACTAAAATGTGTTGTTCTGGCACTGAATTTCTCTTTGCACTGTGTGTCCAGAGTCATGCATCTCATCCTCAAGGCCAATAAAGGTGGAAATGGGTGATGACCTGTTTTTAGAAATCCTCAGTGATACATTCCGGGAACTCCTGCAGTATTTTTCAGAACCGAGTTTGAAGGGTTCGAGCACAGATAGGGAAATATGTCATCTGTGTAAATTGCTCTAAATTACCTGCAATTTGTTGGGAGTTGCCATTTTTAAGTACTTATTGCAACTCTAGATATTTGAGGAAGCTTTTGATTATCCTGCGCTTGTAAAATGTAATTGGCTATTTCTTAATTGTTGTCCTCTGTGAAGTATAATTACCTGTAATGTAGTGCTTTTTATTTGTCAATGCCTCAAACAGGAAATCAAGTGTGTTTGATTGAGATAAGTTTGGGGACTCCACCATGACTTGTAATTGCATCAGGTGACCTGTTTGTACTGAGTCCGGTCTCTCCTGTAAAGTCCTGGAGGCCTTCAAAGAATCTAGAAACCTGAAATATTGCCTTTATGTGCAGAAGTCTGGCTTGTACTTTCCTAAAACTCTTTTCAGACAGCTGCTGTCTTCTTAACAAGGTAGTGGCATCTCTTTTTTCAGTCATATTGCATCAAGTTTCAGGAGGAATAGGCTGATTTAGAATTGCTTAAATGCAGTTAATCAGAAGACATTGTAGAGCTTGCTGATGTTCCTGAATACCGTAGAGAAGTCAGTTAATTAAAGCTTAGCAGCCTGAAGGAAGCCAATAGAGACAGAGAATCCCAGTTGTCGTTGGTGTGTGGTGGTACTTGAATGTAGAGAATAGGATCATACTGAACTTGGATCTGCTGCAGACTAAAAGCGTGTCTTATCCCAGTCTGACATGTCTGCACAGGGAGTTGTTCTCGTGTCCCATCTGCTCCTCAGCCCCCCTTGACCCAGCTGTGCTGGCACTCCTCTAGGACCAGAGCGTGTGTGGGAAGGTCTGGGATGCTGGGGTGGCTTGACCGGGGGATATGTTGCATAGCCAAGGTCTAAACTCATGTCTCGTGGGGTCTTTGTTATGCTCAGTCATGCTGAAGCTTTTGCTGTTGTCATCTTCCCAAGATGCATGTGTCCTTGGTGGGACATTAAACTTGCTACTTAATTGAGCTTAGAGATTGCCAGGGAATTCTTTGTAGTTGTGGTTGGGTTTTGTGTTTTACAGCAGCAATAGAAATGTCAGGCCAGGTACGTTCACCTGTCTGTCTCCACCCAGGCTTGGCTGTGCTGACCTTGGAAGCAGTGGAGGAAGATGTAACAAAGATTGGCAAGGCCAGTCTGGGGCTTTACATTCTGTGTCAGGGGTGGGGGGACACAAAGGGAACGTGAAAAGCCCTCTAAGTGCCCACTTCAGCCCTGGGAGGTGCTGTGCCGAGGCAGGCTGGTTATGAACAGCTCTCCTTCCATACCTGGGGTTTCCAGAGCTTTTGTGTGCGTGTGTTCTCCTTACACGCAGTCTGTGGGTTTCAGTATCCTCCTCACTGCGCCTTTGGAGCATGACTTAGAAGCAAAAACCACTTGAGTGTGTCCTCCAGGAGCTCCTGGCCAATTCTGCAGCAGCGCAAGCTTTCTTTGGAGGAACCTCCTAAAAGCAAAACCTTAGAATAAAACCCCTCTTCTTGCCAAAGTAACTCTCCGCAAACATAGAATTATTCAGTTTTATTTTTGCCCTGTGCTGGCGAACCGGTGCCGAACAGTTCTCAGGGAAAGCGGTGAGTCAGCTCGCCCAACAGTGACTCTATTGATAGATGGAAGGAGTGGCACTGAAGTCTGTCTAGTCATTGTTGGTGCTTGGCTGGAGCGCCGGGGGCTCCTAGGGCAGGCTCAAACACCTCTCGCCAGCCCTGGGAGATCAAACACTATGAGTCAGGCCACAGAAAGTCATGATAGGGCCCAAATTAATTAAACTTTTTTTTTTTTTGAACCCTGTTTTGGGAGTGGGAAGGAAAGGACACACAAGCACCAAGGGTGTGTGGGACCCACCAGCTCATGTGTCATTGCACGCTGACTTTTCTTGTGCCTCCCAAGCTGCTCTAATGGAAACTCTGCCTAGTCCCTGCTCTGCTTTGGAGTGATGGGATCTGCCAACTTTCTCCTCTCTTGATAGCCTCTCATTTCTCACCTCTCTGTGTAAGGCAGTGAGGCAGAGCTGGAAGATAAACACTGACACCACTCTTAGGTGTCCCGACTTCTGGTTATTTTTCAATTCAAAATGCACACGAGCCAGAAAATGTTTCAAGAGAGGCTTTAATTAATTTTATTTTTCTGCGTCGTTTTGGTCGAGGTGGGAGAGGCAGGAGATGGCCAGGTGGTGGGAAGTGCAGCTCTGCTTCAGACCCACCAGCTCCTTTCCTCTGAGTTTTCCCATCTTCTTTCCCAAGCATGTCTTGCTGTCAAAAGTGGGGAACCACATCCACGAAGCCCACAGCTTCCAAGAGAACTTCCCCTATAAACCAAACCTTAAAGTTTATGGGCAAGAAGGACCATATCCTATTAATGTCCCAGCTGTCCCATGCCGTGCCATCCCGTGGGCAACAGAGGGTTAAAATGGACACCAACAGCCTCTTACTTCACTTTGGGCTACTAAATGCAGGTGCCACACACTTTGATACCTCAGGCCACGCTGCCCCGAGCTCTCTTCAGGTGCTCTGAGCATGCAGTGTTCGCCTCCCATCTCACAGGCACCAGGAGCAGGCCAATTTTCAGCATAACGCACAATCTCAACTATTTTATTGCTTAATTTAGGCCATAAAGTCCCTTTGATGTGTTGTGTAATGCAACGTTCATTCTGAAAAAGTGGGTGGAGTAGCTTTATGGTATTATAAAAATAAATAAAATGCCTGGCAGGATTTTGAAACCACATGGTCATTCCTCCTCTCTCTGCAGATAAGTTGATTGTTGAGAGAGAAATCTTGCTTAATATCTAACTTTGGGTGATTTATTTCTCCAGAGTCCTTTCATCTCCAGCATGTATTGGGTTATCTGTGACTCCTAATCTGATTGTTTTAAGCGTGATCAAAGAAACCAAGAGAATGCGCTTTATTTTCCCACTGTATGAACAGAATGCTGTTTGTACAGTGCATTACATCACCTGTTCCTGCTGCTCCTGAGTCCTGCACCAAATGGCTGTGGTATAAATAGAAAACAGAATGGACTTGTAGGGGGTGATGAAATTTGTTCCACTTGCCGAGTAAAACAGAGTTAACGAGTGATTTCTTCACGCCCAACTCTACCTCAGCACACAACACCACGGGCTGAAAATGTTTGAAATAACTCACTCCTGTGGGGTATGGAGCCAGCATTCGTGCTGAAAATCCAGGGGACATGGCAGACAGGGAGACTGCCAGACGTTGAAATTGCTGGGATTCTTCCCAGGCTGTGCAAAGGAGATGGTGGTTCTAGCTGGGATGGTCCACAGGCAGGGTCTGTGGGCAGAGGTGGTCGCCGTCCTTGCCCAGGCTTGGTGCTGTAGGATCGCTGCACAAAGAGGGCTTTGCCATCCCAAAGAAACCCTTCTGTGGAAAGCAGCTTGCTTTGGGAAGGTCTGGAGGAGGAGAGCACAGGCACCCACTTGGCTGTTTCTGCAGAGTGCAAGCTGCGCGTTTCTGGGGGACCGGTGCTAAGTAACTGCTCTGTTCACATGGAGGCTCTGGAGATGGGCCTGGGAGCTGCATTTGCTTGATCCTAAAAATCCCAAATTCAAGAAAAGATGTTTATTTTCTGACATGTCTTAATGTTCACCACCACATAAACTCAGCTGTGCTCTCTGCAGCTTTGCCATGTCTCTCCCCGCTAACCTCTCCTGGCCTCTTTGGGAGCACCGAGCAGCATTTTCACTCCAATTATCTAATTGATTAACGTATTTAACTTGGAACATTTGTTCTCAGCCTGTGTTTGACTTTCAGTTTCTTGTGTCTCTTGTAGACCAGGAGGGTAATCTGAGGGCTTGGAAGTTTCCTTGCTAGCTTTTCCAAGCTGTAGCTGTTGGCCTTAAAAAAAAAAATCAAAATAAAAACAAACAAACAAACCCCAAACAAATCTCTCTCCTTACTGACCTTGCCTTGACACACCTACAGCCCTCATGAAAATCCCACCCTGGGTAAATAGCTCACGTTTTTATTCAGAGAAGAACTGCTACGCATCAAAGGGTCAGGGAAATCATTTGGGAGATAAGGGGGTGTTTTATCTTAAGCGATTAGTCCTTAGCACTGGGTTGTTTTTTAAATTTTCTTATTGATTTGGAAGCTGTTCTTGTGCAGCGTGTGGTCACTGCAGGAGTAGTGAACTTGAAAAAATGCCTAAAACCTGTGTTCTGCAACCCTGTTTGATGGGGAGCAGAAAGCCAGGGTCATTTCTGATGCGCCATTGCAGGAGGATGAGCTTAGGGCCGCTATCTCCCCATCAGCCTTGGGGTGGTGATCATCTGATACACATCAAGGTTTTGCCCATCCATCACTGGGCTGTCCATGGTTTCCTCTGTCCGTAGTCCCCAGGTTGAAGGCGCAGGAAGGAGGCAGGGAGAGGATGGAAGCACGGAGGTTTTCTTTAGGATGTTGTCATGGCTGAATTAGGGCCATCTGGATGGCCTTGGCAGTGCCAGCTGCTCGGCAAGGCTGGGTCTGCTCTTTGGTGCAGCCACCGCTGCGATGGGGAATTGTCCTTCTCAGAGCAAACAAAGCCACTTCACAGCTTCTTTCTAGTGAATTATAGGAAAATTACTTTGTCCTTGCACCAGCAGGGGATTGACCACATCTTTCCCAGTTTCCCTGCAGGGAATGACTGCGCAGTTACCTGGCCCTGCCCTGCCCATGGGTCTGTCACCTCTGGCTGAAGCAGCGATGCCGAGCTCGCTCTCAGCGGACCTGCTGGCAGTGGTGTGTTCCTTGCCTCAAGGTCACACTGCAAAGGTTGCCGTAGCCAAAACGCTTCTAACACTTCTCATTTTTTGTTTGCACACTGGTGGTGTTTGGCTTGGTAGGGGAAATGTTAGGACTTGTGTCAGAATGGGGGATTTTCCAGCCCTCGAGGAACAGCATCTTCCTTGGTGACATTTCAGCTTCCCTTTGGTGTGGCTGGATGGTGGGATGGGGTGTCCCTCAGCAGCGACTGGGAAGCTCCTGTGTCTCTGAGCCTTTGTGGGGAACAGGGAGTGAATTATAAGGTGTAAACTGATGAAATGATGAGCTGAGATCTCCTTATGGCTGTTTTATTGCTGCTGCTGCAGATCTTAAGAGGCGTCTGGTTGGACTCTTCGAGTTGATAGACAGAGATGTGTGCTGAAACAATCCTTGCCTGCTTGAATTCACCAGTTGGGATATCAGGGTTTAATCTGTGTAGTGCTTCTTCTGCAACAGAAATCTCTAGTTCAGTGTGATACACTACTGGATTTTTTTTTCTCCCAGCTGCCTTATGCTAAAGAACTTAAGGAGTAGCTTCAAACGCATCCAGAGGTGTGAATTACAGCTGATGTAATTAATTTGTGTTTGTGGGTCTGGCCCCCTGCAGTCTAGTGGAGCTAGGCTGGCAGCTAAGGGGAAGAAAAATCTAATCTTGGAGAAGATTAGGAATCCTATGACAAAGGTTAAGCCAGGGTGATGCTGCCTTATCATCTGTACTGGTGTCCTGTGGCAAATCTGTAATTTAAGCTAGGAACAGTAAGGCTGGCTGTTCCTAAAGCAGCAGCATCTCTGCTCACCTACCTTGTTTTGCAAAGCACAGGTCTCAATAAACGGTTAGACATAAAACAAGACCGAGGCAACTCCAGATCCTGAAGGCATTGCAGGGGTGCCCATCGCAAGGACAGCCAGAGCCAGAGCCTGCTGTGTGACTTCTGAAGTCTCTCCTTGCCAAGCCCATTCCAGGCTGCCCCAGCTCTTCTCATCCCTCCCACCCTGGGGTGAGTGAGCAGTACAAACAGCATGAATCGAGTGGGCACTGCAAGAAGAGCTGGAGATGAGCAGGGAGGGAGGCAGACGGGCCAGCAGGCAGCTCCGAACGGGGAAGCCAGCCTTGCCTTTCCTGCAGGCTCCCTTGCCATGCTGAGCCCCAGCCCGGCTGCAGCAGGATTAAGTCCCAGCACACTTCCAGGCAGCATGTCATGGCAAGCTTCCCCAAGCAGCAGTTTCCACTTTTCCTCTTTGGTGTCTATTGTTTTGTTATTTGGGGAACTGGAATCCATGATTGAATTTGAAACGTGGTTAGCATTAGCCTCTGACGCAACGGGGTGGGCCTTTTCCCTTTTCAGATTGGTCTGAGTCTGAGCACATCTTCCCCTGGACAAATCGAGGGGTGCACAGTTCGCCTCTGACCCACACACTTGGGCAGTGTTCAGTGCTGAAAGGCCATCCCATTTAGTCTCAGGAGAGCTGCAAAGTGCTGGTTTGGGCTAAATCGGGCAAATAGTCGCTTGGTCACAAGTGAGTTTCCAAAGGAGGAGGCTGATTGAGTGCTGCTGGTTTAGATTTAGTCATTTAATGAACAGCATCAGGAATAGGTTACATTCTCCATTATTTTGATTTTAATCTAATGTGTTAATAACGTGAGTCTCTTCAGATGAAAATGTATTTCCAAGTTGCTCTAAGTATTTGCTAGCGCAGTAAGTTGAAGACATATGTGAAGGAAAGGGCCATCTGATGAACTGCTATTGTTCTCTTAATTCAACCCACCCCATTTGGGCCACTCTGCATGAATGGCTTTGTGTTGGCTAATAAAATCATGCTATGTTCCCTGCAACACATGTTCTGCATGTCCCAGCTAGTCAACAGCAGTAAAACCTTGTTTTTATAGGTTTATAATGGTACCTTTTCAACTGTGGCTTGTTTTAGAGACAGCAGCCAGTGAGCGTGTGTACTTCCTCACCTGAAGGGTGCTGTGTTAGCAGCCCTTGGAAGAGAAATTGGAATGTGCTCCTTGAACTGCATCCTCTTCTCCCCAGAATGTTTGGGTGAGCCTTAATTGCTTCTCAGGCTGTCTCAGGGAGGGTCCAAGAGTGGCTGCAGACTCTACAGGCCTTTTATCTGCTGGGCTTAGGAGACCCAAAGGTGGGAAGAGCTCTGCTGCTGAAGCATCCTAGGAGAGCTGCAGGCAGCCCCAAGGTTTCTTTGGGCACTCCCTGAGACAGAGGGATGAAAAGCAACCTCTGCCTTAGCACAGCAGCTCAGAGGGGGCTGCTCTTAGCCGTTGGCTGGCAGTGGTCCTCCACGAGCCACATCCAAGCTGGGGGGAATCAGTATGCATAGCAGTTACTCCCTTTCCTTGGCACATTGTTTTTAGAGGACTCTAGGGTAGAGGGGATTAGACCAAGTTCTTAGGGGAGGAGAATAGCCAGCAGGGGATGGCTGGTCATTTGTGTTCCTTTTGTGGCACAAACAATCTCTCCCTTACTACTCACAGGGGCTCATGAGCCTTTGTGATGTTTATTTGGCTGAAAGATTTGGAGACCTCTGGTCTAGATAGCTCTCCAACTGAGAAGGGGAATTTAGGCACTTGTGATAGTGTGGCCAGAGAAATTACAATAAATATTTGGGAGAATTTAGTGTTTGGCATTTGTCAAGAATGGTTTAGCAGAATGAAATCTTTAGTGGAAAGGATGGAAGTCCAGTGAAATGACAAAGATGTGCCTGGGTTGGCGTTGGCACATCTTCCACACTTCAGGGATTAGAAGGAATTGTGTAATAGCAACATAATGATCTGCAGAATTGGCTCATTTAAACTTCAGCTGCTTTTGTTTAGGAGACGGACTTAAAATCTGAAACTGGGTCAAAATCTTTACTTGCTCTAGAACTAACAGTTCCACACGTTTCAGACTTCTGTTTGAAGAGCCCTGTCTCCTACACTGTTCAGTCATCCTTCCTGAGCTGCATTTCAGCCAGGCAGGTGACCTTGGCCTGCTGGTTCTTATCACTTGGGAAAGTGGTGTTGATCAGGATCAGAAGGGATTTTCTAGGGTCTGATGATCCCCAGCACATCCTCTCCTGCTAATTGAATCATGGCCCTTGGTGTCCTCTTTAGGACTGATAGAAGTGTCTCCTCTCTAAGGCTCGAGCAGGCACCATTCTGGGGGTGTATTCACTCTTCTGCATTCTTAAATTTTCACTGAAGGTCACTGTCAGAGTTTTGTCACTTTGTGAACTTGCCCTAAACTACCAGGAGCACAGAGGCTTCCTCAGCAACAGTGTTCTCCCCATAAATGAAGTCCAAGTCTTTCTGAGCAGTGTCCTGAGAACTGTTGTGGCCCTGTATCTCCTCTGTTTGCAGCAGAAAATAAAATCCCCAAACCTTTTTTTTTGGGTGCAACTGCATTTCAAACAGTACACGAGGATTCTTCTTGCTGGTCCCAGGACAGCCTTGTGCAGACATTCATGGCCTCCTTATCTCCTGGGGTTGGCCCCAGTCAAGGAATTGTGCAGATACTTCTTTGTCTCAATCTGTTCCCTAACTTTTCCCAGACAATACAAGCTCTGAGGTGGTGGGGGGATTTTCAAGGCTAGTGTTGGGAAGTGGCTGCTCGGGAAAGCTCTCTTCCTTAAGTTCTGGAGAAAGCAGCCTGATTAATTATTTTGATTGCTCACCTGGACTGAGGTGGTCAGACATTAGGGTGCCCTTCAGCAGGCAATCTCCCAGGCAAGGAACAAAGTGATCCTGCACATGGAGAATCCATGTCACCAACAGTGAAATTCATAAATTCCTTTATTATTTGCTTAAAGCTGCAAGCACATCTGCAGAATACGTGGACATCTCTCCTTATCTTGGGCGAGAAGAGGATGCCATTGAGCATTAGCAACATGCACACACACAACAGAGGAGCGTCCTCACTGCCTTACTCACAGTGTGAGTTCTACATCACGCGGTGCATGTACACGCAGCCCTGAAAGATCGCTCCTAGAATAAGAACCGCTGGCAAATACTGTTCTCTCTTCCCTGGATGTGCCAAGGCAGCGGCAGCAAAGCTTGGCAGCCAAGTCTCTCTGCTGTCACATCGTGTCACACAGGAGTCTCCCCACTGCAGCTGCAGATGTGCAGGCTCAGGCGTTGGTGTCACAAGCTCCTGCATGTTTTGATTAATTCATCCCCGGTTTTCACACACGGGTTCAGGGCCGGGTGCTTTCATCAGCTTCACGATCAAAATGTGTGCCAAGGATATTATGAGTCATGTTGCAGACTCGCTCGGAGCTTTGGAGAGGGGGTTAACAGAGTGTTAAAATACTGCTCATTTACTCTATAGGCAGAGCTGGCAGAGGTGGCTGTAGTCACGGTTGCCCAACATTTCCCATTATATAAAGCTTTGTTGTAGTTGCTCATATCCTTATCAGACTGTGTTGTTTGGTGTTCTTCCACGCTGAGATTCTGCCTAAGGCTGAATTATTTTGGCAAATTTTAGTAAAAACAGAGGGGGAGGAAATTACATTGTTTTGCTCATGTCAGAGTCTTACGATTTACTTTATGTTGATAACCTTCCAGTTTTCCCTCTTTGAAGCAGGGGCGTATCGTTTGGCAAATGGGTTGCTGGGGGTGGGAGGGATGTTGGCAGCTTGAACATACATTTTGCTGTCCGTGTGAGAATCCATCCTATATGATTGGATTATAAGCTTGTGACAAGGGCACAGGCTCTGCAGTGGATGGTTTAAAATTTTGGCAGTTACAGTATCTGAAAAGTGTGTTTGCTCTGATGGTACTCACGGCTAAGACTTCAGGAACTGGAAACTGCAATTCTTGTTGCTGCCACTTCTGATTGTGGAGTCTCCAGCACTGTTGGTTAGGTGAGCCAGCTCTCTTCTTTCATCCTCCAGAAAAGGCGCTCAGCCAAAAAAAAAAGGGGTTTTGGGCAGGGACAGGGGAGGAGGTAAAGAGGGGGAGCTCCTCTAATGGTGACAGGTGGTGCTGGGAGCTGGCAAGAGATGAGGCTTGTGAGAGACTGGGTTTGTATCTCACTGGGTAGTCTGACTGTTGGGTTGAATCAAAGCTTTACAAGGCTGTGCAGGGTTTGGAAACTGGAAAGGTGTTTTCCAGTGCTTCCTGGAGTTTTCAGGTGCTGTAGCTGAAGCTTCCTTAGTTCAAGCCTGTTAGGCTGGAGGAAGTTATTTCTGAACCACATAGCTCAGCCAGTTCTGGTAACAGGGTAAAATTCCCTTTTGTACAAATAAATGGCAGGTTGGAGAAGAAAACCCCTGTTTGCCTCTGAGGTGACCCTGACTATGGTGACCCCATAACGCTGATCCAAGACAGGGGCTGGGACTTGGCCCACGTAGACAGAGAACAGTGTGATCTGATGCACGGTGCTATGGTGGGGCATTTCATAACTTTCTCAGCTCTTGTTGATGTATGAGCAGAGAGTCTTTGTCTTCAGCCCTTTTGTTTGTTCAGTGCATGGGGTGGTTCATGCCAGAGGAGCCGACAGAGCAGATGGGAAGGGAAGGGCACGGGGCATCTGCATTACCTCTTGCAACGTTAGAAGGGCTTGCAGTGGAAGAGGCAGAAGGTGCAAACAGGAAAACAGAGGTGCTTCTGTGCTGGTTTCTGCTGAAGCCAAGCTGGGAGACAGCTCTTGTCCCTGGGAGAGAGTTGTCCTCAGCTTTCTGTCTGCTACTTAAGACCCAGATCAGACTTGCTGATGTGCTGAGTGTGCATCAAGGCAGAAGTCTTAAAAAAATGCTGAGTATTAGGCCCAGAGCATTTCAAATTGAGCACCCACGTCTTGAGAAAGTTCTGACAATTTCAGCATTGCAGTTGGCTTTTTGTGCATAAGAGGATAATGGGTTTTCCTTCCTCCAGAATAGCAACACAAATACGAGATTCACTTGTGGAAGTTGTCATAGAGGAATCTCCAACAAAGTGAATAATGCTGCATTCAACATGAGATTTGGGTGATGGGAAAATACAAAGGGGGGGGAAATAAGGATATCAATCCATTTATCCTGTGCCCTGAACAGCTGAAGTTCTGCAGAGGAGCGCAAGGTCAGCAACAGATAGTGTGATACGCGAGCACTAGAGAGGTGATTAGAAGATTGCTTTTCTCTGCTGTCTCGAGGAGGAAACATCTAAAGCAGCGAGGCATTTTTGTAGTACTTACTTGGCCAGTGCAATCCTGTCCGTGTGGGATGGCCCAAATGCACCCTGTAACAGATGGTGTGTTCGTGTCACGCAGATGGGCTCTGGTGTTTCACAGCTCTTGTGCTCCAGGCCATACACAGAAAACAGCCTTTCCCTTCATCCATGGGATTTCACTTCTAGTCGGGATGGTTACGGGGCGTGGCAGTGGGTCACACTAGCTCTAGTGCTCTGCTCTGCTCTATAAGAAGAAAATGGTAGCAGCAGCACATCGTGTCCAGTGGAGGTGATTTCAGGCTCACCCACTGCCATCCAAAATATGGCTTTTGCAATGGGCCTGTGCTGTATTCAGTGTCTGGGAAGTTGTGAGCTGGAGCTGGAGCGTTTGAGGTGCTTGTAAGATCTTCTCTCCATGTAGGTTTGCCACTGAGATCTGTTGTTCAGAGCACTTAAGTCTCTCCACACCTCCCCAGTTTCACTAATTATCACTGAGTCTTTGGGGCTTCCCTCCCATGTTGAATTTACTTGGGTGCCAGCAAGTTCCTTGTACTCAGAATTTCTGGAGTAAGGAAATATCAACAGAAACACCCAGAGTTTGGTTACCTAGCCTTCTGTCTTTAAGAAACTGAGAGGAAAAAACCAAATACAGTCATCTTTTATGTGAGCTGTGGATAATTTATTTAGAACAAAAAGCACATTGCTTGCATTTTCACTTATTTTTCCTATGTATGGAGCTGTCAACTGGTTTTAATTGTATAAAGATACATAGGAGTGGAACAAGAGTTCAAACAGCTCCTTTATAGCACTTTAAATGGACATGGTACTACATATACATGCCCTCAGTAATGCATACCAGATGAAAAGATAGCGGGGAATTTGCGTAATAAAGGTAAAAGCCCATATATCTGCCTGTCCTAATGGATGAGAACCAAAACAGAAGAAATCTATGAGGCAAAAATAACAGCAAACCCCAGCACAGTTCTTGAAGTCAAGTTTCGCTTGCTGTGAAGTGCCCCAAGAAAAATCAAGCACAAGATTTGCCTGAGTGATGGTCAAACCTGGTAAGGGTAATGGCATATATAAGCCTCCCAAACCCTGCCCTAATGCTGTCATGCCACAGTAAAAAACGTTTCATCCCTCTGGTCTGGAGTTCCGGAAGCTGGACTTTCTGGTATTCCCAGGAACAACCTTGTGAGCTCCTGTGCAATTTGTCTGCGAGCTACTCTTTTATTCTTTTTCGCTTCCTTGCCTCCTTTAGTTGTTTTCTGTACATTTTTCTCTGCCTGTTTCAATGAGGTGCACTGGTTCTTGCCCCTTGGACTGTTCAGTGAATACCTCTGGAGATGTGTCATCCTCAGAAGCAGAGGATGCCCAACGTGGTCCTTCTAGTCACAGTCAAGGTATTTGCAGTAAACAGGGATTGCTGCCCCGCCTGCCCTCAGATAGATGCTGGTCTCCATCTTTCTCACTGCTGAATTCTTTGCTCTTGGTTTGCCAGTCAGCCACCAAATTTAGATCCCTTTGTAAAGGAGCAGCCACGAGAAATGGGAAACTGAATCCGCTGATTTCATTCATCCTTTTTAAATATGACTTTGTGTGACCTCAATGCAGCGATTGATGGTTTGACTTCCAGGTCTGGCTGGAGATGCAAGGTTTGGTAACTGTCCCAAAACTAGGATTGTGAAAGAATACTTCATTCTCACCATCTAAGGAAAAGTTACTTTAATCTTTGTTTAAAAGGAGGGCTGTCTGTGGCAGCTTCACAAGACTGACTTCTATGTCTATTTTCTGGGGACAGCAGCAAGTTACTTCCTTTTAGTCTGCTAAACTCCTAAAAGAGGAAGAAAATAAGTATCTCTAGAAAAGGAAAGATTGGGTGTCTGCCTCCCTTAGACACAGTTTCTGCGTTTTACATTCCTTCTGGTGGTTGTTATTACAGTTCTTCTGAGGATTTGTCATTGCTATCAACCTCTAATGGACCTTGTCAGAAGGACAATGTGACTCAGTCCACCCTCCTCTTACCCCAGCCCCTGTGTTGTATTGGCCAGGTCGGTTTGAGCTGAGAAGGGAATGTCAGATTATGAGCTCCCCATAGAGACCAGGAGACAGAGTTAGGATTTATACTTCTGCTGTATATGCTGACATCTCTTCAGAGCTGAGCAATAAATAATAGAGCAAGTTTAAAAGCTTTTTGCAGCTTGCCAGTATGTTGTTGTTGATACAGCCTGCCGTTTGTTAACATGATCCAACAAGTATCCTTTAATGACCCCATTTGGGGAGCCTGTGAGACTCCAGAGGACTGCTAGAGAAGCTCTGTTTCATGGTGCTGTACTTCTGAGACCTGCTTATCTGCCATGGTTGCAGTCAGCTGATGCTTATGAACTCCTGCTCATTATAAAGTACTGATTGGAGGCAGAAGTCTTCTGCAGGGGCACTTCTTTTCTGTCCCCATCTAATGGTCTCTTGACTTTAAACTTGAGTGTGTTCCCTGGATAGAAGTTAAATAAGGCTTTGCAGGAATTTTTAATGCTAAGGTATGAAACATCTTTGTGAAGGTCTTTTGCTCAACTGGATTGTTTTTTCATGTGCTGCCAATATCTGATCCCACTTCTTGACCTTTAATATACACTGAGACAGAAGATTAGGATGTTTCTAATCAGCTGAATCTCCCCTCTGGGAGCACTATTAAATCCCGACTCTCAGCTTTATCTCTGCCGGGTCTTGCCAGCCCTCCATGTTTTTGGTTTTGTTACCAGCTGAGGTCGGAGTTCATTCACCTCAAAGGTTCTTGTTCAATGGGGGATATTTCTTGGATCATTTCTGTAGGAGTTAAGACATCTGTGAGGACCTCTGCTTGGAGGCAGACCTCTTCTCTTCATGTGCCTTGTGAGCCAGACCTTAATCAGTGAAATAACGTCTTTTATTTTGTGCAGGATTACTGCTAATTCTGCCCACCTCATCATTAGTTTGGCTTCGTCAAAGGTCTTCCTGAGCAAACCTGAGTCGTTTTGAGGCGCTAAGTCAGGTGCCTCATAGGTGTTCAGAATATTACATCAACTGGTTTCTTCTGCCATCCAAATTTGTAATTTGATTAAAATAGCGAGCTTGTTGGCAGTAGATTGGTAACGAGTATGGAGTTCTGTGCCATTGTTTTGAAGGAGATTTAAGCGAGACTAGCAAGTCTGTGGTCGTGCAGCTCAGCTTATGTTACGCGGCCCAGTGGTCCAGGCAAGTGGTTTAATGTCAAAGCTGAAAGTAGTTTTTGTAAAGCACAGCCCCCCTGAGTTGCGTATCTTCCCCTTTCAGGCGTCAGCAACGCCAGTGTTGTGATGTAACTGCTAGGAAATTTGTCCCTGAAAGCAATGCAGGAATGGGTTGAGGTGCTGGGTTGGTGCCCTTTGGTGATCTGAGGAAGGACTGGTCCCCTGTAGTCTTATTTAGCCCTTGGATTTCAGTGGCTCCCATTGCCCAGTGTGATTCATGGACCTATAGATGTCCCCACCCTATCCCACGTTTTTGAACACTCCAGAGGCTCTGGAGGTATTTGGGAAGGAAGGGAATGATCTGGAGTTGTTGGCCAAAGCTGGATGCTTTGTTTCTGTCCAAAAATTTACTCATTCTGCAGGCCCTGGTCTTAAGTTACTGAGCTTGCAGAGAAATCTGCTCGTAATTTCATTCTTGTAAGCCCTTTCTTGTAGAGCAGAAATTTTGGCAAAGAAGAGCCGAGTCACTGGAGAATCCCCAGTTCTGCCTGGTTATACCAGGCCTCCTCAGATCTTTCCTTGGAACGAGCAGGCAAGAGGAAATACTTTCCATTTCAGAGAAGCGTGGACAAACAACGTTGCTTCAGACGGAGAAGAAAAGCGGCAGATGGAGTTCCAGCGCTGAATCCTGCTGGCCAAAAGCATGCTCTTGCCTTTATTCACTCATTCCTGGAACACAGTGTTCTTATTGTATTCCTCCTCACCCCGCTCAGCGCCTCTCCTCGGGCTCAGGGCTCGGAGATGCCCCGACCACGGTGCTGGCAGCTCTGGGGGAGTTAAAAAAAGCATCAAACGCATCTCGGCGGTGGAGCCTCTCCCTCGCCTGACGTCAGGTAAACGTGTGTTCTGAAAACCTGGATCCCGTTAGAAACGTTCCTGCTGTCTGGAAAACAAAGTACTCGCTCGCCTGGTTTAGTCATTAAGTAAATTTGTGGTTTGGTTGAGACAAAAAATAATGAAGAAAAGCTGTTGAAATCCTGGGATTAATTTGATAGTTTGCAGGCAGTGGTGTTTTTAAGTGGAGCTGCTGCCTTCTTTAGGCTGCGAGCAGACCCAGGTACAAACCTGGGCTTTCCTCTCTCCCTGTGCCTCCGAGCCAGGCATTTGGAAGTAATTTGTTCCACGAAGGCCCTCTCCGTGCGGGCGAGGGGGTTGCTGCGGGCTGGGAGCCGTGTTGTGTGGGTGTCGGCACGGCCGGCCCGCGGCTGGAACGCCGGGACGTGCTTTTGACTGCGTGTGTCATCCCCCTGGGCTGCGGGCAGGGACCGATGGACCCTCGCTCGGCGTGACATGGAAGGGGAGGGTCACTGGTGTTGTTCCGTCTGTGTCATGCAAGTTGGATATGACCCCTTCTGGGAAGACCCCTTTCCTCTGGGCCTCCTTTATGCTGCCAGCTGCCCTGCCTGCCTTCCCAGGGAAGGCAAACCATGGGGCAGAGAAGCCCCTGCAGAGACCCACATTTTGCAAAGTGTTTCCCGTCTCCATCAACCCAAATTGACTTGGGTCAGTCACCAAGGAAAGCAGAGGGCTGCGAGCTGGCACTGCTACGTGCTGTGTGAAAAAATGGCAGCTCGGTGTGTTCATCCACTTAACCACACACACACATATATATATATATAAAACCACTTGTATTAAACATAGATGTCATTTCAGTCTGAGATGCCAATTAGCAGAGTGGAAAGCTGTGCCAGTCAGCCTCTTGCTGAATTTTCCCCAGCTCTCAGCTTAAGCAGGGGAAGGAGACTGCATTATCAGCCCTCTGTACCACTCTTCGAGCTGGCCATTCCCAGTGCCCCAGGGAGAGCACATTCGGAGGGCCAGAGAGTCAGGGATGAGGACATGGATCCCACTCATTTCAGGAGTTAACATGTGTGGATGTTCAGCACATCCCTGCACAAGCTTGATTCTGTCCCTTCTAGTAAAATATTGAAAATAGGTCTCCTATGGCCTATTGGGTGTCGGAGGCCAGGACATGGAGGCAGATGTGGCTTTCGGGTGGGAGCAGTGTACCCTGGGTATCCAAAATGCACACAGGCCGCTGGGTTTGCCCTGGTCTTGGAGCTTCTTAAGTCACTACAGCAGCTTTTGGATGGCTGATTGAGCCTGGCTACGCCAGAGCAGTGAGGTTCTTGTTCAGTCACAATTTAGTGCAGCCAAATATCCTGTGCATTTTATAGAAAATGTCCCTATTTAATGTCAGCCTTTCATGATGGATAAGGATTAATATGAATCATGTCATCATTTAAAAACACAAGCACAAACTACTATGTTATGTTATAAATTCAGACTGAAATTAATGTAGGCAGATACCTGTTATTTTTAGATATGCAACAAAACGTTCTGCAACATTCATTTGACTTCAGGAAAATGATCCAAGTGTCCTGTTAATTGGTGTGCAGACATTGTGTTGCCCACATTTTCTTTTTCATTGTAATTAATTTCTTGTGCTTAGAGCTATTAAATAAATGAAGTTTGTGGTCTTGTTCTGGGGAGGACGAGCATTGTTTTTAGGTAGAACTTGACTTTATTGTTGGTCTCAAGTGGATTTTTGCACTTTTGATTTTTAACCTGTAACTGGTGGACAAAATCCAGTATTGCACTGGGGCTGTGAGTGAGCACGGCCTCGCCTCCTGTTGGGGAGGAGGAGCCGGGAGGGCTGGTTTGGAGATGCACAGCGAGATCAAATCCTGAGGGACTCGTTCTGCAGTTTCCTTGGAACACAGTGGTTTCATCCTGTTGTCTGAAAGCCTTTCCTGAGAAGGTTAGGGTGGTGATAGGGCAATACAGCCACAATATTTAGCCTATCTAGTCTTTATTTGCCTCCTAAGGCAAACATTTTATTTCCTGTATTTCAGCTTCCTTCCTAGATTTTCTCCCCCACCTTGCTGTATCCTGTGATCTAAATTGCTGGTTGCAATTAAAGCGTCCTCTGTACCTTAGTCCTGCCTGAGAAGCAGCATGTCCTTGGTAAATGCAAAGGAGTGAGAAACTGGGAACTCAGACTGGTAAATCTTGGATTTAGCTTTTGTAACTGTACTTTAATACTTCACAATAATTGCTGAAGCTCCCCATAAAATAATCTCTGCGTAGTCCTAAAATGGAATTGAATGCCTTAGAAGAAAAGAGGAGAAGAGCTCTTATCTGTACTTTTAGTTACATTTTTATTTATTTCCCTTCTTCCTCTGGCGTGGGAGGATGAATACGCAGGGAAGAAGATACAGATTTGCAAAGGCAAGGAGTGCTAAAGAGCGTCGTTTTTTTCATCAGCTTTTAAAAGCCAGACTGTAATCATAAATTCCCTGATAGCTGGAGCATGCAGAAGTTGTCTTTAAGCCTACAAGTGACAGGCTGCTGTTGCTTTTCAAACTTCAGATTTCATTTTTTTTTTGTAAGGCACAACTTTGATCTGGTTCCTTTGTAATGCTCTGCAGAGCGCCGGGGCCGCTGCGCTCGCTGGCTGCAGGGCTGGAAGTGAACTTTCTTGGCAAGAGCCATCTGGAGACCTCAAAGAACAGATTAACTTGTCCAGAATTGATGTGATCTTTGAAGAAGCTGCCCTTGCCTAGAACACATGTGATTAGCCTGACATTGGCAGTGATACAGTTGAGATGCAGGGCAGCATCTGAGTACCCAGAGTAATTGGGAAGAGTTTTAAGTGGAGCAACCCCAAGGATCTGCAATCAAATTATCAGCTAAATCCCTAATTTTATCCTCTTGAGCAGATTTTGCATCTTTAGTGCAGGTTAAATCCAGTCAGGAGTAAAGATTTTCAGCTTTGCATCTTCTTAGGCTTTCTGTTCTTAGCTCCAAGACGTTCCCGTGATGATGGATTGGGGAACATCGTGCGTGCTTTGGGACATTTCTCACAAGTTTCATGCTCAGTATGGTGCAACTTCTGTGATGGTTGTTGGCACCGTGGATTGGAAACAGAGACTTTTCTGTTCAGGTGGTGGATTAAAGTAATCTTGTAAGTCAGACTCGGTGGTGGATGCTGCTGTAATCACTTGTTTAAAGGTGACCCTGCCTCTTGGACACTTGTCAGCACGTGCTGTTTAGACATGCTGAAGGGCTTTACTTCAGCACATGCATCATAAGCTTAACATGTGCAGCTTTTAATTTGACTGACTGGTTGTGATCATGGAATATGGAATTGCATGAAGGATGTGACAGTCACCTGCTTGTTGGGAGATGTAAGTTTGGGGAGGAAGAGAGCGCTGATCGTGTCTGGCCAGCTGGAGGCTCAGTGACCTGTCATTCTGGAAGGATTTTTTTATTTCTTGGATGAAAGTATGTAACTTTTCAAATGGAAAAAAATAATTTTTTTCACACTGAATAAGTGGAAGATGTCAAAATAATGAGCTGGAAGGACGTCTCAGCATTAGACTATGTCCTTCCAATCACGAAGGCAAAAGGACTGGAGACACCAAATAGAGTAGTGCTTAGTGCTGATTTCTTGGAAATAGTCATCTTCAGAAGCACAGGACTGTAAAAGTTTGAACTATCTTGTCAGAGGTTGGTTTGAAAAAGCAGGGTGGGAGCACAGAGACTGAGTGACTGGGTACTGTTGAGTTGCAGCCTTGATCTGTGGGTACCGTCCCTCAGCCCAAACACCACCCACCAAAAGAGGAAGGAAGGAAGGAATTGTGTCCTGCTGTGCAGGATGGAGGGCACTGCAGCTGCTCCTTCTGCCACCAGATCTGGAGTTTCTGCAGAGCCCATTTTGGGGTGTCCTTCCCTGGGACTTGCCAACATCCCCACAGCTCCTGCAGCTTGGAGACCTTGGAGCTTTCTGAGACAACTCATGAAGTTTGGGTGATTATCAACTGCCTCATGGCTCCATGAGAAATCCCATTTTCAAAAAACGAGCTGCTCACTGAAACACCGGTGACCAAAGGTTCAAGCAGTGTCATGGGAGGAAATCTGGAAGAGCTGCTCAGGGAGAACACGTTGGGTTTTGTGGTTGTCAGCTTCATGAGTCTTTGATCTCTTGAGTCTTGATTTGTTGTCTCAAACGGGTGCTGCCTTGGTAGTGCAGGGGTTTGGAGGTGTCCCTCGTGCCATCAGGGAGTTTGGAGATGTCCTTATCTCAGGGTCATGCAGGTGGGGGACCCTCACAAAAGGGTGACTGCCAGCCTGCCTGGATTCTATGACAGCTTCAATTCTTTGGAGTGAAAATTTTCTTCCAGAAAACATCAGTGTCATAAAAATTCAGTGCTGGAGCTGGAGGAGACAGTAGCAGTGAAAACTGATGGATTGATCAGCTTCCATGTTAAACTGGGAGCTGTTCCAGCCACACTGGAACTGCAAGCAGGCTTGGGAAGACCATGTCTCTCAGACCTGCCAATAGAGTGTTGTGCAACTTATTCCCTCCAGTGGAAATTTAAATTCTACAGAAATTAGTTGCCTAGAGGCCTTTGCACCTTCAAGGAAGTTTCCCTCTTGCCTTAGTGGGTTTTCTTTCCCATGCTTGATGAAGAGCATCAGTGAAGGAGGTTTGTAACTGATGAGAACTGAAGGGAGTGCCGTGTGGATTTGGCTTTGCAGGCAGGATCAGTGAGGTCTTCCTCCCACTGTGGATGCTGAAGGTGATGCAATTCTTCCCCAGAGCATGCCAGCCCTGTGGTTTTTTGCATAGAGCAAATAGTAGCATGTGTGGCAAAAGTGGGGGGCTTTGCATCTTTGATTTAAAATTGAAATAGCCATCAGGGGAAGTTGTATGAGGGAGACTCTGGATCCCAGGCTGGAAGGAAAAGGATGCCCTTAGGGATTCACGATGCAGTGGAAACTCCAGGTAGGGCAAGAGGACTGAAGAGGACCTCACCTCTCTTCTCACTCACCATTGAAGCTCCAAAATCTGATAGTGCTGATGTCCAAAGTGCTGCGTGCTGGTCTTGGATGCAGGAGTGGGAGATTTGGGAATGGGATGCAGCCAAGAAAACATGCAAAATAAACCCAAAACAGGTAGAAGGAAGATACCTGTAGGTTTTCTGCAGCAGTTTTGGCCCTTGTCAGCATTACCAGAATGTACAGTGAGCAGTGGAGGGCTTTATGCAAAGAGAAGGCAGCTGGTCAGGCTGACTTACTCAGGTCGCTGTGATCTCTGTTATAATTGTTCCCTATGTGATTATTTTGAGGGTTGAGCAACTGAGAGCTGCAGAAGAGACGTGCAGCTTTATTTCTGTGATGTGTGAAATGTTCTGTGTTCATTTCAAAAACGTTCATTACTCTTTCTGTCTTAAAAAATAAAATAAAATTCCAGAAGTCTGCAGGAATTTTTGTGAAGTGTTAACTTTAAATATTCACCTTTCCTTTTATCGCCCTTATCAGTGCATAGAGCTCGGTATGTGAGGTTTTTAGCTGACATTTCAAATCGCTCTGAGTGTGCCTGAATCCCTTTTAAAGCAGCCTCCCCTCCCAGATCAGAAGTGACCAGTTTTTTTTTTGTTAGACTCCATGTTCCTTTAATGTTTTGCTCCTAATAGATGTTGAAAGCGTTCTTCAGAGGCACGGCACAAAACATTCAAATAGTGATACGAGCCAGCTGAAGAGAGTTGTCAGGGAGAGGGAACATTAGGAGAAGGATTGAATACAGATGGATTCCTCAAAAGTAATGTAACCTGTTATGATTGCTTTGAAATCCTATACCCTTTCCATCTCCTTACGCTTAGCAAAAGTTTACATTTGCATTGATGTATTAGAGGCAGAGCTAAAATTGAAGTAATCCCTGTTGTATACACACTTAAGTGTGTAATTTTAGCTAAACACAACAGTTGTGACCAAACCTGCGTTGTCAGTGGGAAGCCCGCAGCCCTGGATTGCTGCAGGAGAGCAAATCCATCCTGATTCTTCTGGAGGGGCCAGGGACCACCCAGCACTCATCTGCTTGCTCTCAGTTCCTTCAGCCAGCCCCCTTCCACACCCAACAGCCTTTCTGCTGTTCTTTCTTTGTATCAGCAGATAGAAAAGAGAAATGGATTGGGCTGTGCATTTTATTCTCTGTATCGTGCTTCTTTCTTAATATACTGCTGCAATAATCCATGCCTCTTCCAGAGAGTCCTGACAGAAGGTCCACTAGAAGAAGTTGGTGCTGTGTTTTAATTGGGTTGTCCAAAAAAGCATCCTTCTCTTTGCCCGCAGGGAAGGCCTGAGCTATCCATCATTCCTGCCTCAATTTAAGAGGTTGTCTCAGCCTCCATCATGCAGCTGTCACGTTGGATTTGACAGGAGGGTTGCACTGCACAGCGCTCCTTTAATACTCAGAACTGACCGTTCTGCAGGGGGAGAGCTGGTGAAGGGTCCTGGTTGGGTTTTCACTTATTATACCTCGCATTTTAGGTTGAACTTGTTCAAATTATTTCCAGTATTTGCCCTAGAAAGCCGTTCTGAAATCTGATGGAATATAGTAATAAGTTTGCTCCAGTGCACATTGGCAGTGACAGGCAGAAAGTTGGTGTGCTACAAGTTCTGTGGTGACTCACCATCCCAGGGCAGCTGTAAACGTTCATCCCCAACTGACTCTGCGTTGCACCGAGCATGGACAAACCTCACGAGGCTCTCTTTTCCTCAAACAGCCATGAAAAGGCTCAGCTGGCTCAGTTTTGAATGCTCTTTGCACCAGGCAGCTCTATCATCCAAGGAGAGAGAGCTCCTGGAGTTTTGGTTGATTTGGGGCAAACAAAGTACTAGTTTTCTCTTTGTGAGAATAGGAGTGTAATTTCTTTCTAACTGAACCATAATGGACCTGAAACAATATGGTTCTTCTTAGTGGCGGTGAGCATCCATGACCTCTGGAATTACAAGGACAATAGGTTGTGTGTCAAGGAGACGAAGGGCAGGTGAATAGGAGCTGAGTGCTGTGGTGGCTGAAGGCTGTAGCCCTGTCCAGTTCAGGTTTTGAAATACACTTTGGTATTGCTTCCCTCCTGCTATACCATGTGCCATATTATACATCCAGCTTTCTAAAAGCCTCCACCTTAAATGGGTTCTCCATCAGTCTCAGTTCCTGTAGTTGCTGTCCTGCGTTTATACTCCGAACAAACAGGCACAAACTGCCGGCATTTCCCTTTGATGGTGTCTTCCTCACCTCTGGGCCCTCCATCTGTGCCTTTCTCATGGCTTTCCTTGCCTTATCTAAATGTAAACTCGTCAGGGCAGGGGCTGTTTTCTGTTGTCCATAGGACTTTGACCGCTGCAGTTCAGCCAGAAACGCTGTTCACGGCAGAATGGGGAGGCACACGTTGCATGGTGTGCCCTCCATGGAGATGTTTGCTCAGGGCCCATTGCAAACCACATCAACCAAGTGCCAGTTACTGAGTTACCAAATAAAAGATCATGCTGATGAGCTCTGTGATCTGAATTAAATCAGGACTCTGATTTTCAGAGCTTGGAAAACCCAGGAATTCATCAGCTTTGGGATACCTTACAAACGCTGCACTTCATGCAGAGGGGCAGGTAGGGAGAGCCTGATGCTTGATTGGTGTGAACATTTCAGCTTGTTCTTCCTTCTGGCAAATTGCAAAATGACTTGCAGTGAGAACAAGTTGCCTGCATGGCCTAGCCTGTCTGTCCTGCAGGGTAGCAGAGCTGGGGGCACACAGGCAGCAGTAGCTTTTCTATGCCACTGGCAGAGTCAGTGTGAAGGAGTTCTTGCCTACTTGGTTCACAGGCTGCTTCACCATCGATGCAGGTCTCTTCCTGAGCAAGGAACTGAGCAAGGCAGCCTCTCTTCCTGACATTTTGGTGAAGAGGAGGAGTCTGGCCTGAATGTGTACTTGAATAACAAGGCATGGGTTGTGTACAAACTAACCTCTGTAGATCCGCAAGCAGATTGTCCATTGGAAAAGTCAGTGTGATTACATGGTCTTTCCTGATGGAATTTGCAAGTATGTGGTGTACCTGAGTGTGAGATTGGAGGTCAGCTTTACGTGCTGTCTTGTTTCGCCTCCCTCCCTTGGCAAATGTGTTAGAGAAGAGAAGGATGTTAAGGTAAGCATAGAATGGGTGAGGTGTGCTACACATCCCTCCCTGCTGGAAGAGTAGAAGCCTGTTCTGACTAAGAAAAATACTGTCTTAGTACCTAGGTATTGCTTTAAGATGCTCATGTAATGACAGTGCTAAGCAGCTAGCCCATGTACACCGTAAATCCTGATGAAAACTGGAGTTCTTTCCACGCAGTCTTGTTGCCTCCCTTCTTTATCTCTACCAGTATCATCGTCATTACACTATGAATTCCCTTCTTGTTCCATTATGAGTCAAATTTTTCATGGTTCTATCAGTGTAACTTGGTGTGAACACAGCCTATTCTGTAGCCTGTCGCCAACGCTGGGACTCCAGGCAGAGTCCCTCTGCCTGGTCATGCAGAATATGGCCAAGGTTGTGCCTCTCTAATCTGACTCTGGTATTTTTGCAGGCATGGGTCATGGAGAGAGCCTGTTAACCCTTACTATGTCAACACGGGCTACGCTTTGGCCCCGGCGACCAGCGCCAATGACAGCGAGCAGCAGAGCATGTCCAGCGACGCCGACACCATGTCGCTGACGGACAGCAGCGTGTAAGTACCTCCAGCGTGGTGGGGCAGTGGCATGTTTATGTCTTCAGCAGTGGTGCCGCTCTTGTGTTGGTCTGGGAGAGGCCTTGGCACAGCTGGGGTCTGAACAGACCACGGCCATGATCATTCTCACTTTCTCTTCGCTTGTTTTGTCACTGTGGAGGCTGCTCAGCCTTGCCGGTCTTGGGAACATTGGCAGCATGAAATACTTGGAGTGAACTAAAACATAAATGATGCTCGGAGTTTCTGCAATGTTTCTTGCCAGGTGCAAGAAGAATTGGCTTTGTAGTAAGTGATTTGAGCTACAGTATCTTCTGCATGTCAGACAGAGCTTTCTAATTGCCTGGATACCTCTCTTGAGGTTTTACGCTGCCAAACTCACAGAATCACAGAATGGGTAAGGTTGGATGAGACCACAGTGGGTCAACCTCCCTGCTCCAGCAGGGTCATCCCAGAGCATGTGGCACCAGATTGTGTCCAGACAGCTCTTGAACTTCTCCAGTGAGGAGACTCCACACCCTCTCTGGACAATCTGTTCCAGTGCTCGGTCACCCCCACGGTAAAGAAATTCTTCCTCATATTCAAGTGGAACTTCCTGTGCTTCCCTCTTGTCCTATTGGTCAGCACCAAGGAGCAGAGCCTGGTCTATCCTCTGACACCTCCCTGCAGACACTGACAGACATGGAATGAGGTCTGAGCAGCCCCAGCTCCCTCAGCTTTTCCTCAGGAGAGAGATGCTCCAGTCCCTTCATCAACTTCATTGCCCTCCACTGGGCTGGCTCCAGGAGCTCCACGTCTCCAGAGCAGACCAGAACTGGACACAGATGTTAGTCCAGATGGAGTAACTGTGCTCAGTCTGGATTACTCTTCAGTAGGATTGGTGACTGACCAGTTCTAGTTTGTCTGGTGACCACTGTGCTTTAACACAACTTGTGCCAGTAAGCCCCAGACAAATCTTTTCTGCTTTTTTCTCTTTCTGTCCCTCATGACAGTGCTCTGTATCTCACCCATGAGACTCCTTCCTTAAAGATGGTCTGCAAAGGGAGAAAAAAAGGGGGGTTGAGATTTCATTGTGACTGCATCTCTGTGATAGGAAAAAAAAAAAGGATTTGGGGGAAAATATTATTCACTGCTTGGTCTGTTTTTTAGTAGTGCAAATGCAAGTGTCTTTCTGTAGAGTAGAAACCCTTTGATTCTTCAGGTGAAAGATGGCAGGTTTACAGAATGAGGAGAGGGTTTTATTAATGGCAGCGCTGTAAACACAGAGTCCTCCAAGAGGCTCGTTTAGTGTCACTGAATATCAGGAGCTGTCAGACCTTGTTGGAGAAACTTTCCAGCCTGTGCCATAGAAGTTGTTAATGGCTGTTGCAACACTTCCCCACCTGCCCTCAGTTCGTACAGCGGGACGGTGGTGAGGGGGTTTCTGTGTCTGGGGTGGTGAGTCAGGAATGTCTGTTTTGTCTCTGGCTCCACGGAGGCCTGGGACCATGTAGGGGCAGCTGTGAGTCCATCCTGCGCCCTGACACCAGCTCCTCGCTCCTGATCCCTGTCATGCTGCAAAATGGAGGAGGCAGACCTGGTCCAAAGGGGCCTGGGAAGAGGAGGATGCCCCCAGGACAGAACACTGTAGAGGACCACTAATTAAAGGCTCCATTTGATACAAATCCAGCTGCTCTGCCACATCGTTCTGCAATTCTTCATATTCATCAATTTATATGGAGGAGTGCTCTGAAACTAGCAGGGGTCTTGTAACTTCTTGCTATCAGGAGAGACAGATGTAAGAACTCTTCAAAATTAATTAGCTTTTAGCACTTCCTTTTCCACTTGTCCAGCAGGCTCATGGAGCTGCACTGATGGTTATACCTGCGATAAGTTGTGATCATTTATGGCAGAGTTCTTCACCTTCCTGATTTTTATTTCAGTAGCCATAGTTTGTTTCTTTTACAGGCAGAATAATTTCTGATTGGCCATCCTACGCTCCTTTTTCCTTTAGGCATTTTATTCCCCCTGTGCTCACCATAGTCTGCTTCTAGGACTTTAATTACCACTACTACACGTGCTGCCTTCTGCTACTAATTAACCCAGTCTTAATCGTTCATTTTAAGTAAGACTTGAACACTGTAAGGGTAAACCTCTGATCTTTCTTTCTACACATCTCAAACTGGATGCTTGCAGAATGATCCCCAAACTGGGATTCTGGGTGTACAGCCTTGACCTTTGGCTTTACAAAGGCTCTGCCTGTTTTCAGAGCACTTGCTCTTCATGACATGCTTTCAGACTCCAGTACCAGATTTTATTCAGTTTCTGCATGGCATTGCTGAACCTATCTGCCTCCCGAGTTTCAAAGGAATTTTTGCAGAACTGCTCAAGGCAGCAAAAATGAAGAACAACCAGATGAAGTTAAAGAAGGGACTCCTGCTGCTTGACAAGACTTACATGTCTCCGTGCTTTGAATTTAGGCCTCCTCTGAGGAAAATGGCAATAAAAGCCTCGTTTGCTGATGAGTGAGGTTCTTCCCTCTGTGTGCTGTTTACATACAGCAGTCATGCTTAATAATGAAGAAATCTGGCTTGTGCTCCAGGGCAGCACATGAGTGGGGTGTGATCCCAAGGCAAAGACCTGAGCGATGCTCTGCCTGTCAGGGCTCCTGAGCTGTGGCGAAGGGAGGCAGGCACAGACTTCTTGGGAGTACCCAGCCCACCAAAGGGGTTGTAAAGCTGTGATACCAGCTGCAAACCTGAAAGACCAGCTTTCAGCAGGATGTCCTTCTGGCAGATGTTACTGAAATGGGTTGAATTTACGTAATGAATATGTTATCAGTCCCTTTCGGAGTACTTTGCTTTTTGAGTGGCTTAAAAAACACTGCTCTGAAACGCCTGTGTTCTGCTGATTATTTTTCAGTCTTCCTGTGTCATAGGAATTCCTCTGCCCTGGTAGGCAAAACAGCTCCGGTCCTCTCTGCTGAAACCTGTTTTTACAATCGGCAGGGCAGCTGTGTTGTTTTAGCTGGTCTGTGTGGACGAAGGTCTGGGGAGGACACAGTGAGAGGCTCCGGCGAGCTCTGGCCCGGCAGTGCCGCGGCCGCAGGTGGGGCCAAGTGGTTCACTGCTGGTGTTCAGTGGAGGGTCTTTGGGGCTCTGCCTCCCCCCTGGGCTGCTGGGAGCCTGCCCCGGTCTTGCAGCAGCATTTCCAGCACAGTCCTAAACTGCTCTTGCTGTCTCAGGTAACCCTGCACGGAGGAGGCAGCCTTGTGGGTAGGAGGGGGCGTCACAACAGAGATGCTTGAGGCGAGTTAAGGCAACTGTAGGTAGGAAGGCAACAGGCAGCAGCTGAAATGCATTAAATTGCCATATGATGTTCCAGTTCAGATGCAGAAATGCCTTAGGTCCGTATCTGTCTTGATTTCTGCAAGAGCTTACACGGTAAACAAGAGGTAATGTCTCCTGTTTAGCCCTGTGTTGTGCTCCAGCTAAACAATACTCCTTCCTCTGAGTCTTATCATGTGTCCTGGTTTATTGTCGTTGGGAGACAGCTTTGCCTTCCCCCGAGGCACTTGGGAAGCCCTCAGTGCCTATGGGCTTGACCGGAGGGATGCTCCTTCCTCCCCACTTCCAGTCAAACCTGCTCCAGAGTGAAGATGGCCATTCTCCAGAGCATGGGGGTTTAGGACAGTGGTTATTCTTTCAAAAGCCTTGCAAATTAAATGTCAGTCCTTGGATGACTGGCCTTTGGCCAAAACGCCTGGTGATTTTCCCATGGGGCTACTTTTATGTGAAAGGTCTCTCGGGTGACGGAGGTCCTTTGGTAACAGTAATTGGTTGAAAATACCAGTTTCACTGTGGATTTGTTTCCTCTCTGTTCTGTGGCCAGTGGTCCACAATTACCCTGAGTTCTGCTCTATTTTAACAAGTTCAACAGCTTTTTAATTTGAAAGATCCCGAATGATGATTTCCAGTGTTAGGTGTGATGGTTGGTTTTGGAGGCTCTCTACAGAGAAGCAAAGACAGCTCTCCTTAGGAGAGTCCAGCTGCAGAGCCACAGCCAGACTTCCCTGCTCACCAGAGGCTCTTGCCAGGTCAGTTTGGAGAGGGGAGGAAGCCTCCACATTTCCCCAACAGCAAACCAATCGCATTGTCATTAAATAAACTATAGAGATACTCTTCTTCCCCCATTGCACTTCAGCACCGAGTTTTCTGGTGCTAAAGAAAATCACGTGGTGAAACAAGGAAAAACAGTTTGAGAAAGTTTTATTTTAAAAGTAAATGTGCTCTAAAAAAGTTTTGATTTTTTTTTATATATATATATATATAATTTCTGTCTATCTATTGAAAATATCTCAAAGCAGCCTACCTGACAAAAGGAAAACAAAAGTACGGTATTGGTTTTCCTTGCTTTCCCCCCATCTATTGAATAAGGTTTTGTTGGGATAAAATTAAAGTGCTTATCTTTGAATTTGCTTCCTCTGGTTGAGTTGGCACAGTACATTGAACGAAGGAATGTTCCAAGTTCAGAGGTGGCATTGGGGAATCTAGTTAAAATGACATCAAAGGCAGCACAGCGGGGCTGAACATGTGTTTGAAGCCGGATAGATTAGAGGCCATTATCAGCCTTTCGCTACTGTGCTGGGAACAAAAGTCGCTCTTTCCGCTGGGACTGCTGCTGGGGAGAATTAAAAAAAAAAAGGGAGAGAGAGAAAGAAAGAAAAATTGCACTTTCTAACATAATGCCGCTCTCCCCGCGAATGGCCGCACGGCTTTAGCGTGCGAGTTGTGTTCTGGCGCCCGGGTTTTGTGCAGTGGTTAAGCTGAAATGTTGTCTATTGATGCCGACCAGCGATGGCTAAAATAATCCCCCTGGCTTTTGTTTCTCCTCTAAAAACTGCCAGTTGTTTTGTTGCCATTAATCCAGAAAAAGCCGCTTGGCGATGCGGTGAAACTCTGTAACCGTTGTGAGTCTTAAGCTCAGATGGAAGGTTGTCATTAAAGAAAATGAGGCCTAATGAACACTGCAGTAACCCCTGTTGGTACAGCAACCTGTGGGGAAATTGCCCAGCTCCCAAGCCATGTCACTGTGGGCGCGGGGAAGGTGGTGCTCCCAACACGCTCTTCCTCCTCCCGCATTACCTGCAGCCACTCTCCGGAGCTGTAATTAGCCCGGCTCATTTTCTGCTCTCTCGTTTGTCTTCCTACAAAGAAGCACTTGTCATTAATCACGGGTTTTATTTTGATTTAATGGTGTTTCATTTTGAATGCCTGGGTTGCTGCATGAAAATGTGCTCTGCTTGTGTAATTTGGTGGCGATTCTGCCCGCACCAACATTTCCAGGGAGGCAGCACAATGGGAATGGGAATGAGAGCTGACGATGGCCATCCTCACACAGGCTGCTGCTCGAAACTCAGTAGGTTTGCAGGCAAAACACCACAGTAGATTGTGTTTCTCTTGCCAAATGGCATCTTGACTTTAAAAATGTGCTGGTGAAACTGTTTGGAAATTTTTGGAGAAGCAGCTGCGGAGGGGGAGGTAGGTGCTAAGGACATTTGGCTTGTTCAAACATCTTGTTGTGAGATGTGTGGGGACTGGCTCATTTGCACAGCTCAGAGGGGTGCAGGGTTGGCAGGAGACAATGCCTGTACATGAAAGGTATTTGGTACTTGGGATTTACCCAATCCATCCATTCATTTCCACCCACTTCTGTGGCGCTACAGTGACCTCTCAAGCAGTGTCTTCTACTCAATCAGAGAAATGTGAAAAATAAAAAAGGAAGGCTCCAAATTGCCAAGCTCCAGGCTGACTTTTGTTTTTGCATTTGTTGATTTTTCCCCAAAAATAGCCCAATGTCACCAGGGGGTGGGTCTGTGTCCTTTCATGGCTGGGCTCCACTCACTCACCTTTTTGTCCCAGGGTGTGAGCAGGGTGGTGGCAATGGTGAGAACAAAAATGTGTTTCTTTCTTTTGCCAAAAGTCACGCTCAGCCAGTGATGCTTTGCCTTGTGGGGTGCTTAGTAAAGCCTGGTGCCTCTGACCCGCTGACACCCTGTTGTTGGGACCCATGTGTACCCAGGCTCATGGCAGAGCCATGGACCATATTCCCAGTCTGTCAGGACCAGGGGTTGCGGCCACCACTGTCTCCTCCCCCTGCACAGACCTCCATCACCAGCTCTTTCAGCACAGGCACAGACCCGAATGGAGCTGGTTCGGTTAGTTGGCTGTCACTGCCCAGGGCATCCCTTCCTACCTCAGTCCAGCCTCCCCTGAGGAGAGGGCTGTGTTCTTCCCCACAGTAAATTCAGTATCAAGCCCATAATTTCAGGCCGAGCTGGAGCTTGCTTTGGGAGCAGTGGAGCCTACCCCTTTGCTTTGATAAGCCATTTGAGAAGCTGTCACGCTCTCTTAAAAATATATACCTTGTTCCCTGACCAAGTTCCTTTGGAGTAGATGCTCACTGAGCTCCCACTCCTCCTTCTCCCCCCTCTCCTAGCCTGCCCTGTGGTTTAATGTGTGCATTACAGGCTCTTTATAGAAAGCAACCAACTATAAAAGGTACCAGGATGCAGTCCAAGTCCTTCTCCCTGCCCTCTGCCTTGGGCAGCAGTTGCAGGCGAGTCCTGCCTCGCTCTGCTCCCGGTGGATGCCGTGTAAGTCCCCCCAGCCCCCAGGGCCAGAGCGTTGTTGGCATGGGCACCTGGGCGAGCATCGTTCCCCACACAGGTTCTTCTTGCTCTGGGCACGCAAAGCTTTCCTCAAACGTAAAGGGGTTTCCTGCCTGCCACTCTGTGTCAGCGAGGCGTGAGAGACAGAAATGAGTCGGAGAAAGGCGCTAAAGCGGGGCCTGTTGTTGTTTTATTCCGGCAGAGATGGGATCCCACCGTACAGACTCCGAAAGCAGCATCGCAGAGAGATGCAAGAAAGTGCCAAAGCAAATGGACGCGTGCCACTACCTCACATTCCTGTAAGTAGCACTATCTCCTTCCCAGAGGTAAATATGCAAAATATGTGAGATCTCAAGTGGGCAGTTGCTCTGCTTGTGCTGGAGTTTAACCCCCCCTTTTAGGGGTGTGTTCATTTTAAGGTGGGCAGACAATGTGCTAAGAAAGAACTCGGGGAGCCTTCTGCCAAACTCACCACCGTGGTCTGCCCAAAACACAGCGTTTTTCTTCGCCATTCAGCTGGCTGTTTCTCCTGGATGAGAATGGCAGCACTGGCTGGCATTTACCTGCAAGCAGGTTGCGTGCCCTCAGGTGAGCTGGAGGTGTTTGTGGAAGGTGTAGAAGGCTCTTGGCCATGGAGGCTGATGTAGGTCTCAGCCAAGGTCAGCTGGGGAGAAATGCAACAGTCCCCAGCAGTATTTCCGCACTGAGCAGCCAAAGGGAGCTGTAACCTGTTCTCAAGGACTCGGGGAAGCTCACCTGGGGCTACTAGGCCGGAGAGCAAAGAAAAGTGCAGGCCTAAGTATCTCATTTGTCTGACACTTGGTTGCTCCAGGTAAGCAAAACAGCTTTTGGAAGATGAGCACGACTGCCAGGGCTCTGCATCCCCATCTGCGGCTCTGCTTGTTATTGTTTTCTTTTTGTGAGAAGTTACAGGTGACATTTAGTATCTAGTAGGGAATAAAGGTGCTGCTTTCCCCTTTGGACAGCTGGACTCCAGCACAAATCAAATAGGGAGAAAAAAAGACTCCATCTGCTTTTTCCAGAAGTGCCTTCAAACTTGACGCAGCTGTTCACGTTCTGCCTGCTCAAAGCAGCACAATACCAGCAGAAATACACCCTTGTTTTAATCTGATTTAAAAAAAAAAAAAAACACCACACCAAAACCACCACTCTTTGTTTTGCCTTTTAAATTAGATTATTTTCCTTAGATTTAAGAGGGTCTCCTGTGCTTTGATCACTGGGTTGACAATAAAAGCCCTGGCTGTGGACGCTCATAGCCATCCTTGCTCAGTCACCTCTCTTTTCACACAGTTGCTTTCACAGTGTGGTTGCTGTTGAAAAGGCTGGCTGGGTGCCTTTTTATTTCACTTGATGCCATTTTTACTGTAAGCATGGCTTTGTTAGAGTTGAAGTTTGAAAGCTTGGCCTTTATTTTTTGTTGTTATTGTTGTTGCTGTTCCCCAACAGTGGGAACTACTGAGTGAATATTCTCCGACTTCAAAGCTTGTCAGTGGCTTTACCTTTTGGATAAAAATAATAGTGGCTTTCTGTTGATGGTGTGCACTGGCAATGCCTCGATGAACTGCAGGTTATAAACTCAGAGTTTGGAGCATTAAATATGTATAGTGAGCTCTGCTTTAATGAACTTCCATCTGCCAAACATTTCTTTTGTTGAACTGAATAAGTGTCATTCCAGCAGCAGTTCCTTGCAGGCTAATTAGTTTTACTTAGCATTAAATTTTATCGACCTTTTTGGAAACCAGTTTAAAAAGGAAGGGGGGGGAGAACAAGGTTTAAATTGGCCACCTGCTGCTTATAAATTTTTATATTATCCTATTTACCTACACAGTCTTTTAGAATTACATATTCTTCCTAAACTACACACAGATGCTTCAACAAGGATTTTTCTGTGAAACATCCACTGTTCCCATTAGGTTCTGCACTGTAATTTTAAGTCCCACAGAAAAAGGCATCTTGACACATATTTATATGGGAGCAGAGGACTGAGAAGTCGAGTTAGTTCTAGTCTTTCTCCAGGGAATAAAAGTTTAGTTCAGACACTCTGGCACCTCCTGCCAGCCAATTACTGACACAGAATTGGCATCGACTTCAGAGAGGCCCTGCTCTGCCCTTGCTTATCAATCAGCCAAGAAAGGAGAAGGTAATTAGACAATGTGTTTTGACAACACCAGTGTGAAATGTTATAAAGTTACTCTTTAAAATTCACCTCTAACTACACGCTGATTGAGTTAAAGGGCCCCAATTAGCAAGGAGCCATGCAAATGTTCCTTCAAGTGTTGCTTTCCGCAGCCAGTGGTTGGGCTGTCCCACAGCCCGTGGCTAAAGCAGGCTGAACCCAGGGCTTAGCTGCTTTTTAACGTGTGGCAGTGACGAAATCACTACCTTTGAGTGAAGGTCTTTATGGACTCATATCTACCCAGTGTAGCCAGAGTCCATGCTGATAGTGCCTGCAGAATGCACGGCATGTTTTCCTACTGATAATAGAGAACCTCCTACTTCCGAAAGTCATTTCAGAAGTCCTTTACAGACCTTACTGTTCCCTGACAAATGAGTTACAGGACCATTATGCAAAATTCTGAAAGGACTTCTCTTGCTTTTTATAGCAGCACTTGTAGTTAGGTCCAGCAGCTATAAACTGCAGTGATTATATGTTCATAGGAGGCAGCTCACCGGTTCCAACAGCTGCCTCCAAGTAACAACAGCATGTGCTGGGTATGTAGGATGCCCTGCTCTGCAGCAGGAGATGTGTGGATGGCTGTGATCTGCATCTCCCACACGTACCAGCTCACATCTTCCACGCTTACCACCTCACCAGTGCTCTAAGTTTGGAAAAGTTGTGTTCTGTGAAGTGGCGCTCTGCCCAGGAATGCAGTGCGTGCCTGTGTTGTGCCTCTGGCAGGAACCCATTACACAGTGAGTGAGTGTTGCTTTCATGTGGTTTTCCATCTCTTGGATTTAAGCAGAGTCGTGGAGCACCAAGGAAGGAAAGAGCAAGCAAATTCTCAAAGGAAGGGAGAAAGCCCAGAGACTGCAGGGCTGTACCTGTAAATACCCTGTATTTACCCTGGCTCTGGCATTCATCCATTCCCAGGAAAGAATGGAAGATCCTCCTTTTCCACAGCAAATTCAGAAAATCCATCCTCAAGCATTAAGACTTGGGATTTGGTCAGTTGGTTTGTTTAACTGCAAGAAGCAGCCATTTTGTGATGCTGTTGCTGTAGCTTTATCATCAGGACGGAGCTCTCCTGTCCTGCCCCGCAATCAGGGATACTGCAGGGTGGCTTCTGTATGTTCTTGAGGAGGTTGTGAGTGACCACTCAGCTGGGCTGAGCAAGTGGGGAGTGCACAGGAGGAGCCTGGGCTCGTGCTGCCTGGATAACTGCAGCTGAATGAGATTTCTGCTCCCGCGAGTTGGGAACCTGCTTGGAATTCTCATTGGCTGTTTTATGCTGTTTCCCTCAAATGCCTTGCAGCAGTGGGACTCCTTGCTAATCCCTGAATTCTGCTAAAGTGGATGCTGAAATCCAGGTACCTGTGAGCTCTGCCACAAGTTTTTCTGGTATGGAAACACCACTTATCTGTTAAAAACTTACGTCACAGGGGAATGTATCAATCTAAGAGATAAGGAGGTTCAGAAGTTCTTTGCTTGTGGCTTCTCTACCCAGCTGTCTTTTCATTTCCAAGACTGACTTGTGATCTAACATCAGCCCCTCAGGCATCACAGAGGCATCAAACCTCCTGTAGAAGAGAGAGGTTTACCAGCACAGAATTCCTTGGCTTGTTCAGATCTGCGAGCAATGGTTCAGCCCAACCCCTGGGCCCTGGGGCTGGTTAGGGACCTCTACCCCATATAATTTTGGAAGGCTGCCTGTTTTATCTCAGAGCAGTTGAGGTTGAACCTTCCCAAGGGGAACCTGCAAACCACAGTGAGATTCTTCCCTTTCATCCTTTTCACATATAGATCATGGCAGAACCACACATTTTGGATGCCGGGGTGTTCTGATGTGCAACTTGGTCCTCAAACCTTAGGTTCTCGGGGATGGTAAAATCCATCAAAACCCAGACCTGCACCTACCTCATGGAGCAAAATCCATGCAATTCCCACTCTTATCAGCTCCAAGAAAAGGAGAAAATGTGAGAGAGCTGAGTGGAACTACTGGAGAGCTTGGGACTCTCACATGTTCTCAGCAGGGTACTTCTTCCCTTAGGTACCAGAGCTTCAGGCACTTCACGTGTCAAGGACGTTGTTCTGGTGATAGGTACCCCAAGAACTCCTTCAGAGCTGTCACAAGGAAAGATTGCTCCATCCAGACCAGTTCAAGCAATTTCTTTCTTGGCAATCCACCTGGCATTCAGCCTCCCATCTGTTGTCCTCTGCAGCCTCCCCATCTCAGTGTGGTTTGGTTCTGGACAGACCTATCTAACTAGTGGCATTAAATAGAAGTAGGTAGGTCATTAAATAAAACAATAGAGAAAACAGCTGTAAATAAAGAGTTCTTTAAAACTGAGTACTTCCTTTCTGAATTGTTGATTCAGAATGTCCAGAGATCTCATTCTGGTGCAGACTGGAGGGCTGGATCCTCCTAAACCTTGCTGCATCCTTGATTTGGAACAAAAGCTTTGGATTTGGATTTGGAACCCCTTCTGACTTCAGAAGAATAAACAGCTTATTTACGACTGCCTTGGCAGGACTCTGTATGCCCATGGGAACCTGGAGGCCAGTTCAAAATCCTGAAGCCCTGAAGGATCCTGCTCTGGGCATGTGCTCAGCCTGGCTGGTTGTTGATGGAGCACGTCTCCCATGTCTCTCTTTGGAAGTCAGGCCCATCATTTGGTAAAAGTTTCAAGCACTCTGTTGTCTTTTTGAACCAGGTCAGTGCAATCCGCGTTTGCTGTCCAGGGAGACAGAGAGAGCACTCAGCGATTTTCTGGATTGTTTCAGCGCAGGGAATGGGATTGTTTCATCCGTTATTCTGCAATACTGTTAGTTTTGGGGAAGCCTGTGTGCCTTTGAACCAGAAATAAATGGCGATGTTCAGAGCATCCTCCTGCTTCCCAGCTCTCTGAGTCACCCTTACAGGTACCCACCAGGACAGTGTAGGGCACACACAACTGGTATCCGTGGGATGAAGTGAGGTTCATTCCAGCTGCACTCAGTTTGGATGCTGAGGGAGACCCTTGCAGAGGTGGCTGCACAGAGGGGGCTGCGTTTGCACCTTCCAGCAGGCTGCTGAGGCCCTCTGCAAGCTGTTGTGCTGAGTGGGAAGCTCCAAGGATAGGGCAGTGGGTTTTGCAGGTGCAGCAGGTTTTTTGAAAGACGGAGGAAAATTAGTTCATCCTAAAGATTCTTGGGTTCAATTATTGTAATTTCTGTAGTTGATCTTCAGTCATCTCCAGACTTTGAGAGCCTGTGGATAAACATGCTGACGTATTAGTTGTAAAAGACCAGAATCGTCTCATCATGAGTTCCCTGGATACAGCAGTGATTCCAGATGCCTTCAGTTCCTCATCAGAGACAGAGCTGTGGTCCTTAAGCATTGCTGGGCCTGCAGGGAAGCATCTTCCTGTGACAGGACTTGCAGACTCAGGTTTCCAAACAGCCTTTGCACCCACTCTTGCCGGAGGTTCAGGAGAGGCTTTGGTTTGGGATGCTGCATTGCACCAGGGACAATGAAATTAAAGAGAAATCCTTTCCCAGTTGTGCTCCTCTGTGGTAGCTGCAACAGGGAGACCTGAGACTGTAACTGCTGAGCTCCGAGCTGTCTCTCATTAGGCTCATTAGGTGTCTAACGGAGCAGGGCTTGGTGCTGCTGTCGTGTAAACAACCGCAGGGGGAGCTGGCCTGTCTGAGGTGGCGGGAGGGAGGGAGCACGTCACCCCACAGGCTGTGACTTGTCAGGCAAGAGAGAGACTTCCCTCCTTGGGAACTGCTGGTGCAGCCTCACGAGGTGCAGGGAGGTGGTCATGGGTTTGGGGTTTCTGAAGAAAGCAGCTCCCGTAGCCAGAAGTGCTCCCCTGGGCTATGCCGGGGAACAGACACATCGCTTGGATCCTGGAAGCTCCTCAGGGAGTAAGAGAGCAGGAACCAGCCCTGCCACATCCTCCCCTGTGCTGGGCCCTGTCTGGGGCAGTGCAAAGATGAAGCATGCTGCCTCGGCCCCTGTGCCATCATTTCAAGGCTAAACATTTTTGTTGGTGAAAATCTTTACCTGCGGTTTTGGTTGTTTGTTTTTTTTTAATTTGATTTGCAGGGCGGGAGGTCCTGGTAGCAGCAAAGGTGTCATCCCAGGGCGGGAGCCACCTGGTAGGTCACACATGTTGTGCCCTCTCCAGTGGCTCCACACATGGATGAAGGGATGGCTGGTGGAGGCTGTTCCCTTCTCGGATGGGTCACTGGGATTGAGATTTGCTGGCAGGGTCAGGAAGACCAATTCCTCTTGGCAAACAAAAGAAGCAGTGCTTTAATTGGGACCTCTGCGACCCAGCTGGGGTGTCATGAAAAGATTCCTTCAGCTCCCTGGTGCCATCAGGGGGTACTTGCTGCTGCTGGTTTTCTTCCCTGCCTTCCTCTCAGCCACTGGCAGGGACAGCAAAGCCGATGCGATTTGCATACTTCTGTCAGGTTTTGAGGCAAAGCAGTATTTTAGTCTCCTGCTTTGATCTTTTGGCTGGTCTGGGATAAATTCGGGTGGTCTCTCATCCTCCTTTAAAGTTTTCAAGCTCCGCGTCTGCTCCTGATGCTGCATTTGTTCTTTTGCTGTGAGTTATCTTATGTCTTCACATTTAGTTTTATCTCTGGTCCTATAGAGGGTATATTTCTCTCGTGTTGGTATTGAAACATTTGAATGCAGGGTTTTGGTGCTGCTGAATTTTCCAACTATTTTTCCTCCAAATTAAATTTTTATCTCCGCTGTGTCGTTTCCTTGTTTCTAATATTTTAACAAAATAATGCAGAAGGGATGAAAATGAGGGGGGAAATACAGCAGCTGAGAGCTTCATACTTCACAAACTTCTTATCCCAGAGCTCAGGAATTTCAGGACAAAGTAACTCAGCATAAGGAATCGAGAATGCCCTTGAACTGCCATAAATATTCATTTATTCACCCAGAGCAACCAGTAAAATGGCATCTGTACTTGTAAGGGTGCTGTATTGATAAAGCCAGCAGGGAATCTTTGCATGGCTCTGAAGAGCTGAGATGCAATCCTACAGGATCCTTCAGGAGGAGAGGATGCTTTGTGGGAATAGGGGCCGTTTTGCAGGGATTGACTGGCATACACTGATCCTCCTGGGATAAGCTGAGTGAGTGTGCACCAGAGTCCTGCTTTCTATCCAAATGAAAGCTATGAACAGGATTTTTGAGTGGTTGAGAGGTCTGTACATCCCTTTCCCGCCCTTTGAGACCAGGATATTCCTGTTGACCCTGTTTAGATTGGGAGAAAACCAAGCACATCCATCCCTAAGTGGAATTTGGTGCCAAAAGAAACCCTGTTGAATTGTGGCTCCAGAAAACCTTTCCCTTACATGGGGAGGTGTGTGGAGCTCGTGCCAGCCAGGGAGCTCGTGGAGGTGGCTCAGCTTCCAGCCCCCAGGTCCTGGGCTGCACCTCAGCGCCTGCCAGCCTGCCCTCCCTCCGCTCCCCACCGGAACGACCGGCAATTCCGGTTATCAAAGCCTCCCAAATAAACGTGTGATTTTTCAGGCATCGTGGGCTAACCCCTGGTGTGCTCTCCCTGCAGCGTACGTACCGAATGCCAAAGGATATCCACGTGGAACCAGAGAAGTTTGCTGCAGAACTGATCAATCGTCTGGAGGAAGTACAGAAGGAACGTGAAGCAGCGGAGAAATTAGAGGAGCGCCTTAAACGCGTTCGAGCGGTCAGTAACCTTCCTGCCCTCCTCTGCCAGCCTGGGAGGCTGCTTTGTACCACAGGGAGCTTTCAGCTGCTGTGGAAGCAACTGGAGTGACCAGTTCCCTGTTCCTCTGCCATGGTCAGCACTTGCTGACCATGGGGCTCTTGGAGGCTCCCGTTGCCCCAGGAGCTGTCACGGTGCTGTTCCCCCATCCGTGCGAGGCTCTCTGAGCTCCAGTGCTCCCTCCCTGTGTAAGATACCAGCCATGGCACAGCAGTGCCCACTTCTGCCATAAATTGGAGGCTGTGGATGCTCTCCATCACCTTTTTTGGCACCCTGACTCTCCTGACTTTGTGAGCAGTCCCTTCCGTGCGAGGACGGGGACTGTGTAACAGGGGTTCACCTTTCCCTCGGAGGTCTTGTATGATCCCTGTTTCCTCCACAAATGGTAACCAGAGGGCAGGTGAATGTTGTGTTTGGAGGTGTTTGTGTCTGCTATCAGGCTGCTTCTACCACAGCCAAAATGGTTCTGCCCCTCAGTGCCTAACACATCCCTAGAAAACTTGGAATTGATCAGATGTGTCTCCTGGGCAGAGAAACGCACTGACTGCACAGGGATGGCTGGGAATACCCAGCCAGTGGCACTGAGGACTGTTAGCCCTGGTACTGCTGAGGCCCTTCAGAGCCTGAGGACTTGTTAGGTGAACCATGGGAAGTGTGCAAGTCCTTAAGCTCCACAACAAGCTCTAAAAGGTGAAGAGTGAGGTGCTGGCCGTGTGGTATTACCTGCGTGAGACCCCTGTTCAGCAGTATTCATACCATCTTTTTTCTTCTGAAACACCCCATCTTGGGCTGGGGATACGGGACAGATTTCAGAGGGCACTGTGGTGTTACTGAATGTCACCAGTGTCAGTGTAACTGCAGCCCTGTGTGCTGAAATTGTGGGTCTCTGCAGCTCTGTGCTCAGCAACCTGCAGCTCTCTCTTAAAGCAGAGGTGGTGGTGCCTGGCTTGGTTGGCTCTGTGCTTTCAGGGAAGTTGAGCCCCTGGGACTCCAGGAAGGAACCTTCAGCCCCACTGGAGTATGTTAAAATGTTCGTCTAGTAGCTCTTTAAACAAAAAAGAGCTGTAGGTTGTAGTGTTCGATTTAAATCCCATCTGCATTTCAAATGCAGAGAACTGAGGAAGGCAGAAGGATCTGTAAGGCCCCCTCCAGCTCCAGGCATTTTCCAGCAAGCTCCCCATCCAGCCAGAACAGGCCATAGAGGCGCTGTTTTGTGATTAGATTCCTGTTTTTCTGGAACTGCACTGTTGTCCTGTCTGGTGACTGTTGCTTTCTAGACAAAGCCAGTGTAACCAGCAGCATTTTCTGCTAAGTCCTGGAGCTCTCTTCCTCCTCGTCCCGTGGCTCTGTTGCAGCCCCCACCTGTACTGAACTGCATTATTCCAGCCCTCTGCCTCCTTGAAGAAGCTGCCAGTAGCAATACCATAAAATCAGCAAATACCTATGTGCCAGAGAATATATTTAAGTCTGTTTAAACACATTTTTGTGTGACTTAATCTATTTTTAAGCCCAGGACTCCCACTAATGCTATATATTAAACCTCTTTGCTGTCTCCAGAATGTATTTCATTGACTGGCTGGCATCTGGCATTAGCCATTCAGGAAAAACTCAGAGTAAGCAATTGTAGCTTTTTTAGGTCAGCACTTAAGGTGCAGGAGCTGGTGGTATCAGCAAGAGGGAGAGTTGGAATCCTGGTAGATCACAGGGCTTTTTTCTATAACCTGAAAACCAGACTACAGGGTAACCTCTTCCTGGGTCTGCATGTCTCACTGCGCAGCAGCACAGGGAAAACCACAAGTGTTAGTCACACCAGGTAGTTATCAGCTTAGCAGAGAGGCTGGAAATGTTTTGAGAAAGCTGGGAAGAAGGAATTTTTCCCCTCCATACTGAGCTGCCTGCGGGTTCCCTTTCAAAGCCACATCATGCAGTAACATCGAGAGGAGGCTTCTGATTTAAAACCAAATGCCTTTTACTGAAAAGACTAACAGATTTATGTTTTACCAAGAGAACAAACTCTGAATTAATTAGTTACTCTGAACAGTGTGAGAGAGCATTAAAGGATATTGTCTTTTTCCATATTATTGAGACACTTCAGCCTCGTGTCCATGCAGGGAAGCTGCAGTATCGTGTACAGATCAGTATCAAATCATACAGATCACTCTGTCTGAACTGAGCACATGGAAAATAAGCCAGGGGAATCAAAGCCACTGCTGAGATTCTCACTGTTTGAATATAAAACATTGCCTGGCTAGAGAGGGAAATGGTTTGCATGATGATGGAACAGGCACTGGCGCTTAGCAGAGCTGCTTTGCCTTCCCAACCAGCAGCAGGTTGGGAATGGGTAGGACTGGGAGAAGGCAGAGGAGGTTTGCAGCGATGTATTGCTTGCCCATAGCTCATCAGTGCAGCTCTCAGCCTCCTAATTCAAAGGGAAGGGCACCCCCAGCCTTGCTGGAGAGTAAAAATAGCTCAGCAGACAGTCAGCAAAGTTGGAGCTGCATCTCTGGCTGCCGCTGCCTTGGGAGCTGGTGGAAGAGCTTTCTGGCAATATTATGTCAACAAAGCACCATCTAGTGGTTATGGGACCCGGGGTTCCCCACCCTCCCAGAGGCTCTGCTCACTGCCAGGCTGTGCCCAGCTTACCTCCAAGCTCTGCCCAGCTCACCTCCAAACTCTGCCCAGCTCACTGCCAGGCTGTGCCCAGCTCACCTCCAAACTCTGCCCAGCTCACTGCCAGGCTGTGCCCAGCTCACCTTCAAGCTCTGCCCAGCTCACCGCAGTGAGATGCCAAAACACAGCTCCAGAGCCCATACCACACATGCAGTTTTTCCACTGCAGACTGAGCAGGTGAAAAGATTCAGCACAACTGATACCTGTAGCCTTGACTGGAACCTTTTCCCAGCTCAGGGGGAGATGACAGCTTGTGATAGGCACCCCAACTCCTTCATCGCTGCCACTGTCTCACTGTTGGGGCTCTCCTACCTGATGTGAGGCTGAGACCAGTGCTGGGGGCGATCCCCAGGGCCTGTCTGCACATCACCCACCGCAGCACCACCTGCTCCTGCCTGTGGTCCTGCTTGGGGTCCAGATCTGCTCAGTGACACAAATGAGCTGAGCTGAGGTGAACTGAGAAAGCCAAGGCATCCCTTTCCTCCCCTTAGCCCACCCCGAACTCAGTCCTGAAGCAGAAGTCCACATTACATGGAAAATGCAGTTCCGGGCAGCCGGAGGATTTCCCAAATTCCAGGCACCCATCTGGCTGGACCACCCTGCTCTGGTGGGACAGCACTGCCAGAGCTCTGGCTCTGAGCAGAAAGGTCATGCTGCTGTTCCTCAGGGAATGTTAGTTGGTGTTTAAACCTAAGAGGTACCAGCCCCCAAAGCCTTCCAAGTACTGAGCATATATTTGGGTTATCATAAACTGCTAACAAATGCTCACCCCAGTGTCAGGGGTTTAGTCAGCACAGGCTTACTCATTTCTTCTCCTGAGCTCAGTGCCCAGAGCAGGCTGTAGTGGCTGTAGATGAAAGGTGCCTCTGAAGTTCTTCAAAGTGATCTGTTAGAAGGTGGTGTGTCCCCTCCAGACACCAGCATCATGTCAACACCCCAGGCTTGCAGCACACACCTTTGGCACTTTCAAAGCCTGGCATTGTCCCTGCTCCAGGTCTGAACCCCCAGGTGTGACACTGGGAGGAAGTCTGTTATTTGCTTTCTTGTGTGGTTGGCAGCTGAAACTTTGAAGCTGGTTAGCAAGTGATGGATGATGGCATCTGACAGGCAAAGCTGATGGGAGTCAGTGTTTTCCAGCAGATGCATTTATCTGGCAGGGCAGAGATACCCTGTGCTGCAACTGGCTTCTTTACTGTGCCAAAGGAGGAAAAGAGAGCAGGATTAAAGGGCTCGCTGGAATCCTGCTTGTGTAATTAAAACAAATAGGAATCCTGACTTCCAATAAAGAAACTTCATAAATATCTGAGTTTATGTTGGAGCGTAAAGTAGTTCGTCAGCATCAAAACTGTGGCTGTCAGCATGGAGGAGTTTAATTCTTCCTGGCAAGGACTTAAGAGTCGCTAACAGCGTGTCCTAGACCAGTGTGAACTGCAAGAACAAGTGGTTACTTCCAACCCATTTCTTTATCTGCATGAAGTGCTTCACTCCAGCCTTAGCATGCCCGGGAGAAATCAATGTTTGATTTTCAAAACCGTTCATGCAGCTGTTGACCTTCACTTGCTCCCTCCTGTTATAGCCCACTCTTGGCTTTGCCTTGTGAAGTAGTCATTTGGGTGAGAACCCCCCCCGGTCTCACCTGACTCAGAACTGATTTGCCACATATCCTGTAGCTCTGGGTTTATGTGATGTGCTTTGAAGCGGTGCCTTACCAAAGGCGCGTGGGAAGTCACAAGCGCGGTGCAGTAACTTGTGTTTCCGCTGCTGGTTGTTACAGAACCACCTTCAGGGGACTTGGAGAGGTTTTCAGTAAGGTTCTGCCTGCTCTTGTGCCTGATCGAGTTGTTAGGCTGGTCAGAAAGCTGTGTCTGTATCCCTGGTTGTGATGTGTGGGCTGCCTGTCAGAGCTCACCTCAGTCTCTTTGGGGAGTGAGTGGAGAATGTCGCTAATGATGGTTCAGAAAGCAGGTACAGAGACCTGAGCTGCTCTGCCAGACTGCACAGGCTTGGCTTGAGCATTAGGAGTTTTCTGTCAGTCTGGGACAGGTCTCCAGAGGGTTGGTGGATTTCCATCTTGAAGGTTTTCAAGATCTGGCTGGACTAAACCAGGCCTAACCCAAGGGTTGGCAGCAGCCCTGCTCCGAGCAGAAGGTGGGACTGTAGACCCCTTCCACCACGCTGCTGTCATTCTCTGATTGTCCCCACGTTTCTTGCAGGAGGAAGAAGGCGAGGATGCAGATATCTCTTCTGGTCCCTCGGTCATTAGCCACAAGATGCCTTCCGCCCAAGCCTTCCATCACTTCGCTCCTCGGTACGCTGAGATGGGCTGTGCCGGGATGCAGATGAGAGATGCCCACGAGGAAAACCCCGAAAGCATCCTGGATGAACACGTCCAGCGTGTGATGAAAACACCAGGCTGCCAGTCCCCAGGGCCCGGCCGTCACTCTCCTAAGCCACGGTCCCCGGAAAGCGGCCACTTAGGAAAGCTGTCAGGGACACTGGGAACAATTCCTCCGGGGCATGGCAAGCACGCAATAAAATCAGGAATGAAACTGGATGCAGCTAACTTGTACCACCATAAACATGTCTACCACCACATCCATCACCACAGCATGATGAAACCAAAAGAGCAGATCGAGGCCGAGGCCACGCAGCGAGTGCAGAACAGCTTTGCTTGGAATGTAGATTCACATAACTATGCAACAAAGTCAAGAAACTACAGTGAAAACTTGGGCATGGCCCCTGTCCCCATGGACTCTTTAGGCTACAGGTGAGTCAGGGAACATCCAGAGGGATTCCCAAAGCCATGGCCTCTTTAGGGAGGCTGTAGCATGGAGATGAAACAGTGTTGGAACCACATTTTCTTGGGAAACCTTATGTTGGGACATGGTTTGAGGGCTTTCCACTGCTCATACCCTTCAGAAATGTATGTACCCTGATAACTGTTATGAGACCCCTTTTTATCTCTGTGATCTGGTGCTGAAAGACACCCTCTAACCGGGATTTTTAATGGCCTGGTTATAAGGTAGGTTTTCTGCTCCTTAAAGCAGTGGAGGTGCTTAGAAAGTGCAGGTGCTGGTCTACTTCTCTGTGGACCAGGAGCTGCATGGTAGGGCTGTGTCTTGAGGTTTGGGTAACAGAAACAGGTTTCTTAAGGTGTTTATGAGAGGACAACCCCCCCCTCCTTATTGCAAGGGCTAACCCCTTCCCCAGAAGGGCTCCTTTCTCTTCCCAACAAAGCACTGGATGCTGCAGTGCTGCCGTGGCAGCCTGTGCCAAGGGGTTGTTCTCCAGGGTAGGGCAAACTCTGCCCAGAAAAGCCATTTTGCTGCTTTGTGGGCTGCTGTCCGTCTTCCCTTGGCTGTTTGAATTCCTCCATCCCCTCCATGCTGCAGGGAGAGGGTGAAGCTCCTCTGCTGCAGCAGGTCCTGCTGGTCCTGTTACTGGATGACTGCGAAGGTGGGAGTGAAGCTCGGGGCTCCCTGGGATGAGAGGTGGGGATGGAGCAGCCAGAGGGGAAAGCTGTGCTCACCCTGAGTGTTTCTGGCTCCCCAAAGCTGTGGGTTTGGGGTGTTATGAAGGCAGGAGGCTGGGTCTGCAGCAGACAGGACCAGCTTTCAAGGCTGGCAGGAGAGAGGCAGAGGCTCTTCAGGAGGGAGAAGCAGTTAAATCTGCCCAGTTTCACTGGGGAAAGGGTTGTTGCTTCATCAGAGTTGAACATGGCCATGCTGGACCAAAGCAAAGCCCCATCTAGATACAAGACTTCCTGCTAGCAGCAACTACAGCATGTATTTAATGGGGTTGTAATAGGATGCACTCAGAGCTGTCCTTCCTCTGGCACAAACTCCCAGTTCCTGGCAGTCCTTAGATTAGGAGGTTCACAGGACAAGGGTTTGCATCCAAATGGTCTTGTTTGGCAGCCTGCAGTCTCTTGTGATTTCTCTGGCTCCTTGTTGAGCCCAGCTGGGTTGCTGTTCCCCCAGCCCCCCACAGTTGTGTCTGTGGATTGATGACAGGCTGCAGAAAAAGGCTTTTATTTTGTGTTTGCACTGAACCTGCTGCTGCAGAGTTTCATTTGATACCCACTGATCTTATGTGGGGAGAAGCAGAGAAGGTGTCAGCCTGCCCTGCCTTCGTAGCTCTGCAACAACCCCTCTCCAGGCTTTTTCCTAAAAAAAACCAGCAAAGCTACCTAAGGGCCTGTTTCTCCTTTCTGGTGGTATTTTTTTTATATGTGCAGAGGGAAAGAGGTCCTGTGGATGGGTGGGTGGTTAGGACGGTGGAGGTCCCATGAAATTGCAGGCTGTGCCAGTGCCAGGCCAGCACGGGGGAATTCTGCACGGCCTCCTGTGCCTGGGGCTGCTCAGCTGGGCACGTGGCCATGGGCAAGGAGCCACGGGGTTCCTGTAGGAGCCTTTGCTGCAGCCAGAGGTGTAGCCAGAGTGTAGGCTGCTGCCTGGCATCGCTCTGGCTGCGGTGTTCGAGGTGTCAGGGCTGGCCTGTGGAAGGCAGCCCACCCTGTTGGGACACGGTCTTCCACCGGGATGTGAAGCCTCAGTTCAGGTCAGGGTGAGGAGTAAAGGCTGTGCATGGCAAGTCAGAGTTTGGGGTATCAGTGAATCTGGGGAGGCGATAGGAAGGACCCATGTTTCAAGCAGTGGTCAGGCATGGAGAGGCAGCCAACAGATTGCAGCACCAGGATGACCCTCCTGCCCTGAGCAAAGAGCTGGGGCTTTCACACAACCTTTCTTGTGGCAGACTTTGCCACAGGGTTGTGGCTTGTCTGTCCAGAGGAAAAGCTCCCTTTCCCCACAAGTGACTGGGCAGAGAAGTTGCTGTGCCCAGGTGTAGCCAGTCTTGCTCTTAGGCTTAACTGCAGCATGGTTGGTTTGAGCCTTGGTAAGAGCAGGGGGCTGTGGGAGATGTCTGGAGGCAGACATGTCCATCCTCTGCCCCGGCCCATGGTGGTCTGGCCCAGGCAAAGCACTGATGTCTCAAGCTTTGTTCTTGCAGTGGGAAAGCAAGTCTGCTCTCCAAAAGGAATGTTAAGAAGACTGATTCAGGGAAAAGTGATGGTGCCAACTATGAGATGCCAGGATCTCCTGAAGACGTGGAGAGAAACCAGAAGATCCTTCAGTGGATCATAGAAGGAGAGAAGGAGATCAGCAGGCATAAGAAAACAAACCATGGGTAAGGGCTGGCAGAGAGAGGGGTCTTCATGCTGTTGTATTGCATCCCCTGCACAAGGCATGTCAGCCTTGCTCTTGCACATCCTGGGAAGGCAAGAATCCACAACACCAAGGGTTTAGAGCCTTTGGAGTTTCAGGATTGCTCAGGGGCTATAAGGACTTTTTCTGAAGAATGACAGTAGAAGCCAGGGCAGGTTGCACTGCTGGCAGCTGGGGCTGAGTGCCAGGGCCATGGGCAGTGCCAGGCCACCAGGAAGTCAGGCAGCAAGTTCTGCCCCTGGAGCTGGAGAAGGATCCCCTTTCCCTGGGGATGCTGCCCAGTGTATCGGTAGCACAGGATATCTCCTGGGGGAACGTCACACACTGTGGAACTGCCTTTTGCTGGGTTTATTTTGATGTATTGTGTATTGATGCCCTTACACACATCTGTGGGGTTTGTGTCAGGGTTGGGCTGCTCACCCTGATGTCTCAGGACTTTCTGTCCTCAAATCTTCTCTAGGCTTTGATATTGCTCCCCTCTCCCTCGGAAGCCATGCTGTGAGGAGCTTCCCAGCTGTGTCTGTGTCCAGCAGCAGGTCCACCTGGGAATGGCTGTGTGTCTGTTCAGAGCCTCCTGGTGGTCCATGTAAAACCTTTGTGTTTGTGCAGCTCTTCAGGTGCTAAGAAGCAGCTGCCCCATGACATGGTCCGGTCCCTCTCCATCGAGCGACCCGTCGCGGTGCATCCGTGGGTCAGTGCCCAGCTCCGGAACGTCGTCCAGCCTTCTCACCCCTTCATCCAAGATCCTACCATGCCGCCCAACCCAGCCCCCAACCCTCTCACCCAGCTGGAAGAAGCTCGCAGGAGGTTGGAGGAAGAGGAAAAAAGGGCTGGAAAACTCCCCCTTAAACAGAGGTATGACAATAGGGTCTGACCGTGTGTGGGAGGGATGGGACAGACTGCCCTGAAGGTGGGCAGCTGATGTCCTTCTCTTCTGCTCTAGTCTCCAGCTCCAGCTGGGTGGAGGCACATGCAGATAGGTCAGAGAAACCTGCCTCGGTCCCTCTGATGTAGTGGAGCAAATGGCAAAACCCACCCTGAGGGGCTGGGCTTGTGGATTGTGGAGGGAGAGGCTGGAAATGCTCCTGGCAGGGTGGGAAGGGGCTGGGCAGGGGGAGCGTGTCTAGAATGGGCCTGGCACGGCAGAGCTCTCTCCCCTGGTACTCTCTGCTTGTTCACACCCACACCATGATTTCAGAGGCTGGTGCAGGAGCAGGATTCATCAGGATGCAGCAGGAATTAAGTGCAGAAGACAAATATGTGTTTGCTCTTTATCTACGTCTCGCACAAGCTTCCAGCAGCGGCTCTGGAGGAGAGCACTGTGCTGTAGCGCTGCTGCAGCAGCTCTGCCTCCTGCCTGGCCATGTCCAAGTCACAGCATCTTTCTGTGACTCAGCTTGTTGCCTGTTGCAGAGCTCATTCTCCTGCTCTGTGTTATCTGTCAGGGAGCATTATTTGCGAGGCACGTGGAGCTCTGCAATGAAAAGCGTTCTGAAAGTGCTGGATAATTACTGTTAACAGCTAACAGCACTTTGTCCATTAAAAAACCTTTCACAGCTTTACAGCTGTCCTCTGAAAACTCGAATCTTTGCTGTCTGACTCTTAGAAACACAAATGTAATTTAAAAAAGAAGCTCTTAATTGCCAGGCTCCAGTTTTTTGCTTGCAGTGACCACATGGCAGACTTCTGTGTATTCATGTCAGAGCGTTGATTGAAAGCCAGGTAATTAGAGGGCTCTCCCAAGCCAGGTTAAGCCAAGTTTATGTGATCTACCTTTCAGCTGGTGTAATTGGATAGGGTTTATTAGTAGAGTTATTTACAGTTGTACTAAATTCATGGACCTTCCCCAGAAATGTCTGTACACCATCCTGGGTTATATGTGTATGTAATTAATACTCTAACAATAATTTGGTATGTATTTTTAGAGTGGCTTTCACAGGAATCCCATGGCATGTGGGAAAGGCCATGCAGGCCAGCGGGAGGATGGGCTGAGCAGTCCCAGTGCTGGGCTGCTCTGCTTGCACTGCCTCCCCACGAGTCTGGCTCTTGTCCCAGCGATGGAGGGATCTCCCAGCCCTGCCTTGTGTGTGGAAAACCAGGGAGACGTGGTTGGGAACCGTGTGGGCTCCACCAGTAGGGAACTGCTCATGAGTAGCAAATGTGTCTGTGCCCAGTAGCAAGAATGGATGCAGTGGTCCCCAAGGAGTCAGAGATTTATGGGTGTTGAAGTCTCTCTGCTGGATTTTGGCAGGATTGGGTGCTCCAGTGGAAGCACACCTGAGCTGGCAGCTTTTTAGAGAGCTCTGGTTAGCACAGGAGCCTGCCTGGAAATAGATCCCATGGCTCAGTGAGAACAAAGGAGAAAATGAGAGGGGAATTCACATGAAAACACCGTTTATTTCAGTCAGGAACTCTGAAATGCTCTGGGAAATCGGAGCCAGTGTCCCAGGTTTGTCAGCAGCCTTGGGGAAGAAAGGAAAGGTGGAGGTGAGCCCAGAGGTGTCCTTGAGGCACTGCTTGATCTGGCTGTGGGAGGCGAGCACACTCTGCCAGCTTTGCACAGCCAGGCTGGTCTTGCCAGCACAGTTGTCTGGCTTTCCAGAGTCTCCCCTTCAGGAGCAGTGGGATTCCCCAGCCAACTGCCCACTACCCTGGCTGAGGGTGCTGACAGCCCCACTCCCACCTCAGCACTGCCCTGCTGGAAATCAAAGAGGAGCCTGCAGTTCCTGTGCTGGGAATTGTAAATATTCTTCCAGAAATCGTACTCATACTGCAGAAAGAGCCTTTCTCTCCCTACTCTGCAGCATTTGGAATGACCTCATCTCCAAGATGACTACCTGGCTGCTGCTGGCAAGCATTGCAGGATTAACTGTCTGGTAGTGAGTGACCTGCAGATCCAGCAGCACAGCAGTGCCCAGCACTGGTGTCCCAGTGACCACCAGGTTTCTTCCCTGTACAGACAGGTTTTGATCCATTTTCTGTAGCTCAGTCTCGCAGTTCACAGCAGAATTGAAGTAATTAATACCAGCTCTTCAGAGAAAGGATTTTTTTCAAGCAGGGAGAACATTAGCATGATCTGTCTGGAGTTAATTGGATTGGGCCAAGCTTAGAAGAGGAGCAGATCTGGTGACTGGGACACTCCCCGCGGTAACGTCTGCTGGGGGCATTTTGGGCTTCCCAAAGCTGTCCAGCCCCAGGGCTGAGCTGGAGCAAGATGGGCACCTCACCTCTATGTCCCAGTGAGGTTGGATTGGTGCTGTAAGCCAGACTTAGACTCCCTGTCAGAGCACCAGTGGGTTACACAGCTCAGGAGTCAGGGCTGGAATGCAGATGCAGTGAGCTGGATAAATGCTGTCGTTTCCATACCAGATAATGTTTTGTGCTTGTGACAAATGCAGCAACAGGAGGTGATTCCAGAAGGGGCAGGGCAGTGGTACCTGTTTCTGGTCACACTGCCACCCAGGAGATGGGTGCAGGTGGAAGATTTAATGAAGCAGGGCTTGAGACTGCCTGGTGGCCTCTCTGTGCAAGCCAAGATCTCAGGAGGTGTCTTGGCGGAAAGTGGAGACGGTTATGTTGCCTCATTCTCCTGAGAGGAGTTCTTGGAAAATTACATTTTCAGTGATTCCATATTCATCAGCTCTGCTTTAGCCTGCTAGAGGTCTGTGGCTGCGGTTTGGGATGGGTGTCAGCTCTGCTGATAGAATTAAAGCAACAAGAAGAGCTTCTCTAGGCACACTGGTTATAAAAGGAAGACCAAGGAAAATGTGGCCCCATTTCCTTCTCTGGAAAGGAAATGGGAGAGCTGGTTACCTGGGGCATGCAAAAGGTGTTTTTTTGGCTTGGTCTTTCTTGCCTTGGTGTTCACTGGCGAGTGCTCCAGGCACAGCAGGCAAAGGCAAGGACTGGGACAATAAAGAACTGCCTGTGGTAGGAGATCAGTTTTGAGACCGTGTAAGGAACCTGAAGGTGCACAAGTCTGTGGGATCTGATGAGATCCACCCACAGGGTCTGGGGGCGCTGGGGTTGAGGTGTCTTAGCCACTATCCATTGTATTAGAGAAGTCACAGCATAAGTTTCCACTGACTGGAAAAGAGGAGACATGGTTCCTATTTTTAAAGAGGAGAAAAGGGAAGGCTTGGCAGACTAAAGGCAAGTCTGTCTCCTCTCTGTGCCTGGCAAGATCATGGAGCAGCCCACTTCTGGGCATCATTTCAGGCATTATTTTGGGGCACATCTCTGCTCTGGAGCGCTGGAGCTGGGCTGAGCACGTTCAGAAATGGCCTTTCGGGTGTGAAGTGCATGGCAGGAGGAAGGAGGTGCCCAGTCACTGGCACGGTCCCCTTTTGCTTCTGCCACGGCAGAGCTCAGGGATGTCCTGTCCTCTCCTCCTCCCCAGGCAAAGGAGAACAGCAGCCCTGAGGAACCAGCTTTGCTGCCTGTGCCAGGCACTTCACCGTGTCCCCAGGTCCCCAGGCACACATCTCTTAGTCATGACTTGTCTCCAGCAGGATTAAGAGAAGCTTAGGCACTTTGAGGTTTTCCAAACCCCTTCAATTAACTTCTGGCTCACAGGGTTCACAGAATTTGCCTGAATTTATGACCCATTTTCCCTTTAAATGCTTCATTTTTTTTTTCCAAGGATGACTCAATTCCTTAATGTTTTTCTAGCTAAAGGGCATCCTGTGCTTTGATAGAGGGATGGGAGAGGCTCCAAGAGCTCTGCTGGCACCAGGAGCAGACCCTTTCCTCTCAGGATGCCGCATCTTCTCCAAAGGTCTCCCAGGCAGAGCAGGCACCCGGAAGGTTGTTCAGCTGAACTTCAGACCTCTCATGCCTGTAGGAGGAGGTGAAAAGGCTCTGTCTGGTGTTGGTTTGCAGTGCCAGTGTTTATGTGGGCACGCCATGAAAAGGTGCTCTGCCTGCCAGCCAGTGTTTAAAGGTTAAGGTCAGAGTCATTTCCAAAACTGCGATTACCTCATGTGCTTGGCAAATGCTGTTTCTTTACAGCAACTTTCCAGTCATGTAAATACAAAATCATCTTTTTTTATCCAGCGTGCTTTTAAAATAATTTTTTTTTTGTAAGCTGCCAAATGTGCTTTATGTGCCTTTGAAAGGGAAGGCTGCCTCTGGCTCAGACCACGAATGCCAAGGTACCAATTTGTGTAGGCTGCTCCAATGTTTGTGCAGCATCCCCAGCACCCCAGATGAAAGGCTCTGCAGAAGGGCAAAGTACCCTGAGTTTTGTTATTGCTGCCTTTGTCTGTCTCTGAAAATGGGGTGAGGGCTGGGCTGATACTTTTGGTCTAGTGATGGCACCACGTAGCTGAACCCTGATGTGTGGGCTGGAAACAGAGACCAGATCGGCATTCTGAGAGCAGGAAAAACACAGGAGATACAAAGTCACTAAGGTTTTGAGGATGGCAGCTCCATCCCCTCTGACCCCATCTGCACTGGGAGAGGTGTCCAGGGGAGCCTGTCTGCAGGTGTAGCTCAGTGGAAAGCCACGCTGAGCTGTTTTGGCCGTGGTGGCAATAATCCTGAGCAGTCTGAGCAGTGTCTGCGTGATCATGTCCTGCATGATGATGCTCCAACCCTGCCTGGGTGTGCTCTAGGAACGTGGTGAGATGGTGAGGAGGGGTGAGGGGGTCTGCTGCCACGGGCCTGGGGTGCTCTGCCTGGCCCAGAGCTTACCAGTGATTCCCCAGACTGTGCTATGAGCCGGGCCATGCCCTCTCAAAGCCTGAGGACAGGTTTCTTCAGGATTGATCTAGAACCGTGTCCTGGGCTCCATCCAGCCTTCCCAAGTGCTGTTTGCTCCTTCACCAGCCTCAGTGTTCAGCTGGATGCCAGGAGAGCTGGTGGTGGGAGCAAGGGATGCTCAGGGACCGCGCTGCGCTTCCTCCAGCCCGTCTGGTGGGACCTGACCCACACCTGTCCCCCAGGCAGCCCCACACCCATCCAGGCACCCAGCATGCTGGTGCTGAGCCCTGTGGGCTGACACTCAGCACGTCCCTTGTGTCTTGGCACGGCAGGTTGAAGCCCCAGAAGAGGCCGGGCAGCGGCGCGTCCCAGCCGTGCGAGAACATCGTGGTCGCCTATTACTTCTGTGGAGAGCCCATCCCCTACCGCACCCTGGTCAAGGGGCGTGTGGTCACCCTGGGACAGTTCAAGGAGCTGCTGACCAAGAAAGGGAACTACAGGTAAGGGCTGCTCCCCACCTGTGGGGTGGTGCCAGCAATTGCCAGTGATCCCGGGCAGATGCCACTGTGGTGTTGCCCCCACCAAGGTGAAGAAGCTCGGTGGAGGTCGATCAGGAGGGCTCCCTCTTGGAATGCTGTGGTGGGGATGTGGCTGCTGAAGAAGCAGGTTACAGGGATGAGGGTGGTTGAGTTTTATACCAGAAATGCCCTGCATCGTGGTTTGCAGCTCCAGCAGAAGCTGCTGAGCTGCCCTGCGGGGCCCTGGGCTGGGTAAGCAGCAGCATCAGCCAGTGCTCAGTGATGCTGTGGGGACCGCCCCTCTGACTTCAGAGCTGTTTTGGCTCCTCCCAAAGTTTATTTTGATGAGGACAGAGAGTTTGGGTCCTGCCAGTGTCCCGAAGCAGCCAAGTGAGGGGCATGTAGCTCTCCAAGCTGTCCCTTCCAAGTAGGAGTGGCCATGGGAAAGCCTGCCTAGAAATGCTGCACCAATACAGGTGCGTCAGACACTATTTTTGGGAGATCTGTGAATGGGCTTGGATTCAGGGCTGGAGCTCCCGACTGTGCTAGCATGGATCCTGTTCACTGTGTTTGCTCACTGGGTGAGGGCAGGGGCAGAAGTGTGGCCTCATTTGCCTCCAGGTCTGGGGGAGCAGCTGCCCATGGAAGCTCAGGCTGTACCCAGATTTGAGGACCGTGATGCCCCAAGACCATTCAGCTGCATGTTTTATCCTTCTCCCCCACCGTGTTCCTGTTTTTCCAGGTATTACTTTAAGAAGGTGAGTGACGAGTTCGACTGTGGTGTGGTCTTCGAGGAGGTGCGGGAGGACGACACCATCCTGCCCATCTTCGAGGAGAAGATCATCGGGAAGGTGGAGAAGATTGACTAAGGCTCCAGGGCAGCCGAGACGTGAGGACAGGACTGTGAAGGACTCTGGGACCGGAGGAGAAGGCCTGGGGCAGACACTGGTGGTGCTGCTGCCACGGGCGCCGGGCGAGCCCAGGGCGGAGGGCGGCAGCCCCGCTCTCCAGCACGGACCTGGGCGAGCTCCGGGATGCCAGTGGATGCCGTTTCACACCATGAACCTGCCAGTGGGAGCCTGGGCTCCCTCTCCATACCGAATATAAGTGTAATGTAGCATTGTACAGTGCATTAGAAAGTGTAATATGACCTTGTTTACTAAAGCTGCATATTTTTGATATATTGTAATAAAAGGAAAATATTTCCAATGTCACAGTGCTCTTATGTAAATGTAAAACATACAGGTACTGCAGAACTCGCCCAAAGTGTACAGCCATCCGTCAGAATCCGGCTGCTCCACGCTTTCCCGGCACCCTGCCCCGTTCTCCCGGCATGGATGGCTCTGGAGCACCGTGGGGCAGAGACACTGTCACCCCACGTGGAAGGGTCCCAAGGGGCTGTGAAGATTTTTGAGCCATTTGGAAGGAGTCAGTCTCTGGCCTCCTTGGCAGGCTCAGCTGCTGGACATGGTAGGATGGGTCTTTTTTTCCTCCTGAGCTTCCTTGCGACCGAGTAAATTCCCGAGGGATAAAAGGGTCGGTGCTCCCTGCAGAGCGAGGACCAGCTGGGAGCTGGGGTGGCAGGCTGGGTGCTGGCATCCTGTGGCCTGCATGCCCATGTCCCCTGTGTGCCCCTGGAGAAGGTGCTGGCACCTGTGTGCCTGGTGCAGACATGCCCAGACCCCTGGGCCAAGCTCTGACATTGGGCAGGGAACTCTTTATGAGAACCGTAATAGGGAGGGAACTGGTGGGACACTAAACCTGAGGACAAAATACGTCTTTTTGTGAGTCCTGCACCTTTTGTCAGCTTCTGTGTCTCAGGAGGGGCAACAGGAGGGCACGGCACCAGGGGGGTTGTTGATGCCAGTTTGTGGGGCTCACGTAGGGCCAGATCACCCAGTGGGCAGCCAGAACCCTGGGAAGCCTCCTGGCCTTACTCGGTTGCAAGGAAGCCTGGGCTGTGCCGGTGCTGCCACCACCCTGCCTGTCCCCAGCCTGGGCTCTGCTGCTCCAGCACGGCCACGATTCTGTGCCAGCCCCTTCGGAGACCACCCCTTGCCCACCCACAGAAATGGGGGTGGCCCCAAAGCCGGGGGGGTTCCACATCAGTGCTCGTTCTGCCCAGCACTGCTCTCAGCCACAGCAGTGTTGGGGCTGCCAGGGACCCCGTGGCACCGCGCCGGGATGCGACTCAGCCTGTTGTTTATGTCACCGAGTGCCTTTAAAACACAGTCCTGGGACTTGCCTAAAACGCTACGTGAGGCCCATCAAAATCTGCAGATGCTTTCAGCCCGGGAACAGCGTTTCAAGGGGGGTTGCTCCCTGTTTTTTGAAGTTCTGATGGTGGTGTGTCTGGTGAGGTTGTTAACGTGCCCGGGATTTCCGTCTCCCCCTTTTTTCTCGGGGGTCCCTGTAAATATGTACAGCGGCCGTGCAGCCCCAGCGACGTTTCCTCTGCATTCTCATGTGCTGACTTGTACAATGGTCTTTTCAAAGGTACTTGGATAAAATGAAATAAAACCCCACGTCCCACTGCCTGCTGCTTTCTTCCTTCCCTGCGGAGCTACGCCCGGGCCCCTGGCAGCCTCTGAGATGGACAGAGGACGGCGCAGGTCTGGCAAAGGGTCTGGGCACGTGATGGGGCTGGGGCCGCCCTGGGCTCCCTGGAGGGGTGGCTGGGCAGGTCCTGGCCCAGGGGACCAACATGTTGCCCCTGGAGGAATAGCCCAGGGGAGGGGGGATGGTGCTGGAGTTTGGAGACGATGCTGGGGGTCCCAGAAGCTGTGAGCCAGACTTGAGGGGAGCATGTGGAGCCCCACGTTGGGCTCTTCTTGCCTTCCTTGGCTGTGAGAGCAGCTCCTGGGGATTCCCTGGGGCTGGTGGGCCATGAAGGAGAGACCCTGGCTGGTCCCATGTCGCCTGAACCCCAGCAGCCCAGCACGAGGCCAGCATGGAGAGCACTGGGATTGCTCCCACAGCCACGTCCTTGGCCAACCTGTGCCATCGTGGGGCTGCCAGGATGAGTGTTATGGCACAGCTGCCCCAGGGAGGCAGAGGGACCCTGGCAGCACCCCCTCCCTGGGGGCCCAAGGGCCGAGCAGTAGTGGGGGCCCTGCCCATTGTCAGCCCTGCTGTGCCCCCAAGACACGTGGATGCTCCCCAAGACGTGGAGCCGCAAACAGACCAGAGCCCACATGGTTTCCAGGTGGTTTATAGCACGTGCCTGAGCGGGACGGGGCTCACAGCTCATCCCGGGTTTCATCTGTCCCCAGCACACTTGGATCCTCCTTGCCTGTGCTGTTCCCAGGGGTCTTGGTCACCTGGGAAATGCAACAGTGAGGCATGGATGGACACACAGTCCCTGCCTGCCCCTATCCCCATCACCATCCCATAGGATCCATCCCCTCGCCCAGCAGGGGCTGGGGGCTGCCCTGGGGTGGGGGGCAGCCCTTGACCTCACTCACCACAGGAGGCTCCACAGGCAGCATCCCGCCATTTTCCAGGAACTTGGAGAAAGTCTCCACGTCTCGGGCGCTCTTGTACTCAACCATCTGGAGCCGTGGCATGGGAGGGTGGCTGGGGGTGACCCCATTCGCTGCGCGCTGGCAGAGCCAGGCTAACCCCAGGGGCGTTCCCCCTACGTACCTTCCTGCCCGGCCCCGCGGGGAAGTAGTGCAGGGTGGGGAAGCCATGGATGGTGATGTTCTCCAGCTCGTTGGCCGTGGCGTCCATCTCGGCGATGACAATGTCCTCGCGGTCCTTGTAGCGCTCGCCCAGCTGCTCCCAGGCGGGTGCCATGGCCTGGCAGTGGGAGCACCACGGAGCGTCTGCGGGACGGGCACAGTGCCAGGGGATGGACTGGGGGATTGGGGCTCTGCAGCATCCCCCACGTGAGGGTCTGTGACAGGGCTGGGGGCTGCTGTGGAGGGGCTGAGCCCCAGCACTTACAGAACTTGACAAAGACGTTCTTGGTCTCGTCGAACGCCACCTGCTCGAAGGTCTTCCCCACCAGGACTTTGACGGGCCGTGAGTCCCAGTCCTCGGGGGGCTCCGCGCTCAGCAGGTGGGGCTGTGGGGACAGTCGGGGCAGCCACGGGGCAGCACGGGGCTGGGCAGTGCCAGGGCCCCAAGGGGCACAGTGCGGGGCAGGGGTGCCCCAGCACGCAGCCAGGGGTGCGCCTGTGCTGCCTGTTGGACCACCCTCTGCTGCCATCCCAGCTCTGAGCGTCTCCACATCAGCAATCTCCCGCCTCCTTTCCCCTACCAAACCCTCAAGCCCAGCAGGAGAAGGAGCAGCGAGCAGGGGGCTGGTGTTCACAGCACTCCTGCCATCATTAGCCCTCGGAGTCACCAGCCCGCCGCTCACCACAGGGAAGAATCCTCAGGTGCTGGCTGGCACCTGCCCCCTCCCTCACCTTCACCTTGCCGTCCAGCACCGCCTGGATGAAGGTGCGGATGGCCGTGTCCGAGAAGGAGTCCTGCTCCATCTGGTACTTGCGGTTGTTCTCCATCTTGACGAGGCGCAGGGTGGGGGCGTCGGCGGGGGTCATGCCGAAGAAGGGCAGGACGTCGGCGCCGTACCCGTTCACATCCACCACCACGAAGAGCACCTGGGCAGGGGATGGGTGACCCCGAGGATGGGGTGCCCCGCAGCCACCCCTTGTCCCTGCCGTGGGACCACCTCACCTCGCCCCGGAAGGTGCCGGCGGCTGCCTTGAAGCCGTCCTGCAGGGACAGCTGCTCCGATGATGACTTGTTGAGGAAGAGCAGCATGTGGTGGGGGATCTTGGCACTGAAGATCTGGTTGGATGTCTGAGGAGGAGGAGGAGGAGGGTGAGGGCAGGGAGCTATGGCACTCACAGACAGAGATGGGGATGGACACAGGCTGTACCTCGTTGTTGAATTCCGTCACCAGCCTCAGGCTGTGGACGCGGAGCAGCCGGGTGAGCTCGGCCGTGTCCAGGCCCCGCGCCGGGTCCACGGGGAAGTTTGTCTGTCTCTCATCAAACTACCAGGGCAGGGACTGGTGAGGGCTGGGGTGGGGACCAGGACGGCCCCACCACCCTCTGCCACCCCCTCACCTTCTTGAACAGACAGACAGTGTCGGACGACAGTCCATAGGCCTGGAAGAGCTCGGCCGCCTCTGCCACACCAAACGGCATGTCCACCATCTCAACAGCCACCTCGTAGAACGCCTGGGCTACCTCGCCCTTCAGGTCCTGCACAGTCCCCACATCAGTGGCACAGCCACGGCCATGGCTGCGGCCCCAGCCCGGCCCCACCCGCCCCAGCCCACCTTGAAGAAGCCAATGACCACCAAGTCCTGGGAGCTGGCGAAGGCGCTGGCGGTGTCGGTGTCGTGCAGCAGTGTGGCACTGGGGCCGGCGCGGCGCTGCATCCAGCGCACGATGCCCTGCGTGTCCATGATTCCTGCCATGCCAAGCGGAGCCGGTACTGTCACCCTGACACCCCTTGCCGGGCTGCCACCCCTCCCTGGGCCACTCAGCCTTGGCCACCTGCCACCAGCACCGCGGCACTGCCCGGCATCACCCACCTCACGCACCATCGCCACACTGTCACCTGCCCACTGTCAGCGTGCTGCAAACCCCACCAGGACGTTGCCCCATATCTCACCGTCACCACCCTGTGACCTCCACCAGGACATTGCGACCCCTCTGACCATCACCACCCTCCCCAGCCCCATGGCAGTGTCCCCTTCTTGGGTGCCACGGCCACCGCGCGGTGCCGCAGCCCTACCGGTGTAGGGGAGGGGGTGGGTGCGGTTGCCATCGCGGAAGAGCTTGAGCGTGGGGTAGGAGGTGATGTTGAACTCGTTGGCCAGGGCTGTCTGTGCTGTGGCATCCACCTTGCCCAGCCGTGCAGGGCTGGACTCGTTCCTCAGCTGGGTGGCCGCCTGGGTGTACGCAGGGGCCAACTGCTGGCAGTGCCCACACCACGGCGCGTCTGCGGGCAGGGGACAGGGTTGGCAGTGGGGACAGCTTTGGGGTGTCCCCTGTCCCCAGGGTGGGCTTGTAATTGGCTACATGAGCCCATTGCGCCCCAGCTCATGCCCTTGTTCCAGGGCCCGTGTCCCCCAGCCCCACCATGTGTCCCTGTCCTGTGTGCCATGCCCCTGCTACTTGTTCCCCAGCCCCCACCTCTGTCTGTGTCCCTGCTCCCTGTCTCTGTCCCCATCCCATGCCCTGTCACATCCTGTGCTTCTGCCCCTCCTGCCCACAGCCTTGCCTGCCTATCCCCCCCTCCACCCCAATGCCCATATGTCTGTTCTGCCCACACTCACAGCCATGGCCAGTATCCCCTGCCCACATTCCCTGCCCAGCTTCTGCCCCTGCCCACACCCCTGCCCACAGTGGAGACACTCACAGAACTCCACCAGCAGCAGCTGGTGCTCACTCAAGGCACGGGCAAAGTTGTGCTCATGGAGCACCAGGACATTGTCCTCCTCCTTGATCTCATCTGAGAGCACTTCATCTTCTTCCTTCTCCTTTTCCTCCTCTGCCACCACCTCCCCATCCTTCTCCTCGTCCCCCAGTGCCGGGCCCAGCCAGGCCAGCGACAGCACCAGCAGCCAAACCAGCCGGGACCCGCAGCCCCACATGGTGCCGGTACAGAAGACGTTGTCCAGGGGGCAGGACGCAGATAAGAGCCCTGGGGCGGGAGGTGCCGGTCCCCTGGGGCTCGTGGCCCTCCGCTACTGGCTGCCCGGCACGGCCGATAAGGCAGCGGGACCAGGTGGCTGTTTTCCAGCCACTCGTCACCGCAGGGAGACCTGGCCCTGCCGGTGGGATGGGGACAGGGACAGGGGGAGACAGGGAGCAGGGGGACGGGCAGAGGTGACGGGGGCACAGACACACCAGTAAGAGACCAGTCTGTAGGGTTTAATGGCGATGGAAGAGCACAGCCTGCGACCGGGCGGGTACCGGGCACGGCACCACCACGGCGGGGTCACAGCCCCGGCCCCAGCAACGGGGACGCCGTGAGGACCAGGCGGGCGTCGAGATTTAAAAAAAAAAGGAGCAATTAAAAATAACTTTGGTTGCGAAGACCACGACCACGGGCGCCCACTCGCCAAGGGACCCCCCCTGAACCCTTCACGCGACTGGGCCAAGCGCGGCGGTGCCGGCGAGGGGTCCCCCGGGGTGGCGGCACCGCATCCCCGAGCTGGCGGGAGGAACCGGGGTGCGGAGGGGGCGTCAGTCCTCCCAGTCCTTCTTTATGCAGAGGCCCCACTCCCAGGAGAGGTGCTCCGTCTTGTCGTCGTCGGTGACGAGGGAGCGGACGCGGTAGGAGCCCCGTGCCAGCCATCCCCGCGGCGCCTCCTCCGCCGGCGTCACCACCTCGTACTCCTCGGCCCGCGGCGCGTAGCTGCCCACCATGAAGACGTCGCGATCCACTGGGCGAGAAGGGGAGAGCAGGGATGGGTGAGTGGGGCCAGGACGGCACTGGCCCCCCTGGCTCTGCCCCCCCAGCCCAGCCCCCCGGCCCCACTCACCGGGCCGGCCCCGGCGGTAGGTGAGGTGCAGGCACCGCAGCCCGCAGACGATCTCCCTGTTCACCTGTGGGCAGAGGGCAGGGGTGCCACGGTGCTGCCCTAGAGCGTGGGGCCCTCACCACTCTTGGACACCCATCCTGACATGCACCACTTCTGGGATCCAGCCCCTTGGCAGGGCTGGGCACTGAGGAGCATCGGAGGGGGGGCAGGTACCCCCAAGAGGGTCAGGGACTTGGTGGATCTCCCCTCAGGAGGGACAGGGACCTCCAGGGACTCCTGGGATAGGCAGGGACCCAACATGGGTGGGACCTCTGGGAGAAGTAGGGACTCTGGGCTGCCAGGAACCCTCAGGAGGGGCAAGGACCCAAGGGTGACAGTCACACTGGGGACAGCAAGGATTCCCAGGGTGGCAGGGACCCAGGAGGGCAGGAACCTCAGGGTGGGCAGAGACCCTCAGAGGGGCATGGAATCTGTGGGTAAAGGGTGGGAACCAGACACCCCAAGGCAGCAGGGACCCCAGATGACAGGGACCCTGGAGCAGGCAGGGACTCATGGGCAGCAGGAGGGACTCTATGGGGCAGGAACATGTGGGAAAAGGGACCCATGGGGAGCATGGACCTCATGAAGGACCTCATCAGACAGGGACCCCAGGGTGTGAGGGCAGGGACCCATGGCACAGGGACCCCTTGGGGCAGGGACCCCAGAGTGTGAGGGCAGCTGGGCCATGCCCAGCCAGCAGGCATAGGGCACCACGTCCCTGACTCACCTTGAAGGACACCTTCACCCTGTAGTCCACCCCTTCCTTCAGCACAAAGGCCCTGCCCCGCAGCCCCTCCAGGTCTCCTGTGTGGGGAGATGGTCCATCAGCCTGGTACCCCTTCCTCCTCCTCCCACAGGTGTCCCCACAGCTCACCTGTCAGGTCCATGGTGATGGGCCCTGGCGCCTGCTCACACATCAGGGTCAGCCTTGTCACCTGCACGTTGGGCACACTGGCATCTAGGGACAAACAGTGGGGCCCAGGCCTTACCCTCCACGCCCAGCCCACTGGCACCTCCATCCCAGTGAGCTGAGGGGCTGCTCATGCCCCTGTAACAGTAGGAAGGGCCACAGTGTCCCTGGTGGGGTGTTAGAACCAGGAGAGCCGGGCAGCCAGGCAGGGCACAGGAGGAACAGGGCATCTCGGGTCACCCCAACATTGGCATCAGTGCCGTTGGGGTAAAATCGTGTTTAAAGGACCCAGACATGGGTATGTCCCCAGGTGCACCGTTCCCTGGCTCAGGAGCAGGACAGAGGCAGAGGAGGAGGATGCAGCATGTGCAGCAAAGGCATCCCTTGGGGTGGGGACTGGTCTGGGTTACCCCAGCAGCCCAACATGCACCCCACCAGCCTGCACACCCTCCAGCTCGTACACGCACCATCGTCACCCCTCACACACACCGCAGGTTTGCATGGACCTCCCCCCCAGTCTGCAGCCCCCCCATGCACCCACAGATGCCCAGTGGGGTGCTGGGCCCGTGGAGCCCCCCCAGACCAGGCCAGCACCAGGCTGGGGGGCTGCCGTGGGTGCCATGGAGAGCGGGGGGCACCGTCTGGGCACCGTCAGCCGTGCTACCCCGGCCCCCTCCCGCTGCTCGTTCCTCTCCGTCATCGCCATGAATTTCCCTGTTCCCTGTAGCCGTTCCTATGGAAACTGCGGCGGTGATCCCGTAACCAAGGCAACGGGGGTCCCCGGGCACCGGTACCCTGTCGGCAGGGGATGCCGGGGTCTCTTCGCGGGCGGGGGGCACAGGCAGCTCCCACGGGCGATGCCAGCCGGAATGTGTCCTCCCTGCTGGGGATGCCCCGCGGGTGCTGGGCATTCCCGAGCTCCCTGCACCCGCCGAGGCTGCATCACCCAGCCGGGTTGTTGGGGTGCCGGGGTGTTGGGGGCCCGGAGTGACAGAGCGCACATCCCCAGGAGCAGCCCCCCGCCTTACCCACGGCGACAGGGATGGCACCCAGCAGCGCCAGCTTGTATTTCCGCAGGCTCTCATCCCCTGGGTCCAGCTCCTGGATCTCCCGCAGGCTCTTCTTCTCCGGCGTCTTGTACGCCAGGGCCACGTCGGCATCCTCCTCCTCCTCCTCCTCCAGCGACAGCGTCACCCCCTCCTTGTCAGCCATGATGTCTGCGGGGGACAGGCAGTGGCAGCCCCGGGGACACCCCGGGGGACTCCCCCGTGCCCTCACAAAAAGGCGCTGGCGGGCAGGGGGTGGCTGAGCTGTGACACGCCACGGATGGATGTGGGCAATCCCCGTAGGGCAGACGAGCTGTTCCCCTGCTCGGAGCGGTGGGGACAGCGCCAGGCTCGGTGTCCCCAGGGCCTGGTGGCACAGCTGAGACCAGAGGTGTTGCCGCCGGCTGCATTTCCGCACGGTCATGGAGCAAAACGAGCTGGTGCCTACGTGGTGTGCTCAGCGCAGGGGGTGCCTGCAGACCCTTGCAGCACACAGGCCCCTTCGGTGTCACACAGAGAGGTCCTTGTCACCACCCTACGGCCCCTTCCAACTCTGCTGGGCAGCCACCAGCCCCATCTCTCACCCCAAACCCAAACCACTGGCACCTGCAGGGCAAAAAGGCACCTCTGGGGCAAACAGTGGCTCGGGTGCTGCCAGGCTGCTGGGGGGCTCAAGGGTGGGTGATGTCCCCACAGCCCCTGACTCTCCCTGCCCACTGCATCACCCCCACTCCTTGTGACTGCAAGCACTGAGCTCCCCAAAGCCTCCAGAACCCCATCCCTGGGGACACGCTGGGGACACGGCATGGGGCAGGGGCCACCGTGCTCAGCCCTGGGGCCACAGGGCTGCGGGTCCCCAGTGCAGCAGCAGCGACGGGGACACAGAGCAGCGGCCCTGCTGCACTTCTGGGCCCCCCACCACGGCTGCACTCGACTGTCACAGCAGCATGCGGGGGCTCCCAGCCAAGGGATGAACCCACCCGGGGGCTGGCCGGCCCCCCACGGGTGGCAGGGCAGGGTGGCATGCGGGGGGTGCCACAGGAAGGGGGGCTCCCCCTTGGGACTCTCCGGTCCCCCCGGGCCCGGAGTGACGCACCTGGTGCCCGGGGGATGCTCACCTGTTGGGGGGACCCGGAGTGATGCTCGCCCGCCCTCCCCGGGGCAATGCCCCCCGCCGCCCCCGGGCGCTGCCCCCCGGCCGCCGCCGCTCACCTCGGTAGCACAGCGCCAGCCAGAGCAGCTCCAGCAGCTGCCCGCCGGCCTCGCACACGTCCAGGCCGAGCATGGCCGGGCCGGGCCGGGCCCGCCGCCCCCGGGGCCAGGCGAGGCGGCCGCTGGCGGGGCCCGGGGCGCGGCTGTGCCGGTGCCGGCGGCTCCTCCCGCC
>JAWMRA010000033.1:2645466-2666653 GCA_035584735.1 Pseudotriccus pelzelni | reverse complement strand
CTCCCCCCCCTTGTGGGGTCACAGAGGCAGCCTTGGGCTGTCAGCCCCAATGCTGGTGCTGTCTTCAGAGTGACAACCCCCACGAAACTGCGCGTGGAGCGCTGGGGCTTCAACTTCAGCGAGCTCATCATGGATCCCCTGGGCCGGGCACAGCTCCTCGAATTCCTCAAGAAGGAGTTCAGTGGTGAGCGGCCCCAGCCCCACATCCTCAAACCCACCTCTGTGTCCTGGCACCTCCATACCTATCACTCCATCCCAGCACCTCCAAACCCACCATCATGTTCCAGTAGTGCTTAATCCACTGGCCGGTCCCAACACCACCAAACCAACCCATGGCCTTGTCCCGGCATCGCACAACCCCCCTCTCCATGCTGGCATTCCAAATCTACCACCCCATCCCAGTACCTCCTGACTAACCTGCCCCAGCTCCCCTGGACCCACTGCCCCACGCCATCCCAGCTGGCTCCGTCCCAGGGGGGCTGCAGGACCACATGCCCAGCCACAACGGCCCTTGGGGGTTGCCCATGGGGGGTGCCCAGTGCCGTGTCCCACTCCCCAGCCGAGAACCTGAGCTTCTGGGAGGCGTGTGAGGAGCTGCGCTACGGGGAGCAGTCCCGCATCGCCGAGATCGTGGACTCCATCTACCAGTGAGTGCCAGCGGGGCCAGGGCTTGGGGGGCAAGGTTTGGGGGAGGGTCCCGCTGCGGGGCCGGGCTCAGCACCGCCTGTGATTCCCCAGGCAATTCCTGGCTCCCGGGGCCACGCGCTGGGTGAACATCGACAGCAAGACGATGGAGCGGACACTGGAGGGCATCAAGACGCCCCATCGCTACGTGATGGACGACGCCCAGATGCACATTTACATGCTGATGAAGAAGGTGGGTGAGGGCAGGGCTTGGGTGGGCAGGGCTGGGCAGGATCCTGACGCCTCTGCTCGCCCAGGACTCCTACCCGCGGTTCCTCAAGTCGGACCTCTACAAAAACCTCCTGGCCGAGGCCATCATCCCCCCGGAGACCAAGAAGCGGTGAGGGCAGGGACCGTCCCCCCGGGGCGCTGGGTGTTCCCTCCCGGTTCTGACCCCGCTCTGCCCGCAGCGTCTTCCCCTTCATGCGCAAACAGCGGCACTCCAGCCCCAGCCCGGCCCTGCTCTTGCCCGCGGGCGATGCCGAGGAGAGGAGCAGGAGCCCCTCGACTGCCCCCGTCCCCGAGGAGGAGAGCTGAGGCTGCAGCCCCCCGCCAACATGAGAGCCCCGTGACCCAGCACACCACAGCCCCGCCGCAGGACCCTGCCGGCAGTAGCACTGAAGGAGAGAAGCCATATCCCCCCCCGCAACCCCCCGGGGCCAGGCGGGCCCCGCTGCAGCCCCCGCTCACATCCCCACACCCTCCCCTCCCTCGGGGAACCCGCACCCAGCCGGCCTGGTGCGGGGTCACCCCCCTCCTCCCGCCCCCACCACGGGCACAGGACAATAAAGCCCCCATGGGGAAACACTGAGGCTCCCGCGGTTTTTGGGGAAGGGGGACAAGGGAGGCCATAGCAGGGTGAGAGGTGCACAAGACGCTGGCCACCTCTCCAGGCTGGATTGTGTCCTGTACCCCCCGGCCTGGCAGCAATCCCCTCCCCTTCCTGCAGCACCCAGCAAGTGCAGACCCCAGGCCGGGAGGACCAGCTTGGGAGCGGGGTTGGAGATGCCAGGGGCCAGCAAACCCGGGCTGCCAGGGCCCTGTGGGCTGGCACGGGGACAGGGAGCAGGGCTGGCAGCTGAGCCACTCTCCCTGCCCGTGGACTGATAATCTGAGCAGAGGGCGAGGATCGCACGGCAGGATTATTCCCTTCCCGGGAGCCGAGCCCCGGCTGTGGGGGATTATCAGTGGTGGTTACGTAAAGGAGAGGGGGGCTGGTGCCCACCAGTGCTCACCCTTGGAGCTCAGCCCGCCCCACACGCACCCAGGGACCCACAGAGCAGAGCAGGCTGGGGGCGCTTCCAGCCCACGTCCCGGCTAACGAACACCGTGGGTGCTTGGGATGCTGGGGATTACGGCATCCCTCCCTGCCACAGAGCCTGGGATCCTCGGCGTGGAGCAGGCGGCATTCTGAGCTCAGTGCTGGGGCAGACACAGGAGCCCGGGGGCCGTGGAAGCTGCTGGAGCCTCGGTCACAGGATGGGGCTCGGGGCCCCGGGGCTGGCAGGCACCGGGCAGCGACAGATGGTCCCACGCTCCCGGAGACAGCGCCTGCCACGCGTCTCCCTCCGGCTTGATCCAAATCCAAGCCCCGGCATGAGATTTTCATGCTGATGGACTGCAGCAGGAATCTGGGGTGTAAAACCAGGTCACGGAGCCCCGGGCGGGGGGCAGGGACGGGCTGGCCCAGCCTGGTTATCTAACTCCAGCCTCCCTCCACACGCTCCCTTTTCCTGGTCCATCGCTGCCCGCAGTGAGGCAGGGCAGCAGGCAGCGCCTCAGCCATCAAAGCATCACCAGGGCACCTGGATCCCTCCCAAAAAGGGGGGGTTTCTGCCTTCAGGAGACACCCAGAGGGCTGCCAAAATCCCAGCGGTCTAGTGTAACCTCCGCTGCAACACCAAAGCAGGGCACCATTTACAAACAATGCAAAAGAGGGTTTATTGAAACCATTCCGGTTAGAGCAAGTCCTGTAGGGCACAATTTGCAATAAGTTAAAGAACCAAATCAAACAGTCTCAGTGTTAAAAACCACACTAACACAGAACACAGTGATAATACGCCATCGCCACCCAGCTGGGTCATTGAATCAAGGCACAAAGTCATTCAGGAAATACTGCAAAAAAAACCAATTACACAGGAAAATAAGCTGGAGAAAGGACTGGTTTTGTTAAGAAGGTGCTGGTTTGGCACTGATGCATTTAGTTGAGCTGCCACAGGGAAATCTGCGTTTCCAAAGTACCTGGAAACATTAATGGACAACTTAAAGCCAGAAAAGCTCCCCAAAGCTGAAAATCCAGCTCTCCTGAAGGAACATTCAGTGTGCCTATGGGAAAGGGATTAGAGGAGGGAGTGTGGTGAGAATACAGCCCGGGCACCTCACTCCCTGCCAGGGGAATCTCAGCGGGGTACAATCCACATCCAACGCTCAGGTTGGACTAATACGGGCACGGGGACCTGTGGGGCTGCCAGGACTGAGGTGCTGAGCAAAGAGGCAACCCAGGCCAGGGGACACAGCAGGGGAACCTCCCTGCAACCCCAGACTCCCTCAGAAAACAGGCTGTGAAGAGAGGAAGAGAGGGAAACTCACTATTTTGAGCCCAGGGTGCTTTGAAGGTTGTGGTGTGCTCTCCAGGGAGCATCCCTGGCTTCCTGGCACAGCCTGGATGCCCCAGGACTGGCTCCCTTGACTGCCTGGGATATTGGTCACCAGGCAGAGTGAGCTAGGACATCCTTTAGGCAGCCACCAGGCCAGCTGGAAGCAGGAGGTGAGTGTCCAGGCAGACCAGGTCATACAGACTGGGAAGGCTGAGGCTGTGCCATGAGCCTGGTGACAGAAGCTGCCCTGTGGCACATTCAGACTCAGATGAAGGGAAGAGCCAGTGCCTGACCCTGCACAGCCTGGCAATAAGTTTCCCATCCTACAGTGTTTCTACACATCCCCCAGTGTGAGACTCGGCAGGGGAGGGAGGCACTGGCCAAACCCCCTCCAGGCACTGCAGAGCCTGAGAGAGGTTATTTTTAGGGTTAATTTTTATCTTCAGGACTGAGCAGGCAGTTCAATCCCTTTTCCAGGCTCTGCACCATGTTACTACAGCCTGCAGTGGCACCCACCAGGGCAGGGCAGAGCAAACACCCCCTGATGCTACACAGATCTCCAGGAGGAACGTGTCATCTCCTCACAGCAACCTGTCCCATCCCTCAGGATACTGGGCTGGGCAGAGAGCCACCCGAGGATCCCCACCCAGCATCACTTCAATTCCAAGGGCAGGGAAGCAGCATGGAGCTCCTGCCCACCTCCTGGCAGAGGGGACAGGGCTTGGAGAAGGCTCCTCAGCAGCTGCAAGGCTGAATGAGCAGGGAGCCAGCACCGCCACTCGGGTACAGGGCTTCCCAGAGCAGCAATCCCACCTCCCAGGAAAGGTTGAAGTGCAATTCTACTCGGAAAAAAAAGTGTCCTAGATCCTCTGACTCCTTTAAACCAGGAGAGGTGGTGTTAGTACCACCAGGGACCCGGGCTCAGGGTGCATCCCTCATCACCTATAATCAGACTGAGGGCAGGGAGGAACATGGCGCATCCATCAGGTGGGAGACCAGCTCCCTTTTCGGTGTCACCAACACAGCACAGCCTGGTTGGGAAGGAAGCAGCAGAGGAGACAGACACAGGCAGGCTGGTGACTGCAGAGTAGGGCATGTGGGGCTGTTCTTAGGAGAAAAGGCCATTTTCTAAGTAGAACAACACTTTGACCTGCGCTCTGCTGGCCCAGGTGACCCCCAGCCCCACGGCCAGGCACGGCTGGGGTCGGGCACTACACACAACCCACCACCACTGAAGCAGGGCCCAAATCCAGGAGAGGGTGATTGCAAACCAACCTGCAGCCAAGCACCTCTCCCCCAGCCAGAAGAGCTGACTCAGACAGGAAACCCAACACCACACATCGAGCTCCAAACACCCCAGAACTCATCCACTCCGGCATCCCCAGCAAGCACGTTTTCCTCCAGACACGCTCCTGGGTCAGCACACTTCTGCGGGCACAGAGGGATGGAGGGGAGAGCCCTCTTCCCCGAGCTGACGACACCTCAGTGGTGGCCAAGCACTGAGGTCCCATCAGCTCTGAGGATGGATGCACTGGCAGCTGCCCCCACAGTCTGGGAGTCCCCAGACACTGGGGGTGCTTCCCTGCCAGCCACGCTTTGGTTTGCAGGTCGAGAAAGGCAGCTTCCCATCTGAATCCGTGATCTGGGCTTGTTGAGAGCACGGCTGCAGAGCAGAGGCAGCCTGGAGACGCCTGGCCCCGGGCAGCCTCTCTCCCCCTCCCCTGGCAGGCTCACTCTCGGCTGTGGAATCGCATCCTGTAGAGGCGGTTCCGGATGTACTGCTCACTGTCCACAGCCACCTGGTTCAGCCAGATCACTTTGCTCTCCGACACGTCCTCCTTCAGCTTCCTCTTCATCAGTGACACGGGCCCTGGCTCCTGGCTGGGCTGGGGGCCCCTCAGCAGCACGTAGCAGGCGTGACGGCTCCGCTCAAACAGCGCGGCTGCAACGCACAGGGAAAGCCCAGCCTAAGGTCTCCGTGCTCTGACGGGCCACAAGACCCAACACCCCACACCCAGAGAGGCCAGGAGGGACCAGCGTCCTCCTGCAGCTCCCTGCTGGAGGGCTGGAAGGAGAGGACTCACCACTGAATGCAATTATTTGGTCTGTGTTATTGCGGAGCTCCAAGAGGATGTTATTGTACGAAGGATGGAAAAGGTACAGCTTCTGGAGGGGAGCTGTGGATCTCTGCAACCAACAGCACACGATCAGGACGTGAACCCACACGTTATCCCACCAGCACCTGGCTCGGCTATTACTGGACTGGATTCATCCAGTCAGACACTTGGCTATGTCAGCCCAACTCATCATGACTGATGTCACCAGGACTAGTGCTGAGATTTTGCTTTCTGCTCAGTGCTCTCCTCCTCACCCCAAGCTTCCTGAAAATAGCTGGCCTGCCTGCTGCAGGCAGGAGACAGATTTTTACCTCAGGGCTGGCAGAGTGAGCGAGGAAAGCAGAGGAGGCTCAGCTGTGTTTCAGCACCCTCTGAGACACAGCCTGTCACCAACACTGCCTGTCACTGCCCCTGAGGGCTCTGCAGCAGCTGAGCTGTGCACTGAGGCTGCCAGAGGCTGCCTGGGGCACAGAGAGGATATTCACATGGCTATGGGAGATCACTGCATGCAGTGCTGCCATGGGAGGCTCCCAGAGGAACAGCAGCAACTCCAAGGGTACCAGGGCAGCAGCCTCTCACCTCACTCACAGTGCCACACCAAGGCAGGGCTCTGGGCACCCAGTGACTTTGCTCATAGAGCCACCGGGTTCCTTTTCTCTACATAACCAGCCTGAGGATGACAAGAGCTGTTGGTGCCACCACCTGCTAGCAGGGACACTGCTATGGACATTGTGAGCACCCAGCAGAGACCAGGGCTCTGGCTGCTTCCAGCAGAGACCCCACACCCAGTGCGGAGGCTGCAGCGTCAGTGGCGCAGACAGATGAGAATGTCATCTGGGAGAAGGGAGTAGCTCCACCCAATTCCGGCCCTAAGTCTGGAGCACGGCAGCCTCTCATCAGCAGGACTCACTGTCTCGTTGTCTGGCTCCTCGTAGTCCCCCCAGATGAGCAAGGTGGACCGGTGATCTGCAGTGGAAAGCGTGGCTGGCCCAGGACTCTCTGCTCCCGAGTTCAGAGTCAGGTCCCACTGGACTGCTCCAGATGCACTCTCAACAATCATCACCTAGCAGGGAAGAAAGGGAAGGAACTCGTAACAAAGGGATCTAACAAGCCATGAGAGACAAGTCAGGTCAGCTGTCTCTCCCCACACCGTCTACGGGAACAAGTATCTGACAGATGGGAAGATGAGGAAATACTTGAAGTGGAGCATCACAGGGCTGTGAGACCTGGGGTGGGCCACGTTCAAGTCACAAGTTTTGCAGCTATTTCAAGGGGTTCAAAGTTCTGTCATTGAAGCCTCTTGCTGAGAAGAGAATTAAAGTGCCTGAGCTGGCTTCAATAACCTGTTGAAAGAGATCCTTTCCTAGCTTAAAGCCTCCTAAAATCAGCCAGAGGGAACACATCCCACCAGCTGTCCTTGACTCACTTCCTGCTTGAGCTGTGAAATACAGAGAAAAGAGAAGTTAAAAGGAAAAGATTTCAAACCTTCTTCTTGTTGGGTCCAATTTCACTCTCCAGGACAATACCAAGAACATCAGGTTTGTAGTAACCGAGCAGTGGCTCACTGAGGGAGAGAAAGAGAAGGGAGAGATCAGAACCCACCCCGATGGCTTGGGCACACCTTGCTCTTTCCAAGCAGTCTCCACCCTCTCACCACTGCCCTGGTAAGAGACTCGACTGCTACAAGGTTGGGTCAGCCTGGTACCACCCCAGCTCTGAGCCCAGCCATGTCACAGCAGGCACAGAATGAGGGATCAGAGCTTTGGGCTCCTCCACTCTGAAGCAGCCCCTGACATTTGGCAGCAGAGGGCACGAGGCACAATAAGCACGACACAGGTATGACCACAGGCAAACAAAATCAGCATCTGCCAGGACACTGCTGTTGCTGGGAACCTGGAAATGCCACATCCAGCCCACAGTGGGAACAGTACCTCAAAACACGGGACACATTGAGGGTCCACAAAGTCTGGAGATTCTTTCCACTGATCAGCGTGGCCATCTCTGAGCTTATAACCAAGATGTTCTCCCGTAACTGCCCAGGAATTTTTGCCAGGTAGCGAAAGTCTCCAGAGCTGAACAAGGACAGAGAAATCCTTAAGCTTTCCTGGAGGGTTCCACTGTGAGGTCTTGGTTTTTTAACTTGCACAGTAAATGCATACAGGAAACCCCAACCTGCCTTCCCTGTTTTTCTGCGAACCCCCAACAAGGCCAATAACACCAGCCCTCTTCCTGAGCTTTGGATGTGCTCCAAGTCCAAAAGCCACGTAGCCAGGAGAGAACAGAGCCCCAGCAGCCCACCCTGACAGCAACACCAGCACCCTCCATTCCACCAGCCCCCAAGACATAACCTCACACCTGAGAAGGGATAAGCGGTGCGTGGTGCTGTCAATGCTCTTCTCCCACTGAGGATCTTGCTGGAGGCTGGGAAGCTTAGTTTCCATCCCAGTTGCTGCACTGTACAGATCCTTCAGGGAATATGCATAGAGAGAGGTTTCTGTGCAAAAAAAAAAAAAAAAAAAAAGAATGCAAGAAAGAGGTAAGTTATCCTGCCCTTGCTCTGAACTCTATGATTTTCCAGATCTGGCAGATAAACTATATTTTTAGGGCTTGCATCATAGAGTTGTAGTGGTATTTTGAGATTCAAGCCTGCTATTGAATGCTTTTAACATCTTATCTGTTCGTAATCCAAGTGCTCCACAGCAATCATTTGCTATAAATGACTGCTTAATCCTTACATGCCTGACATTTGTTAAATAAAATCACTACAGTACGTAACAAACCACAGTTTAAGCAAAGCCCTCCCTTCTCTTGGCCCTGAACAGCTCTCTGGCCAGGTGAAAGCACCACATGGCTTTTAGGAATGCAAAACACTCTCTCAGCCAAAAAAACCCGTTTAGTAATCCTGATTTCCCAGTTCCAATCACTCTTCCAGACTGAATTCCCAGGCCGAACTGTACCTGTATAGAAGAGGAAGTAGGGGGAGGAGCCCAGGTTCAGCCTGATGTAGCGAGCGCTCCCATCCATGGCCAGGCTGCCAGTGGAGCCAATCTGTCTGCCATTCTTTCCTGAATGGATGAAGCTCTTAATCTACACAGGGAAGGGATCAAAAAAACCCAAAAAAACAACAAGGTTAAACCTGATACTGAACAGCAGCTGAACGGGAGCAGCACAGGCTCCGATGGGAAGTCTCTGCCTGGTTTTGGAGGAGTGGGCATAAGTTTGGTGACCCCTCTGCTGTGAATACTTTTGCAAGTTTGAAAGCCAATTCCAGCACAGCCACTTGCCCTGAGATTTTGCTGCCTCTGCCACCCACCTTCCCTGCAGACTGCTGAACAGCAGCCCCAGCTCTGCTAGGGACAGTGAAGATCCATTCAAGTCTGCTGAGCAGGGACGATAGAGAGCAGCTAAAGGCAGAAACAAAGCACCATATGGACACAGGGGAGACTTGGCTTCTTATGGCAGCTCTGCTAAATGTTTTAAGTGCCCTAATCTACTCCTCCAAAGGCTGATGTAAAGTCCAAGGGGATAAAAGAGCTGATAGGTTTCTTTCTCTTTCTATTCTTTGTGGAGGGTAAAAGAATCCACTAAAAACATTTCACCCAAGGGAATAAAGGTTAAAATCAGGATCAGATTCAAATGTGATCTGGGCAACAATCTGGGGAGAGCAATGCACATTAGGGAAAAGAGAAACATCAGACTCAGAGAAACAGCATTCACAGAGATGCTGAGTCAGGCAGGAACCCTTCCCTCTTCCTTGAAAGGGATGCACTGGGGAAGCGAAGTGCTGCTCCTGAAGTGAATCTGGAGAGTCTGGAAGGTGAATAAAGGGATAAAGTTTGCTGAGGAGAAGGAGAACACAACTGGAGAGGGAGAGCAGCTGTTCCCAGCCTCCTGCACTGGGAGGAGACACAAACCAGCTCTTGTAGACCAGCATCACCTTTACTGGCAAGCACTGGTCCAGCAGCTGCCCTGGCACAGCGACAGCCAAACATATTCACACAGGGAGAGAGAACACACACCACCTCACCCCCTGCACTGCCCAACCCCTCTGCGTGCTGCCAGAGGTGATGGAGAGCCTGAAAACTGGGTTTTCCGGGATGTACTGGTGCTGAAGTTTGCAGCAGGTAGGGGGTCAATGAGGCTCTCTGAAAAAGCTGCCATCTAAACCCCCTTCACACAGACCCTTCCCCACAGAGTGCTCACAGCTCTGCCCTTTCAGGAACGTTCAGCTCCAGCCCTTGATAGCAGCAAAGCTCCTTCACTTGGGTTCTGAATCTCTCTTCTGACCAGGCTGTCCTTTCCAAGCTGCACAGCTCCACTCAAGCTCCCTACAGTTTGTGTGATTTCTCAAAAAAGAACATACTTTTCCTTAAGTTGACAGAATGCTTGCCAAGTCCAGAGGGAGGAAGGGATTTCATACCAAGATAGCTAGAGAGCTTAAATGGAAAACAGATCAAAAGGCAGTCTTGCAGAACAGAGGCTACATTCAAACATTTCTTGGCTGGCTAAGATTAAAAAAACAAAAGTCTTGAGATAACTGGGATAGCAAAAGCAAGGAGGAAAGGAAACAGAAGAGAACCGTAGGAGTCAGAGAGGATAGAATTTCTGATGACTCTGGCAACAACAATGCCTCAGACAGCAAAACCCTATTTTCTTATGGAAGACATTGGCCAAGAAGGCCAATGGCACCTGGCTTATACCAGCCCTAGTGTGGCCAGCAGGACCAGGGCAGTGACTGTCTCCTGTACTTGGCACTGCCGAGGTCACACCTCCAGTCCTGTGTCCAGTTCTGGGCCTCCCATAACAAGAAGCTGGAGCACGTCCAGAAAAGGGAACGGTGCTGGGAAAGGGTCTGGAGCAGCAGGAGCAGCTGAGGGAGCTGGGGGGGCTCAGCCTGGAGAAAAGGAGGCTCAGGAGTGACTTTTCTACTCTCTACAACTCCCTGAAAGGAGGGGGGAGCAGGAGGCGGGGTGGGGCTCTGCTCCCAGGGGACAAGGGACAGGATGAGAGGAAATGGCCTCAAGCTGTGACAGGCGAGGTCCAGACTATTAGGAGAAATTTCTTCACTGAAAGGGTTGTTACACATTGGAAGGGGCTGCCCGGGGAGGTGGTGGAGTCCCCATCCCTGGAGGTGTCCAAGGAATGACTGGACGTGGCACTCAGTGCTCTGGTCTGGGTGACAAGGTGGGGATGGGGCACAGGCTGGACCTGGTGATCCCGGAGGTCTTTTCCATCTGTGATTCTGTGACTCCGGCATGAGGACATGGGGCTCCCACTGCTCCCATGAGACTGTAACTTGTGTGCTTTGAACAGGACAGGCCAGGCATGCAGACCATGCTGTGCAACTCAATCACAGAGGCAGGTATTTTGGTACCAAAACAGTGTCAGCTACACGACTTTCCCCCTCTCGGAAATGGGAAAAGCAATACCGGGACAGAGATAACAGAACCAGCAGCTCTTTCACTGAATGAACCCAGGTCAGAATTAACCAGCACAGTGACACTGGCAAGAGAGCAGTGCAAAAGCAGACCACAGGCAGAGAGAGGGGAGGCATCAGAAAAGGGAAGTGGTGGTACAAAAGCACTGTCTGTCAGCTGTGCTTTGATCTAAGAGCCAAAGCTGTCAGGGTTTGTTCACTTCCACTTCTCTGAGCCAAAAGCAGAAAACTGCAAGCTCATCGTGCCCAAGCTCTCTCCACAGGCAGCCCAGGAACACACACCGAGGAGAGCAGACTGAACAGGGGGAGGGATGCCTGGCCAGCTCTTTGATTTTATTTTTTTTAAACCATAAAACACTTGCATTGATTTGCAAGTACATCTCTGGAGGGGGAGAAAGAACCCACCCCAAACCCACAGAAATCAGAGGCTTCTGGACACTTCCTGTTAGACCACAAAGTGGAAATAAACAGCATTCCTGCCCTGCCCTGTGGTCCAGCCACTGGGGTTATCAGAGCTTCAGGGGGACATACCTTCTTTCCTGTAGCAATAAAGATTATCAGGTCCTGCACTCCATCATTATCCACATCTGGAATCACTGACACAGGAGTCAGCAGAGTGTAATTAGCTCCAAAGTCACTGGGCTGCCTCCACTGAACCTCCCCTGGAAGACAGTGTGAAACAGTCACTAAGAGGCACTTTAGGCTGAATGCTCCTGTTCCAGCTCATCAGCAACACCAACCATCCACATTTATGCTCATCATGGGGTACTTCCTTGCATTTCTGCATTCCCAATGAATCCCAGTATCCACAATTTCATCATCCACTGGAAAGTAACCCTAGCTGCCTGCAGGAATGCATCCAAAACCCTGGCACAAAGAACAGCTTGCTTTCCTTGTGCCTTACAAGCTTCCCAGCACATTCATGGCACGGAGAATCTTTTGTTGGGATCTAAATCCCTGCTGCTCTGCACCTGAATCTGCACAGACATTTTTTAGACCATAAAGCAGCTGAATTCTGACCACAGTGCTGCAGCTCCTCCTAGCAAAACCTTTTTGGCTGCAACTTGCCTCCTGCAAGATGTTCCTGCAGATGTTCCATGCTGACATGACCAGCCACATCTCAGGCCACATCCCAACTCTCCCCCGTTTGAAGAACATAAGCTTGTTTGCAAACTGAGGTAGAAAAGCTTTGTTTTTTAAAAAAATGGCGGGGGGGGGGAGAATGGGGTGGGTTTCTCTTCAACAGCTCCAGAACAGCTGAGTGACTCCACTCCGTCCACTCTGTCCAAGGCTGTTGGCCACTTCCCAGTCGTTGCCCAGTGGAATCTCCAGTGGAATCTGGTGGGCAGGTCACTGCTGGGGAGTTTTAAGGAACACCCCAGTCTCTTACAAGGTGCCCAGAGGAGAAATACTGACCCTCCCTTTACACAGCAATTATCATGTCAGGAATGCAAAGTAATCATCTGCCCTTTGTCGGGAAGGCAGCTGGACTGAAGGCCAAGGAATTACTACCTGAAGCTGTCTGCAATACTTTAAGGCACGATGTATTTCCAGCAGGATTGCTCCAAAGCTTTTACTGCAACACTGAAAAAACCCACTTGGATTTGTTACTATGACAACAGATGTGAAGTAGAAGAGAGCAGATTTCCTGGTTTCCCTAGGAAATCATGGGAAGGCGGAGAATTTTGCCCCTGAAGACACTAAGCAGTCAGAGGAAGCAGAGAACTGAAGTTTTAAATGACGACATTCCGGCTCCAGCACAGTCCAAAGGTATCAAAGACAGACCAGGCTGATGGAATTCACTTGCTAATGCATAAAGCTCTAATCTCTGCTGGTCAGACAGTAGTTTGGGAGAAAGCATCTCAGTCTCTTAAAAGAACAGTCTGACTTAACAGAAACAGGGAACAGTGAGACAGATTCAGCGCCAAGCACTTGAGAAGCTTTTCATGCTCTAACCCAACCCCCAAAGAGCAGGAACTGTGAAACCAGTCCCCTCCCGCTCCATCACCGGGAGATGGGACAATCCTGTCTGACACCTTGAGTGCTGTGGTGCTTCCTCAGAGCCCGGGGTCACAGCAGAGGCACAGCAAGAGGAGCCAAGATGGAAATTAGACAAGTGCCTAGACTGCAAATCTAACCTGGGTGAATAGTTTGGGGTTGTTTTTGTCTGGAAGGAGTAATAAAATTGGAACTTAGATGACTGAGTTCAGCTCTCACTTCAAGCAGCTGCAGAGGACACAGAGACTTTTCTCCCTGACAGACATTCATTTCTCAGGCTGGAGTTCTGGTTTCTGAGGAATCACACAGAAGCAATTCCACACATCTGATCATTGTGCTGCTTTTTCTGCCGTACCCCTCAGGAGACCAGAGCTAACCAAAGCTTTTACCGCAACGCAGTAAACACTGTTGCAGTAAAAACTGCAACATCCTGCTTTTACAGCAGCTAACCACAGGGCTCACAGTGCAGGCTGCTGGAGGATCAGGTGCAGACAGAAGGTGTAACAAAACACTTACTCCCATCCTCTTCCTCAAGACTCCGCTCCTGGCCCTGGCAGAGAGGGAATACACAGCTACAAAGACTTTTGCTTTGACCTGGAACAGTTAATCTTAAGCTCTTGTGTCCCAGTTTGCTGGCAAGATAAACATGCAGGAATGTTAGACGTCCCACACAAACAGCAGCTTGCACTCCTACACTTCCCTTCTTGTTTGCTCAGGTCACTTCTTCTGGCAATGAAGAAAGCAGGGCTTAACACAACTTGAATTGACAGAAGAACACTAACTTTATCAGCATTTAATGATCAAAAACCACATCAGACACTTTCAGATGATAATCTGCCTATCTCTACTTCAATCTTCCTACAGGCAGGGGCTAGACAGCCTGAGAGCCCTGGAATCTCATCAAATCCTCCACGATGATGAATCATTAACAGCTAAAGATTGTGCTGGCTACTGTTTTTAGCACACAGTGATGTAAGCCAGACTCTGCCTCTTTGAATACATTTAGCCTATTTAAATACATTTTATTCTACTCTGCCCTCCTAACCCCCAGGAAAAGTCAACCACGCTCAGAAACTGCTTTTAACCTACTTAACAGCAAAAAGGCATCAAATACGTAAACTTCTGGGCTATCCACTTATCTATCTGAAGCATTTTTTCCTCTCTTGCTTTTAAGTTACCTATGGAATGTTTTCTTTACTGTACTGCTGTGACCTGTAGCTTAGCCTGGCTCCTTCTCTCCGTGCTTGTGCTCCTTCTTTATGGCTGTCTTTAGTTACATGCCTTTGGCTCAGCAGCCAACTCTACACTTTGACCTGAAAGCAACGACTTCATTAATAGTCTAAAAATAACTTGTGCTAAGGCCTGCACATGAGAGAAATAGCGCTAAGATATCTCCATTGGTACAGAAACTTTTTAGCTGTGTGCACCTACACTTCCATCTACACTGCAAATTAAAAACTACTCTGTATTTTCCTCAGGTTCCTTAGAGCTGTACCTCTTGCTTTTTCTCTCTCCCAATTTTTGGAGAACAGGGTGTGAGGTTTTCAGAAAATGGGATCCTAGGGAGAACATGCATCGTTCGGACCTTTGAAACAGTGATCCCCAAAATGGAAATGTATTTTGGGCTTCATCAGCAAGGAAGGTTCAAGGTGCAGGAGACGATCGTTGCTCCTAGAGCAGTACAGGCACTCCTTACGCCACCCCATGTTGGGCAAGATGAATCCCGGACTGCTGAAACCGGCTGGCAGGTACTTATCTAAGTGCTCTCCTTGATGGCTTGAAAATCATAAACCCCCGGAACTCCCACTCCTCTTCCAACTGCAGGCAGTTCTGGCACACACACGCAAATAACTGGGAAACACTGCAGGTGTGTGTCCAGCCCCTGAGAGTGTAAAGCAACAGTCACAGTTACTGACTGCTCCTCCTGCTTACAAAGCTGTAGGAAGGCAGGTCTTATGAAACACTGGTTGGCACAACCGCCCAGCACAGAGCCCAGCCTTTGGAACAGCGAGGCTGAGAGAGCTCCTCCACACCCAGCGAACGGCTCTAGAGAGGTTTTCAAGTCATTAAACACCCAGAGCCCGCTGTTGATGTACCAGTCATGTCACACTGCCAGGGCCCCGTCTCCTGGCTGACAGCAGGACCCTGCCCACACTCACCTGTCCGCAGGTCAAGGGCCGTCAGGGCCACCGGCTTGCCCACCACCAGGCACCCCGGGGCCCCCGCCCCGCCGAGCTGCTGGATGCCACACTCCATCCACTCCACATCCTCGGCTGCAGGACTCTCCCAGAGAGCCCTGCCGTTCGTGCCAGACACAGCAGCAACAAAGGCACAGGGAGAAGGCAGCCCTGAGGAGAAGAGATGTCAGAGGGAGCTCTGCCTGCACCACCTTTGCTGCCCCGCACCGCCCCAGGAGCTGGGACTCACCCAGCTCCTCTCCCCACCCAGCTCACCCAGGTTTGTCTCCCAGTCTGTCACTACTTAGAAGTACAAGAGAAAAGACAGCCCTCAGTGCAAGGCTTTCTGTCCCTGAATCAGCTACCTTCATCCAGGCAGGAGCTGTTGAAGTTGCTGCTGCTGTTGCTGGCTTTAAAAACAAAGAGGACGTCTTGCACTTTGTCTTCGTTCACGTCTTCCAAAGCAAGGAACTGGTAGGCCACTGTAAGAGACCACAAGCCAGGCTCTGGTGAGGATTTCCTCAGCCCACAGCAGAGCTGGCTGGAACAAAACAGAGATTCCTAGAGACCTACTCACTGCCTCCATCTCGGACAGTGTTACATTAGGACAAATTGGATTTTGTATTAAGAAATGCCACGTACACGAGTACCAAGGACAGGAAGTTATTGCCAAAGGATTTTTTAAATTTGCTATCCCCCCGTGGATTTGTCTGTTTTTATGGCCAAGCAGCCAGAACACGAACCACGCTGAACTAAGAACAGCTCTGGTCTTGGTGTGGGGTTGCTATTTTTGTTGCATAAAAAAACCACCCAAAACCCACCCAGAAAACCCAGATATTCCATCTTTCTCCCTCTCAGCTAAAAGCAGTCCTCTTGAGCTCAGAGCAGCAGCACCTGGGATGTCTGCAGTACCACACACAGCTCAGTCCCCGCTGTGAGCGCTGTCTCTGCATTTCCAGCACATCCTGCACACAAGATTAAAGAACAGCTTTCCCAAAAACAGTGCTGAGCCACTGGGGAGCAGGACCCGGGCTGAAGAGCCGACCAAAGCAACTAGAATAAAAATAGCTATAGCAACTATAAGGCAATTTATAAAAACAACAAGATGGAATTCTTCTCCTCCCCTTTCCTGTTGGTCATGGGGAAAAGGGAGAAAATCATAGTGACGGAGTTAAAAAATGCCTAATTGTCTCCAACCTCAGCTCAAACTTCATGGGAACATTTTACAGAGCAAACTTCAACAGAGATTCATTCCCAGATACCCTTCCCCATTTTATTTTTTTTAACAAATGAGGCCAGCCTGCTACCTTGTCAGTGCTTCAGAGCAGCAACTAATTTCTCCACTAGCTCCCGTAAACACCTCCTGGAAGGCCACTCCAATTATGCCAGGCCACTGCTTATCCAGGTCAGGTATTCAGAGCTCAGGCTCCCAAGGGCAGCACTCCTGCAGGTCTGGCTCCACACCGTGCTTAGGTGGAGGTCCAAAAACCCAAATTCGTGGCACACACAGCAAAGGGACTCCTGGTAAGTATTTATTGTGCTACAGCAAACTCACCCGCGCTGTTGTAGCTTTGGATCCACGTTCTTTCTGACACTGGTCTCTCTGGGCAAGGGATGATGAAGGAGAAAGCAAAGACAATGATCAGGCAGAGGAACAAGGAGACAAAGAAGGCGGCCGTGCGCCAGCGGGACAGCCGGGACAGCCCCGCCGTCTGCTTGCTGATGATCCTCCTCTCCACGGAGTTCTCATGGTTCTCCTGAGCTTTTGCATCCTCAGTCTTCAGAGGGTGGATCTCAGCTTCTGAGTCTTTGTTATCCATCACAGCTCATTCATGGGTATTCAGACAGCCTGCTCCCCCTTCACCTGCAACAGTGGACAGAGAAGTTAAAATACGTTTTGGAATGTATTAAAAAAAAAAATCCATTAAAATGTTCTTGTTACTACCTGATAGTCACGCTGGAAACGTTTACTGGGAGGTGAGCAAACCAGTGTGTTGCCACAGAGCTGCTGGTGCTGGAGGTCTCCCACACGGAGCAATGGGGAGAGACTGTGGGATGCAGGAATAGCGCTGATTCTTTTTCAGAGGAGGGAATCAGCTGTGCCAGAGCCGGACAAAGGAGGCTACAGACCCCACGCAGAAAGGACTGACTGGTCTATAGGTCTCCTTCTAGAAAGACACCCCAAAAGCTCCTCTTGCTGCAAAGACTCCTTGCCACCTCCCGTGCATGCCAGCCTGACTCCTGGCTGGAGCAGTGAAAGGAAACACTTGTGACCTTTATATCCCAACGTAAGGCTGCTCCCTACTGTAATGTGCACTTGAGCTGCTCCAGGGAGAGAGAGAGAAACAAACACCAGCATATTCTGTATAGGAGCAAACCAAAGCTATTCAGTAGCTTCTCAGAGGAGAAAACACAGGATAAGTTCAGCAACCCAGCCCTGCAGGAGGCAAGAGAGTGATGACTTCCCTCCCCGGAGGAAAAACAAGGCAGGAGTCGAGACTAAAGTCAGGCAAATTTGATTTCATCAGACTGGAAGAGCTAACAACTGCTATTTTAGTTTCTCCTGCTATAAATCATAATCTTGAGCTAGAGCTACAAGAAACAGAGGGGTTCTGTGCTAATTTGCTACAAAAGGGGAAAAAAAAGAGCGCTAGTCTGTTAGAGAAGGCTGTACCTCATTACCCACAACAACAAAAATCAATGTTACACACAGATTCTCTGACACAGCTTCTTCAAAAAAACAGAGGAAGGGAAGAAATAAAGAATAACACATTCCAGTGGACTTGGAAAAAGCTGCATGACGGTGTTATGAAAAGTTATATCAGAGCAAATAAACACGACAACCGAGCCAATTTTCCATGACCGTGCCCAGCAGTCACGTGCCTGGATTGTCCACTGGAGCCTTTTACTTCCCCAGCAGAAAAGAGCTTAAACTCAGCACTAACACAGCACAGAGAGCCTGGGCTTTCAACTCCAACAGCAACTGGGCTTGTTGCATCTCATGTTTCGTGCCGGAGTTCATTTACAGGTCCAGTGAAACACAAGTTGAGTCACCCTGGCAGGCCAAGCTCCTTCAGGCAGCTGCGGCTCCCCAGGTTGTCCCTGTCCCACACAGAGGCCTCTTCTCTTCTGGGTACAAACGGCAGAGGAGACAAACCTATGGCAATGCAGGGGCTGAGGTACAGGATCAGTGGGACAGCTTGGCACCACTGTCAACCCTTTAACAAAACCCAGAGCCTGCTGGACTTATAAGGGCAGAGCTACAAAGCACTTACTCCAACCTGAGCACTCCGGCATTTATTCCATGACATCAGGTACAGGATCACACTACAGATAATTTAATCCAACCTGCACAATACCATGCAGATGAATCAATAATGCAGAAGTTGTTGCTTATTCCAAAGATCTGCCCTTCTCATCAGTACCAGCCACACCAGGGACACCTTCACGAGGCTGTTTCCAGACCAACTGCAGGCACCTGACAGGGGCAGGAATGCTCCAGAGGGAAAGGGGAAGAACACAGAGCCACGCAGTCAGCCTCTGCAGAGCTGAGCACAGCTCTGTTCCTGCACCAGACCTTCAGCAGGTTCAAGGTACAAGGCTCCAGGCAGAGGCTGAGCAAATGATTTACCATCGCAGAGCAGCCACGGCCGCAGCGATGGGGGCGGAGGCGGGAGTGGGTTCCATCACCTCCCGTGGGATGAGGCAGATGGCTCGTGTCCCTCTGGGTGTCCCTCTAGGTGGATCTTCTCAAAACCAGTGCCCACAGCATGGGCTGCCAACAGGGCTCCAGCACAACCCTGCTGGCCCCTCCAGCAGAGCCCTCCACAGCCCCCCAGCACAGAGCTGGGAAAGCCCCAGGGTACAGCCGAGAGCTTCCAGCACCTACGAGACTTTCCAAGAGGGACCAAAACCAGGCTTCTCCCCCCTCAGCCAAAAGGGCCACCAGCTTAAGGCTGCATGGAAGGCCTATTTTTATGACTCACTACAAATCAACACCATTGTCATCTGGAGTGGGATGAGAACAATGAAAAAAGCAGTAATTATCCCAAAACCCCAGCAATTCCCCTCCTTCTGCAGCAATGACCCCAGGAGCCACCGAGTACAAAGAGCCCTCGATGCCTTTAAAGCAATTCTTTCTCTTCCCTTTCAGGGTTTCAGTAATGCCCTTTGCAGCCCTGCCAGAGCAGAGGCAGTGCCAGAACAAGGACCACGAAGGTCAGTGGCAGAGATTCAAACAATGCAGGAAATCCCATCGCCCGCCGCTGCCAAAGTACACGCTGGCAGCACGTGAAACGGCCTGAGCGCCGAGCAACAAAGAGGTCTGGTAATCAGTTTAATTGAAGACAAGCAGAAAATGATAGTGTGTATTTGAGATGGTTTCACTGCCCTCCAGCAGCCGACATTTTGTCTCCTGCTGATAAAAGGACACAAAGTAATTCCCTGGGAGGTATAAGGCGCCCAGGCACCTCGGGAGGGAAGGGGCAGTGACAGGATCCCGGGCTGCTGCTGTGGAACACACACCACACGCAGCAGATCTCACACCAGCACCGGCTCCCTGCCTGGGGATGGCAGAAGGACCTTGCAGAAAAGGAAATAATTAGAAAGCACGTGTGACAGACCTGAACTGAACCGAGGGAGCACAGCCAGGATCTGCACCTCAGACAGGGCTCCAGCCCTCCACAAACTCTAAAGGCTGCTTATCCCAGCCAGAGGATGAGCTAGGAGCAAACCCTGACCAAAGCTGAGGGGAACAAACACCCTTTCCCGTCCCACAATAACACCACCATGCTCAGGACAAACACAGCTTTACTCACCTTCATGGGGGACTGACCAACCTCTCCTGCTGAAGGCACAGCACAGATTTACAGATCTGATCTGAACCAGACCAGTGACACTTGTGCAGCTAAACCACCATTACCAGTCAGGCAGAACTGCCTGACGAGCACAGAGAACCACACACAGTCAGGTGGGTGAAGGCTGGTGACAGAAACCATTTAAGCATCAGTGTGATGGAAGGTTGAACTCATTTTCCACCCATAAAACACCAAACCACAGCACTTGTAATGTCATCAGGCATTCTTCCTGGAAAACTCCTAGCAGTATATCCTAGCTTAGATTTGATATTTAACACATTTCTGTCTTTCACAGAATGATGAAATCAGGTTCTGACTGGCCATTTTCGGAACACAAGCACAGCATTTGGCTGGTTTTATTCTGTTTGTTTGTTTCAAGCACCTGGCAGGTTCCCTTCCTGTCAACCTGAAACTGCTGTAAGCCCCAAGCTGCAATCAATAATGACAGAAGAGCCAAGTTTGGCTCTGAGTAAGAACCAACATTCCCATCACAGCTGTTTTCCACAAGCCAACTATGGGGTTTTGATCCCACACACAGCGTGGCACTACAGCAAACTCGTCAGGCAGTCACCAGCTGCGACACTCAGTCTGGGGTCATTCGTTCCCCTTCCTGCAGTCCCACTTAGATCAGGGTCCAGACAAGAGGAAATAACACGTAAGGTTCCCCCATATGAGATTTTCCTTCCCAAAGACACTCAGGCTGTGCCCCCTGCACTCCAGCTCATCGCTTTGCTGAGTCACCTGCACCGTCTGACTCCAGGGGATTCTGTTCCTGTCGTGTCTCTGCAGCCTTTGTAAGAACCCAAAACCCACCAAAGAGGGTGCTGAGGGCCCGGCACAGGTTGCCCAGAGAAGCTGTGGCTGCCCCATCCCTGGAAGTGTCCAAGGCCAGGTTGGATGGAGCTCTGAGCGACCTGGGATAGTGGAAGGTGTCCCTGCAATGGCAGTGGGTGGAATGGGATGGGCTTTAAGGTCCCTTCCAACCCAAACCAGTCTGTGATGAGGAAGAGCATTAAAGCTGCATGGAACTGATTACAGGCCAGTAACAACAACTGAGCTGCACAAACACCAATCATTTATCATCCCACGGCTTAGAAGTTCCCCTGGATCCAAGCCACTCACCCTCACTGACTGCTGCAAATATCTTGAAACAACCCCAGGGTAGCAGGTGTTTGAATCTCGCATGCCAGAAAAACCCGCACCTCTCCAAGAGACCTCCCACCTCACTCAGAGACATTTCTTCCCTGTGAGGGTGGGGAGGCCCTGGCACAGGTTGCCCAGAGAAGCTGTGGCTGCCCCAGCCCTGGAAGTGTCCAAGGCC
>JAWMRA010000033.1:2626185-2640248 GCA_035584735.1 Pseudotriccus pelzelni | reverse complement strand
CTAATAAATACCTTGCTGTTTAAAGACTTAAAACTTTGTCTCTAAGCAGTTTCTATCGGCCTGTTTTTGGGCATCACCCTCCCCTTCACCAGGTACCTTGAAAAGCTGTTCTTGCCCCTCAGCTAAAGTGACACAAGACACACAACAGTAGGTTTGTTTCTGGAGTTTAGTCCAGTGGCCTAATCAGGTGAGGCAGTGCTAAAGCACTCCCCTATTAATCAGGAGTATTTAAGAACAGCCAGATCTAACTTCACCAAGCACCTGGAGACAGATTTGCTGCTGGGCTTGGAAGGGCTGTAAGGAAATGCAGTGATTCCATTCTATGTTTCTAATAGTCCTACACCTTTGTCTCATCCTTCCTCCAATACAAAGGCTGTTTTGCTGAGTTTCACAGGGGACTTAAAGCCCTTCTTTGGACTACAGCGCTTTTCAGCAACACGAGAATGGCGTACTCCTCCTGGATTCCTTTTTCCCTCCTCTAGTGCTGATTCCTAAAGAATTATGCCTCTCTCTCTCTCAAGCAGCCTTCTAACAGACTTGCCTGAGACCCCAAATCATACACCTCCCTCCCCATGCCAGCCCCGAGAGAAGGAATCTGGAAAGCAGAAGGTAAGAACAGAAATGTAACATCAAAACTGCCTCTCAGTCACTTGGCTTTTGCAGGCCCAGGGAGGCGCAGTTAGCTCAGACGGACCTTGGTGCTGCTTCTCATACAAGAAAACCAGGATTGTCTCAAGGCTCAGCACTGCTATCAGGAAACCAATTTATCTGCTGGACTTTCCTCTCAGCTGGGATCTTGCTTTAGAGTTACTGCCCTCACGTGAGGCCACTGGCAAATCCTGCTCTGGCCTAGGAGCTGGCACAGGCCCCTGAGCTGCCGCTGAGAGCCACGGGAGGGGGAGTCTCCCTGTGAGCCAAGGGCTCCCCTCTCCAGAAGCACTCCTGCCAGGAATACATACTTGTGTTTCGAGCTCCTGTCTCTGGAGCCCCGGCGATGCCCTCGGCTGTGGCTGCGGGAGCGGCTCCGGTGGCGCCGGTGCCGTTCCCGAGACCGGGAGCGGGACTTCCGCCGTTCCCGGGACGCCGACCTGGAGCGCCTTCGCCGCCTCTCCCGGGACCGTGACCTGCAGGGGACACAGGCCGGCTCAGGCTCGGGACACAGGCAGTGCCCGGGATCTGTACCCCTGAGCCCAGCCCTCAGACATCCCCGAGTCACACGTATCCAGAGTGTCAGCGCTTGCTCCTGCCCAGCCACATCCCTGCCGGCACCCACAGCACAGCACCCACCCCACCTCCTCCTGCACCTACCAGCAAAGTGCCAAGGGATAACACAGTTTTCTGGGAAGTTTATAGAAAAAGCTCCCACCACTATAATAAGCACATGCCAAAGGCCAGGGCAGAGCTTACAACTCTGCCTCACTCAAAGTGTAAAAGCAAAAAAGAGGCCAAAATAAGTAGCCTGTTTATTTATTTTAAATTACCATAACCCTAAGAGAGTCTCCCTTGTGAAAGCCCTGCACTTCAGAATCAAATTTGTTTCAACTTCCTCCAAAAACAGGAAGGAAGCCAGAGGGAGATCTCCAGGTCCATGATCACACAGAATGCTGTCATACCCTTCAGACACACTCTTCCAGAGATTTTAATCTTGAATCAGTATTTTCACATCTGAGGTATTACATATGTAACAGGTATTTCAGACATTAAAACTATGGAATTATATCAGGTATTTATTGGAAGAGGCACCAAGGACATTGCTGGACTCACTGTGGAGCACACAGCCCAACGAGGGACACCCAGCTGAGCGGCACCACTGAGGTGCCCACACTGTAGTTCCCGTTTTTTTCAGGGAGTAAACTAAAGAGACCAAGGCACTGAGTGAACTCCATTTAGGAGACCCAAGAAAAACCTCAGCAGTTAAGACATAAACACAAACAGGCATTTGGGAGAACTGGAGAACTGGGCACTCACCTTCGACGATCTCTATTTCTTGATCCAGACCTAGAGGGAAGAGAACAGTTAAGTGAGAGAAGTTATGATAAAGGCAGTGGGTTTTCAATAGAAAAACTCATTCATGCTGGCAGCTCTTCACAGGAACACAGCAATATCCCAAGTAATGTGTCAGTTTTAAAAAAAGCTTGCCATTAAAACATTTAATTAGCTTCAATTTTGTGGGCAGTGAGAATTTGTCAAAAACTGAAGAACTCTGTCGAAACACCAGTTTCTGCTTGCAGAGCTTCCTGTCACAACAGAAAAGGTCTAGAAACCGGTTCAGTCTCTGATAAAGCATCACCATGAACCTTTCTAGGTTTACTGTGCATGTTTGTTATATATCCTTTACCCCCTGCAGTCTAACATCAGCTGGATCAACTCCAGATTTTCAAGAAGTGCCACTCTCCAGTCAGAAAGACACTTGACAGATTTCTGGTTTTGGTTCTTTTGAGGCAGTTGTAATTTGAAAAAGTTTTAGTAAAGAGAAAACATTTTCTACCTCATTGTATTTGTTTGACAAATATTAGAGTGAAATGTGCATAAATATTTTATCCCTGTCTGGGAAAGATGAACTAGAAAAAAAGAAGAGACATGGCCAAAAGGTAGGAGCTGAAAAGTGACAGATATAAACTTGAAAATCCTTCATCCTTGACTTAAAAAGCACTTGAGAAGAATAATCCAGGCCTCACTACTCTTTCTCACATTTCCATGGCTTCAGAGCTCGTGTGTGGCACTCTCAGCTTACTGCTGTCAGCTTTTGACATAACTAATGTCACCATTCTCTCAGCTTCTGCAGCACCATTACTCAGCACCACTTAAAATACCACAGCACGTGCAAGACCCGCCCTCCCTGTTCCTCTGTGGCCACATTTCAGAGCCAGCTCATACCAAACTGTCACGTGCTGTCTGAACAGCCTCGTTTTGCTTTAATTAAGAAGTGGCTGATCTCCCTGTTCAGTGACTTAGAGACTCGCTCTTGTAACTGCTCCCCGCTGCACAGACTCACGGGGGGGTTGCATTCACACCTGTCTGTTTTAATAACATCGTTTAAAACCACACCTGGGTAAGACAAGATTAAGCAAATCAATGTGCTCTGAACGTTTCTTCACAATGAAAAGGGGTTGTTCGGTCATGGCAGAAAACAAAAGAAACCCCAAATTTAGAGGGGAATTCAGATAGGACTGTAAACAAGGTTGCACTGAGGCAACACACAGGAACAGGTGAAGGAAAAGCTGATAAACCAGGAGAGCAAGGCAATAACCACACACCTATTCCCACCTAACAAAACCTGATGGAGCAGCAGGACCTTCTGGAGGTGCCTAGCAGGCAGATGAAATGTTTTGGTGGTTGTAATTACTCCAAGTTCTTAATGTTCTTTTCATCCTGATCACTTTATTCCGAACCACCAGTGCGCACATCCTCACAAAGCCCTTCCACATCCCCTGAAAAGCCTGGCTGCCCTCCCCTGCCTATGATCCGAGCAGGAACATGCACAAAAAATTCCTGATAATCATTCCCTAGAGTCATACTTCAGATTTCAGGAAGTATCCAACAAAACAGCTCTTTTCTTACTAGCCTGAATCAGCAGGAGACAAAACAAGACTGCTGTCCAGAGGAACAGGAGGCTGAGCATGTCTGTTTTCTTTATTTTTTCCTCTTTCTGGTCTCTGTATCACTGACTTTGTGCTGAGTTTCATAATCTGTCTTTTGTGCAGCCTAACACAAAGGAAATCCATTTGGCAACTCCACTCGACTTGTTTGCTGGTGTAGCCTGGAGGCAAACCCTGAGGGCTGCACTTCCAAGCTTGCCACCTCTCCACAGAATTCCAGTCTTCCAAGATTCCTGGGCACCCAACAGCCACCAGGAACACCAAACAAACGACCTGTGTTTATTTACCACTAAGTGTGACAACCCAGTTCACTCATTACTACGTGGAATGACAGTTTATTGATAAATTAATAACAGCAGTGAGAGGCAGAGTTTCACAAGGGAACCCACAGGTTCCCAGAGTATGTCAGCACCTGCCAGTCACCAAAGACTCCCAAAATCAAGTCATACTCTCTCTTACTGAGTAACACTGTGAAGATGCTGCACATGAGGATATGACAAGAAGAGTTCTGCAGGAAACAGGTTTCCTGTGGTTCCCTAAACTATCAGGCTCTGGATAAGGGGCTGTTTGAAAAGTGGTAGAAGTCACCAGCTAGTTCTTGGTGGAGAAGTGCCCCTGTGAGTATGGTCTGCACAGTTCCCAGCGGGTAAGGGGCTGAGAAATCTGGGGTGTAACCTCAGTTCTGACACTGGGAAAACTATTGTCCTCCTTTGGGTCAAGGTCTCATTTTGGGGAGGCAATTAATTTGATCTCCTCTGTATGGCACTCCTGGCTCCTTCCTATCAAGTCTTCCTGTGGTATCTGAGCAGGGGAGCACACAGGTGCCTCCACACAGAGCCAGCCATGGTCTCTAAGCAGTGTCACACATGGAAGCAGCCAGAACTCAGACTTTAGGCCAACTCAGTGCAGTTCTTAAGCTCTTCATTTTTAAAGCCATAAATAAACATTCAAAAGCCCTCATCAGGTGCCTCCATACATGAGCTACCTATGAACACAAAAGGCTCCTTAACGTTCAAGAACTGAGGGTTTGGGGTTTTTTTAAAAACCACAAAAACAAAACCTCAGAGGTACCACAGGTGCTGTTCAGCAGAATGCTGCAGCACAAACTGGCACTTCATATCCCACCAGGCAACCCATAGAGAGAAAACCCATATAAAACACCCTAATTGATATAATAATATGCATAACACATAACAATTTGGGGCTTACATCTTTCACATTCCATCAAAATCACCAAGCTGCTTCGTGCTGGTGTTTATTTGTCAGCACTTCCAGTAATTATAGCCAGAAGCCAGCACCATCTTAGAGCACAATTCAGTTACAAATCTCATCTGCCTCAGACTAACTCACCCTTCAGCTGACACCAAAGGTCAAAAGGAGCTCTCCACAAGCAGGAAGGTTGGGGTTTTTTTTTTTGATGCAAGAAGTACAAGAAGAGAAACACATGAGGTAACTGAGGAGATGCTGTAACAATTAGAACAGCATTCCCACCCAGCCACTTCCTCTGCCTGAGCCCTGCAAATAACCACCTTCCCCACATGGGCTGTTTAACAGAGCTGTTTACACACAAGGTGCCTCTTCACTTCAAGTACAGGAGAAATTGTTTTTCCAGTTCAGCTGGCAGGAAGCAGAAGAGCTTGTCCTGAGAATACCAACATTCCAGCCACTCCCACTGCTCAGGAATTGCAGACATATGAGCAGAAGGTCACACACATGGCCACAACCACCAGAAGCAGTCACACCTTGGGATCCCTCAGATCCCCTGGAAGTGTTTGCCAAAGCTGTGCCAAAAGCACCTCACTGTTACTGTAGAAAAGTTTTGGAGCAAGACAGGTAGTCCCCCCTTCAGCTCCTGGAACCAGCTCCACACTGTTGTCACCTCCAAGACTAGAAGTGAGGAGGGCTGTTCAGGGAATTTCTGCATGACCCTTTTGAGCAGACCGAGCCCTCACTCATCCTGAACTTCCCCACTCGGATGCATTGGATGAGGGTATTTTATCCAGATTCAGATTCCTCAGGACAGGGACTAGACCAATACAAGCCTGAAGACAGCAGGGAGCTCCCATCTTTCAGACACACAATGGAAGTTGAAGCAACACACATACAATCACACTGTGGTGGGGGTTTGTGCAGGTGTTTCCACCTTTAACTGAACCCCAAGGTGCTCACACAGTACCCAGAGCTCATCCAACAGCTACTCCAGCAGCAGGTGCTGTGTTCCTGCAGTGCTAACGTATGAAAAATCAGACTATTTAAAAACCAACTTCACAAGCCAGCTGTCAGGTTCCACTCACCGTCTGCCCATCCTCTCCTCTCGCTCTCTCTCCTCCCTCCGTCTCAAACGATCCTGGTTTCTCTTCTCTTGCTTTTCTGCCACTGTTTTCTAGGAAAAAAAAATACAAACCAGTCCACATGATATTTCAGCCATACAGTAACAGGTCAGGAATCTGCAGGAAGACCCTTCCCAGAGCAAGATAAAGAACCATTTCACTACATTTTATGTGCTACTCAAGATCTCTATCAAGGTTCTCATTTTCCTCAGTCAAGGCACTGACCTCAATATACTGAGTGAGGCACAGGAATCACAGCTCTTACTAGAGCAGGCTAAAGATCTCTGTTTGCAAGCAAGGCCAGTGCCACAACCCATTACAAACCTCTTCAGAAAACTCCTAATGGCTTCAGCTACTCAAGACCTTTTATGCTGACAGCACTGCGTGAAACTTCAGTTCAACATCTCATTAAGAGGCCTCAGAGTGACAAATTTCAGCCATATCAACAAGAAAAATACAGGTGACTGTACCAGTGCTCTGAGGAATAAATGACAGCCATGGTCTGGTTTGACTGATTCTGAGGGTACATATTTAGTTACCCAGAAAATACAGAACAGAACCCAAGACAAGGCTAAAAAAAGCTCCATTTGAAGTTTCAGGGATTCTGCAATTGGAGAAGTCTGAGCTTTTTACAAGTACTCTGCAAAGAATTCTGTATTAATTTAAAAGAAGTGTTCAATGTCTTCAAAACTACAAAGAGAAGGTTTAAAACAGAGAGGATTACCCTCAGCTGATCCAGTTTCTCACGAATCTGAATGAAACCCAAGTGTAATTTGCCTCCAAAGTGGTCAGCAAGACGCCGGTCGTTGTCATGGAGACCCAGATATGCTGAACAGACTTCACACACACGCAGCTTCTGCTGCTGGAAACTGGATGCAGGCATTGAATTTCGGTACTCCTCCTAAAGGGAGGCAAGAAAACCCACACAAGTGTCAGGGAAGCCTTGCATTGTCACAACCCCCCAGGGACACCCCTGCAAAGAATGGCTTTCAAGAATGAAAACCCACCCCCACACAAAGGAGGTGCCACACAAACGCTCTGTGGGCACAGCTGAGCCCCGACAGTCTATCCCTGCAAAGGAACAGTGACCAAATATTCCCAAGGACAAAGCCCTCCCCGCCACAGTCAGCTCTCTGCACTAGAGAAAAGTTTCTAAAAAGCTTTTCATCCCCTGCCAACTGCTTGCTGGCACATGGCTGAAAGTGGGAAAGGAGGTGCTGGCAACACAGGAGCAGAGGTGGGAAGCGCCCAGTTGTGCCATGCGCTCAGCCCAGGCCCCTGTTCCAACCCACTGAACCTGTGCCATACCTCTGCCTCTTTCTTTTTCGCTCGGACTTTCTCCACTTCCATCAGGATCTTCTGAGACTCATCAACATTTCCTTCAGCTCCCAGCTGCTCAGCTTTAGCTAGGAGTTTTCCAATGTCTTCATTCAGCTCGTGTACTTTCTCTGCCTAAAGAGAGCAGTCAGTTTTTAGTAAGACAAAAACGTGATAAAGCTTGCAGGAAAACTTTTCCCTTCTCTTTGAAAAATACTGTTCAACAAAATCAGTTGCTGGAAGATGACCACAAATCTCCAAAAGTCAAGAGGCTCAACAAAAGGGATTGGTGGGCCAATCACAACAGTCACCAACACCTGGCAAAGAGAGAGAAACTGGGCATGGAGAGGACATCATCAGTTCTGCTGCAAACAGCAGCACATTTCTGGCTTACAGGATGGCACAGAATCCACAAAACCAGCTTCAGAAATGCCCTTTATTGGCCCAGTGAAGCAAGTTCCCAAAGAGGAAACTCCGTGAGCATTTGCTAAGTAAAGAGATCACCACAGCATGGATTGGCTACTCTAAACCATCAATTATCAGTGGTGTCAGAGACAAGAGAGCACCAGAGCTCCCACACAGACTTTCAGAACCAATGTTTAATGAGAGGCCAATACCTTTGCAGACACTTCAGCACTGATCTCCTCCTGTGTCTCAGCCAGGCGTTTCTTGGCCAGTTCTGTTCTCCTATCACACTCTGCAATGAAGGATTCCAGGTGATCCATGGCCTGCATGATCAGACAAAGAATTAGGAATAAAGATGCTCTCTGTGCCAGATATACCTTTGACAGCCAACAGCCATCTGGTGCAGTCCCTGTGTAATGCATAAACAATCTCAAGAACAGATGCTCTGGGAGGGGGGAAAAAAACCCCAACAAATGACACTTTGCAGAACAAGTAACATTTGACCCGTGTCTGGAACCTGACCCAGTTCCTTAACTCTGACACATCACAGGGTGCTCACATCAACACTGCTTTGCACTGGAACTTCCAAAGCAGGAGCAACAGGTGCACAGACAAAAGCACCGGAATAACATGAAAAGCGAAGACAGAAAGCTAAATCTGCCAAAAGTGAAACCACTGGGCAGAAGGGTTTTAATGTTAAATCCCCTTCTGGGACAGGGTACCAGGTTACAACGACCTGGTGCAGAGCAGCAGGCGTGGGATGCAAGGAATGCCAGAGGAGCCTCCCAGCTCATTGAGCTAATGGGGGATGGCAAGTGCCATAATTACTTGTACAGTTCCAAGTCAGCAATCAAGCCCACAGTCAGGAAGGGGCTGCACATCCTGCACTGGTCACACATCAAACACCATGATGAGCTGAAATGGTCACTGAGTTCTACTGTTCAGACCAGTAACTTCAAGAAGCATTTCCCACAACAGTAACTAAAATTTCTCCATACTCACATCCAGCTCAAAAAAGAGGTCTCTCTCTTTACTTGCAATCTCGTAATCTGCTCGCAGTGCCAAGTCATGGATCTTTGTACATTCTCCCAGGTCCATTCGCTGTGGAAGAGAAAAAGGAAGACTCATGTAAAAACTCTCCATTACAGCAACAAGCAGCAGATCCTTAGCTCTTGCCAACCGCATCACATCAAAATACAGTCTTTTTAGCAAGAGCTTCCTTCTAACCTATCAGTAATACAACCAGCCATGCTTGCCAGAACCCCCTTTTCTAGGTGTTCCTGGAACAACATTAACACCCCCCAAATGTTACAAGTCCAGTCCTACTCCTGCTTTAGGTCACAGCATAGCCTTAGAAACTGCTGTGAGGGAGCTGCAAATGCCTCCTCTCATGGAGCCAGAGCACTGCAACGCATACCTGCACCCTGTTTAAAGCTCACCTGGAAATGCACATGTGTGAAAGGACAAGCCCTAATAACATACCAAAAGACACAAAACTGTAGGACAGAAACAATGCTTCCTATCAGCAACACATGGACTTAAAGGAATAAGGGCTACGGCCAGTAGAAATGCACAACCCCACACTCAGCAACAACAGACTCTTAATTCGACAGCCAGCCCCTTCCCACATCCAGCTGCAGCCTGGAATTTTAGAGCTTGCCCAGCAAAGCTAAGTCCTACAAATAAGCCCATTTAATGAGAGATTTAAGAGCATCTCCCTTCCCAGAACACTCTGACTTGCATGCTGCCCTTCCCTCCCACTGCAGTCAATGCTATTTAAATTTCTTTTTCCCCAACCCAGTAGTTAACAGCCTCATGAACCCAAGTCGATTATGCTCTCGAAACAGAAATGGCATTTCAACATTATCAATTTGTAACAAAGAACATTTCTCTTATAGTAGAGAAAGAATATGACATTTTGAAAGCCAAAATAACAAAAGCCCTAATTGTGAGCCACAGTAAGAATGTCAGGGTACATGTCAAGGAATACCCCAGCCCTCCATTCTCTTCTCTCCCAGTCACCACCAGTTCCAAGGAGCCCAAACCTGCACATGCACCACAAGTGTCAACTCACTGAACTGCAGGAAAAAGCTAAAAGTGGAATAACACAGAACCCCTGTGGAACATCACAAACTAAAGCTAGGGACACTTACATGAAACAATGCACTTGAACAGCAGTGTTTAGCAAACACCATTAGGTAAGACTTGGGTTTGCAGCAGTTATCTCTTATTAGCTTTTCTTTTTTAGACAAAAATAAACCAATTCTGGATGACTTGCCACTATTTAGCCTTCCTCATTTTGCTCAGATTTATCAGAATAAGGAGGCCACAGGCTACAAAAAACCAGACACTGCATCCAGGACAGTCCTGCTGAGCTTGAACAGCAGAAATTTAATGCCTAGAAAAAAAAACCCATGCTGGTACTTTCAGAGCTTGATCATGTTCATCTTCAGGCAAGCCTCTTCAAAGAATGCTGGAGAGCTACTGTTATTTTACCACAAAAATAACTTTTTCTGTGATGTGACATATCTTTTATTCTCATGGTCATTTGACTGAGATCGCTTTCCAAAACAGGGAGAAATTAATGATATTAGATGTGATTGCCACAGATCATAAATATTCTTATCTGAACTTTTCTTGCAAGCTGAGCCACTTAACCCCATTTCAGAGAAGGGGCTCCAACCCCAAACTTCAGAAGAGCCAACAGTGTGCACCTGTTTGTGAAAAGAGGAGAACATTCAGGTCTCACCAGCTTACAAACCTCAAGTCTCCCTCCATGTCCCTTGGGATGATGTAAGGCATGGAGATTTCACAGGTATTGCTCACATGAGGTAAGACCAGCAGCCCTTCTGCCTCAAAGCATCCTCTCATCCCAGGGAGGGCTCTCACCACTCAGCCTTTCCACAGACATCACACCTTGCTCCAGTCAACGCTGGCTGTTGTGTCACACAGGTGGCCAGCAAAGCCTGAGTGAGAATTTAACCCCCCCATACACACAGACTGAAGACATTTAGATGTCACTGGTTAGTCCTGCTCACATCTCCTGAGCAGTCCACATTCTGAGGTGTCTCCTATGTTCTCTGCTGAACTGCTACCTCACCACAAAGTGAAATTTCCACAAAGAAGGCTCTTTAATAGTGATCAGAGCTGCAGAGTTTCATCCAAGTGAAAAAGGAAAGCACAGACACCCACCCCACCCCCCCCCCAAAAAAAAACCAATTCTAAAACCTACAGATTTCAGCTCACTCATATTCCCCTGTCAGGGACACAATTAATTCCCTGAATGTAACTTCCAAGCTACGTTCAACCTGGGCAGGTTTCAGACTCATCTATCCAGTTCTTAATGGAGCTGAAATTCAGGAGGATTACCAGCTGTAAATAAGCTACAGTGGTTTTCTTTGGTCTCTGTGGGTAAGGAGAAAATTTTGGGAGAAGTTAGTCTAGTAAGCCCATGGGCTTCTAGAGAACCACTGTAGCTTATTTAGTGACAAGTTTAGACAAATTTCTGGAGCCAAAAAGAGAATAATCACAGGAACAATCCAACATATAATGACAGCTCTTATGACCAGGAATGCTGGTGCCCCTGAACAAAGCAACAACAACAGGCCTCCTGCAGCTCTCAGGAATATTCCAGAGCTTTACTGACAGCCTGGACTCCTTCTCGTTCTTTGCACCTGAAGGTCAGTGAATGGGACTCCATCACATTTCACTGAGCACAGCTACCCAAGAGATCAGCTTCCTGCTCGCCTCCAATCAGCCTCCCACCAAGGAATGTCTGCACACACAAAGGATGCAGCAGGAACAATGCCTTCAGGGGGAGGATGCAACTCAGCTAGCACCAGAAGGCTTGGAGCATCTGTTCGAAGTTTCCAAGAGATCCAAGGCCCTGATTTCTGCAGCAATGCACCTAGAGATGGGTGTTACCCCACCCAGCTGAGGCCGACTTGCCCACACAGCCCTTCCTTCGCAGAGCACCACAAGGTGCCAGTGGAGCTGCCCAGGATCACGAGGAGAGCCTGCACATTCCAGCTCGGTTCCATTCCACACTGCCAGCGCTGACAGCTGAAATGCTGTTCCTGTTCTGGACATCACATGTGCTTTCAACACAGATCTGGGGCACCAATACTTTTTCTTGCCCCCAGGAACCGTATGACAGCGGTGCAGAGCTCCACAGCCACTTCAAGGCCACCACAAGATCATCTGAGTGATCCACAAGATCACTTGTGCCGGAGCAGTTTTATTCCATCCTGCTCCTGCAATTTCTGAGCACTGACTCCAAAGCAAGAGGGAAAGGACAACTCTATCAAGACAAGTAACACCAGAAGCAAGAGAAATATATTCCTCAAGGTGCTTCCCTGCCCTGGGAAACTCATAACCCACCTGAACACCTCAGACTTTGGCACCAGCTCCCACAGTCACACACATATCACATAGTTTAACCCTTTAAATTCACCATTTTCCCTCTTCCTGGAAACCTGCCAGAAGAGGCAGAAGGCAGCCTGTACCTTCAAAGCACTCTTTGGGCCCCAAAAAACTGCTGTAGAATCTCGTGTCAAAAAATACACCCTGACCACAGCGACCTACATGAAGGACAGAGGTTTAAAATTGTGAAATGAAAGTTATATGGAGGCTGATGGAGCAATCACTGAAAAACGTATCTGAGGTTCAAATGAATGAAAAATAAATACACAGAGATTGGCATTCAGCTCTTCCAATCTTATTCAGAGACAGCCACTGAGAAGCTGAAGTTTGAGCACTCAGAGCAGAGGCAGCTTCAGCTCTTTCAAGCAGTGCTGCCACAGCTCTGCTATGGCAGTGACACAAGCAGGGCAGCAGTGCCAGCCCTCCCTTTGCTGGAGATCCAGAGTGTCCAGCCAGCTCCCGAAAGAGCAGCAGGGCGGGCTATAAATAACCACAGCATCTTTAAACAACCTGGGTAAGTGGATGGGCACAGCATTTCGTGCAAACACTGAGGGTGAGGGTGGATCTCAAACACCCCTATTCACCTCCGTCCTGGAATTCTGTAACACAGCAACGGGGACAGAAGACACGCAGTGTTTTCTTTCCCAAGTCCCAGCTTTCATCTGGGAGCCCAAACTGAACACTCACCTCGCTGTTAAAAGCCCACATCACCTTGTGCTCTCAGAGGGAGCACGTGAGCCAAACCTTTGAACACTGGCCAGCCCTGTTCCCACAGGGAGCAGTGAAGGAGCAGAGAGAACCGTGTGAGACCAGTGGGGCAGAGAGACACAAAAAACAACCAGCTCAAACAACCAGCCTTCGGCTAGAGCTGTGATCTGCCATTGCCACCCCATAAGGAATGAAGGAATAACTGCTGTTCTCTCAGGAAACATCACAGGGTTGGAGAGAGGAGACTGAGAATCTCCAAGGACTACTGCAGCTGCCAAGAAAACACCTGCTAAGCCAAAGATGCAACAGAGAACCAGAGCACCCAGGACAAGTTTTAGGCTCTGACCACCTCAAACTGGCAAAAGAGAAAGAATTTTGCAACTTCACATGGGATTGTGAGGGAAAAAGCATTTCAAGTGTATTTTAAGAGCTCCTGACTTCAGCAGTTTCCATACACAGTTCACAAAAGCTGGAACTAGGATTGTAACTGCTCTCTCTTAAGAAGTCACCCACCCTGCCCAGACGAGACGTACCAACATCCTCCCCACCAGAATTCCTCGTGACAGAGGCCATACTTACTGTTCCAGCCAGGATATCATGGGGACAGCAATCCAGGAGGTGGCTCTTGCAAACACGATCGTCTGTAAACTTCACTCTTTGTCTGGTTTCATCTCCTGCAATTCATGTGTGGTTTAAATAAGGAGACATTAGAACACCAAGGGAACACAGGCGTGGGCATGAGCATTTCACCTCAAAATGCAGATTAAAATACTTGGTGCTCCTGCTCCCCAAATTTACTCAAAAAAAAAGAACAAAAATCAACCAAACAAACCAGCTTAGAGGGCAACAGGATATTCTGGAACACTCATAACTGGCAACAAACACTATTTTAGCATTTATTCATCCAGGACACCATGTTAAACACAGTGCTGGCGAGCCAAGCAACGTCCAAGGCCTGTCATCCATATAAAGAGGCAGCACAGCCAGAAGAGAGAAAAGGAGACAGACAGGCTGGCTCCCAGCCATAAACTGCTATTTTTTTTCCACCCCCTTTTTTTTTGTTGTTGTTTTACTGTGAGGAAGGGGCAGGAGATACCAAACCCCACGGATCAGCAAACAGGGCTGTGCTGGGCAATTTTTACAGGCAGCTGCTCTTTGCTCACATGGTAACTGAGCCACCAGTCCTTTCGGTGTGGAACCAAACTATGCCGTGTGCTCTTCCCAGGCCGTGCAAAGGTGGTCCTGGCCTGGAACACACCCACCCCCACCCCACCCACACAAC